>CM038677.1:659180357-660380357 GCA_021605205.1 Aegilops longissima | reverse complement strand
AGGTGGGGACAACCCACCTGGGCGCGCCTAGGGGGCAGGCGCGCCCTGGTGGGTTGTGCCCACCCAGGTGCCCCCCTCAGGTGGCTCTTGGCTCCAAAAATTCTCTTTTATTGTATAAAAAAATCCTCGCAAAGTTTCGTTCCATTCCGAGAACTTTTATTTCTGCACAAAAACAACACCATGATAGTCTGCTAAAAACAGCGTTAGTCCGGGGTTAGTTTCATTCAAATCATGCAAATTAGAGTCCAAAACAAGAGGAAAAGCGCTAGGAAAAGTAGATACGTTGGAGACGTATCAACTCCCCCAAGCTTAAACCTTTGCTTGTCCTCAAACAATTCAGTTGATAAACTGAAAGTGAAAAAGAAAAGGGAAACTTTTACGAACTCTTTTGCTCTTGTTAGCATAAATAAGCTTAAACATCACCCAGGTTTTCAACCAATATTATAACTAATCATGTCGATAATAACTCTTAAAAATTATATTAACTCATATCAATGACATAATCAGCTGGCGAGCAATAATAAGATATCTCAAACGGCAACATGTTATCAAAACAACCATGATATAATATGACAATAGTGCTGTCTCGCTAGCCCTTTCTGAGACCGCAAAACATAAATGCAGAGCACCTCCAAAGTTCAAGCAACGACTAAACATTGTAATTCATGGTAGAAAAGATCCAGTCATGATGCACCCAATATTAACCACACACAATGCATCAGCATACAGTAGTGCTCTTAGGTTCTGGCGCTTATTTTAGAAGGTGGTGACACAACATAAAAGTAAATAGATAGTCCCTTTGCAGAGGGAAGCAGTGATTTGCAGAGGTGCCAGGGCTCAAGTTTTAAAAATAGAGGTAAATGATATTTTGAGACATGCACCCTTCTCATTTACTTCACGGCTATCAGTTATCAATATCTTCCATGCTAAACACGCTAGTGGCGGTTCCCAAGCGATAAAGTAAATGTTTTGACTCCATTGGGAGTTTTTGTTTCATTATTTGAGAGATCAATTCTTTTTGCAGTTTGGGACTGGGCATCCCTATTACCGCCCTTTTCTCGTGCGATGGCGAGTGAATAAAAACTTGACCTGAGATTAACCCGCTTAGCATGGAAGATATCGACTACCTCGTGTCGTTCCATGAACGATCCAGACACACAAATAGGATATTTATTTGAAGTTTTTAGAGATGGCACATGCAAATTTACTTAGGACGGCAGGGTAATACCGCATATAGGTAGGTATGATGGACTCATCTGGAATAACTTGGGTTCAAGGTTTTTGATGTACAAGCAGAATTCCCACTTAGTACAGGCGAAGGCTAGCAAATAGGTTGAGAAGTGGCCATCTAGAGAGCAACAACGGTCATGAACATGCATTATTCATAAGTAACATTGGACACTAGCATGAGTAGGATATGAACACCATGAACATAAATATCATAGAGGCTATGCTGGTTTTGATTCAACTACATGCATGAACATGTGCCAAGCCAAGCCACTCGAACATTAAGAGGAGGATACCATATCATCATCCTACATCACAATCATTTTAACGCAATGTTGATATCCAAGATAAATCATTATCCACTCCTAGCTACTTATGCATGGCATGAGAAACTATAATCTCTAATTATCATTGCAAACATGTTTAATCATAATGAGCTGAATCATGGATACTAGGTTAAACATATTTAGAAAAACAGAACAAGTCGAGTTCATACTTGTTTCTCTCTGCCACGGCCATTTCATCGAATGCCATCATCATTGCCTTTCAGTTCCACGACCGAACGATAAGAAAATAATAATAGTGCCAAGAGTGCCATGGACTATGCTGGAAACTGCAAACATTTTATTCAACAGGAGAAGACATGGTAAAATGGGCTCTTTGTTAGATTAACAATAATACATATGAGAGCCATTCAACATTTTCATCGTGGTCTTCTCCTCGATATGACTCAAATAAAAAGAAAAGAAACTCAAAGAAACACACTGAAATATTTTTCGAGTTTTTGATTTTCTTGAACAAGCAAATAAAAGGGAAAAGTAAAAACGAGAAAAACTATTTACACGGGAAAGCTCCCAACAAGCAAAAGAGGAACAAGGAAATCTTTTTGGGTTTTCTTTTAGTGCTACAACTAACTACTCTAGAAAGAAAATCAAAAAGAAGCAGGGAATATTTTTGTATTTTCTCAAGTTTTTCAAACACACAAGAAGAAAGCGAGAAAATAAATTTAACATAGATAATATAATGAAAAAGTGTGAACACCGACAACTAAAATGTGTGAACATGAATGTAAAGTCGGTGAGAAACACGTACTCCCCCAAGCTAAGGCTTTTGGCCTAAATTGGTAAGCAGTGAGTAGCGTGGATAGTAGTCGGAGTGGTAGCTCATGGAGGCTCTCGGTGCGGATGCCTCGGCCTGCCGTGCAGCCTCAACTGCCGCATTGTGGGCTCGAGCCTCGCTCTCAAGAACAAAATACCTTCCCTTGCTGTGATATCAAAGAGAGCAGGAGGAGGAAAATATGTGTACACCACAGATTCTTGGTTATACAACAATTTATAGGTGAAATTATGAACATCTCCTTTAAGGATCTTATGATGTTTCATAGCATCAAAGTCTAAGTACTGCGTAGGTAGAATAGGGTCATATGGCAAAGGTGAAACACCCAGCTCTCTTGTTAAATGTGTGGCATAAATTCCACCATAGAAATAGCCACAATTAGCATTGTGTTGCAACCTGCGCGCGACAATCGCTCCAAGATTATAACTCCTATCACCGATTAGAGCGGTACGTATGAGGCTCAAGTCTGGAGCACAAAGTGTACTAAAATCTTGTTTGCCTACAATACATTTCCCATTAAATAAAGCAAGGTACTGAATTGTGGGAAAATGAATGCTCTTTATTCTACCTTGCATCACTTCCCTCATCTCACCGTAGCAAATACTAGTAAAAAATGATTGGTACTCAGCCCTTGGTGGTTCGTCAAGCGAACCCCGGAATGGGATTTTGCAGTGGTGAGAAAAACTCTCTAGAGATATGGTAAATGGATTTTCATAAAGTTTAAAAGACACCCTAGACTCACGGGGATGGAATTTAAATCCCTTGACAAATGATTCAGTGAGAGTGTGATGTTGATTGCACTTGTCTGAAATGTAGGGACAAAGACCGGCATTGTGAACATATTGTTCAAATTCCTCCTTAATGCCCACACGCACCATATAGTCGTCAGACGGCCACAAGCATGTTTTGGTGGTAGCATCTCATATGGAACTCTCACTTGGTTCAACATAAGACCGGCGAACGGAACTGTCACTAGAAGATGCCTCCAAAGATCTCCTTGTGACGCCCTCGATTCAATCATACACTAATCATGCACGCAAATGTGTACGATCAAGATCAAGGACTCACGGGAAGATATCACAACACAACTCTAGACACAAAATAAAATAATACAAGCTTTATGTTACAAGCCAGGGGCCTCGAGGGCTCGAATACATAAGCTCGAATACACAAGAGTCAGCGGAAGCAACAATATCTGAGTACAGACATAAGTTAGACAAGTTTGCCTTAAGAAAACTAGCACAAAAGCAACATCGATCGAAAAGGCAAGGCCTCCTGCCTGGGAGCCTCCTAACTACTCCTGGTCATCGGCGGCCTCCACGTAGTAGTAAGCATCGGCGGTGGCATCCGGCTCTGGGCTCCGTCATCCGTTGCATCAACCGGAAAGAAGAAGAAAGGGGAAAAGGGGAGCAAAGCAACCGTGAGTACTCATCCAAAGTACTGCAAGCAAGGATCTACACTACATATGCAACATTATCAAAGGAAGGCTGTATATGTGGACTGGGCTGCAGAAATGCCAGAATAGAGAGAAGGCCTAGTCCTATCGAAGACTAGCATCTTCTGGAAACCACCATCTTGCAGCAAATAGGAGGGAGTAGAGTAGCGCAAAGCAAGGTAGAAGTAGTGTTATCAACCTCGGCCGGAGATCCTTTCTTGACTCCCTGCGAGAAAGAAATCCCAGAGCCATACTATCCAGTTATCATCACAATCCATTACTCATCACCATCCAATTCTCATCACAAGTATACAGTTCTAGTTGTATCGATCGGGATACAACTCCAAGTGTCCGCTATCAGAGGACAGGCTATCGATAGATGTTTTCTTCCCTGCAGGTGCACCAACTTACCCACCACACTCGCTTAACTCCGGCTGGACACACTTTCGTGGTCATGCCCGCCTCGCCAAACAATACGCCGCAACCCGACCTAGGCTTAATAGAGAGGCCAAGACGCGGACTAAACCTATGCCCCTGTGGGTCATGGGCCATCTCCCGAACTCCTGCATGTTGCGTGGGCGGCGGTGAGCAGACCTAGCTACCTCCTTCAACAAGGCAGGCGCCACGCAGTCCAACCCGGCAGCGCGCGCCGCCGACGCCTATTAAGCTTCGCTGATGTATATGACGCAGAACGCCCATACTATGCCCACGTGATGGTTAGTGCTATCGGGCCGAGGCCCTTGGATCAAATATCCAAATCGTAGTGGATTAGGAACGCACGGTAACAAGCAGAGACTCACGAAAGATGTGACCTCGTTGCCCCGTCTCGAGGACTTGCGGCAAGGGCTAGGAATGCCCGGCCATGCCTCGTAATTATCTCGCGGGCACCCTCCAGGTCAACCCGACTCCTCATCACTCGCAATTAAGCTCGCGCGGGTACCCCTCAGGGTCGACCCATCTTTCCAAGTAACGGCGGTAAAGTCCAAGTATCCGTGTGTCCAAACATTAAGGGGAAAACCCGAGGAATCACCCCCGGTGAATTCCACTCGATGTAGTTATCAAGGTGAACGTAAGAGGATTCACCCTCGAGGCCCACACTTGAGGGGTTGCATGACAGACTCGTATCGGAAGTGGTTAAAGAGGAAATCGCCCTCGATGACCACGACCGGATAGCTATACTACAGGGTTAATATCAGAAGTGTTGTAGAGGTTTCACCCTCGGTACTCGATAGTAACCCATTAGTGTCGAGCAACTAAGGGGAAGTGATGTGCGGTGTCGGGGCCTGGTCTTCGATCCCGTTGATCGGGTCTTCGATTATCAACAGGCGATCGAGACCAAGTGGGGGTCACTGATGGATCTCTAAGCAACCTATACTAAGCAGTTTAGGATAAGCAGGTAAGGTACAACAGCAGATACAAAAGCAGGCTATGCATCAGAATAGGTGCAAACAATAACAGTAGCAAAATCTAATGCAAGCATGAGAGAATGGAATGGGCGATATCGGGATGATCAAAGGGGGGGCTTGGCTGGTTGCTCTGGCAAGGAGGGGTCGTCGGTGACGTAGTCGATCATAGGGGCAGCATCGGTCTCGGGGTCTACCGGAGAGAAGAGGGGGGAGAAACAGTAAATATAAAGCAAACATAACATAACAGGACAACATGCAGAGCTAGACGTGTTCTAACGCAGTGCTACACGATACCGGCGAGGGGGGAAGTCAACCGGGAATGTTTTCCCGGTTCCGGACCTGTGTCAGACACATGACCGGAGGGGGAAAGTTCCATGTTTAGCATGCTAGGGGCATGTGACAGATTAACAGACCGCTTATCTGGATTCGTCACGTTTTTCTGAGCAGCTTTCATGTAGAAAACATTTCCATCCAAGTTACGTTTTATTTTCTATGAATTTTCAAAGTTTTAAACATTTTCTAGAATTACTGCTAATTCGAATTAAATAGGGAAATTGCTATGTGTACACACTGTGTGCACACCCAGAGAGGCTGACATGTGGGGCTAGGGGACTTGGTTGACTTAGTCAAACTTTGACCAGTCAACAAGGCGTATGGCCCACATGTCATAGGCTACACTTAGCCAAATTAATAAAACAAATTAACCTAATCAAATGGAGCCCACATGTCATCTGCACATTAGGCTAATTGATCTACTAATTTAACTCCTAATCTATACTAGTCAAACAAGGGCCGGCCACACATGGCTGTGGCAAAAGCCAGCCACACACACACCACACACACACGGCGCACACACCCAACTCACGCACACACACGCACGCTGCGCTCTCACACATCACGGTCATGGCCTTTGCCGTGGCTAGCAGCAAGCGTAAGCAGGCAGGGCAGAGTAGAAGCACGCAAAGAGCATCTGCGGTCTGGCGGCACTGGTGCGTGGCAGCAGCGCGCCAGCAAGCAAGCAGCAAGCGCCGCACGCACATCGCAGAGGGACGCGCGAAAGCACGAGACAGAAGCAGCGACAACCGCAGCACCGCAACAACGGCAGGAAGAAAGTAAACAGCGGCAGCGAAGCGACGCACCTACGCTGCATATCGGGGTTCGAGCTCGACGGAGATGACGACCTCACGGTGTCCAAATCGAAGGGCTAAAAGGGGAACCCGAGGGAGAAGCTCACCCCGGTTCTCGTGGGCGAGGTTAGAAGGTTGAGGCGGCCCGGAGCAGTGGCAACGACGACGAGTTGGTGACGTCCATGGCGGAGAAGGGCTCGATGGCGAGCACACGGACCGCCCCGGCTTGAGGTGGTCCGCGGAGTGGACAGATCCGGCCGCGGCGAACCTCTGGGACGTGCTCCCACGCCTAGGACGACGGTGGCGCGGATGACGAGGAGGTCGGCGGGGCGAGGTGGACGGTCAGGCGCCCGCGATGTCGTGCGGCGCAGAAGGAGGAGGGGCGCGAGGAGAGAGATGTGAGGGATAGGGTTTCGGTGGGGTTTGGGGGTGTGCCCTTATAAGTCAAAGGGAGGGGCTCGTGGCAGCCATCCATGGCCATGGCGCCGTGGATGAGCGCCACGCCCTCCTGGTGTCCTGTAGAGGAAGAGGAGGTGGAGTGGGCTGGTTCTTTAGCTAGATGGGCCAAGTGGCCCAGGGGGGAGGGTTTCTCTTTTATTTAAACAGCTTTGCTTTTTTGTTTTTTTTATAATCAGAGATGGATAAGAAAATATTGGGCATGCATTTTCTTTGGGAAAAATATGGGAAGTGCCCCTTTTATTCCCTGGTGATATTAGATAGTGCCACAAATATTTTGGAGACCAGAAGAATTCATTTGGTATTTTTCATAAATAGGATAGCATTTAAAAATGCTGAATTGGTGCTGTTATAATTGCTAATGCTCATCTCTGCACGAAAGTGATGTTGTGTTCCTTAACAAAGGAGTGTTATGGAATTTTTGACAAATGATGAACATTTTTCAGCAACTTTTGAGCAACTTCAAGCTTCACTTGAATTTGAATTGACTGGAATTTCAAATGGGATATTGAACAAGGTGATTAAGCACTATTTGGAAAAATTATTAGCTTAATTATATAGCATGACACTGTGGGTGTTACACTCCTCTTCGAAGACCTCCTTCCAAAGAGGTTCATCATATTCACGTACAATTTTCTGAAAAAATTTAGGTGACAAAAATTTATCAACAAAACCTTACAGAATTGGTAACAACTACTCATAGGGATGTATAGAAGCCACAGCAAGCATTCAAACTACTTAGAACTCTAAGAATTCAACATGCAATCTCATCTACAACAGCACCAAGAGTAGCTAATTATTCAAAATATAAACCACAAAAACAAAAACTAATTGGACAAACGGAGGAGTCACATACCAAGCAACAATCCCCCGAAACAGTTTCGGAAACGGAGCTTCGAGCAAAGTGATCGAAATCCGCGGGCAAGAACACAAGAGATACAGAGAGCAATGGTGAATTTTTTCTGGAGGTAGGTGATGATGTGGGATGAAGAGATAAGTGAGGGGGCCACGTGGGGACCACAACCCACCAGGGCGCGCCTGGGGGTCCTGGCGCGCCCTGGTGGGTTGTGCCCACCTGGTGCACCTCCCTCTCATATTATTTGCACCAGAAATTCTTAAATATTCGGAAAAAAAATCGTATTAAATTTTCAAGGCATTCTGAGAAATTTTATTTTTGGGTCATTTTTTATTACATTGTAAATTCAGAAAACAGACAAAACATGGCATGTTATTTTATTTAATTAATAGGAACAGAAAACAAAAGGTAGGGATAGAAGGTAGTGCTCACTAAATTCATCAACTTCACATCTCTCAAAAATGATCCATTAATAAGGTTGATCAGGTCTTATTAACAACCACTTTCGATTAGCATGAAAGTGAAGAACTTTCGTAAATCACTAAGTTACCTCAACGGGTATATGAATGTCCCCAACAATAAGCATTTCATATTTTTTTAACAGTAGGTAGAGGTACTTGAAATCTTCCAATAGTGATTGTCGGAGATTTTTTAATAACATTAATACCATTCACTTGGAATTGTTTCTTCGGAAAGTGCACCGTATGCTCATTACCCTTGATATGAAAAGTGACCTTGCTTTTATTGCAATCAATAACAGCCCCTGCAGTATTCAAGAAAGGTCTACCAAGGATAATCGACATGTTGTCGTCCTCAGACATCTCAAGTATAACAAAGTCAGTCAAAATTGTAACATTAGCAACAACAACCGGCACATCCTCACAAATACCGATAGGTATGGCAGTTGATTTGTCAGCCATTTGCAAAGATATTTCAGTAGGTGTGAGCTTATTCAAAACAAGTCTTTTATATAAAGAGAAGGACATAACACTAAAACTAGCTCCTAAATCACATAAAGCAGTTTTCACATAATTTCTATTGATGGAGAAAGGTATAGTTGGTATTCCCGGATCTCCAAGTTTTTTAGCTACTCCATCTTTAAAAGTATAATTAGCAAGCATGGTGGAGATTTTGGCTTCCGATATTTTTCTCTTATTAGTGATGATGTCTTTCATGTACTTTGCATAAGGAGGCATTTTCAAGATATCATTCAAGCGAGTACGCAAAAAGACTGGCCTCAGCATTTCAGCAAAGCGTTCAAATTCTTCATCATCTTTCTTTTAGTTGACTTGGTTGGAAAAGGCATAGGTTTTTGAACCCACTGTTCTCTTTCTTTACCGTGTTTTCTAGCCACAAAGTCTCTTTTATCATATCTTTTATTTTTAGATTGTGGGTTATCAAGATCAACAGCTGGTTCTATTTCAACATCATTATATGGTTCTTTCTCATTGTTCGGTTGAGTATCTTCATGAACATTAGCAATATCTTTTTCATTATCACTAGGTGAATGCTCATTACCAGATTGAGCTTCAGCATCAGAAATAGAAACATCATTATCATTATCACGAGATTTTTCTACTTCAGGTTCACTAGTAGCATGCAAAGTCATATCATTTTTCTTTTTCTTCTTCTTTTTAGAAGGACTAGGTGTTGTGGTGTTGTTCCTTTGTGAATCATGTTCAATTCTTTTTGGGTGTCCCTGAGGATAAAGTGGTTCCTGAGTCATTTTACCTCCTCTAGTTGCAACTCTAACAGCAAAGTCATGTATGTTGTTATTCATTTCATCTAGCAATTCTCTTTGAGATTTGGCAACTTGTTCTAACTGGGTTTCTACCATAGAAGCATGCTTTCCCACACCTCTAACATCATTTGAGATTCTAAATAACAAGTCACTCAAGCGAGCAATCATATTAGAATTGTATTTCAATTGTTTCATAACATTTGCATTGAAGTGATCTTGCTTACTAATATAATTCTCAAACTCATAAAGACAATGGCTAGGGTGCATATTATGAGGATTATCATTATCACTGAATTTCATTATAGATTTTACCTCTACCACCTTAGGCAGTGGTGGTGTATCAAGCCCATGTATTTCCTCAATAGGAGGTAATTTTTTGACATCCTCAACTTTAATACCTTTTTCCTTCATATATTTCTTTGCCTCTTGCATATCTTCAGGACTGAGATATAATATACCCCTCTTCTTCGGAGTGGGTTTAGGCGGTGGTTCGGGAAGCGTCCAATCATCATAATTTTTTCAAAATGTTATTCAATAATTCTTCAGCTTGCCCAATAGTTCATTCCCTGAAAACACAACTAGCACAACTATATAAGAAGTCCCTAGAAGCATCGGTTAGTCCATTATAGAAGATATCAAGTATTTAATTTTTCTTAAGAGGATGATCAGGCAAAGCATTAAGCAATTGGAGAAGCCTCCCCCAAGTTTGTGGGAGACTCTCTTATTCAATTTGCACATAGTTAAATATCTCCTGCAAGGCAGCTTTTTTCTTATGAGCAGGAAAATATTTTTCAGAGAAGTAACAAATCATATCCTGGGGACTACGCACACAACCAGGAGCAAGAGTATTGTACCAAGCTTTAGCATCACCCTTTAATGAGAATAGAAATAATTTGAGAATATAGTAATTGTGAGTTTTCTCATCATGAGTAAAATGGGTGGCTATGTCATTCAACTTAGTAAGATGTGCCACAACAGTTTCAGTTTCATAACCATGGAAAGGATCAGATTCAACCAAAGTAATTAACTCTGGGTCGACGGAGAATTCATAATCCTTATCATAAATAAAGATAGGTGAGGTAGCAAACTTAGGATCATATTGCATTCTAGCATTCAGAGATTTTTCTTTATACTTGCATAATTTTTCTAGATCGTCTATATCCTTACAAGCAATAATATCTCTAGTTATCTCCTCATTCATAACATAACCTTCCGGTACCTTAGGAAATTCATATCTAGGAAGGCTAGTTCTAGCAGGTGTTTCAAGATTTTCAGTTTCAAGCTCATCATCAGATTCAACAACATCACGTTGTCTTACTCTAGTAATTTGTTCATCAAGAAATTCATCTAGTGGCACATCATCATCATGTAAGGTACTAGCATCATTCATAGCAGAAGTAGCATCATAAATAACTTGCGACATATCAGGATTGGTAGCATGTGGTGGTGTTGCAAGTTTACTTATAACAGAAGGTGAATCTAAAGCAGAGCTACATGGCAGTTCCTTACCTCCCCGCGTCTTAGAGGGAAAAACAGTAGTCTTAGCACCCTTCAGATTCTTCATAGTGAATAAATTATAATAATCCCAAGTGACTCAACAAATATAGCTATGCTCCCCGGCAGCGGCGCCAGAAAAAGGTCTTGATAACCCACAAGTATAGGGGATCGCAACAGCTTTCGAGGGTAGAGTATTCAACCCAAATTTATAGATACGACACGAGGGGAGCCAAAGAATATTTGCAAGTATTAGCAGCTGAGTTGTCAATTCAACCACACATGGAAATTAATTATCTACAGTAAAGTGATCAGTAGCATAGTAATATGATAGTTTTGATAATAGTAGCAGCAACAATAGTAACGGTAACAGTGATAGCAGTGATTTTGTAGCAAGCACAACAGTAACGATAGCAGTAGTAACTTAGCAGAAACAATATAGGATAAATTCATAGGCATTGGATCGGTAATTTGTTAGATGATATTCATCATGTGACAGTCATAACCTAGGGCGATACGACACTAGCTCTAGTTCATAAATATAATGTAGGCATGTATTCCGTAAATAGTCATACATGCTTATGGAAAGAACTTGCATGACATCTTTTGTGCTACTCTCCCGTGGCAGCGGGGTCCTATTGTAAACTAAGGGATATTAACGCCTCCTTTTAATAGAGAACTGGAACAAAGCATTAACACACGGTGAATACATGAACTCCTCAAACTACGGTCACCACCGGGAGTAGTCCTGACTATTGTCACTCCGGGGTTGCTGAATCATAACACATAGTAGGTGACTAGAACTTGCAAGATCAGATCTAGAACATGGATATAATGGTGATAACATAAACGGTTCAGATCTGAAATCATGGCACCCGGGCCCAAAGTGACAAGCATTAAGCATGGCAAAGTCATAGCAACATCAATCTCAGAACATAGTGGATACTAAGGATCAAGCCCTAACAAAACTAACTTGATTATATGATGAATCTCATCCAACTCTTCACCGACCAGTGAGCCTACGAAGGAATAACTCACTCCTGGTGGGCCGCATCACGGAATTGGTGATGGAGAAGGGTTGGTGATGACAAAGAACGAAGATCCCCCTCTCCGGAGCCCCAAACGGACTCCAGATCTGGCCTCCCGATGAAGAACAGGAGGTGACGGCGGCTTCGTCTCGTGGAATTTGATAATTCTTTCTCCCTAATTTTTCTAGAAATATGCGATTTTATAGCGTAGATTTCAGGGTCTGCGGGGCCACCAGGTGGGGACAACCCACCTGGGCGCGCCTGGGGGCAGGCGCGCCCTGGTGGGTCTTGCCCACCCATGTGCCCCCCTCAGGTGGCTGTTGGCTCTAGAAATTCTCTTTTATTGTACAAATAATCCTCACAAAGTTTCGTTCCATTTCGAGAACTTTTATTTCTGCACAAAAACAACACCATAGTAGTTCTTCTGAAAACAGCGTCAGTCCGGGGTTAGTTTCATTCAAATCATGCAAATTAAAGCCCAAAACAAGAGGAAAAGCATTCTCTCTATTTGTGTAGACCTTGTAAAATAAGAGAGAAAAGGCATAAGTATTGAACCATAATGTGTAATAACAGCCCATATGCAATAAATATCATCATAAAAGCATGATCCAAAATGGACGTATCAACTCCCCAAGCTTAGACATCGCTTGTCCTCAAGCAGAAACCGGAATCGATAATCATGTCCACATGTTTAGAGATAGAGGCGTCGATAAAATAAAATACGGACATGAAGGCATCATGATCATCTTTAGAACATCAACATATATTGTCATATAATTTCTTATGCTAAAGTAACAATTCGTTCACAAGGTAAAGTATGAATCAAGAACTTTATTGAAAACTAACAAACTATGCTCTCGGTCATTCAAGCAATTGCAATTTATCATAATATCGGAAGAGTCAATGTAAGAGCTTTCATATAGCAAGTTTCACATACTTAACCATCTTCTAGTCTTTCATAATTGCTAAACTCACGCGATACTTATGAGATCAAAGCTTCAACTGGACACTGAGAAAGATAGGGGCTTATAGTTTCGCCTCCCAACCATTTACCTCAAGGGTAACGTCAACAGTAATAGTTTATGAATATCTAAATCCGAGTGGATATATATATATATATATATATATATATATATATATATATATATATATATATATATATATATATATATATGGGTCTTCCCCAACATATAGGGCTTGCCAAAAAGAAAAAGTATAAAAAGAAGAGGTGATGATCACCATGACTCTTGTATAAGGGTAGGAAATAAAATAAAAGATAGGCCCTTCGCAGACAGATGCGGTTTTATGGTTGGATGCACAAAATCTTAATGCAAAGAACGTCACTTTATATTGCCCCTTGTGATAAAGAACTTCATTATGCAGTCTGTCGCTTTTATTTCTTCTATATCACAAGTTTGTATAAAGCTTATTTTCCTCACACTAATAGATCATACATATTTAAAGAGCATTTTTTATTGCTTGCACTGATGACAACTTACTTGAAGGATCTTACTCGATCCATAGGTAGGTATGGTGGACTCTCATGGCAAAACTGGTTTACGGGATTTTGGATGCACAAGTAGTATCTCTACTTGGTGCAAAAGATTTGGCTAGCATAGGATGAGAAACAAGCTCAACATGTTGGAGGATCCATGACAATATAACTTCTATTCGGATATAAAGAACCATAACCCATTATGTTGTCTTTCTTGTCCAACATCAACTTTTTAGCATATAATATTTTAATGAGTGCTCACAATCACAAAAGATGTCCAAGATAGTATATTTATATGTAAGACCTCTCTTTCTTTGTTACTTCCTATTAATTGCAACAATGACCAAAACTATGTTTGTCAACTCCCAACAAATTTCATGCGACATACTCATTATATGTGAAGTCGTCACTTCCCATAAGATAATTACATAATCTCTCTCTTTTTTTCTTTTTTTCTTTTACTCAAGATCATAGCAAGAAATCAAAGCCCTCAACTCGAAACTAATCTTTATTATATAACTCTCGGACTCGATTACGTAGAGGGAACACAAAGCAAAACTTAAAGCTAGATCATACTAAAAAATTATTCTACTAAACCGAGATTTAACCAAAAGGATTGAACTAAGTAAAATGACAAAAGTAAAGATGTGATGGTGATACGATACCAGGCACCTCCCGTAAGCTTGGCAGTTGCCAAGGGGAGTGCCCGTACCCATGTACTTAGGTCTCTTTCTTCGGAGGTGGTGACAGTGGAAAAAAGTTCTTCTTCTCCAGCTTGCGTCTGAGGCTAAAAGTTTCCTCCCTTAGATCATCATTCTCGAGCTCGAGCCTCAATATCTTTTTGCATAATGCCGCCTTTCCGTCCTGCAGCAAACATGGTGGGATAGATTGGACCTTAGGAAGGCTTGACTTCTTGAATTCCACGTGCATATCGCCAGGTTGAGGTAGTGGATCTTCATCTTCATCGGAGCTATCGTTCCTTGTTCTCTCCATATAGGAGTCTTCCTCCTCAGTTGTCCAGCCGTAATGCTCCACCTCCCCATAGGCCTTTGGGTTTGCGATGTAATCAGCAACATAGCTCTCTCCCTCTGAATCTTTAGAGGACATACATTTAGATCTGCTACGAAAACAACATAAAACAAGAACAGAGGGTTTTGCCGTGATACGTTGGTCAAAACCTTCAGGAGATTATATAATGAATTTTTACCGACCAAAAGGAGTGTACTACAATAAAACGGAGTCCGGAGGGCACACGAGGTGGCCACAAGCCTGGGAGGCCCCCCCCCCAGGGCTTGTCGCCTCCTCGTGCACTTTTTGGACTACTTTTTATTTTTCTAATTTTTTAAATACTCCAAAATGGAGTAAAATTGCTTTTGGAAAAGTTTTAGAGTCGGTTTACTTACCGTATCACATACCTATTCCTTTTTGGAGTCTGGAACGTTCTGGTAGATAACCCTTATGTACTCTTTGATAACCCACAAGTATAGGGGATCACAACAATTTTCGAGGGTAGAGTATTCAACCCAAATTTATAGATTCGACACAAGGGGAGCCAAAGAATATTTGCAAGTATTACCAACTGAGTTGTCTATTCAATCACACCTGGAGATTAATTATATGCATCAAAGTGATCAGTAGCAAAGTAATATGATACCTTTGATAGTAGTGGTAGCAGCAATAGTAACGGTAACAGTGATAGTAATAGTTTTGTAGCAATGACAATAGTAACAACAGCAGTAGTAATTTAGCAAGATCAATATGTAGGAAAATCATAGGCATAGGATCAACGATTTGTTGGATGATATTCATCAGGTGACAGTTACAACCTAGGGCGATACGACACTAGCTCCAGTTCATAAATATAATGTAGGCATGCATTCCGTAAATAGTCATACGTGCTTATGAAAAGAACTTGTATAACATCCTTTGTCCTACCCTCCCATGGCAGTGGAGTCCATAAGGAAACTAAGGGATATTAAGGCCTCCTTTTAATAGAGTACCGGAACAAAGCATTAGCACATAGTGAATACATGAACTCCTCAAATTACGGTCATCACCAGAAAGTATCCCGCATATTGTCACTACATGGTTTATGGATCATAACACGTAATAGGTGACTATGACTTGCAAGATCGGATCTAGAACATAGATATAATGGTGATAACATAAACGGTTCAGATTTGAATTCATGGCACCCGGGCCCAAAGTGTCAAGCATTAAGCATAGCAAAGTCATAACAACTTCAATCTCAGAACATAGTGGATACTAGGGATCAAGCCCTAACAAAACTAACTCGATTACATGATGAATCTCATCCAACTCCTCACCGACCAGCGAGCCTATGAAGGAATTAATCACTCCCGGTGGACAGTGTCGGTTCTATATCCGGCATATCTCGTAGTAGGGGTCCTAAGCTAGGCTTCTTGGAGCGATGGTAACATGGACACAGGGTTTTACCCAGGTTCGGGCTCTCTCGAAGAGATAATACCCTACATCCTGCTTTTGATTGAATTGATATTGGTGTAGTACAGAGTGCATGTATCTACCACGAGATTGTAGTAATGAATATGAGATTATCTATTGACTAGCATGGCCTCGGTTTATATAACACACCAGAGGCCTAGGGTTTAGGAGAGTCCTTGGCTTGGGCGCTAAGTCTTGTGGAAACCTCCTTGTATGCGGCATGGGCTGCCTGAAGTGGCCCATGAATGAACCGCCGTGGGGTCCTCGGCCCGATCTAGCTGGTCGGGAGATGACGTGGTGAGTACCCCCTAGTCCATGACACCGTCAGTAGCCCCCTGAACCGGTCTTCAAGTTGGGGACGCTCCTCGGTTCTTCTGGACTGTTCTTCATCTTCGGACGCCGGTCTTGAAAACTCATTCAACAAATCTTTCCCATCTTTGACTGAGGATCACCGAGCTGAATCCGAAGAATGCACATGTCGGGCATCCAAGGAGACCTTTAAGTTTTCGGCCTTTATCAATGCCTTGTTACTTTTTACACCACACCTCGGGTTTGAAGTTGTTCCCGTGCGGCGGTGTCTTCTCGCGTCCGAGCTCCAACGCCAGACTGCATTCGAGGTATCTTTTGCAGCCGAGCACCAACGCCAGACCGCTTTCGAGCTCCAACGTCGGAATGTATCCGAGCTCCAACGTCAGACTGTATCTGAGGTGTCATAGATTACCTCGATCTTGAAAAAGTTAAAAGTTTCAAACGAGCTTAATGCCGGAGATGCCCTCTATGGAGCTAGCCACTTGCAACCGAGCTTTATGCCGGCCTGCTTCCAAGGTATCTTTTGCAGTCGAGCACTAGCACCGGACTGTATCCGAGGTGGTGCACCACCTCGGCCATGGGCTGATTTTTATGAATTTAATTCTGATTTGTCTAATGTATTCTCTGCCGAGATGTATAACCAGTAGCCCTCAAGGTGTGTGTCAGCCAAAAATCCGAGATGCACATTAGAGGAGATAGTGATCGGCGGACGGGCCCTTGAGAGATGGCTTTGAGAAGTCGCCTTAATATATTAGCTTGATGTCGGATAAGTCCCAGATGGTACCTATAGTTGTCCGAAGACGCGTTTGCCCATAGTTCGGTCATGCCGAACACTGAGCACTTTGAATTTTCTGCATTGAATATGCAGTAGCCCCCGAGACACTGGTCGGGTGGCAACACCAGATCAGGGGATCAATGTGCCCCTTTAATATTAGTAAATGATAAGCCCGAAGCCTAGTAGCCCCCGAGCCTTAATGTGGGCACAAGTGGCCGAATTAAGGATCGATATTCGGATTAAAATCACAATTTAAGTGTAATGACTCTATGTATACAAGTACTTCACATCATTAATGCTCGGATCCGCATTGTACAAAACTTTGTTGACCGACCATTGGCTTCAACCTCCTCGGCCAGTAGCTGGGGAGTGTTTGTCCCACTTTATAAAGCCTTTATAAGGGAAAAGATTTATGACAAACAAGGCGATCCGGCCATACGGTTTTATAAACAAAGGTATGCGGAGAGAATGTACTATTTAACGTAAAAAGCATCTTCCAAAGAAAATAGTCCCACTATCGGTTCCTTGCTTCGGGTTGTCATGCCGATCATGATCATGAAACCTCACCTCCGATCAATGCGGGAGAAAAATATTGAGGATTTAGTTTTAGGAAAGTTCCCGAACTATGTGGTCTTTAGCGAACCTAAATTTTCACTTCCGTCGTTGTCAACCAATTATATCCTTAAAGATGGCTAGCTTTCGGCTTCACCCAGTCTGAGGTACTAACTCGGATGTACCGGTAGTAACAATCGCAGAGGTGCTCCCTTTACCCCCTAGCCGAACAATTGGGAACGTAGGGTTAAACATAGGAGCCAGGCAACCCAGCTTGGCCAAAATCTTAAGTGGATGCATATTTATGGCTTTATAACGATAATTACGGAAGGCAGCGCTCGTATATGGAATACAAACTCTGATGATATATGCTTATTTTGACTCCATTGCGACCTTTTAGCATTTGAAAGTGGCCCGTCGTCAGCTTCCACCCCTTTGTAGATGCTACGCAGGGTGTTTCCGCAATAACAAAACAACCCTTAGCCGACGTCTCGGTGCCCGAAGGCGGTTGTGTTAGCAGAAACGAGGAAATCAGATATGCGGGCTTTATAACTTTCACTTAGTCATAGGAGCTTAAAATTGGGAGGCCAGTTACTAGCCCCCGGTTAGTGTTCGACGTCAGCCGAGGTCAAGTAGTTAACACTTCGGCTAATGTTATGAATGACCCGTCGTTTAACACGGGGTGACCTGTTGGGGAACGTAGTAATTTCAAAAATTTCCTACGATCACGCAAGACCATGGTGATGGCATAGCAACGAGAGGGGAGAGTGTCCGCCCACGCCTCGTGAGACCGAAAGCGAAGCGTTATAACAACGCTGTTGATGTAGTCGACGTCTTCACGATCCGACCGATCCAAGCACCGAACGTCACGGCACCTCCGAGTTCAGCACACGCTCAGCTCGATGACGATCCCGGACTCGATCCAGCAAAGTGTCGGGATGAGTTCCGTCAAGACGACGGCGTGGTGGCGATGTTGATGCTCCACCGACGCAGGGCTTCGCCTAAGCTCCATGACGATATGACTTCTCCGGCGCGAGGCTTCGCCTAAGCTCCATGACGATATGACCGAAGTGGAATATGGTGAAGGGGCACCGACAGCTAAGGAAAGATCCGTAGATCAACTTGTTTCATGGGGTGCCCCTGCCTCAGTATATAAAGGAGCCAAGGGGTGCGGCCAGCCTTGGGAGGCGCGCTGAGGAGTCCTACTCCCACCGGAGTAGGACTCCCCCTGTCCTAGTTGGAGTAGGATTGGGGAGGGAAGAGGGAAGGCGCCGCCCTCTCCTTGTCCTATTCGGACTAGAGGGGAGGGGGCGCAGCCCACCTGGCCGGCCCTTCCTCTTCTCCCTTGTGGCCCATGAAGGCCCATATACCCCCGGGGTTCCGTAACCCCGGTGTTCCATAACTTCTGCTTTCACTCGGAACCCTTCCAAGTCCAAACATAGGCTTCCAATATATCAATCTTTATGTCTCGACCATTTCGAGACTCCTCGTCATGTCCGTGATCACATCCGGACTCAACAAACTTGGTGCATCAATACTTATAAACTCATAATGAACTGTCATCGAAGCGTTAAGCGTGCGGACCCTACGGGTTCGAGAACTATGTAGACATGACCTAGAACCATTCTCGGTCAATAACCAATAGCGGAACCTGGATGCCCATATTGGTTCCTACATATTCTACGAAGATCTTTATCGGTCAAACCGCATAACGACATACGTTGTTCCCTTTGTCATCGGTATGTTACTTACCCGAGATTCGATCGTCGGTATCCAATACCTAGTTCAATCTCGTTACCGTAAGTCTCTTTACTCGTTCCGTAATACATCATCTCACAACTAACTCATTAGTTGTAATGCTTGCAAGGCTTAAGTGATGTGTATTACCGAGAAGGCCTAGAGATACCTCTCCAACAATCGGAGTGACAAAACCTAATCTCAAATACGCCAACCCAACAAGTACCTTTGGAGACACCTGTAGTACTCCTTTATAATCACCCGATTACGTTGTGGACGTTTGGTAGTACCCAAAGTGTTCCTCCGTAAACGGAGTTGCATAATCTCATAGTTATAGGAACATGTATGGGTCATGAAGAAAGCATTAACATACTAAACGATCAAGTGTTAAGCTAACGGAATGGGTCATGTCAATCAGATCATTCAACTAATGATGTGACCTTGTTAATCAAATAACAACTCCTTGTTCATGGTTAGGAAACATAACCATCTTTGATTAACAAGCTAGTCAAGTAGAGGCATACTAGTGACATCTGTTTGTCTATATATTCACACATGTATAATGTTTCCGGTTAATACAATTCTAGCATGAATAATAAACATTTATCATGATATAAGGAAATAAATAATAACTTTTATTATTGCCTCTAGGGCATATTTCCTTCAGTCTCCCACTTGCACTAGAGTCAATAATCTAGATTACAAAGTAATGATCCTAACACCCATGGAGTCTTGGTGCTGATCATGTTTTGCTCGTGGAAGAGGCTTAGTCAACGGGTCTGCAACATTCAGATCCGTATGTATTTTGCAAATCTCTATGTCTCCCACTTGGACTTGGTCCCGAATGGAATTGAAGCGTCTCTTGATATGCTTGGTCCTCTTGTGAAATCTGGATTCCTTTATTTGCTGCTTCCGAAGCAGCTATGTACTCCGCTTCACATGTAGATCCCGCCACGACGCTTTGTTTAGAACTGCACCAACTGACAGCTCCACCGTTTAATAAAAACACGTATCCGGTTTGCGATTTAGAATCGTCCGGATCAGTGTCAAAGCTTGCATCGACGTAACCATTTACGACTAGTTCTTTGTCACCTCCATATATGAGAAACATATCCTTAGTCCTTTTAGGTATTTCAGGATGTTCTTGACCGCTGTCCGATGATCCATTCTGGATTACTTTGGTACCTTCCTGCCAAGCTTACAGCTAAGCATACGTCAGTCTGGTACACAGCATTGCATACATGATAGAGCCTATGGCTGAAGCATAGGAACATCTTTCATTTCTCTCTATCTTCTGCTGTGGTCGGGCATTGAGTCGACTCAATCTTACACCTTGCAACACAGGTAAAAACCTTTCTTTGCTCGATCCATTTTGAACTTTTTCAAAACTTTATCAAGGTATGTGCTTTGTGAAAGTCCAATTAAGCGCCTTGATCTATCTCTATAGATCTTGATGCCCAATATGTAAGCAGCTTCACCGAGGTCTTTCATTGAAAAACTTTTATTCAAGTATCCTTTTATGCTATCCAGATATTCTATATCATTTCCAATCAATAATATGTCGTCCACATATAATATCGAAATGCTACTGAGCTCCCACTCACTTTCTTGTAAATACAAAGCTTCTCCAAAAGTCTCAGACAAACCCATATGCTTTGATCACACTATCAAAACATTTATTCCAACTCGAGAGGCTTGCACTGCACCATAAATTGATCGCTGGAGCTTGCACACTTTGTTAGTACCCTTTGGATCGACAAAACCTTCTGGTTGCATCATATACAACTCTTCTTCTAGAAATCCATTCAAGAATGCTGTTTTACATCCATTTGCCAAATTTCATAATCATAAAATGCGGCAATTGCTAACATGATTCGGACAGACTTAAGCATCGCCACTGGTGAGAAAGTCTCATCGTAGTCAACCCTTGAACTTGTCGAAAACCTTTCGCAACAAGTCGAGCTTTGTAGACAGTTATATTACCATCAGCGTCAGTCTTCTTCTTAAAGATCCATTTATTTTCAATGGCTTGCCGATCATCGGCAAGTCAACCAAAGTCCATACTTTGTTCTCATACATGGATCCCATCTCAGATTTCATGGCTTCCAGCCATTTTATGGAATCTGGGCTCACCATCGCTTCTTCATAGTTCGTAGGTTCGCCATGGTCAAGTAACATGACTTCCGAATAAGATTACCGTACCACTCAGTGCGTATTTCACTCTGGTTGACCCACGAAGTTCAAGAGTAACTTGATTTGAAGCTTCATGATCATCATCATTAGTTTCCTCACTAATTGGTGTAGTTGTCACAGAACCATTTCTTGTGATGAACTACTTTCCAATAAGGGAGCAGATCTGATTATCTCATCAAGTTCTACTTTCCTCCCACTCACTTCTTTCGAGAGAAACTCCTTCTCTAGAAAGGATCCGAATTTAGCAACGAAAATCTTGCCTTCAGATCTGTGATAGAAGGTGTACCCAACAGTCTCCTTTGGGTATCCTATGAAGACACATTTTTCCGATTTGGGTTCGAGCTTATCTGGTTGAAGTTTCTTTACATAAGCATCGCAGCCCCAAACTTTAAGAAACGACAACTTTGGTTTCTTGCCAAACCACAGTTCATAAGGCGCCGTCTCAACGGATTTTGACGATGTCCTATTCAACGTGAATGCGCCGTCTCTAAAGCATAACCCCAAAACGATAGCGGTAAATCGAAATAGACATCATAGATCGCACCATATCTAGTAAAGTATGATTACGACGTTCGGACACACCATTTCTCTGTGGTGTTCCGGGTGGCGTGAGTTGCGAAACTATTCCACATTGTTTCAAATGTAAAACAAACTCGTAACTCAAATATTCTCCTCCACGATCAGATCGTAGAAACTTTATTTTCTTGTTACGATGATTTTCCACTTCACTCTGAAATTCTTTGAACTTTTCAAATGTTTCAGATTTGTGTTTCATTAAGTAGATATACCCATATCTGCTCAAATCATCTGTGAAGGTGAGAAAATAACGATACCCCGGCGTGCCTCAACATTCATTGGACCACAAACATCAAGATGTATGATTTCCAACAAATCAGTTGCTCGCTCCATAGTTCCGGAGAACGGCGTTTTGGTCATCTTGCCCATGAGGCACGGTTCGCAAGTACCAAGTGATTCATAATCAAGTGATTCCGAAGCCCATCAAGATGGAGTTTCTTCATGCGTTTTACACCGATATGACCTAAACGGCGGTGCCACAAATAAGTTGCACTATCATTATCAACTCTGCATCTTTTGGCTTCAACATTATGAATATGTGTATCACTACCGTCGAGATTCAACAAGAATAGACCATTCTTCAAGGGTGCATGACCATAAAAGATATTACTCATATAAATAGAACAACCATTATTCTCTGATTTAAATGAATAACCGTCTCGCATTAAACAAGATCCAGATATAATGTTCATGCTCAACGGCGGCACCAAATAACAATTATTTAGGTCTAAAACTAATCCGAAGGTAGATGTAGAGGTAGCGTGCCGACCGCGATCACATTGACTTTGGAACCATTTCCCACGCCAAGATCGTCACCTCATCCTTTGCTAGTGCTCGTCTATTCCGTAGTCCCTGCTTTGAGTTGCAAATATTAGCAATGTAACCAGTATCAAATACCCAGTGCTACTACGAGCTCTAGTAAGGTACACATCAATAACATGTATATCACATATACCTTTGTTCACCTTGCCATCCTTTTATCCGCCAAATACTTGGGGCAGTTCCGCTTCAAAGGTCCATCGCTTGCGGTAAAACACTCAGTTTCAGGCTTAGGTCCAGACTTGGGTTTCTTCTCTTGATCAGCAACTTTCTTGCTGTTCTTTTCAAGTTTCCTTCTTCTTCCCTTTGCCCTTTTCTTGAAATTAGTGGTCTTGTTGACCATCAACACTTGATGCTCTTTCTTGATTTCTACCTCCGCTGCTTTTAGCATCGCGAAGAGCTCAGAATTGTCTTAGTCATCCCTTGCATATTATAGTTCATCACGAAGCTCTTGTAGCTTGGTGGCGATGATTGGAGAATTCATCAATGACACTATCATCCGGAAGATTAACTCCCAGCTGAATTAAGTGATTGTTATACCCAGACATTTTGAGTATGTGCTCACCGATGTAACTATTCTCCTCCATCTTGCAGCTATAGAACTTATTGGAGACTTCATATCTCTCAATCCGGGCATTTGCTTGAAATATTAACTTCAACTCTGGAACATCTCATATGCTCCATGACGTTCAAAACGTCGTTGAAGACCCGGTTCTAAGCCGTAAAGCATGGCACACTGAACTATTGAGTAGTCATCAGCTCGCTTTGCGACGTTCACAACTTCGGCTCAAGATCTGCAGCAGCCTGTCACCCAGCGGTGCTTCGGGGCGTAATTTTTACGTGCAGCAATGAGGATAATCCTCGTTACGGACCCAGTCCGTGTAATTGCTACCATCATCTTTCAACTTTGCTTTCTCAAGGAACGCATTAAAATTCAACGGAACAATAGCACGAGCCATCTATCTACAAGAAACATAGACAAGCAAAATACTATCGGTACTAAGTTCATGATAAATTTAAGTTCAATTAATCATATTAAAAACTCCCACTTAGACAGACATCTCTCTAGTCATCTAAGTGATCACGTGATCCAAATCAACTAAACCATGTCCGATCATCACGTGAGACGGAGTAGTTTCAATGGTGAACATCACTATGTTGATCATATCTACTATATGATTCACGCTCAACCTTTCGGTCTCCGTGTTCCGAGGCCATATCTGTTATATGCAAGGCTCGTCAAGTTTAACTCTGAGTATTCGCGCGTGTGCAACTGTTTTGCACCCGTTGTAGATGGACGTAGAACTTATCACACCCGATCATCACGTGGTGCCTGGGTACTACGAACTTTGGCAACGGTGCATACTCAGGGAGAACACTTCTTGATAATTTTTAGTGAGAGATCATCTTATAATGCTACCGTCAATCAAAGCAAGATAAGATGCATAAAGGATAAACATCACATGCAATCAATATAAGTGATATGATATGGTCATCATCATCTTGTGCTTGTGATTCCATCGCCAAGCACCGTCATGATCACCATCGCCACCGCGCGACACCTTGATCTCCATCGTAGCATCGTTGTCGTCTCGCCAACTATTGCTTCTACGACTATCGCTACTCCTTAGTGATAAAGTAAAGCAATTACATGGCGTTGCATTTCATACAATAAGCGACAACCATATGGCTCTCGCCATTGTCGATAACTCGGTTACAAAACATGATCATCTCATACAATAAAATATAGCATCACGCCTTGACCATATCACATCACAACATGCCCTGCAAAAACAAGTTAGACGTCTTCTACTTTGTTGTTGCAAGTTTTACGTGGCTGCTACGGGCTGAGCAAGAACCGTTCTTACCTACGCATCAAAACCACAACGATACTTCGTCAAATAGACTCCGTTTTAACCTTCTCAAGGACCGGGCGAGCCACACTCGGTTCAACTAAAGTGAGAGAGCAGACACCCGCGGTCACCTTTAAGCAACGAGTGCTCGGAGCGGTGAAACCAGTCTCGCGTAAGCGTACGCGTAATGTCGGTCCGGCCGCTTCATCTCACAATACCGCTGAACCAAAGTATGACATGCTGGTAGGTAGTATGACTTGTATCGCCCACAACTCACTTGTGTTCTACTCGTGCATATGACATCAACGATAAAACCAGGCTCGGATGCCATTGTTCGGGAACGTAGTAATTTCAAAAATTTCCTACGATCACGCAAGACCATGGTGATGGCATAGCAACGAGAGGGGAGAGTGTCCGCCCACGCACCCTCGTGAGACCGAAAGCGGAAGCGTTATAACAACGCGGTTGATGTAGTCGACGTCTTCACGATCCGACCGATCCAAGCACCGAACGACGGCACCTCCGAGTTCAGCACACGCTCAGCTCGATGACGATCCCGGACTCCGATCCAGCAAAGTGTCGGGATGAGTTCCGTCAAGACGACGGCGTGCAGGACGATGTTGATGCTCCACCGACGCAGGGCTTCGCCTAAGCTCGCGACGATATGACTTCTCCGGCGCAGGGCTTCGCCTAAGCTCCATGACGATATGACCAAGTGGAATATGGTGGAAGGGGCACCGACACGGCTAAGGAAAGATCCGTAGATCAACTTGTGTCATGGGGTGCCCGTGCCCCGTATATAAAGGAGCCAAGGGGTGCGGCCAGCCTTGGGAGGCGCGCCTGGAGGAGTCCTACTCCCACCGGGAGTAGGACTCCCCCCTTGTCGTAGTTGGAGTAGGATTGGGAGGGGAAGAGGAAGGCGCCGCCCCTCTCCTTGTCCTATTCGGACTAGAGGGGGGAGGGGGGCGCGCAGCCCACCTGGCCGCCCTTCCTCTTCTCCCTTGTGGCCCATGAAGGCCCATATACCCCCCGGGGGGTTCCGGTAACCCCCCGGTGTTCCGGTAACTTCCTGTTTTCACTCGGAACCCTTCCGAAGTCCAAACATAGGCTTCCAATATATCAATCTTTATGTCTCGACCATTTCGAGACTCCTCGTCATGTCCGTGATCACATCCGGGACTCCGAACAAACTTCGGTGCATCAATACTTATAAACTCATAATGAACTGTCATCGAAACGTTAAGCGTGCGGACCCTACGGGTTCGAGAACTATGTAGACATGACCTAGAACCATTCTCGGTCAATAACCAATAGCGGAACCTGGATGCCCATATTGGTTCCTACATATTCTACGAAGATCTTTATCGGTCAAACCGCATAACGACATACGTTGTTCCCTTTGTCATCGGTATGTTACTTACCCGAGATTCGATCGTCGGTATCCAATACCTAGTTCAATCTCGTTACGGTAAGTCTCTTTACTCGTTCCGTAATACATCATCTCACAACTAACTCATTAGTTGTAATGCTTGCAAGGCTTAAGTGATGTGTATTACCGAGAAGGCCTAGAGATACCTCTCCGACAATCGGAGTGACAAAACCTAATCTCAAATACGCCAACCCAACAAGTACCTTTGGAGACACCTGTAGTACTCCTTTATAATCACCCGATTACGTTGTGACGTTTGGTAGTACCAAAGTGTTCCTCCGTAAACGGAGTTGCATAATCTCATAGTTATAGGAACATGTATGGGTCATGAAGAAAGCATTAACATACTAAACGATCAAGTGTTAAGCTAACGGAATGGGTCATGTCAATCAGATCATTCAACTAATGATGTGACCTTGTTAATCAAATAACAACTCCTTGTTCATGGTTAGGAAACATAACCATCTTTGATTAACAAGCTAGTCAAGTAGAGGCATACTAGTGACATCTTGTTTGTCTATATATTCACACATGTATTATGTTTCGGTTAATACAATTCTAGCATGAATAATAAACATTTATCATGATATAAGGAAATAAATAATAACTTTTATTATTGCCTCTAGGGCATATTTCCTTCATGACCACCATCGATCTTATAGTTTAACACAATCACCGGATCGCTGACCAGTTTACGCTTATTGTGACAGTCAGTTTTCGGCTTTCTCCACTAAGTCGCTTAACCGTGCAAGCTGGAAGCACAATCGCAATGGTTCTCCCTGTGCACACCTAGCCGAACAAAACGGAACGTAGGAGGCAAGCACAGGAGCCGGGCAACCCAACTATTGTCCAAAGACACAATTCGAAACCGATGCATATATAGCAATATCCAAGAACATTTTTGCCGAGGACTCTATGGCGTACCTTGGTTTTTGGTGGGTTCGGCTGTAGTCCAGCCCCCCGTTAATATTGCCAATGCTTTAAAGGCGTCTGTTATTGCACTGCTCGGAAACTAGTCCCGATGTGGCGTGTGTTTTGTCAATGCCGAGGTGTAGTTCGGCGGGAAAGATGTCGAGATGTGGGTCGAAAAAGATCTCCCGAGCTGAATTATTATGCAGGGCACCTCAATCATGAGGATGTCCCGCTTCCTGAAAGAAAAACATACAAACGGCTAAAAAGTGCGATAAGCTCGAAAAGCCAAAAACTTATGTAAAATCTTGACGTCTGGACTAAATCAAGATTTTTGTGCCAATCCAAAAATTGGTCTTAAAGTTTTTTGTGCTTCTGTCATGCTTTAACATGACACATCCGATCTCTAGACTTCAAGTGGATCAGCCTTCGGCTTCAGCATCCCAATCCCGAAGGCAGAGTGCGTTTCCAAGGCCAGTTTAACGAACCAAACTCGAGTGGTTTTATAGAGAAACTAGGCCATCTAGCGATTGACCACATACTCGAGTCGAGAAAGGAGTGGTAGAAAAAGACTGTGCAACGACTTAAAAGAAGAACACTTATTATAAAAAGGCTCATATAAATTTAAGAGCCCGTAGTTAACATGGGAAAGGAAGTGTTTTTAGCAAACAACGTTTGTTGACAAACTAAGTTTTTAACACAAATATAATGTCTGGTCGAACCGATCAAGAATTTTAAAAAACTGAGCCTGGAAGCGACTTAGCTGGTTAATGTGCTCAGTGTCGATGCGCGGCCTGAGCTACGATGGGACGAGGTCCTAGCCCCCAAGACGGTCTCGAGGTGGCGGAGAGAAGAGCTCGGCACTTCGAAGTGGCGACATAGCACGACCAATGTGGTGAGGTGGAACCCCTAGTCCGACCGAGGCGACAGAGCAGGCCGGCAGTATGACGCCGAAGTTCCCGGCGTGGGTTAATGAAGTGATGACGAAGCCCCGATCCAGCCGAGGTGACGTGGTACGTCGGTACGCCGAGGTGACAGCGCTGCCCAACCCAGATCATTTATCTGTGCGCAGAAAATAGTGCAAGCCGGAGATAATAGTAATAATAATAAATTTAAAAAAATCATAGCATAATAAATAATTTATGCAAAATGAGTAATAAGAGAAATATGGCCCATATGCCGAACACTCGATGAGGTAGAGCTCTCTGCCGAGGACCCCCACATGGCGTGACTGCGGTCGAAGTCGATTACCTACATCTGTCAAATGATGGCCGCATTAACGATGGTTGCATGATGGTTCGGTCAGTTTTCCGTCCGCAGTTCGGCGAACACCTCATCGAGGACTCAGACCATGCCCTAAACTCGTCCAGATTCCCGTCCAGACTCGACAGGTCTCCAGTATATCCTAGATCGTCGGAGATTCCTCCACCGGAAGGCGGCGAAATTTACAGGGTTGTTGTATACTCGATTCCACACAATTCCACCAAAGGGTTCGTCAGATCGACTTCCGAGGAGGCGGTGGCAGCGAAAACAAGTGCATTGTACAGAAAAAACTATGCGATCGCATGAGGGCAATGTTGACGTTGAGCCTCCAAGCTCCATGGACGACTTTTCCATGGTCTCGGTCGAGATTTGGGTTGATGATGATGATGAAAGTATCTGTCTGATCTTGATGGTCTGACGTGGAGTGCGGTCCTCGGTCCAGTCGAGGTGACCAGTCCAGCCGGTGACGAAGAAGCCGACATCGACAATAAAGTTCGATTCCGATACGTAGATCGCGTCGGAGACGACCCGAATTCCCATCACACCGAGGCTACTGCCAGAAGGCTCTCAATGAAAGCACCAATGTCGGTTCTATATCCGGCATATCTTGTAGTAGGGGTCCTAAGCTAGGTGTCTTGGAGCGATGGTAACATGGACAAAGGGTTTTACCCAGGTTCGGGCTCTCTCGAAGACATAATACCCTACATCCTACTTTTGATTGTATTGATATGGGTGTAGTACAGAGTACATGTATCTACCACGAGATTGTAGTAATGAATATGAGATTATCTGTTGACTAACCTCAAATCGATTTATATAACACACCAGAGGCCTAGGGTTTAGGAGAGTCCTTGGCTTGGGCGCCAAGTCTTGTGGAAACCTCCTTGTATGCGGCATGGGCTGCCCGAAGTGGCCCATGAATGAACCGTCGTGGGGTCCTCGGCCCGATCCAGCTAGTCAGGAGATGACGCGGTGAGTACCCCCTAGTCCATGACACCGTCAGTAGCCCCCTGAACCGGTCTTCAAGTTGGGGGTGCTCCTCGGTTGATATAACACACCGGAGGCCTAGGGTTTAGGAGAGTCGTTGGCTTGGGCGCCAAGTCTTGTGGAAACCTCCTTGTATGCGGCATGGGTTGCCTGAATTTGCCCATGAATGAGTCGTCGTGGGGGTCCTCGGCCCGATCCAGCTGGTCGGAAGACGACGCGGTGAGTACCCCCTAGTCTAAGACACCGTCGGAGAGCATCATGGAATTGGTGCTACAGGAGGGTTGGTGATGATGAAGACCGAAGATTCCCCTCTCCGGAGCCCCAAACGGACTCCAGATCTGGCCTCACGATAAAGAACGGGAGGTGATGGTGGCTCCGTATCGCGAAATGACATAATTCTTCCTCCCTTATTTTTTTTTCAAAAATAGGATTTTATTGCGTCGGAGCAAGGGTCTGCGGGGCCACCAGGTGGGGACAACCCACCTGGGCGCGCCTGGAGGGGAGGGCGCGCCCTGGTGTGTTGTGCCCACCCAGGTGCCCACCTCCGATGGTTCTTGGGTCCAGAAATTCTTATTTATTGAATAAAAAATCCTCTCAAAGTTTCGTTCCAATCCGAGCAGTTTTATTTCTGCACAAAAACAACACCGAGGTAATTCTGCTGAAAATAGCGTCAATCCGGGTTAGTTTCATTCAAATCATGCAAATTAGCGCCCAATACCAGAGGAAAAGCGTTAGGAATAGTCGATACGTTGGAGACGTATCAACTCCCCCAAGCTTAAACCTTTTCTTATCCTCAAGCAATTCAGGTGATAAACTAAAAGTGAAAAAGAAAAACTTTTATGAACTCTTTTGCTCTTGTTTGCATAAATAAGCTTAAGTAGCACCCAAGTTTTCAGCAAAGATCATGACTAACCATGTCAACAATAACTCTTAGAGATTATATTAACTCATATCAATGACATAATCAACTAGCGAAGAATAATAAGATATCTCAAATAACAACACTTTATCAAAACAAGCATGATATAATATGACAATAGTGGTATCTCGCTAGCCCTTCGTGAGACCGCAAAACATAAATGCAGAGCACCTCCAAAGTTCAAGCAGCGACTAAACATTGTAATTCATGGTAGAAAAGTTCCAGTCATGATGCACCCAACATTAGCTATACACAATGCATGAGGATGACAATAGTGCTCTCAGGTTCTGGTGCTTATTTGTAAGGTGATGACACAACATAAAGTAAATAGATAGTCCCTTCGTAGAGGGAAACCGTGATTTGCAGCGGTGCCAGAGCTCAAGTTTTAAAAACAGAGGTAAATGAAATTTTGAGAAATGCACCCTTCTTGTTTACTTCGCGACCATCAGTTATCGGTATATTCCATGCTAAACACATTAGTGGCGGTTCCCAAATGATAAAAGTAAAGGTTTACTCCCCCTCCACCAAAAATCACACTCCACGGCTTGTTCGAAACAATGTGTGCCGTCCATACCAACAACAGTCCGAGGGAGTTTTGTTTAATTATTTGCATTTTGTGTTCGGGACTGGGATTCCCTATTACCGCCCCTCTCATGCATGGACGAGTGAAAACACACTGATCATGAAAATAATCCGCTTAGCATGGAAGATACTAACTACCTCCTATCGCTCTATGAACAATCCAGGCACACAAAAAAGGATATTTATTTGATGTTTTTAGAGGTGGCACATGCAAATTTACTTGGACGGCAAGGTAATACCGCATATAGGTAGGTATGGTGGACTCATCTGGAATAACTTGGGTTTCATGGTTTTGATGCACAAGCAGAATTCCCACTTAGTACAGGCGAATGCTAGCAATTGGGTTGAGAAGCGGCAACTAGAGAGCGAAAAGGGTATGAACATGCATTATGCATAAGTAACATTGGATACTAGCATGAGTAGGGTATGAACACCATGAACATAAATATCATAGAGGCTAAGTTGTTTTTGATTCAACTACATGCATGAACATGTGCCAAGTCAAGCCACTTTAACATTCAGAGGAGGATACCATATCATCATACTACATCACAACATTTTAACACAATATTGGCATCCAAGATAAATCATTATCCACTCCTAGCTACTTAAGCATGGCATGAGAAACTATAATCTCTAATTATCATTGCAAACATGTTTGATCATAATAGGCTGAATCATGGATACTAGGTTAAACATATTTACAAAAACAGAACAAGTTGAGTTCATACCCGTTTCTCTCTGCCACAGCTAGTTCATCAAATATCGTCATTATTGCCTTTCACTTGCGCGACCAAACGATATGAAAATAATAATAGTGCAAGAGTTCCGTGGACTAAGATGGAATCTGCAAACATTTTATTCGAAAAGAGAAGAGATGGTAATATGGGCTCTTTGTTAGATCAACAATAATGCATATGAGAGCCACTCTACATTTTCATCGTGGTCTTCTCCTCGGTATGACTCAATAGAAAGAAAAAGAAATTCAGAGAAACACACTAAAATGTTTTTTGAGTTTTTGGTTTTTCTTGAACAAGCAAATAAAGGGGAAAGACAAAAACGAGAAAGACTATTTACACGGGAAAGCTCCCAACAAGTAAAAGAAGAAAAAGGAAATCTTTTTGAGTTTTCTTTTTAGTGCTACAAGAACTTATACTTGGAAGAAAAACTGATAAGAAGCAGGATATATATTTTTGGATTTTCTCAAAGTTTTTCAAACACACAAGAAGAAAGCGAGAAATAAATTAGCATGGATAATACAATGAAAAAGTGTGGACACCGACAACTGAAATGGAATGTGTGAACATGAATGTAATGTTAGTCGAAATACGTACCCCAAGCTTAGGCCTTTGGCCTAACTTGGTAATCACCACTCGAAGAAGCCATGGGGTCCTATGTTGAAGTGTTGGGGAGCGGGCACCTGAGGGTCCCACTCCTGAGGCTCCTCATGTGCCGCAGCCAGGTTGTTCCGATAGGCAACAATGTCCTCAGGCATAATCCTATATCCGCCCCTGGCAATAGGTTCAAACAAAGCACCTGCAGGCAATGGAATAATATCCCGAGTGTTCACACTGAAAACCAGGTTATAAGCAATAGGAATGTCATGTTCTCGCCAACAATAAACTGGTGGTCTGCCATAGCCTGACGATCTAAATAAACCTTGGGTAAAGGATAATCATGCTGGCGTATCTGCATGTTAAAGTGACTCGCTAAACGAGTAGCATAAATCCCACCATGTATTTTACCCTTGGACCTGTTAATGTGGAGGCGACGTGCCACAATAGCTCCCAAGCTATAAGTGTTGCCACCGTAGAGTGCATGGCGTAAAACAACGAAGTCTGGGGCATTGAGTGCACCTATCTTCTCTCTAGCAAGCAAACACTTTGCAATGAATATGGCAAAATAATGCACAGCAGGAAAATGTAAGCCAGTGGCGGTGACACTTGACACCCCTCTCTCATCCCCTATGGACAGATACAATAAAAGCCTTCGAACTCTGTAGGCCTAGGCTCTACTAAACTCCCATCAGAAGGGATCATGCATATATTACAAAATTCAGTAAGCGGTATCTGATGGGGTTCAGCATATAAGTTAAAATGCACTTGAGGGGGATTATTCCTAGGTAAGAAATGAAAACATTGCACGAAGGAATTTGTGAGGAGATGATACTGTTCACATTCAACTGCGATGAAGTCGGTGAGGCCGGCATTAGCAGCATATTGTGCAAACTCCTGAAGGATTCTTGCCCCTTCCATGAACGGGTTATGCGGCCATTCACACAGCCGTACCTCCGCCATTCTCCGGGTGTGGAGATCACTGTCAGATGAATCCCCAATAACTCCCTTGGAGTTCTTCTTGGAAGCAAACTTCCTAAAGATACTCATATTTTTCCTATGAACAAAATTCTAAAAAATTTAGTCCACAAAATTTTTCTCAACGAAACTTCACAAGATTGAAAGCAACTACTCATAGGGATGCATAGAGGCCATATCAAGCATTCAAACTACTTAGAACTCTAAGAATTCAACATGCAAGCTCGTCTACAGTAGCACCAAGGGTAACTAATTATTCAAAATAAAAACCACTAAAGCAAAAAATAATTGGACCAACGGAGGAGTCACATAACAAGCAACAATCCCCCGAAACAGTTTCGGAAATGGAGCTTTGAGCAAAGAGATCGAAATCCGCGGGTTCGGGAGCAAGAACACGAGAGGGAGCAATGGTGATTTTTTCTGGAGGTAGGTGGTGATGTGGGATGAAGAGATAAGTGACGGGGTCCATGTGGGGACCACAATCCACCAGGGCGCGCCTGGGGGTTCTGGCGCGCCCAGGTGGGTTGTGCCCACCTGGAGCACCTCCCTCAGGTGTTATTTGCACCAAAAATTCTTAAATATTCAGAAAAAATTGTATTAAATTTTTAGAGCATTCTGAGAACTTTTTTTTTGGGTCATTTTTTGTTGCACGGGAAATTCAGAAAACAGACAAAACATGGCATTTTATTTTATTTAACTAATAAAAAAGAAAATAAAAGGAAGGGACAAAAGGTAGTGCTCACTGAATTCATTCAACTTCATACCTCTCAAAAATGATTCATTAATAAGGTTGATCAAGTCTTATTAACAACCACTTCCGATTAGCATGAAACCGAAGAACTTTCGTAAAACACTAAGTTACCTCAACGGGGATATGAATGTCCCCAACAATAAGCATTTCATATTTCTTTTTGGCAGTAGGTAGGGGTAGTTGAAAACTTCCAATAGTGATTGTCGGAGATTTTTCAGTAACATTAATACCATTCACTTGGAATTGTTTCTTTGGGAAGTGCACCGTGTGCTCATTACCATTGATATGAGAAGTGACCTTGCTTTTATTGCAATCAATAACAGCCCCTGTAGTATTCAAGAAGGGTCTACCAAGGATAATCTACATGTTGTCGTCCTCGGGCATCTCAAGTATAACAAAGTCAGTCAAAATAGTAACATTAGCAACAACAACGGGCACATCCTCACAAATACCGGTAGGTATGGCAGTTGATTTGTCAGCCATTTGCAAAGATATTTCAGTAGGTGTGAGTTTATTCAAATCAATACTTTTAAATAAAGAAGGCATAACATTGACACCCGCTCCCAAATCACATAAAGCAGATTTCACATAATTTCTTTTGATGGAGCAAGGTATAGTTGGTATTCCCGGGTCTTTTTAGTTACTCCATCTTTAAAAGTATAATTAGCAAGCATGGTGGAGATTTCAGCTTCTGGTATTTTTCTCTTATTGGTGATGATGTCTTTCATGTACTTTGCATAAGGAGGCATTTTTAAGATATCAGTCAAGCGAGTACGCAAAAAGACTGGCCTTAGAATTTTAGCAAAGCGTTCAAATTCTTCATCATCTTTCTTTTTAGTTGACTTAGGTGGAAAGGGCGTAGGTTTTTGAAACTATGGTTCTCTTTCCTTACCGTGTTTTCTAGCAACAAAGTCTCTTTTATCATATGTTTTATTATTGGGTTGTGGGTTATCAAGATCAACTGTTGGTTCTATCTCTACATCATTGTCGGGTTTTTCATTATTTGGTTGAGTATCTTCACGAACCTCATCATTATCTTTTTCATTATCAGAAGGTGAGTGTTCACTACCATATTGAGTTTCAGCATCAGAGGTAGAAACTTCATTATCATTATCACGAGGTTTTTCTACTTCAGGTTCACTAGAGGCATGCAAAGTCCAATCAGTTTTCTTCTTCTTTTTCTTTTTAGAAGGACTAGATGCAGCAGTGTTAACCCTTTGAGAGTCTTGTTCAATTCTTTTTGGGTGTCCCTCGGGATAAAGTGGTTCCTGAGTCATCCTACCGCCTCTAGTCATTACTCTAACAGCATGATCATTGATATTATTATTAATTTCATCTAACAACTGTCTTTGAGATTTAGCAACTTGTTCTAACTGGGTTTGTACCATAGAAGCATGCTTTCCCACACCTCTAACATCATTTGAGATTCTAAACAACAAATCACTCAAGCGAGCAATCATATCAGAATTGTATTTCAATTGTTTCATAACATTTGCATTGAAGTGATCTTGTTTTCTAATGTAATTTTCAAACTCATAAAGGCATTGGCTAGGGTGCATATTGTGAGGATTATCATTACCATTGAATTTCATTAGAGAATTGACCTCTACCACCTTAGGTGGTGGTGGTGTATCAAACCCATGTATTTCTTCAATAGGAGGTAAAATTTTGACATCCTCAGCTTTAATACCTTTTTCTCTCATAGATTTCTTTGCCTCTTGCATATCTTCAGGACTGAGATATAAGATACCCCTCTTCTTCGGAGTGGGTTTAGGCGGTGGTTCAGGAAGAGTCCAATCATCATAATTTTTCAATATGTTATTTAATAATTCTTCAACTTGCCCAATAGTTCGTTCCCTAAAAACACAACCAACACAACTATCTAGGAAATCCCTAGAAGCATTGGTTAGTCCATTATAGAAGATATCAAGTATTTCATTTTTCTTAAGAGGATGATCCGGCAAAGCATTAAGCAATTGGGGAAGCCTCCCCCAAGATTGCGAGAGACTCTCTTCTTCAATTTGCACAAAGTTAAATATTCCCTGTAAGGCAGTTTGTTTCTTTTGAGCAAGGACATATTTTTTTAGAGAAGTAATAAATCATGTCCTGGGGACTACGCACACAACCAGGAGGAAGAGTATTGTACCAAGATTTAGCATCACCCTTTAATGAGAACGGAAATAATTTGAGAATATGATAATAGAGAATTTTCTCATCATGAGCAAAAGGGGTGGCTATGTCATTCAACTTAGTTAGATGTGCCACAACAGTTTCAGTTTCATAACCATGGAAAGTATCAGATTCAACCAAAGTAATCAACTCTGGTTCGATAGAGAATTCATAATCCTTATCGTCAACAAAGGTAGGTGAAGTAGCAAACTGAGGATCACATTTCATTTTAGCATTCAAAGTCTTTTCTTTATACTTGCATAATAATTTTTCTAGATCATCTCTATCCTTACAAGCAAGAATCCCTAGTTGCCTCCTCATCCACAACATAACCTTCCGGTACTTTTGGCAATTCATATCTAGGAGGGCTAGTTCTAAAAGGTGTTTCAAGATTTTCAGTTCCAAGCTCTTCATCAGTTTCAACATTCTCAAAAGCTTTAGTTCTTGCAAGTTGTTCATCAAGAAATTCACCTAGGGGCACATTATCATCAAGCAAGGTACTAGCATCATCGTAAATATCATTCATAGCAGAAGTTGCGACATATCAGGATTAATAGCATGTGATGGTGTTGCAAGTCTACTTACAATAGAAGGTGAATCAAGTGCAGAGCTAGATGGCAGTTCCTTACCTCCCCTCGTCTTAGAGTGGAAAATCTTGGTTTTAGCATCCTTTAGATTCTTCATAGTAATTATTTGATAATAATCCCAAGTGACTCAACAAATATAGCTATGCTACCCGCCAACGGCGCCAGAAAAAGGTCTTCATAACCCACAAGTATAGGGGATCGCAACAGTTTTTGAGGGTAGAGTATTCAACCCAAATTTATAGATTCGAACAAGGGGAGCCAAAGAATATTTGCAAGTATTAGCAACTGAGTTGTCAATTCAATCACACCTGGAGATTAATTATCCACAGCAAAGTGATCAGTAGCACAATAATATGATAGCTTTGATAGTAGTGGTAGGAGCAACAGTAACAGTAACAATGATAGTAATAGTTCTGTAGCAGTGACAATAGTAACGGCAGTAGTAGTAACTTAGCAAGATCAATATGTAGGAAAATTGTATGCATTGTATCGGCGATTTGTTGGATGATATTCATCATGTGATAGTTACAACCTAGGGCGATATGGCACTAGCTCCAGTTCATAAATATAATGTAGGCATGCATTCCGTAAATAGTCATACGTGCATATGAAAAGAACTTGCATGACATCTTTTGTCCTACCCTCCCGTGGCAACGGGGTCCATAAGGAAACTAAGGGATATTAAGGCCTCCTTTCAATAGAGTACCGGAACAAAGCATTAGCACATAGTGAATACATGAACTCCTCAAATTACGGTTATCATCAGAAGTATCCCGCATATTGTCACTACAGGGTTTATCGACCATAACATGTAATAGGTGACTATGACTTGCAAGATCGGATCTAGAACATAGATATAATGATGATAACATAACGGTTCAGATCTGAATTCATGGCACCAGGGCCCAAAGTGTCAAACATTAAGCATAGCAAAGTCATAACAACATCAATCTCAGAACATAGTGGATACAAGGGATCAAGCCCTAACTAAACTAACTAGACTACATGATGAATCTCATCCAACTCCTCACCGACCAGCGAGCCTATGAAGGAATTACTCACTCCCGGTGGAGAGCATCACGGATTTGGTGATGGAAGAGGGTTGGTGATGACGAAGACCAAAGATTCCCCTCTCCGGAGCCCCAAACGGACTCCAGATCTGGCCTCCCGATGAAGAATGGGAGGTGACGATGGCTCCGTATCGCGAAGAGAGATAATTCTACCTCCCTGATTTTTTCTCGGAAACTTAAAATCATGTGTGAATACATAAACAAATACCGTGTCCCTAGTAAGCCTCTACCAGACTAGCTCGTTGATCAAAGATGGTTAAGATTTCCTAACCATGGACAAGTGTTGTGATTTGATAACGGGATCACATCATTAGGAGAATGATGTGATGGACAAGACCCACCCATTAGCTTAGCATAATGATCGTTCTGTTTATTCCTATTGATTTCTTCATGTCAAATACATATTCCTTCGACCATGAGATTATGCAACTCCTGAATACCGGAGGAATGCCTTGTGTGCTATCAAACAGCACAACATAACTGGGTGATCATAAAGATTCTCTACAGGTATCTCCAAAGGGTTTTATTGAGTTGGCATAGATCAAGAGTAGGATTTATCACTCCGAGTATCGGAGAGGTATCTCTGGGCCCTCTCGGTAATACACATCATAAGAAGCCTTGCAAGCAAATGACTAATGATTTAGTTATGACATGATGTATTATGGAACGAGTAAAGAGACTTGCCGGTAACGAGATTGAACTAGGTATAGAGATACCGACGATCGAATCTCGGGCAAGTAACATACCAATGGACAAAGTGAATTGCGTATGTTGTCATAACGGTTCGACCAATAAAGATCTTCGTAGAATATGTAGTAACCAATATGGTCATCCAGGTTCCGCTATTGGTTATTGACCGGAGAGGTGTCTCAGTCATGTCTACATAGTTCTCTAACCCGTAGGGTCCGCACGCTTAACGTTCGGTGAACATATAGTGTTATATGAGTTATATGATTTGGTGACCGAATGTTGTTTGGAGTACCGGATGAGATCACGGACATGACGAGGAGTCTCGAAATGATCGAGAGGTAAAGATTATATTTAGGATGATGGTATTCGGACAACGGAATAGTTTTGGAGTGCACAGGGTTGTCATCGGATCACTAGAAGGGGTTCTGGGAGGCCCCGGGAGGTCTATGGGCCAAATGGGCCAAGGAGAGGCACACACCATCCCACAAGGGGACTGGCGCGCCCTCTCCCTAGCCTCCGGCCCAAGAAGAAGGAAAGGAGGGGGTGCCACCTCCTCCTGCCTTCCCCTCCTTGTGGGAGAAAGGAAAGGGGGGGCGCCACCTCCTCCTCCCTTCCCCTTGGCACCAAAAGAAGGAAAAGGGGGGCTGGCCTATGGCAGGATCCCAAGTAGGACTCGGCCCAACTTGGGGCGCCCTTTGCCTCTCCCCTCTCCCCCACCTATATATATGTGGGGGGCGCCTAGCACAACCACAATAATTGCTTAGCCGTGTGCGGCGCCCCCCTCCACCGTTTACACCCTCGATCATATTTTCGTAGTGCTTAGGCAAAGCCCAGTGGAGATAGCATCACCATCACCGTCACCACGCCATCGTGCTACCGGAACTCATCCGCTACCTCGCCGTCTTGATGGATCAAGAAGGCGGAGGACGCCACTGAGCTGAACATGTGCTGAACGCGGAGGTGTCGTACGTTCGGTACTTGATCGGTTGGATCGCGAAGAAGTTCGACTACATTAATCGCGTTACTAAAGCTTCCGCTTACGGTCTACGAGGGTATGTAGACACACTCTCCCCCTCTCATTGCTATGCATCTCCATGGATAGATCTTGGGTGTGCGTAGATTTTTTTTTTGTTTTCCATGCAACGTTTCCCAACATGTTGATCTTGATGGCACCGGAACGATAAACTTCCTCGATAATGTAAGGCCCTTCCCATTTAGAGAGAAGCTTTCCTGCAAAAAATCTTAAACGAGAATTGTATAGCAAGACATGGTCATCTACATTAAATTCACGCTTTTGTATCCTTTTATCGTGCCATCTTTTAACTTTCTCTCTAAACAGTTTGGCATTCTCATAGGCTTGGGTTCTCCATTCATGAAGTGAGCTAATGTCAAATAACCTCTTCTCACCGGCAAGTTTGAAATCATAGGTAAGCTCTTTAATGGCCCAATAAGCTTTATGTTCTTGTTCAAGAGGTAAGTGACATGCTTTTCCATAAGCCATTTTATACGGAGACACACCCATAGGGTTTTTATAAGTAGTTCTATAAGCCCATAATGCATCATCTAGTTTATTAGACCAATTCTTTCTGTATCTATTGACAGTCTTTTGCAAAATGAACTTCATTTCTCTATTACTTAATTCTACTTGACCACTGGACTGAGGATGATAAGGAGATATAATTCTATGGTTAACATCATATTTAGCAAGCAATTTATGGAAAGCTCCATGAATAAAGTGTGAACCACCATCACTCATTAAATATCTAGGGACTCCATACCTCAGGGAAATAACTTCTTTAAGCATTTTAATAGAGGTGTTATGATCAGCACTACTAGTTGGAATAGCTTATACCCACTTAGTAACATAATCAACAGCAACCAAAATATGTGTATACCCATTAGAGGAAGGAAAAGGTCCCATATAATCAAATCCCCAAACATCAAATGGTTCGATAACGAGTGAATAATTCATAGGCATTTCCTAACGTCTACTAATATTAATGATTCTTTGGCATTCATCACAAGATAAGACAAGCTTACGAGCATCCTTGAAAAGAGTAGGCCAATGAAAACCAGACTATAATACTTTGTGTGCAGTTCTATCTCCAGCATGGTGTCCTCCGTAGGCCTCAGAGTGACACTTGTGTAGGACCTGTTCCTGTTCATGCTCAGGTACACAACGTCTAATAACACAATCTACTCCGTCTTTATAAAGATGTGGGTCATCCCACAAGTAATGTCTTAAATCATAGAAAAACCTTTTCTTTTGTTGGTATGTGAAACTAGGTGGTATACATTTAGCAACAATATAGTTGGCATAATCAGCATACCAAGGAGTACTACGAGAAGCATTTATGTCAGCTAATTGTTCATCAAGAAAGCTATCATCAATAGGTAGTGGGTCATCAAGAATATTTTCTAACCTAGACAAGTTGTCTGCTACGGGGTTCTCAGCTCCCTTTCTATCAACAATATGTAAATCAAATTCTTGTAGCAAGAGAACCCATCTAATAAGTCTAGGTTTAGCATCTTTCTTTTCCATAAGATATTTAATAGCAGCATGATCAGTGTGGACGGTTACTTTGGAATCAACAATATAAGATCTGAACTTATCACAAGCAAACACGACTGCTAAAATTTCTTTTTTAGAAGTAGCGTAGTTTCTTTGAGCATTGTCTAGAGTTTTACTAGCATAATGGATAACATTTACTTTCTTATCAACTCTTTGTCCTAGAACAGTGTCAACGACATAATCACTAGCATCACACATAATTTTAAAGGGTAGGTTCCAATCAGGTGGTTGAACAATATGTGCAGAAATTAAGGCTTTCTTAAGTATTTCAAATGTTTCTACACAATCTTCATCAAAAACAAATGGAACATTCTTTTGCAAAAGATTAGTAAGAGGCCTAGAAATTTTTGAGAAGCCTTTAATAAACCTCCTATATAAACCAGCTTGACCAAGGAAACTTCTTATACCTTTGATACCTTTAGGACACGACATCTTTTGAATAGCATCAACTTTAGATTTATGAAGTTCAATGACTCTTTCGGAAATTTTATGCCCCAAGACAATACCTTCATTCACCATAAAGTGGAACTTCTCCCAATTCAAGACAAGATTCGTTTCTTCACATCTCTGCAAAACTCGATCAAGGTTGTTTAAGCAATCATCAAAAGAAGTTCCGTAAATGGAGAAATTATCCATGAAAACCTCAACAATCTTTTCACAAAATTCAGAGAATATAGCAGTCATGCATCTTTGAGAAGTAGCAGGTGCATTACATAAACCAAAAGTCATACGTCTATAAGCAAAGGTACCAAAAGGGCAAGTAAAAGTAGTTTTTTCTTGATTCTCTTATGACACAGGTGTTTGCGAAAAAACATAATAACCACCTAGAAAGCAAAAGTGTGTATGTTTTGATAGTCTTTCTAGCATTTGATCAATAAAAGGTAGAGGATAATGATCTTTCCTAGTAGCTTGTTTTAACTTTCTAAAATCAATAACCATTCTATAACGTGTGATAATTCTTCGCGGAATCAATTCATTTTTATCATTAAGAATAACAGTAATACCTCCCTTCTTAGGGACACAATGAACATGACTTACACATCTACTATCATCAATAGGATAAATTATACCTGCTTCTAGAAGCTTTAGTATTTCATTTCTTACCACTTCTTTCATTTTTGGATTCAACCGTTGCTTGTGATCAACAACAGGTTTAGCATTAGGTTCCATAATAATTTTGTGCTGACATAGAGTGGGACTAATGCCCCTAAGATCATCCAGAGTATATCCAATAGCTGCACGGTGCTTCTTCAGAGTTTTCAATAATTTCTTTTCCTCATGGCCTGAAAGGTTAGCACTAATAATAACCGGATATATCTCCTTTTCATCAAGACAAGCATATTTCAGAGTACGAGGTAATTATTTAAGATCGAATATAGGATCGCTCTTGCGTGGTAGAGGATCTCCAAGAGTTTCAACATGAAAATTGTGTTTCAAAACAGGCATTTGTTTAAAGAAAATCTCGTCTAATTCCTTTCGTTCATTCATGAACATATCATTTTCATGGTCTAGCAAATATTGTTCTAAGGGATCAGTAGGAGGCACGACAATAGAAGCAAGACCAATAATTTCATCTTTATTAGGCAATTCTTTACCACAAGGGTGTCTACGGAACTTGGAGAAATTGAACTCATGAGACACATCCCCAAAACTGACACTAATAGTTTCCTTCTCGCAATCTATTTTAGCATTAACAATGTTCAAGAATGGTCTACACATCTTGTGGGGAACCAAGAACTAGGAAATCAGTAGGGTATTTTATTTTCCCACACAAGACTTCAACATCTCTAACAATCCTAATTGGTGATATAGTATCTCTATTGGCCAGCTTAATAGTGACATCAATATCTTCTATTTCAGCAGGTGCAATATCATTCATAATTTCTTGATATAAAGTAAAGGTAATTGCACTCCCACTAGCACCCAAATCACATAAGCCATGGTAACAATGATCTCCTATTTTAACAGAAACGACAGGCATGCCAACAATAGGTCTATGTTTATCTTTTTCATCGGGTTTAGCAATTCTAGCACCTTCATCTCAGAGTAAATAACATGCCCATCAATATTGTCGACCAAGAGATATTTAACCATAGCAATAATAGGTTCAACTTTAATTTGTTCAGGGGGTGTAGGTGTTCTAGTATAACTCTAACGAAGCACGGTTGAAGTTTTAGCATGTTCCTTTATCCTAACAGGGAAAGGTGGTTTCTCAATAGAAGCAGTAGGAACTACAAGATCAACATTATAAGTAATAGTTTCCTCGCTTTTATAGCTTCTACTATTTTTACTTCAATGGGAGGATGATATTTAAACCACTTCTCCTTAGGGAGATCAACATGAGTAGCAAATGATTCACAGAAAGAAGCTACTATCTCAGAGTCAAGTCCATATTTAGTGTTAAATTCATGAAAAGCATTGGTATCCATAAAAGAATTAACACAATCGAACTTAAGGTTTATACCTGACTCCTTACCTTCGTCGAGCTCCAAATCTTCAGAGTTGTGTTTAGTTCTTTCCAAGAGATCCCATTTGAATTCAACAGTTTTCTTCATAAAATAACCAGTACAAGAAGTATCGAGCATGGATTGATCATTACGAGAAAGCCAAGCATAAAAGTTTTGAATAATAATTTCTCTTGAGAGCTCATGATTGGGGCGTGAATATAACATTGACTAAAGCCTCCCCCAAGCTTTTGCGATACTTTCTCCTTCACGAGACCAAAAATTATATATATAATTCCGATCACAATGGACTAGATGCATAGGATAAAAATTCTAATGAAATTCCAATTTCAATCGGTCGTAATTCCAAGTTCCAATATCGTCACATAGGCTATACCATGTCAACGCCTTCCAAAGATAAAGGGAAGACCTTCTTCTTGACTTCATCCTCGGACAAACCTGCAAGCTTAAATAATCCACAAACTTTATCCACATAGATTAGGTGCATATCAGGATGTAATGTTCCATCTCCTGCATAAGGATTAGCTAGTAGTTTCTCTGTCATACCCGAAGGAATCTCATAATAAATATTTTCAGTAGGTTCGGTAGGTTGAGGGGCAACTCTTTGCTCCTCCGGTCGAGGTGAATATACCCCAAACAAGTCCCTCAAAGGATGATTTTCCATAGTGACAAGTGACAGTAAATTTCAGCACGCTATATAAATTTTTCCTTACCAAAGGCGATTCACTTCCCGGCAACGGCGCCAGAAAAGAACCTTGATGACCCACAAGTATAGGGTATCTGTCGTAGTCCTTTTGATAAGTAAGAGTGTCGAACCCAACGAGGAGCAGAAGGAAATGGCAAGAGGTTTTCAGCAAGGTATTTTCTACAAGCACTAAAATTGTTTGTAACAGATAGTTTTGTGATAAGATAATTCGTAACAAGTGTAACAAAGTTGTAGCAAGGTGTCCCAATCCTTTTTGTAGCAAAGGACAAGCCTGGACGAACTCTTATATAAATCAAAGCGCTCCCGAGGACACATGGGAACCACCGTCAAGTTAGTTTTCATCATGCTCCTATGATTCGCGTTCGTTACTTGATAAATTGATATGTGGGTGGACCGGTGCTTGGGTGCTGTCCTTACTTGGACACTCCTCCCACTTATGATTAATCCCTCTCACAAGCATCCGCAACTACGAAACAATAATTAAGATAAATCTAACCATAGCATGAAACATGTGGATCCAAATCAGCCCCTTATGAAGCAACGCATAAACTAGGGTTTAAGCTTCTGGCACTCTAGCAACCCATCATCTATTATTACTTCCCAATGCCTTCCCCTAGGCCCAAATCATGGTGAAGTGTCATGTAGTCGACATTCACATAACACCACTAGAGGAAAGATAACATACATCTCATCAAAATATCGAACGAATACCAAATTCACATGATTACTTATAACAAGACTTCTCCCATGTCCTCAGGAACAAACCTAACTACTCACAAAGCATATTCATGTTCATAATCAGAGGGGTATTAAATATCATTATGTATCTGAACATATGATCTTCCACCGGATAAACCAACTAGCATCAACTACAAGGAGTAATCGACACTACTAGCAACCCACAGGTACCAATCTGAGGTTTTGAGGCAAAGATCGAATACAAGAGATGAACTAGGGTTTGAGAGGAGATGGTGCTGGTGAAGATGTTGATGGAGATTGACCCCCTCTCGATGAGAGTGTCGTTGGTGATGACGATGGCTTTGATTTCCCCCTCCCGGAGGGAAGTTCCCCCAGCAGAACAGCTCCGCAGGAGCCCTAGATTGGTTCCGCCCAGGTTCCGTCTCAAGACGGCGGCGCTTCGTCACGAAATCTCCCTTCTAATTTTTTTTCCAAGTCAAAACACTTCATATAACAGAAGATGGACACTGGGACCTGCCAGGGGGCCCACAAGCCCTAGGGGCACGCCCAGGGGGTAGGGCGCACCCCCAGGCTTGTCGCCACCTGGTGGGTCCCCCTCTGGTATTTCTTCGCCCAATATGTTTTATATATTCAAAAATAATTCTCCGTAAATTTTCAGGACTTTTGGAGTTGTGCAGAATAGGTCTCTCAGATTTGCTCCTTTCTGGTCCAAAATTCCAGCTGCCGACATTCTCCCTCTTTGTGTAAACCTTGTAAAATAAGAGAGAAAAGGCATAAGTATTGAACCATAATGTGTAATAATAGCCCATAATGCAATAAATATCATCATAAAAGCATGATGCAAAATGGATGTATCAGGACATACAAAAAATCTTCTTCCTTCAGTCCATGAGTTCTTGCGGTCTGTGGATACCTTCACTTTGCAAACATCTTCACACCAACATGATGGAGTTTTCATGTCTTTTTCCTTCACCTTGTCCAACTTGGAGTCACCCACTTGTTTGGCATGTCTTCACGGTTAGCACACGGGGGCCTCGTCATGGAACTAGATGAAGCCATGCCTACGAAGAAAAGATTGGTTGTTAGTAAAGTAAATAAACGTGTATAAAGACAATAAAACAATAAGCAAAACAACAAGTACCATTCATAGTATTTCAACCATCAAGGTTAAGCAGGACGTTAATAGGCCTTTCTCTATCAATCCTTCGCGTCCTAGTAACACCAGAACCACGACCACCTCCGCCTGCTCCTCTAAGACTCGTCTATCCTCCACGCCCACCAATAGTGCCTCCTTGTGCACTACCTCTAAGACTCGTCCGTCCTCCACGGCCACCACTCCTACATCCACGTGTGCCACTGGAACATCCTCTCCGGCCACCCGTTTGACTAGTGGGAGTGTTGGCATCGGTCCTTGGACTTTTGGTGCATTTCCTAGCATTGTGTCCCAGGTCGTCACATTGTCCACAATTGTTGATGTCCGATGGCTCCATGAAATGGCCGCTACCAAATTGTTTCATTATGGTGTATCCAGCTAGATCATCCATGTCACTCCTAAACCTCTTCCATCTTCTTCTTCCCTTGGTAGGCACCATGAGTTCGGTATCGAGAACGATGTGTGGCCCATCGTACTCGGGACATTGTGACTGATCGAGAAAGGGACGGAACCAAGGCGCCCATGTCAACCTCGTTTGTTCCAATGTGAACTCATGCAGCCGCATGGTGGTATCATCAGATCCGGGCAAGTTTCTCGCCCTAGCCGCGGTCATCAAATGCGAGCAAGGCCAATGGTACTTATGAGGCCTCTGGCACTAACACCACCGGTTCTTGAGGTGCACCTCGTACGAAACACCACCGTACGTCACATCATCCCTTGTTGTGCCACCCGACTCGTCGACTTGGTAGATCATTTCTTTTTCATTGAATCTAACGATTTGTTGATGCGAAGACTTGCGATGTTGATACTTCAACCAGTCATCAACTTTGAAGGGAAACCTTTCTTTTCACCTATCCATTTAACGGTGATTCGGGAATGCCTTAGGAAATACTCATTGAGCTTGAAGAACGTATATTTCACAATGGCAGTAACCAGCAATGAACGGACACCCTTGAGCACATTGTTGAACCATTCCACCATGTTACTTGTCATGTCTCCGTATCGTGGGATCGTGGGATATCTAATTCAATAATAGCCTAGGAACTCCGAGGTGAGTTGTCGGTGTCCCTTGCTTCGGTCGGCTTTGTCCAGCGGTATGCACGTGTGAGTGGCCACACACAACTCTTCAACTCCCATTGCCCGGATCATGAAATTTTCTTCCACGGACCTTCCATGGGCAACCTTCTTTGTCACGTTTGATGGTGTAGCACACATTTTTATTGGAATGACCAACAACATACGACCTATGGTTCCGAATGGCGTAGTCACTCAACCAAATCTTGATCTCTTGCAAGCACCCAAATTTGATGTCTGTCCTCAAATGAGCACTCTCGTCCTCATTCTTGGGCCTTGGATCACCAACCTTCAGGCAAGGTGACAGTTCAACCAACCCCAATCTCATGCCACCATCAACAACGACCTTGTCGGCAAGACTAAGATCACGAAAGAATGAGGGTCCTCTTTCTTCGCCATTCACCTTCTTGAAGACTTGATTTTCTTGCGTCGTGAATCCATCCTCATCCAATTCTTCCTTCGGACCCTCGTCATCTGAGTCATACCCACACATACGGCTATAAGGGAGGTTACGGTCCATGTCTTGTTGGTACACAATGACATCCAGGTCACCAATGGGATGGTAATGAATCTCTTATTCTTGTTCCGCATAATCATCATCTTGAGCAATAGCATGATCATCAACACTAGCAATAACACCTTCATCAACATGAACAATAGCATCATTATCCACGTGAGCAATAGGATCACCTCGAACTACTATGGCTCTATCATTGATCTCCTCTTCATTTCGTCGGCTACTTGGTGGTTGGCTAGAAGAATTTTGTGGACATACACCTCGTCACTACCATCGTGTATTGGGGATGACACATTCCGGTTCAAGTCGAGTTGTAGGCGAGGAACTTCAACCTTTGTGGAAAATAATACAAGTGACTTGTATTGTGATCCCTCAACTTTATCCTTGTACACATTCCAATGCAAATCAAAGGAGATGGGCATACTCTTTAACAGGGACTTTACTGCCACTCCAACATCATACCTCCCAATAAGTTTCACCTCATCACTTGGGTTAATCCAATGTAATGCGCTTCTCATTTTCACTACAACGTCATCATAGCTTGGACTTGTGTCAAAAACCATGGGCTCCACCCCTTTATTGGAATTTTCATTCAAAAATGCCGCCTTGTCCAAGTAATGCACATTAACAAGTCTATCCATTTAAGAACAATGGAAAAAATCAAGTCATCCATGGGCCGACCAATTCATATGGGTGAACTATCCACAATATGCATAGTTTGAAGCAAGAAACTTGTATGCATTGCATTCAAATAACAAGACAAAAATGGTCCAAATACATCCATAGCCTTAACCCTAACCCTAACCCTTCCCAAACAAAGTCACTAACCATTGCATAAGATCTTGCTACCCACAACAATGCTAGGCACACAATACATAGACAAGCACAAACATAGCCATAAATGCATCATAAATGCACAACAAGAGAAGTAACTAGGGTTTGACCCAATGTGCGCAATCCAACGTAAATACATGATTCCAAACAACAAAAAGAAGGGGGGAGAGGTACCTTGGGTGATGCAAATGCTCCGGATCACCGGACAAATCTCTAGCAATGAAGAGAGATTTAGTGGGTGCTTTGGTGGGGGAAAGAGGGTGAGGTCGGGAGGAAGAAGGAGATTGGGTATGAATGGGTGGGTGGGGCCCACCAGCACCTTATCTACTACACCACCCTACCGTGAGGGTTCTTGGCGGTAGGCTCGAGCACCCTACCGCCACGGACCTTGGCGGTAAGGTCCTTTGCCACGTCGGCATGCGCAAACGACCGTCAGTGTCCTTCCGTTAGCCTACCGCCAAGGGGTACGGCGGTAACTTGTTTAACCCTACCGCCTCGTCTGGTGACGGTAGCAAAAATGGCCAGATTCTGAAACACTTACGGATGGGGGTCAGATCCGGCTAAACTTTGACCAAAGGTCAAAACACCAAATTTGGCCACCACGGGCCGGCGAGCAGGGACTAGGGGCGATGATTTACTTCATGGGCAAGGTCTCTGGTTCAAGTCCAGAATGGCCGAGCTGCGACAGGGAAAAGAATAGACGAAGCATCTGACTCTTTCATGCATACTCCACTTGGCTCGGGGGGCTATAGCTCAGTTGGTAGAGCTCCGCTCTTGCAATTGGGTCGCCGCGTCCATAAAAAACATTAACTTCTAGTGCCGCCATCCACCACAAGAGTAGGTAACCAGCTCGTTCTTTTCTCTATTGGCGGATCTAGGTATATCTTCCAACTCTCGTCTTGCACAGTGGCATACAAAGCAGCCTCATAAGCCGCATTTTGTAACTGAACCTCCACAGTTTTAAAACCTAAGGGCGGATCGAAAGGCACCGGTAAAAAGAACTAACTTGAATTCAGATCAATAATCAAGGGGCACAAGAAGAAGGCGAGAGCGCGGTTCCGGCTAAAACCAACTCTGCGAGGAAAGCAGAGCAGAACTCAACGGTGACTAGTCTGCTCGAACCATACTACTTAGGCTCACTTACGAGAGCTTCCCTGACTTTGATCTCTGATCTAGTAGATGCGAGAAATCAATCCAACTTCATCTGATCTTATGATCCCTCTCCAGACCATCTATAAGTCGTTCACAAGTGTATAGCGCTGCTACTACTACCTCCTACAGTACTGTACTTCATGCTTGCAGATCGAGATGATGCGGTAAGCGTACGTATGTACCATGTCAATGGCGCTGCGCACAGAGCACTAAAACCTGCCAGTCCCACATCAACCTGCATTGCATCCGTCGTCCGGGCCGTACAGGGCTACTAGCTAGCTAGAGTACTCATACTGGGCAGCTACGTACTACTACCTGTGTAGCCTATGCATGCGTGGCCAAACAAGGGAAGAAAGGCCGGGGCGAAACGAGTAAATCGGTGCGGGAACCAACAAGGCCTGAGCCTGAGCCTGAGCCTGGGCGATGCGTGACATGATTTGCCAAGGGAAGAGAATCCTGCGCCCAGAGATACTGCCACTGTGGCTGTGGGTATCCGTCTTCCCCGCGCCCACTCGTAGCACGTCGTACATACAGTACGTGCATACATACGCTCCTGGCACTGTCGCGCCCACCCGCTGCCCTGTCTCTCTGACCAGATCGGCACACCGCACATGACACACGTCGCTGTCTCCCGGCGCCGGAGTCAAAGGCTTTGGCCGGAGCCGTGGCGCGTCTCATTCATTGGCGAGGCGTGGTCACTGCCCTCGGCCTCCTTGCCCGTGGGATGGAGAGGTGTCGTCGGGCTTTGCCTGTGGTCTGGCCGGTTCTGCGGCCTGTGGCATTTCCCCTTTTTCTTTTCTTGTTCAGGAGGTAAAACGAACGGGGTATGCATGTGTGTACGTATGGGTTGGGGGTCTGAGGGAGGTGGCTGGACCAGTGCGTCCGGTTTGTACCCTTCCATTTGGTGCTCCCTCGCCTCGACTCGCATGCACACTTGCAGCAAGCAGCGGCGTCCACTGCAGTGAACCTATTGTTCCTCCAAGCTGCCGTCCTCCTGCTGTTGGCACGAAATAACGATGGTTTGGCTGATTTTGTACATGAAAGAGCGTTGTTATTTTAGCGCAAAAGCATGTGTGTGTGACGCACTGGGAGCTCCAGTTAAAATGAATTTTTCTTGAGGTGTTCGGAGAGCAGAGAGAGAGAGAGATGTGGTTTTTTCTTTTTTTCTTTTTCTTTTTTTTGCGGATGAGAGAGAGATGTGTTGACTGGCGATATAGCAGTAGATCCACATTGGGCTGGGAGGTGGTACGTACTCTATAATGGAGCAGTTGTCTTTTCCCTCGTAAAGAAACTTTGCAAAGCATGGCAGGCAGTACAATGTCTGGACTCAATAAATCATGCTAATGATAGTAATGATAGCTACGGCCAGTGCTCCGCTAATCCTAGACAGACGCAACCGTAATTATCACACAGCCGCTGCACGTGCAGTACCCACACAGACAGACGCAAGCTCTAGCCTCTAGCCATACAAAGGAGCGGCCACGGAGGAGCACGGCGCAGGCAAGAAACCAAAGGGTAGAGCGCCGCCAAGGCCAAGCAAGCTCCCACCACGTACCACCAGTATAAAAAACTACTCCAGCCTTCTTGTCTTTTGCCACTCCAAGGTAGAAGAACAAGGGCAGGTTCCTTCCAGAGGGAGGCGAAAGAGAAGGGGAAGGAGAAGGAGGGGGAGGAACGGTGATCGAAAGGAAGCAGCCGCTCCTTGCCACAGCCAGACGAGCAGAGATGGGGAGCAGCGGCAAGAAGCAGGAAGCCGTGAGGCGGTACGTCAGATCCCGGGCTCCCAGGATGCAATGGACGGCCGAGCTCCACAGAAGCTTCCTGCAGGCCATAGAGTGCCTCGGTGGAGAACACAGTGAGTTCCTTCCTCTCTTCTTCTTCTTCTTCTTCTTCTTCTTCTTCCTCAAACGTATTCCTTTCCAAAGATTAATTGTTCTGCTTCTTCTTCTTCTTGTTCTTTCGGTTTGTCTCTCCCCGTATCCATTTCTCCTAAATTTGCGCCGGTTGTCTGCTGTGGTTGTAACTTCGTACTACTATGCTTGCTTTTTTGTTGATTAGTTCTGGCATGAATCTAGTTTCTTGCCATGTCTGTTCTGTTGCTTGTTTTGCACTAGCCAGGTTCGTCGTAGCTGCCTCATGTGTTGTTCGTCTCCTTTTAATCTCTTTAGAATCCTAACTAATTGTGACCTGGGCGGGGCGTTGTTAATTTCAGATGCTACTCCTAAGCTGGTTCTCAAGGTCATGGGTGTGAAGGAGCTTACCATATCTCACGTCAAGAGCCATCTGCAGGTTATTTTCTTCACTCGCCTCGCCTGCACCCATCACTCTTGCAATTTATATTGTGTGAACTATATTCTTCCGCGCGGAGGAGCCTGCAAAGTAATACAAAGACTGACTGCTCCACGTCTGTTCCTTCTTTTGAACAGATGTACAGAGGCCCGAGCACTCGCAAGGCGAAGAAAGGTGAGAGCCGAAGCTCTGCCCTTTCAATGCTCATGCATTTTTCTCTACTTCTTTTCTTGTGAAAAATCTGAGTTTCTTTACTTAATCAGTCTCGGAAGTCATAGGTTTTAATTACCTCCTTGTTTCTTGGGGATAAGAGATCAGGCCATACTCTTGTTATAAATTAGTCTGTCAACGCATTTTTAGCCTAGTTGCCATCGTCTTTTCTTTTTACAATCTTCCGAACCAAAGTTCACCTCCAAAACAATAGTACTGTAGAATGTTACACCACGAATAGTATTAGCAGCAGTGTTCATTTTCTTTAGTTAAACATCGGATCAGATCGCCTCAAGGTCTGCGTGAGGCAACTCATTCGGTATTCATTGCCAAGCCTAGCCACATCCGCCGCATGCTTATCACACCCGGCAACTAACCACTCATCGCTTCATCATGCATGCAAATGCTCTGCTCTGCTCCAAAAGCTACTCCCTCCGTCCGGAAATACTTGTCATCAAAATGAATAAAAGTGGATGTATCTAGATGTATTTTAGTTCTAGATACATCCCTTTTTGTCCATTTTGATGACAAGTTTTTCCGGACGAAGGGAGTACAAGTTAACCTGCATGCGATTTTTTCCCTGTGCACACTTTAGATGTTGCTAGCTAATGGAAAGCCAAACCCCTTTCTTTCATTCAGAGACGGAGCCACAGCTGCGAAGGAGGCACTCATGTGCCGCTGATGAGCAGCAAGGAGGAGGCCCCTTCATGTGCCCACCTCTGAAAAGGTTTGTGCTAGCTGCTACTACTTTTCAAACTTTGAAACTGGGATGTGTTCAAGTTAAAAGACAAAGCTTTTTGGATGCCTAAGGCGGCGGGGTCTTTGAAAAACACAGGGCCAGGACGGGGGCGGGGACAGAGGCCGCGGACAAAGGCATGCAAGGCGGCCAAAGCCAAGGAATCAGTGAGATGAAGACCAGCGGCGCTGTCAACCGGTACTGCATTGATGATTACTACATGCAGGCGATGGCCATGGAGAGGAGAATAATGGAGGGCCTCAGCGTTTGGCAGAGGGATGCTGCTGCTGTTTCCGACCTCCAGACCGTGGGATGCTTGGAGCAAGGATCCAGCGACTTTAAGGTACACATCTGCTGCAAAAGTAGCCACGGTAAACATTGGGAAAGTTGGTCTCAAGAAGAAATATCTTCTTTTGTCTTCAGTTATTTCACACACTTGTTATTTTTATCTCCCTTATTGCTTGCGCACATACGAACTGTTTGTTGATTGTCTGATTTAGCTGAGCTCGTACGTAGCCAACTAGCCACTTCATGTCCCTAGCATTAGTCAACCAGAGTTTAGAATATTTTAATCGGGTTGCATGGTGCAATGTCATGACCATACTACCATCCAATTCACTATGCTGCAGTGTATCTTGTGCTAGTTGTACTATGAGGGAGCTGGAATGTCCAGATTGACCGATGCACAATCGTTATCGTCCTATCAGGACTGTTGTATATCACTGTAGACGTTGTATAGTTGCCGGTGCGTGCATATGCACACCCCAGATAGGCTTGTGAATACCGTATTTGTACAAGGACAATGTAGCCCACGTTGCACTTGCAGTAATGGCATTTGATTTGCATTGCTCACCCCTGAATCCTTGCACGGTTGTACCCGTCGGCGTTCATGAGGATAACAGTGCAGGTAGAATTACAACGTTAAAGCAATTCTGGTGGTTTGCTCTGACTGGAAATTTCAGAAAACTGCACATGTCATTTAGCTTCTGAAACGCATAAATAGTAGTACTAGTAGGAGTACTGGTGTGTGTACTAGCTCAGATCCTGCAGATCCTTGTGGTTTTACTTGAGCTAGGAAATTAGAAACCTACTATCATAATGGTATGGTTGCATGCCAAGGAAATAAATTTGAGAGTTACAACCAGCAGGAGTACCTCTCTGTTTAGGCCGTAGCTGGCATCAGCTGATGCAGGAATTTACTCTTGACTGCAACCTTGCATTTCTTTTCAGCAGATAATCAATCCAGAAGCACACCACTACTATCCTGGTCTTGTGGTGAAGAAGCAAGACCCCAAGGAGAAGGACAGCAACGGGGCGGAGCAGTGCTCCCTGTCGCTGTCCCTTGGCCTGGACCCGAGATGCTTCCGTGCCGCCGTCTCATCGTCGTCGCCGAGCGAAGGCAGCTGCATCATCTCCTCGTCGCCGCCGCCGCCCCCGAGGAGGAGGAGCTCCAGCCACCGCTCCGGGCACTCCGGCTACTCCGACACCCAGGGCGTCAACTTGGACCTCTCCTTGTCCATCTGCGGATCTTAGACTGGCCGAAATTTTGTACATCGATCTATCTGTCTGTCACTCGTTTTGGTGCATGGTGTTAGGATGATTAGCTAATGGCAGGCTGTTAGGTTAGGATTAGGGGTTCAATGACGTTTTAGAGTTAGCAAATGCTATCTTCAGCTAGTACCAAACAAGAGGGGGAAAAGGCGAGGGAGGGAGATTCTTGCTTGGCCTCTGCATCCTTTCCTTTGCCTGAAACTGTTCGATCGTGTCACATGTGGCTTTCCGGAGTAGGGAGGGAGAGCAGGTCCGGCTTGGCTGGCTAGATCAGCAGTATTCCTTGCAGGTCAAAAGTGTGCTGGTGCCATGATGTTGTTTCTACTTCCTCCTACGTAGTGACCGTGACGGCTCCTGCAGCTGCTACGAGAATACCCTGAACAAAGGAAAGGAGATTCTCTTTTCCCAAAAATCGCCGCTGCATTTCTCGCTACATCACCTCCTTGCTTGCTTGCGCCTCCTCCATAGGCAGCCGCATGCAGCACAGAGAGCCAGCGAGCCTGCTTGGTGCAAGCCGGTCTCCGGCAAGAAAATGCCATGATCACCCCTAGTCCTATTACAGAACCCTCCTGCTTGGTGCAAGCCGGTCTCCAGCCGAAAAATGTCATGATCACTCCTACTGCCGTATACAGTGCTAGTGCAAAACCTATCAACATGGCGAAGGGGCAGCAGGTGCAGGGATGACGAACACGACTTGACCAGGCTTCACTTAAGACTTAACACCTGCTTGCTTGCCCTGAAAAACCTCATTAGAGCAGAGCCAAAGAAGAGAACAACCAGATACTAATGACACTACCATGATTAAAAAAAATAAGTATATGGATGAGTGCTACTGGCCAGTCAGCAGTACTATCAGACTAGTCGACGTGGAAATTCAGAGGGGGAAAGCGATATTTGGTGAAAGATGGGAGCCATTTCAACTTTCCCAAGATTATGAAACTGGCAACGTTCAGCCCAGTACAAACCATCACCATGATGGCCCTGGCCAGCCAGTGCGCGGTACCCTTGCGTTCGCAGTGGTGGAGAAAGAAGCTCCGCACAGGCTTCTGCTGCCGCCTCTCGATCATTCCGTATTTCCGTATCGTGCATGCCATTGCTATTGCTTTGTGAACTGGCCATTATAGGCTGTAAAGCTTTGGGCTTGGGTCCAGCGGCATCATGGCCTCCTGGGCTTTGACATTGAAGGGCACTGAAAAGGTGGCAACGGAGCTAGACTCCAAGAACCGGAGAAATCATGGGGTTCGAGGGACGAATGAGTGGCCTTCGCAAAGGGATTCTGTTTCACGCGTCTGTTGGCCCTCGCTAGTGGTTGGGCAATCATCACGGCACGGGTTAGCAGTATTTGTCCTTCGGACTAGATCAATCTGAAGGAGCAAACAACCAAACTGTTTCGCCGTTGCTTCTGTAATCAGACATATGTATGCGAACAAATAATGCTCAATGTGCTGAGAGTTTGCAGTGTGCATTGAACGGTACGGTCTGAATATCTGATCAGGCTTCATTCAGCTGTCATCGTGGACCTTGTTCTCTCCGGTGCAGGCTCTTGGCTCTTCTGTTTGGAGTCTCCACTTTACCAACCTGCAAACTTTGCTACACTGAAACGCATTACTTGCAAAGCTGAAGCAAGGTACTAACATGAACACACACACGAGACACGACACACAACCTTGACACTGGGTTGGCTTCTTCCCGCCAAGTAATAAAAGTAATCATGGAGAAACTAGCCGAGACGACGGAAAAAACTGAGGCTTGCCGGCCTAGTCGCGTCGTGCCAAGTCGCTTTGCAGTTCTACGACGAAACGGCAAAACCCAGGAAGCCCGCACGCGCGCGCTGGTCGACTGGCGATGGACGGGACGGGCTGACGAGGACGAGGCCGGCCGGCTCGCCGTGGTTCCGTGCTAGCGGGGATCGCATCGTGCCGGCGCGTGCCGATGATGGGTCATGATCACCACTTGGACGGCGGCGCCGGTACGTTTTCGCTTCGTTCAACGGGTGGGGCGGTCGCCGTCGCGGTTCCAGCCTTCCGCTGCATGCGGCGCGTGCGGCGTCACCGGTGCACGTGAACCCAGATTTGGGACGCGAGAGGCAGTCGTGCAAACAGACGTGGAGTAATTGCATGACGTGCACCGAATTCAATTAAAAAAAATACCTCGAAAAAGAAAAATGAAAAAGTTAGGAAGTGATGAGGGATCGCGCTCTGAATCCACTCGCCTCGCTGCCGGGCCGATCAGTAAGAAGAAAGATAAATAGATCGAGTGCTGCATCAAGAAATGAGACTTAAAAAAAAATACGTTCGCAGGCGCTCATATACACGGATACACCCATCCCGTGAACACACGCACGAACCGTGTCCCTATGAGCACCTCTAAAAAACTGAGCCGGCATATCATCTTAAGATTGAACAAGTCGCCACAGTAGCCTCGTAGCCAACGAGAACGTCTCATACCACTGAACGTGCATTGCCGAAAATTTAAAAATAAATCCAGAAATAATGCGAGCACCAGGACTTGAATTCTGATGGGCTGGGAAATACCATTGTCTTCATAACTATCCAACCACAGGTTGGTTCGCATCAAGAATTGAGACTTGCACGTCGAGCCGGAGGCTTGTGCCCTCTGTAGGGTTTTTTTTTGGAAAACGTTATCTAGCTCACGTCAGTTTTTTCGGCCCTCTCTCTCTCTAGATGGGTTGCATGAATCTTAGAGCAGGGTGCCAGGTTCTAAAAAAACAGAAAAATCTTAGGGTGCAAAGCACGTCCATCGCAGCATTCGTTCATCCGGTTTGGGTCCTCACACAAAGGGTTGAAATTAGCTTATGTGCTTCAACTTGCCATATTTTTTTATGATGGCAAGTTCAGATGCATCCCCACTGCAAATTTGCCATGATTTCTTTCTTAGGAAACAACAAAATTAGCTTAATTGCCATGTGTCCAATACAATTTGTTTAACAATTGCCATGATCATAATAGTTGCCTTGTGGAAGAGAGATGGGTCTCTCCTCCCTTGTGTCTTCTCCTTGGAAAAGGTGGCTAGTTTCTGCCTCCAGCCGACGGCGTCGTCGATCTGCCTAGTCTTCTGTGGCCTCATGGGAGCGCGGTGGATCCTGGCTCTTACCTGCGGGAGGGCTCTGTTTTTAGATGTCTCTGTAAGTTTGCTCAGGGTTTGTGTCCTGCTCATGAAGGCGAGACATCGGCAGCTCCCTAAAGATGGAATAATGTCTCCTCGCCTAGCCCTTGCCCCGGTGGTGTGTCTAGCATTGTCGAAGGGCGTGTGGAGGTGTGTCTCTGGCGGATCTCGTAGGATTGAGTTGGTGGTTGTCTTTGCTGGATCTGCTCGGATCCAGTCTTTGTTTGTCTACGTTCATGTGTTTTCTGGGTGGATCCTTCCAATCTACGCTTCTCTTCATCAGCGGCGGTTGCTGTTCTGGTGCGCTGGTCTCATGGGGCCGCGTGACGACTTTCCAACTGTCTACTACAATAAATTCTGCCCGGCTCCGGCGAGGGAGGGGTGATGATGGCGGCATGCCTTTGGGTCGCTTCCATGCTTGTAGTTGTCACTAGATGGTCTACGAATCTAAATGTAATTTTTATTATTTTTGATGTTTGTTGTACTGCAATGATTAAAAATAAAAAGGTCAGAATTTTCTCGCAGAATAATAATAACAATTTCCTCGTGAGCCTTTTGGTGTCCGAGACATGGCAATTTTTTGAAAATAGTTATAGCAAATCTATTATATACACTATGGCAAGTTCATTTAACATAACATGGCAATTCTTATTTTATGTGCGATCCCAAATTTGGTATGTGTCCATGGCAAAATTATTGTATACACTATGACGGGTTTATTAAAGATAACATGGCAAATTTCTATTTATTTTCTTCATATATCATGGCAAAATTATTATATACACTATGGCGGGTTTATAAAGATAACATGGCAAATTTCTATTTATTTTATTCATATATCATGGCAAAAAAATTATTTTTTGGGGGGTGGGAGGGGGGCATTGTAGTGGGTGATGGACCATAGCAGATGTTCCATCATGGTTCATGGCAAGTTCTAAGATTTTTTTGTGTTTGTACACATGGCAATGTTTTCAAAATAGTTATTTGCATGAATATTTTGAAATGTCCCCATGGAAAATTGTAGATAATGTTTTTCCAACTATGATGATTACAAAATTTACCATTGTGATAAGCTAAACTTTTTCCAACCAGTTGACATGTGATCATTTACAAAATTTCAAACAATTTGTCATGTATTATATAAGAAAAAAGATCATTAATTACAGGGTACAACTTTTTGGCTAAGTTTCACATGATTTATGGAACATTTTGTATCAAAAGTTGCCATGGACCATGGCAAATTTTAACTATGTATGTTTTTTTTGCGGGGTAACTATGCATGTTTTGTTGTACAAATACCAAGGCAATTTTTTCATGCTTATGTTTTTTATGTATTGTACCATGGCAAATTTATTGTATACACTGTGACAAATTCATTGATCATACCAGGAAAATTTTCTTTTTATATGTAGCATAGCAATTTCACGTTACATATATGATTTTTTTTGTCATGGCAATTTCATATAGGTGGCATTTTCCTATTGACATGGCAATTCTATTATCTGTTTTTTTATATTTACATCGATGCAATTTATTTCGTTATGTCTAAATTAAGCATGTTTTGGCGCTTTCTGTATCATATTTTTTTATGTTTCTTTGATGGCATTTTTTATTTAGAAAAAACGGTTAATTGGACCTAGCTCGTTTTGCCTCGTGCTGCTTTATTTTTGGCGGCTGCTACAAATCAGCCGGATGATTTTCTAGAAAAATCATCCGCCTAAATGGCCGTCCGATCTGGCGCTGATGGCTGTTCAATCTCAACAAGGCAGCTCGTGTTTTCTCTCCTCATCTCATTCAATTCAACACGCACGCGTCTCCTCTCAGGACAGTGTGGTGTCCTCCGCTGCGGCAAGGTGGCGCTGCTGCTGCTGCATGTACGCTCGTCGAGACGCGAGCCGGAGCATCTCCCTGAACTCCGGCGAACGCCACGGACGTGTTGCGTTGCAACACCACCAGTGCTACGGGTGGACGGAGCCGCCGGCGAACGCCACTGACGTGCTGCGTTGCAACACCACCAGTGCTACGGGTGGACGGAGCCGCCGACGACTACTGCATCGCAGCACCGGGAGCCACCGGGGGGCTGCTCCATGGCAACACCGAGTGCAACGCCTCCGGTGAAGCTTCCTTGCAGCTCTGACGAAAGCTTCATTGCAGCCCCGATGGAGTCCGTTCCACCCCATTGCAGCTTCAACGACCCGGAGGCGCTCCAATGCAACCCGAGCGACGCTGTATAGCAACACTGGCAACCTCGGTGACGCTGCATCGCAGCCCCGTTGGCCCCGGCGGCGCTGCATAGAAACACCAGCCGCCCCGGCGATGCTGCATAGAAACACCGGCCGCCCCGGCGATGTGGCATAGCAACACCGGCGAGGCGGCGACCCCCGCGATGTTGCACCGCAGCACCGATGGCCCCGACGACTTGTTGAAATTTTGCTAGTAGGCCTTTAGCCCAAAGCCTAACTAAAATTTTAAAATTCTCTTGGCGCAGTCATGTACAAATGTGAGTGGAGTGAGCAAGACTAGAGTTTAGCCCCACCACGGAAGTTGAGAGAGACTTGCACCTCTTTATAAGGTGAGCTTTTCTACCACTTGTATGAGCATGAGAAGAGGAGACCTACACGCGCGCTCCTCCTCGTCGCTCGCCTCGCCACGCCACGCCACGCCGCGCCGCGGGTTGCGGGATTAAGCCGAACCGAGGACATAGCTATGCACGATGTCTATATTTTTGCTGCTCGGGAAAATTAATGAGTCATTAATTAATAATTAACGGATGCGTTAATTACTGAAACGTTTCTGATTCTTTTGGATCGTGACGACTCGGACGTAGGGTTTACTCCCGCGACCTATCTGGCACGCACTATATAGTCAGGCAGACGTCTACCCTAGCCGCCGCCTCTTCGTATGGTTACTCACCACCGTTCCAGATCATTGCGCCGCCAAGCAAGTCTTCTCCATCCCTTCTTTCGGCGTGCACCGGAGAAGGGACAGCAAGCCTCCGGAACCCCGCCTCTCGTGATCCTGTACGGGAGAGGGGCGATCAGGTGTTTGGGGAGCGCTTTTCATGCGATCTGCTGGCAGCACGACTTCGCTGACGGCGACTTCTTCCCCGACCTCGGCAACCTCATCCTCAACGACATGGGCGACAACGTCAACGCCGGCGGTGCTGCTCCCGCTGCATCGTATGTTATTCTATCCTTCCTGTTCGAGATCGTGATAGAATTCATGTTTCTAGTATGTGCCCTAGATGTGATATGTTCATCTGCTATGCTAGTTCGCATGATTAGTTCAATCTTTGCTACTGTAGTCATGATTTATCTTCTGTTTATTCGGATTAAATCTCGTAGTAATTTGCTCATATTTCCAACAATCCAAAAACCTGATTATAGGCAATTTACTCCGAGTGATTTTGTTGCGCATCTGAAGCCGCCTGCCTTTAAGGGGGCGCAATATAAGAGGTGGCGCACGAGAGTAGTCTACTGGTTTCAGACCATGGGCTGCTATGCCGCCACCAAGGGCAAGCCTAAGGGCGATCTTAATCCAGCACAGCTGGAAGCTTTTGAGAAGATCGATACTCTCTTTAAAGGCGCTCTTCTGAGTGTTCTGGATGATTCCATTGTGTATTCGTATATGTCGTTTGAAAACGGCAAGGACATGTGGGCTGCGCTCGAGGCCAAGTTTGGTGCCTCGGACGCCAGCAGCGAGTTATACGTCATGGAACAATTCTATGACTACAAGATGACTGATGAGCGCTCTAGTTGTACAGCAGGCTCATGAGATACAGTCGCTCGCAAAAGAACTTGATTACTTCAAGTGTGTGTTGCCGGACAAATTTGTTGCCGGAGGCATCATTGCCAAGCTTCCACCTTCGTGGAACAATTTTGCTACTTCCCTGAAACACAAGAGACAGGAGTTTTCCATTGCGGATCTCATTGGTACTCTTGATGTTGAAGAGAAGGCGAGAGCAAAGGACACACGTGCTTGAGTTGCTAAGGGAGCTTCTAGTGCCCACATGGTACAAAAGAAGAACTTCCAGCCCAACAAGTTCAAAAACAACAAGAACAAAACTCAGGGCAAAGGCAAGTTTGATACAAAGAACAAGCCGTCACATTCTACCAACTTCAAGAAGAATTCTCATAAGAAGGGGAAGGGACTTTGCCATGTCTGCGGTGATCCTAATCACTGGGCTCCGAAATGTCCTAACCGCTTTGAGGAGTGCGAACATGAGAAGAGCGGCAAGTCCACTAATGTTGTCATCGGTGATACTGATATGAAGGAATCTGGGTACGGTATTCTTCCTACCATCCTTTCAGTATTTCAATCTCATGATTGGTTAATTGACACCGGTGCCAATGTACATGTTTGTGTTGATGCCTCCATGTTTTGTTCTTACCAGGTCACAGGGACTTCTCCCGTGCTGATGGGGAACGGGTCACATGCCATCGTTCGAGGTGTTGGTACGGTCAATCTGAAGTTTACTTCGGGGAAGACTGTGCATCTGAAGAACGTTCATCATGTGCCGTCCATCAATAAAAATCTCGTTAGCGGTTCCTGTTTGTGTCGAGATGATTTTAAGTTGGTTTTCGAATCCAATAAAGTTGTAATTTCTAAGTATGGACAATTTGTTGGAAAAGGCTATGAGAGCGGAGGCTTGTTCCGCCTGTCTTTGTCAGATATTTGCACTAAAGTTATTAATAATGTTTGCCACTATAATGAGTCTGATATTTGGCATTCACGACTTTGTCACATTAACTTTGGATGCATGACTGATGACCCACAAGTATAGGGGATCTATCGTAGTCCTTTCGATAAGTAAGAGTGTCGAACCCAACGAGGAGCAGAAGGAAATGATAAGCGGTTTTCAGCAAGGTATTCTCTGGAAGTACTGAAATAAGTGGTAACAGATAGTTTTGTGATAAGATAAATTGTAACGAGCAACAAGTAACAAAAGTAAATAAAGTGCAGCAAGGTGGCCCAATCCTTTTTGTAGCAATGGACAAGCCTGGACAAACTCTTATAATAGGTAAAGCGCTCCCGAGGACACATGGGAATATCGTCAAGCTAGTTTTCATCACGTTCATATGATTCGCGTTCGGTACTTTGATAATTTGATATGTGGGTGGACCGGTGCTTGGGTGCTGTTCTTACTTGAACAAGCATCCCACTTATGATTAACCTCTATTGCAAGCATCTGCAACTACAACAAAAGTATTAAGGTAAACCTAACCATAGCATGAAACATGTGGATCCAAATCAGCCCCTTACGAAGCAACGCATAAACTACGGTTTAAGCTTCTGTCACTCTAGCAACCCATCATCTACTTATCACTTCCCAATGCCTTCCTCTAGGCCAAAATAATGGTGAAGTATTATGTAGTCGACGTTCACATAACACCACTAGAGGCTAGACAACATACATCTCATCAAAATATCGAACGAATACCAAATTCACATGACTACTAATAGCAAGACTTCTCCCTTGTCCTCAGGAACAAACGTAACTACTCACAAAGCATATTCATGTTCATAATCAAAGGGGTAATAATATGCATAAAGGATCTGAACATATGATCTTCCACCAAATAAACCAACTAGCATCAACTACAAGGAGTAATTAACACTACTAGCAACCTACTAGCACCAATCCCGGACTTGGAGACAAGAATTGGATACAAGAGATGAACTAGGGTTTTTAGAGGAGATGGTGCTGGTGAAGATGTTGATGGAGATTGCCCTCTCCCGATGAGAGGGGCGTTGGTGACGATGACGGCGATGATTTCCCCCTCCCGGAGGGAAGTGTCCCCGGCAGAACAACTCTGCCGGAGCCCTAGATTGGTTCCGCCAAGGTTCCGCCTCGTGGCGGCGGAGTTTCATCCCGAAAGGTTGCTTAATGTTTTTTTCTCATCGAAAGACCTCATATAGGAGAAGATGGGCGTCGGAGAGCCACCAGGGGGCCCACAAGGTAGGGGACGCGCCACAGGGGGGGCGCCCCCCACCCTCGTGAGCAGGGTGTGGGCCCCCTGGCCTTCATCTTTGGCGACGATTTTTCTTTATTTATTTTAAGATATTCCATGGAGTTTCAGGACTTTTGGAGTTGTGCAGAATAGGTCTCTAATATTTGCTCCTTTTCCAGCCCAGAATTCCAGCTGCCGGCATTATCCCTCTTCATGTAAACCTTGTAAAATAAGAGACAATAGCCATAAGTATTGTAACATAATGTGAAATAACAGCCCATAATGCGATAAATATCGATATAAAAGCATGATGCAAAATGGATGTATCAACTCCCCCAAGCTTAGACCTCGCTTGTCCTCAAGCGAAAAGCCGATAACAATAAATATGTCCTCATGTTTAGAGGTAGAGGCGTCGATAAAAATAAAATACGGACATGAAGGCATCATGATTATTCTCATAACAGCAACATATATAGATTTTGTCATATGATTACTTATGTTCAAGTGATGATCTTTTCACAATGCAAAAGTATGAATGAGAACCCTTATTGAGCACCAACAAATTATAACCTCAGTCATTGAAGCAATTGCAATTTATCATAACATCGGAAAGAGTCTATGTCAGAGCTTAAAAGCAAGTCCACATACTCAACTATCACTTAGTCCTTCATAATTTCTAACACTCACGCAATACTTGTGGTTACGGAGTTTTAATCGGACATAGAGAAAGATAGGGGCTTATAGTTTTGCCCCACAACCTTTTACCTCAAGGGTAATGTCAACAATAATAAGTCATGCTCCCCTACATCCAATTAGATATATATATATATATATATATATATATATATATATATATATATATATATATATATATATATATATATATATATATATATATATATATATATATATATATATATATATATATATATATCATGTTCTTTCCAACATGCAGGGCTTGCCAAAGGATAAAATGAAAAGAAAAGGTGAAGATCACTGTGACTCTTGCATAAGGTAGAGGATAATAATAAAAGATAGGCCCTTCAGAGAGGGAAGCAGAGGTTGCCATGCGCTTTTATGGTTGGATGCACAAAATCTCAATGCGAAAGAACGTCACTTTATATTGCCCCTTGTGATATGAACCTTCATTATGCAGTCCGTCGCTTTTACTTCTTCCATATCACAAGATCGTATAAAGCTTATTTAGAGCAATTTTTATTGCTTTGCACCGATGACAACTTACTTGAAGGATCTTACTCAATCCATAGGTAGATATGGTGGACTCTCATGGCTAAACTGGTTTAGGGTATTTGGAAGCACAAGTAGTATCTCTACTTGGTGCTGAGAATTTAGCTAGCATGAGGGGAAAGGCAAGCTCAACATGTTAGAGGATCCATGACAACATACTTTATCTCAGATATAAGAAAACATAACTCATCACGTTGTCTTCCTTGTCCAATATCAACTCTTTAGCATGTCATATTTTAATGAGTGCTCCCAATCATAAAAGATGTCAATGATAATATATCTATATGTGAAACCTCTCTTTCCTTATTACTTCCTATTAATTGCAACGATGACCAAAGCTATATTTGCCAACTCCCAACAACTTTTAATCATCATACTCTTTTTATGTGAAGTCATTTCTCTCTATAAGATCAATATGAACTCTTTGTTTCTTTTTATTCTTTTTCTTTTATTCACCCAAGATCATGGCAAAATAATCAAGCCCTTGACTCAACACTAAACTTTATTATATATAGCTCATGGACTCGATTACAGAGAGGGATCATAAAGCAAAACTCAAAACTAGATCATGCCATAAACTTTATTCTGCTAAATCAAGATACTACTAAAAGGATCGAACTAAGAAAAACGGTAAAGATAGGAGTTGTGATGGTGATACGGTACCGGGACACCTCCCCTAAGCTTGGCAGTTGCCAAGGGGAGTGCCCATACCCATGTAATTATGTCTCCTTCTTTGTTGTTGGTGTAATATTCTTGGCGATGATTCCCCTCAAGATACGATTCTCCTCCTCGAGCTTATTGACTTGCTGCTTGAGGTCCATTATTTCCTTGCGAAGCTTCCCTGTAACGGCTAAAGCTCCTTGCACCCAAGGGTGTTGCATAGCTGCGGGAGAACAAGAGACACTCCTCCTCATATTTTCATAAGAAAGAAATCTAACATTGGAAGGGATAACCGAGTTTGGAATAGCTGAGCTCTGTAGTTCCCCCATCGTAAACCCAGCTCGGAGGCGAGAGGTGACTTCTTGATCCTCCATGGCATCTACTCTCATCAAGTCGGCCTCCATCTCTTCCTCCGTTGCTGGCCCAAAGTGGTCAGCGTTGCTGTTTGCCCTTGGCTCCGGTGCCGGATTAGATACCCGGCTCTCCTCGACTAACTCTTGAGAAGACATCTTGCTCTAATCTGCAGCAGCAACGGCTCGAAGCAAAAACAGAGGATATTTGCGTGATACGAGAGTCAAAACCTTCGGGAGAATATATAATGATTTTTTACCGACCAAAATACGTATCGTGCAAGAAAACAGAGTCCGGAGGGCACACGAGGTGCTCACGAGGTAGGGGGGCGCGCCCAGGGGGGTAGGACGCGCCCACCACCCTCGTGGGGCCCTCGTGTCCTTCCCGGACTGCTACTAATTTTTCTATTTTTTTAAATATTCCAAAACGGAGAAATATTGCCTTAAAAATTGTTTTGGGGTCGGTTTACTTACCATACCACATACCTATTCCTGTTCGAGTCCAAGCGGTGCGAAAGTGTCCCTTATGTATTCCTCCGGGGTTACGGTTTCAATAATATTGGTTTCAACATTTATGGGATTACCTGAGATATAATGTTTGATTCTTTGACCGTTTACCACCTTCGGATTTGTGCCTTCAAAGTTGTTGATTTTTATGGCACCGGAACGATAGACCTCCTCGATAACGTAGGGACCTTCCCATTTAGAGAGAAGTTTTCCTGCAAAAAATCTTAAACGAGGTGTATAGCAATACATAATCACCTACATTAAACTCACGCTTTTGTATCCTTTTGTCATGCCATCTTTTAACTTTTTCTTTAAACAACTTGGCATTTTCATAAGCTTGGGTTCTCCATTCATCAAGTGAGCTAATATCAAATAACCTATTCTCACCGGCAAGTTTGAAATCATAGTTGAGCTCTTTAATAGCCCAATATGCCTTATGTTCTAGTTCGAGAGGTAAGTGACATGTTTTTCCATAAACCATTTTATACGGAGACATACCCTTAGGATTCTTATATGCAGTTCTATAGGCCCATAATGCATCATCAAGTTTCTTGGACCAATTCTTTCTAGACCTATTAACAGTCTTTTGCAAAATTAATTTGAGCTCTCTATTACTAAATTCTACTTGACCACTAGACTGTGGGTGATAAGGAGATGCAATTCTATGATTAATATCATATTTAGCAAGAATTTTACGGAAAGCACCATGAATAAAATGTGAACCACCATCAGTCATTAAATATCTAGGGACTCCAAACCTTGGAAAAATAACTTCATTAAGCATTTTAATAGAAGTGTTATGATCAGCACTACTAGTTGGAATAGCTTCTACCCACTTAGTAACGTAATCAACAGCAACTAAAATATGTGTATATCCATTAGAGGCAGGAAAAGGTCCCATATAATCAAAGCCCCAAACATCAAATGGTTCAATAACAAGTGAACAGTTCATAGGCATTTCTTGACGTCTACTAATGTTACCAATTCTTTGACATTCATCGCAAGACAAAACAAACTTACGGGCATCCTTGAAGAGAGTAGGCCAATAAAAACCAGATTGCAATACCTTATGTGCAGTTCTATCTCCAGTGTGGTGTCCTCCATAAGCTTCGGAGTAACACTTGCATAGGATCTGTTCCTGTTCATGCTCAGGCACACAACGTCTAATAACACCATCTACTCCTTCTTTATAAAGACGTGGGTCATCCCAAAAGTAATGTCGCAAATCATAGAAAAACTTTTTCTTTTGTTGGTATGTGAAGCTAGGTGGTATAAATTTAGCAACAATATAATTAGCATAATCAACATACAATGGAGTGCTACGAGAAGTGCTTATGACATTTAATTGTTCATCAGGGAAGCTATCATCAATAGGTAGTGGGTCATCAAGAACATTCTCTAACCTAGATAAGTTATCTGCAACGGGGTTCTCAGCTCCTTTTCTATCAACAATATGCAATTCAAATTCTTGCAGCAAGAGAACCCATCTAATAAGTCTAGGTTTAGCATCTTTCTTTTCCATAAGATATTTAATAGCAGCATGATCAGTGTGAATAGTTACTTTAGAATCAACAATATAGGGTCTGAATTTATCACAAGCAAATACAAGCGCTAAAAGTTCCTTTTCGGTAGTAGCATAATTTCTTTGAGCATTGTCTAGAGTCTTACTAGCATAATGGATAACATTTAATTTCTTATCAACTCTTTGCCCTAGAACAGCACCTACAGCATAATCACTAGCATCACACATAATTTCAAAGGTAAATTCAATCGGTGGTTGAACAACAGGTGCAGAGACTAATGCTTTCTTAAGTATTTCAAATGCTTCTACACAATCATCATCAAAGACAAATGGTATATCTTTTTCTAATAAATTAGTCAGAGGCCGGGAAATTTTTGAAAAGTCCTTTATGAACCTCCTATAAAATACGGCGTGACCAAGGAAACTTCTTATACCTTTGATGTCCTTGGGACATGGCATCTTTTCAATAGCATCAACCTTGGCTTTATCAACTTTAATACCTCTTTCAAAAACTTTGTGCCCTAAGACAATACCTTCATTAACCATAAAGTGGCACTTTTCCCAATTCAAGACAAGATTAGTTTCTTCACATCTCTGCAAAACTCGATCAAGATTGCTCAAGCAATCATCAAAAGAGGAACCATAGACGAAAAAATCGTCCATGAAGACCTCACAAATTTTTTCACAAAAATCAGAGAATATAGCCATCATGCATCTTTGAAAGGTAGCAGGTGCATTACATAAACCAAAAGGCATACATCTATAAGCAAAAGTACCAAAAGAACATGTAAAAGTAGTCTTTGATTGATCTTTAGCCGACACAAGTATTTGAGAGAAACCAGAATAACCATCTAGAAAGCAATAATGTGTATGTTTGCATAATCTTTCTAGCATTTGATCAATAAAAGGTAAGGGGTAATGATCTTTCTTAGTAGCTTTATTTAATTTGCGGAAATCAATTACCATCCTATAACCTATGATAATTCTTTGCGGGGTCAATTCATCTTTATCATTAGGGACAACAGTAATTCCTCCCTTCTTAGGGACACAATGGACAGGACTTACCCACTGACTATCAGCAACGGGATAAATTATACCTGCCTCCAAAAGCTTTAATATTTCCTTTCTTACCACTTCTTTCATTTTAGGATTCAGACGTCGTTGAGGATCACGAACTGGTTTAGCATCTGCTTCCAAATTTATTTTATGTTGACATAGAGTGGGACTAATGCCCTTAAGATCATCAAGAGTATATCCAATAGCAGCACGGTGCTTCTTCAAAGTTTTCAATAATCTTTCTTCTTCATGCTCTGAAAGGTTAGCACTAATAATAACAGGATATATTTTCTTTTCATCAAGATAAGCATATTTAAGATTATCGAGCAGCGGTTTAAGCTCAAACACGGGATCACCCTTGGGTGGAGGAGGATCCCTAAGATTTCAACAGCAAATTGTGTTGCGAATAGGTTCTGTTTAAAGAATACTTCATCTATTTCCTTCTTTCATTCATGAACATATCATTTTCATGATCTAGCAAATAGTGTTCTAAAGGATCACTAGGAGGTACGACAATAGAAGCAAGACCAACAATTTCATCCTTACTAGGCAATTCTTCCTCACGATGTTGTTTACTAAATTTAGAGAAATTAAACTCATGAACCATATCATCCAAGCCAATAGTAACAACATCCTTTTTGCAGTCTATCTTAGCATTAACAGTATTCAAGAAGGGTCTACCAAATATAATGGGACAAAAGCTATCTTGTGGGGAACTAAGAACAAGAAAATCAGCAGGATATTTAGTTTTCCCACACAAGACTTCAACATCTCTAACAATTCCCATTGCATATATATTATCTCTATTGGCAAGTTTAATTGTGACATCAATATCTTCTAACTCAGCAGGTGCAATTTCATGCTTAATTTCTTTATACAAGTCATAAGGTATAACACTAGCACTAGCACCCATATCACATAAGCCATGATAACAATGATCTCCTATTTTAACAGAAATAACAGGCACGCCTACCACGGGTCCATGTTTATCTTTGCACAAGGTTTAGCAATTCTATCAGATTCACCACAGAATTGCATAACATGCCCATCAATATTATCAGGCAAGAGATCTTTAACAATAGCAATATTAGGTTCTACTTTGACTTGCTCAGGAGGTGTATAAGTTCTAATATTGCTTTTACGAACCACAGTTGAAGCTTTAGCATGATCCTTTATTCTAACAGGGAAAGGTGGTTTCTCAACATAAGAGGCAGGAACAATAGGATCATTATAAGTGACAGTCTTTTCTTCAACTTTAATAGGTGCAGCTACTTTTATTTCTGTGGGAGGATGATATTTAAACCACTTCACCTTGGGGAGATCAACATAAGTAGCAAAAGATTCACAGAAAGAAGCTACTATCTCAGAGTCAAGTCCATATTTAGTGTTAAACTTACGGAAAATATCGGTGTCCATGAAAGATTTAACACAATCAAACTTAGGTGTCATATCTTACTCCTTACCTTCGTCGAGGTCCCAATCTTCAGAGTTGCGTTTAATTCTATCCAATAAATTCAATTTAAATTCAATAGTCTTCATCATAAAAGAGCCATCACAAGAAGTATCGAGCATGGTGCGATTGTTATCAGAAAGCCGAGCATAAAAATTCTGAAGAATTGTCACTCTTGAGAGCTCATGATTGGGGCATGAATATAACATTGATTTAAGCCTCCCCCAAGCTTGAGCGATGCTTTCTCCTTCGCGAGGCCAAAAATTATATATATAATTGCCATCACGATGAACAAGATGCATAGGATAATACTTTTGATGAAATTCCAACTTCAATCTTTTATAGTTCCATGATCTCGTATCATCACATAGCCTATACAATGTCAATGTGTCTCCCTTCAAAGATAAAGGGAAGACCTTCTTCTTAACAACATCATCGGGTATACCTGCAAGCTTAAATAGCCCACAAACATCATCCACATAGAGTAGATGTTCATTAGGATGCTTTGTTCCATCTCCTGTAAAAGTGTTAGCTAGCAGTTTTTCCATCATACCCGAAAGAATTTCAAAAGGAGTTTCATTTTCAATAGGTTCAGTAGGGTGAGGAGCAACTCTTTGCTCTACTGGACGGGGTGAAGATACCCCGAACAAGCCCCTCGGAGAATTACTTTCCATAGTAACAAGTGACAGAAAATTTCAGCACACTATATAAAATTTTCCTTACCAAATTCCACCTACCAAAGGCGCTACACTCCCGACAGCGCGCCAGAAAAAGTCTTGATGACCCACAAGTATAGGGGATCTATCGTAGTCCTTTTGATAAGTAAGAGTGTCGAACCCAACGAGGAGCGAAGGAAATGATAAGCGGTTTTCAGCAAGGTATTCTCTGCAAATCTTGAAATAAGTGGTAACAGATAGTTTTGTGATAAGATAAATTGTAACGAGCAACAATTAACAAAAGTAAATAAAGTGCAGCAAGGTGGGCCAATCCTTTTTGTAGCAAAGGACAAGCATGGACAAACTCTTATAATAGGTAAAGCGCTCCCGAGGACACATGGGAATATCATCAAGCTAGTTTTCATCACGTTCATATTATTCACGTTCGGTACTTGATATGTGGGTGGACCGGTGCTTGGGTGCTGTTCTTACTTGAACAAGCATCCCACTTATGATTAACCTCTATTGCAAGCATCCGCAACTACAACATAAGTATTAAGGTAAACCTAACCATAGCATGAAACATGTGGATCCAAATCAGCCCTTACGAAGCAACGCATAAACTAGGGTTTAAGCACATCACTCTAGCAACCCATCATCTACTTATTACTTCCCAATGCCTTCCTCTAGGCCCAAATAATGGTGAAGTGTTATGTAGTCAACGTTCACATAACACCACTAGAGGCTAGACAACATACATCTCATCAAAATATCGAACGAATACCAAATTCACATGACTACTAATAGCAAGACTTCTCCCTTGTCCTCAGGAACAAACGTAACTACTCACAAAGCATATTCATGTTCATAATCAGAGGGGTAATAATATGCATAAAGGATCTGAACATATGATCTTCCACCAAATAAACCAACTAGCGTCAACTACAAGGAGTAATCAACACTACTAGCAACCTACTAGCACCAATCCCGGACTTGTGCTGGTGAAGATGTTGATGGAGATTGCCCTCTCCCGATGAGAGGAGCATTGGTGATGATGATGACGATGATTTCCCCCTCCCGGAGGGAAGTGTCCCCGGAAGAACAGCTCTGCCGGAGCCCTAGATTGGTTCCGCCAAGGTTCCGCCTCGTGGAGGCGGAGTCTCGTCCCGAAAGGTTGCTTCTTATTTTTTTCTCATCGAAAGACTTCATATAGGAGAAGATGGGCGTCGGAGAGCCACCAGGGGGCCCACGAGTTAGGGGGTGCGCCCCCCACCCTCATGAGCAGGGTGTGGGCCCCTGGCCTTCATCTTTGGCGACGATTTTTCTTTATTTATTTTAAGATATTCCGTGGAGTTTCAGGACTTTTGGAGTTGTGCAGAATAGGTCTCTAATATTTTCTCCTTTTCCAGCCCAGAATTCCAGCTGCCAGCATTCTCCCTCTTCATGTAAACCTTGTAAATTAAGAGAGAATAGGCATAAGTATTGTGACATAACGTGTAATAACAGCCCATAATGCAATAAATATCGATATAAAAGCATGATGCAAAATGGACGTATCAGTGCTGCAGCGAGGGGCTCATCGGTGCTGAGTCGTGTTGGAAATATGAGCAAATTACTATTCATCTCTTGTATCCAATTTTTGCCTCCAAGTCCGGGATTGGTGCTAGTAGGTTGCTAGTAGTGTTGATTACTCCTTGTAGTTGATGCTAGTTGGTTTATTTGGTGGAAAATCATATGTTCAGATCCTTTATGCATATTATTACCCCTCTGATTATGAACATGAATATGCTTTGTGAGTAGTTACGTTTGTTCCTGAGGACAAGGGAGAAGTCTTGCTATTAGTAGTCATGTGAGTTCGGTATTCGTTCGATATTTTGATGAGATGTATGTTGTCTAGCCTCTAGTGGTGTTATGTGAACATCGACTACATAACACTTCACCATTATTTGGGCCTAGAGGAAGGCATTGGGAATTAATAAGTAGATGATGGGTTGCTAGAGTGACAGAAGCTTAAACCCTAGTTTATGAGTTTCTTCGTAAGGGGCTGATTTGGATCCATATGTTTGATGCTATGGTTAGGTTTACCTTAATACTTTTGTTGTAGTTGTGGATGCTTGCAATAGAGGTTAATCATAAGTGGGATGCTTGTTCAAGTAAGAACAGCGCCCAAGCACCGGTCCACCCACATATCAAATTATCAAAGTACCGAACGCGAATCATATGAACGTGATGAAAACTAGCTTGACGATATTCCCATGTGTCCTCGGGAGCGCTTTTCCTATTATAAGAGTTTGTCCAGGCTTGTCCTTTGCTACCAAAAAGGATTGGCCCACCTTGCTGCACTTTATTTACTCTTGTTATTTGTTGCTCGTTACAATTTACCTTATCAAAAAACTATCTGTTACCACTTATTTCAGTACTTGCAGAGAATACCTTGCTGAAATCCGCTTATCATTCCCTTCTGCTCCTCGTTGGGTTCGACACTCTTACTTATCAAAAGGACTACGATAGATCCTCTATACTTGTGGGTCATCAAGACTCTTTTCTGGCGCCATTGCCGGGGAGTGTAGCGCCTTTGGTAGGTGGAATTTGGTAAGGAAAATTTTATATAGTGTGCTGAAATTTTCTGTCACTTGTTACTATGGAAAGTAATTCAACGAGGGGCTTGTTCGGGTATCTTCACCCCGCCCAAGAGAGCAAAGAGTTGCTCCTCAACCCATCGAACCTATTGAAAATGAAACTCCTTTTGAAATTCCTTCGGGTATGATGGAAAAACTGCTAGCTAACACTTCTACAAGAGATGGAACAAAGCATCCTGATGAACATCCACTCTATGTGGATGAAGTTTTTGGACTATTTAAGCTTGCAGGTATACCCGATGATATTGTTAAGAAGAAGGTCTTCCCTTTATCTTTCAAGGGAGGCGCATTGACATGGTATAGGCTATGTGATGACACGAGATCATGGAACTATAAAAGATTGAAATTGTAATTTCACCAAAAGTATTACCCTATGCATCTTGTTCATCGTGATCGCAATTATATATATATAATTTTTGGCCTCGCGAAGGAGAAAGCATCGCTCAAGCTTGGGGGAGGCTTAAATCAATGTTATATTCATGCCCCAATCATGAGCTCTCAAGAGAAATAATTATTCAAAGTTTTTATGCTCGGCTTTCTGATAACAATTGCACCATGCTCGATACTTCTTGTGCTGGCTCTTTTATGATGAAGACTATTCAATTTAAATGGAATTTATTGGATAGAATTAAACGCAACTCTGAAGATTGGGACCTCGACGAAGGTAAGAAGTCAAGTATGACACCTAAGATTGATTGTGTTAAATCTTTTATGGATACCGATATTTTCCGTAAGTTTAGCACCAAATATGGACTTGACTCTAAGATAGTAGCTTCTTTCTGTGAATCTTTTGCTACTTATGTTGATCTCCCAAAGGAGAAGTGGTTTAAATATCATCCTCCCATAGAAGTAAAAGTAGCTGCACCTATTAAAGTTGAAGAAAAGACTGTCACTTATAATGATCCTATTGTTCCCACTTCTTATGTTGAGAAACCACCTTTCCCTGTTAGAATAAAGGATCATGCTAAAGCTCCAACTTTTGTTCATAAAAGCAATATTAGAACTTATAGACCTCCTGAGCAAGTCAAAGTAGAACCTAATATTGCTATTGTTAAAGATCTCTTGTCTGATAATATTGATGGGCATGTTATTCAGTATTGCGGTGAAACTGCTAGAATTGCTAAACCGTGTGCTAAAGATAAACATAGACCTGTAGTAGGCGTGCCTGTTATTTCTGTTAAAATAGGAGATCATTGTTATCATGGCTTATGTGATATGGGTGCTAGTGCTAATGTTATACCTATTACCTTGTATGAAGAAATTAAGCATGAAATTGCACCACCGAGATAGAAGATATTGATGTTACAATTAAACTTGCCAATAGAGATACTATATACGCAATGGGAATTGTTAGAGATGTTGAAGTCTTGTGTGGGAAAACCAAATATCCCGCTGATTTTCTTGTTCTTGGTTCTCCACAAGATAGCTTTTGTCCCATTATATTTGGTAGACCCTTCTTGAACACTGTTAATGCTAGGATAGATTGCGAAAAGAATGTTGTTACTATTGGCTTGGATGATATGGTTCATGAGTTTAATTTCTCTAAATTTAGTAAACAACATCGTGAGGAAGAATTGCCTAGTAAGGATGAAATTATTGGTCTTGCTTCTATTGCCGTACCTCCTAGTGATCCTTTAGAGCACTATTTTCTAGACCATGAAAATGATATGTTCATGAATGAAAGAAGGGAAATAGATGAAGTATTCTTTAAACAGAACCTATTCGCAACACAATTTGCCTGTTGAAACCTAGGGATCCTCCTCCACCCAAGGGTGATCCGTGTTTGAGCTTAAACCGTTGCCTGATAATCTTAAATATGCTTATCTTGATGAAAAGAAAATATATCCTGTTATTATTAGTGCTAACCTTTCAGAGCATGAAGAAAAAAGATTATTGAAAGCTCTGAAGAAGCACCGTGCCGCTATTGGATATACTCTTGATGATCTTAAGGGCATTAGTCCCACTCTATGCCAACATAAAATAAATTTGGAAGCGGATGCCAAACCAGTTCGTGATCCTCAACGACATTTGAATCCTAAAATGAAAGAAGTGGTAAGAAAATAAATACTCAAGCTTCTAGAGGCAGGTATAATTTATCTCATTGCTGATAGTCAGTGGGTAAGTCCTGTCCATTGTGTCCCTAAGAAGGGAGGTATTACTGTTGTCCCTAATGATAAAGATGAATTGATCCCGCAAAGAATTATCACAGGTTATAGGATGGTAATTGATTTCCGCAAATTAAATAAAGCTACTAAGAAAGATCATTACCCCTTACCTTTTATTGATCAAATGCTAGAAAGATTATGCAAACATACACATTATTGCTTTCTAGATGGTTATTCTGGTTTCTCTCAAATACCAGTGTCGGCTAAAGATCAATCAAAGACTACTTTTACATGCCCTTTTGGTACTTTTGCTTATAGACATATGCCATTTGGTTTATGTAATGCACCTGCTACCTTTCAAAGATGCATGATGGCTATATTCTCTGACTTTTGTGAAAAGATTTGTGAGGTTTTCATGGACGAATTTTCCGTCTATGGTTCCTCTTTTGATGATTGCTTGAGCAATCTTGATCGAGTTTTGCAGAGATGTGAAGAAACTAATCTTGTCTTGAATTGGGAAAAGTTTCACTTTATGATTAATGAAGGAATTGTCTTGGGGCACAAAGTTTCTGAAAGAGGTATTGAAGTTGATAAAGCCAAGGTTGATGCTATTGAAAAGATGCCATGTCCCAAGGACATCAAAGGTATAAGAAGTTTCCTTGGTCACGCCGGATTTTATAGGAGGTTCATTACGGACTTCTCAAAAAATTCTCGGCCTCTGACTAATTTATTACAAAAAGATGTACCATTTGTCTTTGATGATGATTGTGTAGAAGCATTTGAAATACTTAAGAAAGCATTAGTCTCTCGCACTGTTGTTCAGCCACCGATTGAATTTACCTTTGAAATTATGTGTGATGCTAGTGATTATGTTGTAGGTGTTGTTCTAGGGCAAAGAGTTGATAAGAAATTAAATGTTATCCATTATGCTAGTAAGACTCTAGACAATGCTCAAAGAAATTATGCTACTACCGAAAAGAAACTTTTAGCAGTTGTATTTGCTTGTGATAAATTCAGACCCTATATTGTTGATTCTAAAGTAACTATTCACACTGATCATGCCGCTATTAAATATCTTATGAAAAAGAAAGTTGGAAAACCTAGACTTATTAGATGGGTTCCCCTGCTGCAAGAATTTGATTTGCATATTGTTGATAGGAAAGGAGCTGAGAACCCCGTTGCAGATAACTTATCTAGGTTAGAGAATGTTCTTGATGACCCACTACCTATTGATGATAGCTTTCCTGATGAACAATTAAATGTCATAAGCACTTCTCGTAGCACTCCATGGTATGCTGATTATGCTAATTATAGTGTTGCTAAATTTATACCACCTAGCTTCACATACCAGCAAAATAAAAAGTTTTTCTATGATTTGCGGCATTACTTTTGGGATGACCCGCATCTTTATAAAGGAGTAGATGGTGTTATTAGACGTTGTGTGCCTGAGCATGAACAGGAATAGATCCTACGCAAGTGTCACTCTGAAGCTTATGGAGGACACCACGCTGGAGATAGAACTGCACATAAGATATTGCAATCTGGTTTCTATTGGCCTACTCTCTGCAAGGATGCCCGTAAGTTTGTTTTGTCTTGCGATGAATGCCAAAGAATTGGTAATATTAGTAGACGTCAAGAAATTCCTATGAATTATTCACTCGTCATTGAACCATTTGATGTTTGGGGCTTTGATTATATGGGACCTTTTCCTGCCTCTAAGGGATATACACATATTTTAGTTGATGTTGATTACGTTACTAAGTGGGTAGAAGCTATTCCAACTAGTAGTGCTGATCATAACACTTCTATTAAAATGCTTAAGGAAGTTATTTTTCCGAAGTTTGGAGTCCCAGATATTTAATGACTGATGGTGGTTCACACTTTATTCATGGTGCTTTCCGTAAAATGCTTGCTTAATATGATGTTAATCATAGAATTGCATCTCCTTATCACCCACAGTCTAGTGGTCATGTAGAATTGAGTAATAGAGAGCTCAAATTAATTTTGCAAAAGACTGTTAATAGGTCTAGAAAGAATTGGTCCAAGAAATTTGATGATGCATTATGGGCCTATAGAACTGCATATAAGAATCCTATGGGTATGTCTCCGTATAAAATGGTTTATGGAAAAGCATGTCACTTACCTCTCGAACTAGAACATAAGGCATATTGGGCTACTAAAGAGCTCAACTATGATTTTAAACTTGCCGGTGAGAAGAGGTTATTTGATATTAGGTCACTTGATGAATGGAGAACCCAAGCTTATGAAAATGCCAAGTTATTTAAAGAAAAAGTTAAAAGATGGCATGACAAAAGGATACAAAAGCGTGAGTTTAATGTAGGTGATTATGTATTGCTATACAACTCTCGTTTAAGATTTTTTGCAGGAAAACTTCTCTCTAAATGGGAAGGTCCCTACGTTATCGAGGAGGTCTATCATTCCGGTGCCATAAAAATCAACAACTTCAAGGCACAAACCAAGGTGGTAAACGGTCAAAGGATCAAACATTATATCTCAGGTAATCCCATAAATGTTGAAACCAATATTATTGAAACCGTAACCCCGGAGGAATACATAAGCGACACTTTCCAGACCGTTTCAGACTTCTAAAAGGAATAGATATGTGGTACGGTAAGTAAACTCACTCCAAAACAATTTTTAAGGCAATATTTCTCCGTTTTGGAATATTCAGAAAAATAGAAAAATAAGTAGCAGTCCGGGAAGGACACGAGGGCTCCACAAGAGTGGTGGGCGCGCCCTACCCCCTGGGCACGCCCCCTACCTCGTGAGAACCTCGTGTGCCCTCCGGACTCCGTTTTCTTGCACGATACGTATTTTGGTCGGTAAAAATTCATTATATATTCTCCCGAAGGTTTTGACTCTCGTATCACGCAAATCTCTCCTGATCTTGTTTCGAGCTGTTTTCTGTCAGGGTTTTCAAGGCTAGGCATCATGTCGTCCCCCTCCTCCAACAATGGTGACAACGATGCTTGGCTAATGAAGATAGATCTGAAGAGGGAAGAACCCATGAAGGTCAACAAGGATGAAAGGATCAAGAAGGCCGCGGAGGACCAAGCTCCGGCAGTAGAAGACACCTTCCTAGTTGATCACAACTTTCTCACCCCGACTGAAATCGAAGCTTTCAACATGATTGAGTTAGCTCGTATTCAAAACAAGTATCTCACAAGTGAAAATATTTTGTTGAAGGAGCATATTTTTGCACTCAAGGGCATTATCCGCAAGTTGGAGGACCACTTACGCTCGATGTGCGACTATCCATCACCTCCACCTTCACCGACAAAGAAGGAGGCATGATCATATGGGTATGGGCACTCCCCTTGGCAACTGCCAAGCTTGGGGGAGGTGCCTGTAACATCCCAAAATTCTAAATTTTGGAATGTTATAATAACTATGCTTGATTGTCTGATTGTTGGTTTGATGGATTGAGTGAAACTGATTGAAATTTGAAACTTTTGAAAGTTGAATGAGAGGGAACGAAATGACTTTCCCAAAACTTTCCCCTTTGCCTTTTGGATCCCAATGAATTCAAATTCATACCAACACCAAAGCCTAGAGTGAGGAGGACATGACTTCTTCCATTTTTAAATGAATAGGGTTTTGGAAAAAGATTTGAATTTCATTTGGGAAGATTTCAAGTTCAAAGCTTTATGCAACTCAATGATTTTCATGAGGGAAGATAAAATGGCTTCTTCAATTATATGAAATAGGAGTTGGAGGTTATAATGAATCAAGTTGAAAATCATTTGAAAGTGCTTTGAAACCCTCTTCCAAATTTTGAGTTTTGAAATTGAATTTCAAACTTTGGCATGTGGGAAACATTTCAAAAACTAAGCCTGATAAATACTTGATCAAAAGTATGAGAGGAGCAAACATGACACTCCAAAAATATCAGAGGAAACAATGCCAAAAGATTTGGATTCAAATCTGAAATTTATTTGAATTTGAAAAAAATAGATTTTTATGAAGTTTGGATTTTGACTTTGGAAAAATGTTCAAATGAAAGGAATATTCTCTGATCATTTTGGTATATATATACCCTATATAAATTATTTATAGTTTAGGTTTTTTTGTTTTAATTAAAAATAAAAAAACCCCAGGCGCCTTGACCAGCACCACCCCAGCCCAGCCACCAATGAACCCCCATCCCAGGCCCACTGGCGCCACCCACGGCCAATGAGCCGCCCAGCTCCCCCTCCCCCACGCTCTGAACCCTCTCCCGATCGGTCGACCGCCCTCGCCTCTCTCTCTCACGCTCATGAGACCCACCCCTTCTTCTTCCCCCCCCGCCACGCCGTCGCATTGCATGATCGCCGGATCCCGAAGGATCCGGATGCCGATTGCCTCCCGATTCCCTTCCTTCCCGACGAGGCCCCGCCCTATAAAGCCCCCCCACCCTGCTTTCCCTCGCCTCGCCTGGGACCTCCTCTCCCTCCCTTTCGTGCTCGCGAGCCAAGCCAAGATCGCCGCCATTATCGCCGCCATCGACGCCTGGTCCTCCCGAACACCCCGACCCCACCGAACTCCTCACGGCCTCCCCCTTTCCATGACAAGACGGCGACTCCCCGAGCTTCGGAGCCCGGAGCCCCGACGCCGCCCGCCCGCATTGTCGCCGGACTCGAGAAGACACCGAATCATCCTCCCCGTCCGATCCATCTTAGACGGCCACGATTAGAACCCAGAAGGGGTATGATTTTATTAAAAGAACCGGCCGGTTCGTCCGGTTTAGTAGATAGGGTTTTAGTCAAATTAGCCGGCCCGTTTTTAATTTAAACCGAGGCCCATTTAGACTAAATTACGCTCAGGGCACAGTATAGGCCCATTAGGCCCTTTTTCTTTTATTTTGATTTTCTGTTTTAGCCGATTTGTTTCAAATTTCAAAAATGTATATCTTTTATTCTGTTTAATATTTTTGAGTGATTCTTTTTTTGTTGGATTGCAAATTTTATGTAGTTTCTGAAAAACATATATTTAGCTATGTTAAAATAATTAAAAATGCTTTAATATTGTTTTAGTCAGAATAGCAAATCTGCTATAGTTTTAGTTAGAAAAATTATTTTTGCATGATTCTTTTGTCATCACTTTATTTTGACATTGCCAAACCCTAGAAATTAATTTGGGTATTTTAGGATTAATAAATTATTAATTCTAGGCAGAATCCTATTAATCCTAATAAATTGATTAGTTCTGTTTTCCTAATTAATTAATTAGTAAATTAATTTATTTTTAACTTGTGATTAGTTATTCTAGGTTAGTTTCTGTCATTCCATTAGATGAACTTTTATTTATAATTAATAAAAGTTTTAAATTATTTTCTTAATGGAAATTGGATTAGGCCTAAAAGGAGTTTTATAATAGCTTTTAAATTAATTCTTTTTGCTCCTAGTTGCTTAGTGGAACCTTTTCTGTTAAGTTAACCTAAAAGCATGATTAGGTTATATTAAGGAATTTTTGTTATATAAAAACTATTTTTGTTATTGTTTGAAGTAGGGAAAACTTTGAATTGGTTTCTTTGAGTTTTTCTTTTGGATTTGGTTTTGGTTGTTTTGTTGTGTTACGTTACCTTTGTTATGTTGTGTGATCCTATTGCTATGTGCTTATTATAGTTATTGTTTGCCTCGGTAGAATTTCCGGAGTGCGAAGATTTCTACTACGAAACCCTAGTTTCTTTCGAAGATCGTCAACCAGGCAAGTTCACTTTGACCATTGCTTTCATACCTATGTTTTTATTGCATTTAGTGGCACCTTTGCAACCACCCCTCAGTAGTGTTATTGAATCCTTGTAGTTGAGTAGTATGCATGAGGTAGGAACCCACCACCCTGTTACCAAGCCCGGGACGTTATTTATTTTAATGCTACGCTATAGTAGACGGGGTTTGGTATGAGTGCTCGGGAGTGGTGTGAGAATGGAGGCTCTCGTCAATGGCGACAACTCCGTGATGGAAATCTGCAAGGACTGCATCTTCAAGACCTCAAGACTTCAAGACTCGAGACAGATTTCAATACACACTCTTTGGGTGAAGGACGGTTGACGGGCAGCCCCGAGAAACCAGTGGTTGGCGGGATGCATGGAGAAGCGCCATGACATCTCGCGGAAAGCTTCACCCAGACTCAAAGAGCGGAAGAATACTTCACGCTTGGAAGCTTACAATGCAACCGCAAGTCATTATGGGCTCGCTTGGTTGACCTTAGTGGTGACTCTGGCTGGGGCGGTACTAGCAGATGTAGAAGAACGGTAGGATTGGATGGGTACGGACGGTGGTCGAGAAACTCTTTGGAAGACCATGTTTGGTCATCTTGTTCTCAAACACTCTGAAGTGCGAGAACGTAAAGAGAGAGATCGAATCTTGCGGGTAAAGTGTACAAACCTCTGCAGAGGGTTTAAACCTAATCGATTAGCCGTGTCCCCGGTTACGGACAATTTGAGCCTCTGGACTTGGATCTATCTCGGAACTCTCAACACCGGATTGATAACTTAATTGTGGGCAACATATGATGAATTTTGGGCTATGAGACATCGGTTGGCGGAACCATGTCATGATAGAGAACTCTATAGAGCAGACTTCATTTATTCCTTTGATGTAGGGAAAATAAAACTAGCTTTTACGCAAACAAAACTCAGATACAGAGCCACAAAGCCATACTGCATATAGTATAGTTTATCATCTGTTTTCTCTTATTGTGATCTTGCCGGTACATTCAATGTACTGACCTACACGGCTGCAACGTATCATGTTGCAGATATTTTTCTTCCGACGAGTAAGATTACGGTACAGGGTTACGGTCTACACTCAACCTGCCGATGGCGTTGATGGGACTCCACACCCGTTTGATTGTTTCCGCTGATTATTATGAGGTATATATCATTTTACGTTATTTATACATGTGATTGCACTTTGATATATACATTAATGTCTGTGTGTGCCAAACATACTTGATCCGAGGATGGCACGGATACACGAGGCTTGACCGTCTCGAGGTCGGGTCGCTCTGATGCCCGATGTCGTATCACAATCACAACTCCTATCTTTACCATTTTTCTTAGTTCGATCCTATTAGTAGTATCTTGATCTAGTAGAATAAAGTTTATGGCATGATCTAGTTTTGAGTTTTTCTTTATGATCCCTCTATGTAATCGAGTCCGTGAGCTATATAATAAAGTTTAATGTTGTGTCAAGGGCTTGATTATTTTGCCATGATCTTAGGTAAAGAATAGAAAGAAGAAAAAGAAATAAAGAAATAAAGAGTTCATATTGATCTTATAGAGAGTAATGACTTCACATAGAAATAGTATGATGATTAAAAGTTGTTGGGAGTTGGCAAATATAGTTTTGGTCATCTTTGCAATTAATAGGTAGTAATAAGGAAAGAGAGGTTTCACATATAGATATATTATCATTGACCTCTTTTATGATTGGGAGCACTCATTAAAATATGACATGCTAAAGAGTTGATGTTGGACAAGGAAGACAACGTGATGAGTTATGTTTTCTTATATCTGAGATAAAGTATGTTGTCATGGATCCTCTAACATGTTGAGCTTGCCTTTCCCCCTCATGCTAGCCAAATTCTCAGCACCAAGTAGAGATACTACTTGTGCTTCCAAAAATCCTTAAACCAGTTTTGCCATGAGAGTCCACCATATCTACCTATGGATTGAGTAAGATCCTTCAAGTAAGTTGCCATCGGTGCAAGCAATAAAAATTGCTCTCTAAATATGCATGACTTATTAGTGCAGAGAAAATAAGCTTTGTACGAACTTGTTGTGGAAGTAATAAAAGCGACGGACTTCATAATAAAGGTTCACACACAAGGGGCAATATAAAGTGACGTTCTTTTGCATTAAGATTTTGTGCATCCGAGCATGGCAACCTCTGCTTCCCTCTGCGAAGGGACTATCTTTTATTATTATCCTCTACCTTATGCAAGAGTCACGGTGATCTTCACCCTTCCTTTTTCATTTTATCCTTTGGCAAGCCCAGCATGTTGGAAAGAACATGATATACATATCTAATTGGATGTAGGGGAGCCTGAATTATTATTGTTGACATTACCCTTGAGGTAAAATGTTGTGGGGCAAAACTATAAGCCCCTATCTTTCTCTGTGTCCGATTAAAACTCCGTAACCACAAGTATTGCGTGAGTGTTAGCAATTATGAAGGACTAAATGATAGTTGAGTATGTGGACTTGCTTTTAAGCTCTGACATAGACTCTTTCTGATGTTATGATAAATTGCAATTGCTTCAATGACTGAGGTTATAATTTGTTCATGCTCAATAAGGTTTCTGATTCATGCCTTTGCATTGTGAAAAGATCATCACTTGAACATAAGTAATCATATGACAAAATCCATATATGTTGATGTTATGAGAATAATCTGTTGGGTAACGTAGTAATTTCAAAAAAATTCCTACGCACACGCAAGATCATGGTGATGGCATAGCAACGAAAGGGGAGAGTATTGTCCACGTACCCTCGTAGACCGTAAGCGGAAGCGTTATGACAACGCGGTTGATGTAGTCGTACGTCTTCATGATCCGACCGATCCAAGTACCGAACGTACGGCACCTCCGAGTTCAGCACACGTTCAGCTCGATGACGATCCCCGGACTCCGATCCAGCAAAGTGTCGGGGATGAGTTCCGTCAGCACGACGGCGTGGTGACGATGATGATGCTCTACTGGCGCAGGGCTTCGCCTAAACTCCGCGATGATATGACCGAGGTGGAATATGGTGGAGGTGGGCACCGCACACGGCTAAAGAACGATCCGTAGATCAACTTGTGTGTCATGGGGTGCCCCCTGCCCCCGTATATAAAGGAGCAAGGGGGGAGGAGGCCGGCCCTAGGAGGGGGCGCGCCAAGTGTGGAGTCCTACTAGGACTCCCTAGTCCTAGTAGGATTCCACCTCCTTGTTGGAGTAGGAGAAGGGAAGAGGGGGAGGAATAAGGAAAGGGGCTGCGCCCTTGTCCAATTCGGACCAGAGGGGGCGCAGGCCTCCTTCCTTTTGGCCTCTCTCCTCTATTCCCGTATGGCCCAATAAGGCCCATATACTCCCCGGCGAATTCCCGTAACTCTCCGGTACTTCGAAAAATACCCGAATCACTCGGAACCTTTCCGAAGTCCGAATATAGTCGTCCAATATATCGATCTTTACGTCTCGACCATTTCGAGACTCCTCGTCATGTCCCCGATCTCATCCGGGACTCCGAACTCCTTCGGTACATCAAAACTCATAAACTCATAATAAAACTGTCGCCGTAACCTTAAGCGTGCGGACCCTACGAGTTCGAGAACTATGTAGACATGACCTAGAACTATTCTTGGTCAATAACCAATAGCGGAACCTGGATGCTCATATTGGCTCCTACATATTCTACGAAGATCTTTATCGGTCAAACCGCATAACAACATCGTTGTTCCCTTTGTCATCGGTATGTTATTTGCCGAGATTTGATCGTCGGTATCCAATACCTAGTTCAATCTCGTTCTTGGTAAGTCTCTTTACTCGTTCGTAATGCATCATTCCGTAACTAACTCATTAGCTACATTGCTTGCAAGGCTTATAGTGATGTGCATTACCGAGAGGGCCGAGATACCTCTCGACAATCGGAGTGACAAAACCTAATCTCGAAATCGCCAACCCAACATGTACCTTTGGAGACACCTGTAGTACTCCTTTATAATCACCCGATTCGTTGTGACGTTTGGTAGCACCAAAGTGTTCCTCCGTAAACGGAGTTGCATAATCTCATAGTTACGAGGAACATGTATAAGTCATGAAGAAAGCAATAGCAATATACTAAACGATCAAGTGCTAGGCTAACGGAATGGGTCATGTCGATCACATCATTCTCCTAATGATGTGATCCCATTAATCAAATAACAACACATGTCTATGGTTAGGAAACATAACCATCTTTGATTAATGAGCTAGTCAAGTAGAGGCATACTAGTGACTATATGTTTGTCTATGTATTCACACATGTATCATGTTTCCGGTTAATACAATTCTAGCATGAATAATAAACATTTATCATGAAATAAGGAAATAAATAATAACTTTATTATTGCCTCTAGGGCATATTTCCTTCATAATCATGATGCCTTCATGTCCGTATTTTATTTTTATCGACGCCTCTACCTCTAAACATGAGGACATATTTATTGTTATCGGCTTTTCGCTTGAAGACAAGCGAGGTCTAAGCTTGGGGGAGTTGATACATCCATTTTGCATCATGCTTTTATATTGATATTTATTGCATTATGGGCTGTTATTACACATTATGTCACAATACTTATGCCTATTCTCTCTTATTTTACAAGGTTTACATGAAGAGGGAGAATGGCACTGGAATTCAGGATGGAAAAGGAGCAAATATTAGAGACCTATTCTGCACAACTCCAAAAGTCCTGAAACTCCATGGAATATCTTAAAATAAAGAAAGAAAAATCGTCGCCAAAGATGAAGGCAGGGGCCCACACCACGCTCACGAGGGTGGGGGCGCCCCTCACCTCGTGGGCCCCTGGTGGCTCCTCGATGCCCATCTTCTCCTATATGAAGTCTTCGATGATAAAGAAATAAGAAGCAACCTTCGGGATGAGACTCGCCGCCACGAGGCGGAACCTTGGCGGAACCAATCTAGGGCTCGGCAGAGCTGTTCTCGGGGACACTTCCCTCGAGGAGGGGAAATCATCGTCATCATCATCACCAATGCTCCTCTCATCGGGAGAGGGCAATCTCAATCAACATCTTCACCAGCACCATCTCATCTCCAAACCCTAGTTCATCTCTTGTATCCAATTCTTGCCTCCAAGTCCGGGATTGGTGCTAGTAGGTTGCTAGTAGTGTTGATTACTCCTTGTAGTTTATGCTAGTTGGTTTATTTAGTGGAAGATCATATGTTCAGATCCTTTATGCATATTATTACGCCTCTGATTATGAACATGAATATGCTTTGTGAGTAGTTACGTTTGTTCCTGAGGACAAGGGAGAAGTCTTGTATTAGTAGTCATGTGAATTTGGTATTCGTTCGATATTTTGATGAGATGTATGTTGTCTAGCCTCTAGTGGTGTTATGTGAACGTCGACTACATAACACTTCCCCATTATTTGGGCCTAGAAGAAGGCATTGGGAATTGATAACTAGATGATGGGTTGCTAGAGTGACAGAAGCTTAAACCCTAGTTTATGCGTTGCTTCATAAGGGGCTGATTTGGATCCATATGTTTCATGCTATGGTTAGGTTTACCTTAATACTTTTGTTGTAGTTGCGGATGCTTGCAATAGAGGTTAATCATAAGTGGGATGCTTGTTCAAGTAAGAACAGCACCGAAGCACCGGTCCACCCACATATCAAATTATCAAAGTACCGAACGCGAATCACATGAACGTGATGAAAACTAGCTTGACGATATTCCCATGTGTCCTCGGGAGCGCTTTTCCTATTATAAGAGTTTGTCCAGGCTTGTCCTTTGCTACAAAAAGGATTGGGCCACCTTGCTGCACTTTATTTACTCTTGTTACTTGTTGCTCGTTACAATTTACCTTATCACAAAACTATCTGTTACCACTTATTTCAGTACTTGCAGAGAATACCTTGCTGAAATCCGCTTATCATTTCCTTCTGCTCCTCGTTGGGTTCGACACTCTTACTTATCGAAAGGACTACGAAAGATCCCCTATACTTGTGGGTCATCAAGCACCCACAGCCCGCTTGAAGCACAGGCAGCGCATCGTTGCAGATCGGCAGCACACAGTCTTTCCCCGCCTGCGGCAACATCGTCTGTCGTGCTTTGGCTTGCAACAGCAGTTGGTGTTTGCGGCGGGATGTGCACGGTCCCCATGGTTGGAAGCAACGATGGCGAGCTATTGGATCAAGGCCCTATCTTCCCTGTTAAGCCTATGAAAAATGAGACAGAGGGATGGGTAACGAACGAAGAAGACGAGAACGGGAGAGGATAAGGCTGGGATGGAGAGCGGTGAGCGGGCCCCGCATGCTACGCATGTAGTGGGAGAGGTGATGCACGCGCGTGAGACAAGCGCCGCACGATCGGCTTCAATCGCACGGCTCGCGACGCGGTTTACACGAGCCAAACATCAGTCGGTTTAAAACAAGCGATTTATTTTAGGCCAGAGGTTAGGCGAACCATCGCTTGCCGCGAACGATCGAAGGTATCTAGATGGTGCCCCTAAAAAAGGTATGTAGATGGTTCATGGGATGGAACATCCTAACCAATGTTAGTGAGCTCATTTGCCCTGTCACTGGCTCATGGGATGCTCAGCTGGTGAATGACTCCTTTTGGCCGGATGATGCTCGACATATCCTGCAAATCCCTCTTCGGGATGGAGTAAGTGACTTTATTGCCTCGCACTATGACAGCAAGGGACAACACTCTGTCCGCAACACATACAAGTTACAGGTTCAGCTCGGTGGGAATGGCAGTCCGGAGAATACCGGGAGCAGTAACACAATAGTTGGCAATTTAAATGAGTGTGCGGACCCGTCTTGAAAGCGAATCTGGAAACTCCCATGTCCTCGCAAGATCCAGATGTTCACATGGCGCCTGAAGCATGAGTCTTTAGCCTTCCGTACAAACCTTGTGAGAAGAGGTATGAATCTAGAAAGCACGAAATGTTTGTTCTGCGGCTGCGTTGACGAGGATGGGGCGCACCTGTTTATCAAATGCAAGTCAGCGAAAGAGGTGTGGCGAGCGCTTGGACTGGAGAAGGAGAGGCAAGACCTAGAAGACATAACATCTGTGCATGTCATGCTTGATTACTTGTGGGGACTAAATGAAAATAAGCGGGTTCAGATACTCACCATGTGGTGGCACTGGTGACTAACCGGAACAGGGTGCGAGAAGGAGAATTGGTCGTAGCCTGTGACGAGCTTTGTAACATCCCAAAATTCTAAATTTTGGAATGTTATATTAAATAAATAGTTTTGATTGTTTGTTTGATTGTTGTCTGAATGATTGAGTGAAATTGAGTGAAATTGAAACTTTTGAAGGTTAAATGAGAGGAATTAAAGGACTTTCCCAAACTTTCATTTTTCTTTTATGATCTCCAGAATTCAAATTCTTCTCATCACAAAACCACGGAGAGAAGATGACATGACTTCTTCCATTTATTTAAATGACAAGGGTGTTGAAAATATTTTCCAATTCTGAAACTTTATGCAACTCAATGATTTTCACGGCGAAGATAAAATGACTTCTTCAAAACATATGAAATATGAGTTGGGAGTTTTAAAAGAATTAAATTCAAAGTTCTTTTGAATTTATTTCCAATTGGAGTTATTTGAGTTTTATTCAAATTATTTTCTCCAAAAACAAAATATATGGAAAATAGGGTAACATGATTCCCTACATCAGAAAATTGGAGAGAAATTAATTTGAAGTCATTTTGGTATTTTAAAAATGATTTTTATTGGACCAGTAACCTGTGTGAATTATTAAAATTTGTGTGGATTTTATTTGACATTAGAATAATGTTCATCTTGTAGGAAATATTTTTCTGCAAATTTTGATATATTATATGCCTATATAAAAGTTTTAATTATTTTGTTTTTGTTTTTGTTCTGTGAAATTTTGTTAAAAAATAATATGCAGCACCTTGGGCCAAAGGCCCAAGCCGCCGCTCAACCACCGGCCAAGGCCAAGGCCAAGGCCATCGCACGCACACACCTAGGGGCCAGGAGCCCAGGTTTCCTATTCTTTACAAATCCTAGTAGGATTTGATCCCGTTCGTTATTCCGTTTATTCCGATTTGTTTCTAGACCTTTTCCTCTTTGTTTCCTAATCCTAGTCTATTTCTTGTCCCCTACCCCAAGCAAAGCCCTCCCCAACCCAATATAAATACCCAAGCACCCCCCCCCCAACACATCAAACCAACACCTCTCCTCTCCTCTCTCTCCTCTCCAGCAAAGAAGCGGACCACCACCGCCGCCAAGTGCCGCCCGCCATCTCGACCTCTCCCGAGGTTTATATGATCTCCTCTCCACCGTCCTGTGATCTCCTTTCCTCTAGGAGCAACCGCAACATCGGATCCGATCTTCTTCCCCAACTCCGACGACTACTCCGGTGAGATCCACGAAATCCCGTAATTCATTTTTTTTCAGAAAATAGCAATCTTAGAAAATTCATATCTTTTAGAGTTTTTAGTATTTTTTAGTGATTCCAATTGCTATGTGTCACAAATTTGCTGAAGTTTCTGTTAGTTCAATTTTATTTCACATTTGAGCAGTTTAAATTTGTGTTTGTATGAATTTTCTCAAATCACTAGATTTGAGCTATTTTGAGTTAGGAATATTATTTTTGACCGATTCTTTTTGCTCCTGGTCTCTAGGACCTTTGTTTATCCAGTAGTATTTAGTATTTTATTTCTAGGTTAATTTAAATTAGGTTTTTAGCAAAACAGTACTGTTTTATTATTAGTTCTGTTTTAGCTTTTTCTTTATTGTTTTTATTAGTTTTAAATTATTTATTTTGTCACTTTTGACAAAATTAGTTGTGTTCTGTTAGAAAACAGGAGAAAATTTATTTTATTTTAAAAATTTATTTTCCTTAGTTTTGTATGAAACCTTCTATAGGTCATAGTTAGAGTTTTATAAAAGCTTTTTATTTGTTTCTTTTTGCAAATAAAATTTTATGAAAAAATACTTTCTGTTAACTTAGTTGTTTTACTTTTTATTTTCTGTTAAATTATTAGTTTAGTGTTTTAATTGCTGTTAAGTTTTTTTACTTAGGGCAAAACTATGTTAGATGCTTGTAGCAAAGTCATAGATTTTAGTTAGTAGTTTTTCTTTCTAGTTTTATTTGAAGCTTCTTTGGACTTTGTTGGAGTTTTATTATTGAGTTTTTTTGTTTTAATTGTTATTTTGAGTGTTAGTATTGCTTGCTAGAATGATTGCTTATGTGTATGCTATGTTTGACTATATAGATTTTCAGCGGAGTGACGATTAGTTCTACCAAGTCATTTTTCGACAGCGTTGTTATCTTCATCAAGTATTACCGAGCAAGTTCACTTTGACCATGCTTTCATACCTATGTTTTATTGCATTTAGTGGCATCTTTGCAACAACCCTCCGATAGTGATATTGAATCCTTGTAGTTGAGTAGTATGCATGAGGTAGGAACCCATCACCCTGTTACCAAGCCCGGACGTTATTTATTTTAATGCTACGCTATAGTAGGCGGGGTTGGTATGAGTGCTCGGGAGTGGTGTGAGAATGGAGGATCTCGTCAATGACGATAACTCCATGATGGAATCTGCAAGGACTGCATCTTCAAGGCCTCAAGACTTCAAGACTCGAGACAAGAATTCAATACACACTCTGTGTGAAGGACGGTTGACGGGCACCTGGTGAAACCAGTGGTTGGCGGGATGCATGGAGAAGCGCCATGACATCTTGCGAAAGCTTCACCCAGACTCAAAGAGGCGGAAGAATACTTCATGCCGGAAGCTTACTGTGCAACCGCAAGTCACTATGGGCTCTGGCTTGGTTGACCTTAGTGGTGAATCTGGCTGGGGCGGTGCTAGCAGATGTAGAACTACGGTAGGATTGGATGAGCACGGACGGTGGTCGAGGAACTCTTGGAAGACCATGTTTGGTCATCTTGTTCTCAAACACCACGAAGTGCGAGAGCGTAAAGAGAGGATCGAATCTTGCGGGTAAAGTGTACAAACCTCTGCAGAGGGTTAAAACCTAATCGATTAGCCGTGTCCCGATTGCTACGGACAATTTGAGCCTCTGGACTTGGATCTATCTGGAACTCTCAACACGGATGATAACTTAATTGTGGGCAACTTATGATGATTTTGGGCTATGAGACATCGGTTAGCGGAACCATGTCATGATAGAAAACTCCATAGTACAGACTTCACTTATTCCTTTGATGTAGGGAAAATAAAACCAGCTTTTACGCAAACAAAACTCAGACCCAGAGCCACAAAGCCAAATTGCATATAGTATAGTTTTACCATTTGTTTTCTCATGTTGTGATCTTGCGGTACATTCAATGTCTTGACCTACACGGCTGCAACGTATCATGTTGCAGGATTTTCTTTGACAAGTAAGAGTTACGATCTGAGGTTACGGTCTACACTCAACTTGCCGATGGCGTTGATGGGACTCCACACCCGACTATTTGTTTCGCTGTGACTTATGAGGTATATATCAGTTTTCGTTAATTATACATGTGATTGCACTTTGATATATACATTGATGTCTGTGTGTGCCAAAGATATCTTGATCCGAGGATGGCACAGACAACACGAGGCTTGACCGTCGAGGTCGGGTCGCTCTGAATATGGTATCGAGCACATGTTGGTGTAGGGCGTGACCCTAGAAATCGGAAAGCCCTTGGACAGGATATCTCAAAAACTTTATTTTCAAAAAGACTCTTACTCCTCATCTTTTCTGATTTTATCAAATAGACACTCTCACCCCAAATAGTTAGAATATACCCCTTTTCCCGGAGGATCAACTGAAGACGCTCCAAGAAGGATTAGATATCGGAGAACTGAGGACCACTTCAGAGTTAAGAGGATTTCACCATGTATTAGAAGAATTGAAGTACAACAGTTGGAAACTCCGATGACTTGAAGGATCTGAAGAATTATTTGACCTTTAGAAGACCAAACCCCTGTTATACACCTACGTTAGATGCGGTGATTTGTGAGATGTCCTTTGTTTGATGTTTTCCGACAGCCACAAAGTAAAAAAAAACCTGATTCTTCAAAACTATTGTTTGTATTGCGTGTACTCTTCCCCACCTCTATCATATCTCATCCCAAAACCTTGAACCCCATAGATGATGAATGAAGTTGGACTGATATTCTCTGGACCGAAGACCCAGCCCGAGGCAGAGCTATGGATGCAGAACATGGAAAATCACTTCGGGAGCAATTTGGTTTCAAGGAAGTATGAGGTTCAATATGCTCTTCAATACTTTACAGAAAGTGCTGCAACCTGGTGGAACATGCATCAAGCCATACAGGGATTTAATGGAGCAAGAACTTGGGAGGAATTCAAGAAGACCCTGTTGAAATCACGTCTTATCCGGAAACACAATGATGCACCAAGAAGTAAACCTTGTGCCTGCAAGTTTTGCGGAGAAATAGGACACACTCAGGAGGAACACAAGGATGGATGTCCTCATTGTGAGGAGAAACACCCAGCTGAGGAATGCCCAACTAGTAAGGTGACTTGCTTCCTGTGTGAAGGAACCACCCACTACCCGGTGCAGTGTCACATTTACCCCACGGTGCAACAAACTATTCTGAAGCAGGAAGATGGAATGAAAGAAGCCCTCAAGGAAGATCTAGAAGAACCAGTAATGAATGAAAGTGTTGAAGACCTGGATGGAGAAGGTCTCAATAGATTTTACTCCAATGCCTGCTATTCATGTGGAGAAGAAGGACATTTTTCACAGTATTGCACCAAGGAAAGAAAGGAGTATCCAGGATATTTCCCGACAGCAGAAGTGAAGTTTGACCCCCGGGAGATAGAAACTCTGATCATTACAGAGAAATCCAGGAAGAGAAGACAACCCGAGAACAACGTAATTCTTGCAGAGAAGGACCTAAGTCATATCACTTGTTACAGGTGCAAGGATTTAGGTCATTACGCTAGTAAATGTCCAGAAAAGAAGCCAAGAATCCAAGGAGCCCACGTAATCACAAAGAAGCCCCGAGACATGTCGGAAGTCATTTGTTTTCGCTGCAAGGAAGCAGGACATTATGCTACTAAATGTCCCGACAAGATGAAAGCTGGAGTGGAGTAGTTGGAATTTTGATATGGATAAATAAGTGTAGTAGAAAGCAATTTCATCTTTATGAGTACAATAAGTTGAGTTATGTAATAGATTACTCAGAGGTTGTAATAGTTCATGACTCAATAAAGTTGTAATGTCACATACTGAAAGGCTTTAAGGAGTTGTCATATTTTATCTGGGAAATTAATATTCTGGATGAACATGGAAGAAAGTGAGTTGTGATGCATAAACTGAATATTGGAAATTGAGTTTGAAGTTTTGTTTGGATGATATGAATGTGTGCCCTGGGGATATGTACCTTATTACGAGCACCATTTTGCAAGCTGCAGATGGCGACCCTTTACGAGTCTTTCCTTAAAGGCCCGGAAACGATCATGACCCTCACAAGTGATCATGATTACCCGAAGATCCTGAAGGACATGATGAAGCATATTCACCTTGAAGGAGATGCAGTCTACAAAGGCTACCCTTTCATGCAAAAGGGAGTGGAACTTTGGTATGTGGAGGTACACCTCCACCATTTGAAAGGAGTTTGCCCAAAGATGATGGGGCAGTACTTTTTCATCTCACGTGTGCCACAAGCAACTTTCTTCGATGCTGTTCGTGAAGCAGCCATGGAAGCCATACGCCAGATCGGAGAAATACTTGAAGCAAGACTCCATTATACTCAGGAATACCTAAGCGAAGTACATGCAGAGATGATGGAGGTGAAGCTCAAGGCCACCACGATGAAACAGAAGATTGAAGATTTCAAGGCACATGTCGCACAATTCCAGCAGGACTAAAGAATCCTTGAGGAAGATAAATAAGTAAAGTTGGAAGTAATGTCTGACCATACCGAACCATGTGGGTGGCAGCATTTGTAATAAACTTTTTGGAATTTGGATTCACGAAAAATGGTTAAGGATGTAATAAAAGATTGATATGAAAATGATGAGATTTATGGATAAACTAGTGCATTTTCTTTGGTGTCTTAGTACTCCGTAAAGCCACGGGATCATTGAAGAAAGAAAAGTGTTATTCACGACGGTCCATAGAAGGAAGCTGGACAAAATAAGTTGGAGTTTTGTTTTGGTATGATGGTAAGAAGAAACAGAGTACTACTGGATTTAAAGGAGGTGTAATATGGAACAAGAGAGTTACTCCAAGGATGAGTTAAAGCTGCACTAGTGTTGAAGTGGGCCATAACCCACAGGCCCAGGATTTTGAAAAAGGAACAGATGTAACCTTGATAAAGGAATAAACTTGGAAGAATCAGTGATCCAATCAGCATACGTTTCGTAGGAGGTTACGCAAAAACCTAAGAGTGGTGAAGTAACGATAGATGTTTTGTTTGGCTTGCAGAAACCATGGATTTACTCGAAACCAGTTCGAGGACAAGAGAAATTCTGCAATGCTTGTGAGTATGCCCAAGTGTTAGAATACGTGATTCACTGTTTACGTATGTGGTAATGATTCAAGTACGGGATGGATTGGCCCCCATACCGGAGACTTCTATCATGAACTATCATATGTTGATAGAAAATCAGAGAGCCTTGAAAACCTTAGAAGAGTGTCGACGCGATAAGCCATAAAACCATAGAATGGTAGGACGATGGAACCCCTTTACAGGCAACCGTTGCCAATCGTAGGTTATACGGTAAGGTTCAACCCAGACCCGTTTTCTGCAGGAGAAACCATAAATTGTAGACCACCATGAGTATTTCGATGGTTGCCTAGAATGGACACAGACCTATCAGCTAAGAAGATCCAGTCTCGGACGAACCACAACTTTGAAGAACCGACCCAAGATTTCGAGGAAAACTCTATGCTTCTGACAGAAGAGCGTTAATGAAGGAGCTATTGTAAGATATGTGAAGAGACATACATTGTCAACACTCCAGAGGAAGTATCTGAGATTATTGAACCGTAACCTTGTTTTTAAGTGTGGTAGCACCCCTGACCGTTCCGACCAAAACTTTTTGCTAGAAGACCCCCAACCCCTAACCCTTTCTTGCTAGCCTCTTCGAATCTCGAGGACGAGATTCATTTTAAGTGTGGTAGATTTGTAACATCCCAAAATTCTAAATTTTGGAATGTTATATTAAATAAATAGTTTTGATTGTTTGTTTGATTGTTGTCTGAATGATTGAGTGAAATTGAGTGAAATTCGAAACTTTTTGAAGGTTAAATGAGAGGGAATTAAAGGACTTTCCCAAACTTTCATTTTTCTTTTATGATCTCCGGGAATTCAAATTCTTCTCATCACAAAACCCTGGAGAGAAGATGCCATGACTTCTTCCATTTATTTAAATGACAAGGGGTGTTGAAAATATTTTCCAATTCTGAAACTTTATGCAACTCAATGATTTTCACGAGCGAAGATAAAATGACTTCTTCAAAACATATGAAATATGAGTTGGGAGTTTTAAAAGAATTAAATTCAAAGTTCTTTTGAATTTATTTCCAATTTGGAGTTATTTGAGTTTTATTCAAATTATTTTTCTCCAAAAACAAAATATATGGAAAATAGGGTAACATGATTCCCTACATCAGAAAATTGAGAGAAATTAATTTGAAGTCATTTTGGTATTTTAAAATGATTTTTATTGGACCAGTAGCACTGTGTGAATTATTAAAATTTGTGTGGATTTTATTTGACATTAGAATAATGTTCATCTTGTAGGAAATATTTTCTGCAAATTTTGATATATTATATGCCTATATAAAAGTTTTAATTATTTTGTTTTTGTTTTTGTTCTGTGAAATTTTGTTAAAAAAAATATGCAGCACCTTGGGCCAAAGGCCCAAGCCGCCGACTCAACCACCGGCCAAGGCCAAGGCCAAGGCCATCGCACGCACACACCTAGGGGCCAGGAGCCCAGGTTTCCTATTCTTTTACAAATCCTAGTAGGATTTGATCCCGTTCGTTATTCCGTTTATTCGATTTGTTTCTAGATCTTTTCCTCTTTGTTTCCTAATCCTAGTCTATTTCTTGTCCCCTACCCCAAGCAAAGCCCTCCCTCCCCAATATAAATACCCAAGGACCCCCCCTCCAACACATCAAACCAACACCTCTCATCTCCTCTCTCTCTCTCCGCAGCAGCAGTCAGTGGCACCGCCGCCGCCAAGTGCCGCCGCCGCGCCCTCGACCTCTCCTGAGGTTTATATGATCTCCTCTCCACCGCCCCGTGATCTCCTTTCCTCTAGGATCAACCGCAACATCGGATCCGATCTTCTTCCCCAACTCCGACGACTACTCCGGTGAGATCCACGAAATCCCGTAATTCATTTTTTTCAGAAAATAGCAATCTTAGAAAATTCATATCTTTTAGAGTTTTTAGTATTTTTGAGTGATTCCAATTGCTATGTGTCAAAAATTTGCTGAAGTTTCTGTTAGTTCAATTTTATTTCACATTTGAGCAGTTTAAATTTGTGTTTGTATGAATTTTCTCAAATCACTAGATTTGAGCTATTTTGAGTTAGGAATATTATTTTGACCGATTCTTTTTGCTCCTGGTCTCTAGGACCTTTGTTTATCCAGTAGTATTTAGTATTTTATTTCTAGGTTAATTTAAATTAGGTTTTAGCAAAACAGTACTGTTTTATTATTAGTTCTGTTTTAGCTTTTTCTTTATTGTTTTTATTAGTTTTAAATTATTTATTTTGTCACTTTTGACAAAATTAGTTGTGTTTCTGTTAGAAAACAGGAGAAAAATTTATTTTATTTTAAAAATTTATTTTCCTTAGTTTTGTATGAAACCTTCTATAGGTCATAGTTAGAGTTTTATAAAAGCTTTTTATTTGTTTCTTTTTGCAAATAAAATTTTATGAAAAAATACTTTCTGTTAACTTAGTTGTTTTACTTTTTATTTTCTGTTAAATTATTAGTTTAGTGTTTTAATTGCTGTTAAGTTTTTTTACTTAGGGCAAAACTATGTTAGATGCTTGTAGCAAAGTCATAGATTTTCGTTAGTAGTTTTTCTTTCTAGTTTTATTTGAAGCTTCTTTGGACTTTGTTGGAGTTTTATTATTGAGTTTTTTTTTGTTTTAATTGTTATTTTGAGTGTTAGTATTGCTTGCTAGAATGATTGCTTATGTGTATGCTATGTTTGACTATATAGATTTTCAACGGAGTGACGATTAGTTCTACCAAGTCATTTTCTGACAGCGTTGTTATCTTCATCAAGTATTACCAAGCAAGTTCACTTTGACCATGCTTTCATACCTATGTTTTATTGCATTTAGTGGCATCTTTGCAACAACCCTCCAGTAGTGATATTGAATCCTTGTAGTTGAGTAGTATGCATGAGGTAGGAACCCATTGAAGGAAATATGCCCTAGAGGCAATAATAAAGTTATTATTTATTTCCTTATATCATGATAAATGTTTATTGTTCATGCTAGAAATGTATTAACCGGAAACATAATACATGTGTGAATACATAGACAAACAGAGTGTCACTAGTATGCCTCTACTAGACTAGCTTGTTAATCAAAGATGGTTGAGTTTCCTAACCATAGACAAAGGAGTTGTCATTTGATTAACAAGGTCACATCATTGGTTGAATGATCTGATTGACATGACCCATTCCATTAGCTTAGCACCCGATCGTTTAGTATGTTGCTATTGCTTTTATCCATGACTTATACATGTTCATATAACTATGAGATTATGCAACTCCGTTTACGGAGGAACACTTTGGGTACTACCAAACGTCTGGCGAATCGGGTGATTATAAAGGAGTACTACAGGTGTCTCCAAAGGCAGATGTTGGGTTGGCGTATTCGAGATTAGGATTTGTCACTCCGATTGTCGGAGAGGTATCTCTGAGCCCTCTCGGTAATACACATCACTAAGCCTTGCAAGCATTACAACTAAAGAGTTAGCTGTGAGATGGTGTATTACGGAAGCGAGTAAAGAGACTTGCCGGTGCGAGATTGAACTAGGTATTGGATACCGACGATCGAATCTCGGGCAAGTAACATACCGATGACAAAAGGGAACAACGTATGTTGTTATGCGGTCGACCGATAAAGATCTTCGTAGAATACGTAGGAGCCAATATGGGCATCCAGTACCGCTATTGGTTATTGACCGGAGATGTGTCTCGGTCATGTCTACATTATTCTCGAACCGTAGGGTCCATGCACGCTTAAGGTTTCGATGGCGGTTATATTATGAGTTTATGTATTTTGATGTACCGAAGGAGTTCGAGTCCCGGATGTGATCACGGACATGACGAGAGTCTCGAAATGATCGAAACATAAAGATTGATATATTGGACGGCTATATTCGGACACCGGAAAGGTTCGGAAGTTTCGGAGAAAACCGAGTGCGGAGGGGTTACGGAACCCCGGGAAGTAATGGGCCTTATTGGGCCAAGAGGGAGAGAGGGCTGCACCAGGAGGTGGCGCCCCCATGAGGAGTCCGAATTGGACAAGGAGGGGGCGCCCCCCCCTCTCCTCTCCCTCTCTTTCCTTCCCCTTCCTTCTTCCTAGTAGGACTAGGAAAGGGAGTCCTACTCCCACTAGGAGGAGGACTCCCCCTCCTTGGCGCCTCCTATGGCCGGCCGGCCTCCCCTTGCTCCTTTATATACGAGGCGGGGGCACCCTAGGACACACAAGTTGATCCTTGAGATCGTTCCTTAGCCGTGTGCGGTGCCCCCTCCACCATATTCCACCTCGGTCAAATTGTAGCAGTGCTTAGGCGAAGCCTGCGTCGGTAAAACATCAAGATCGCCACCACGCCGTCGTCTTGTGGAACTCCCTCTCCCGGAGCTTTGCTGGATCGAGTCCGAGGGCGTCACCGAGCTGAGCGTGTGCCAAGAACTGGAGGTGCCGGAGTAACGGCTTTGGGATCGGTTGGATCGCGAGGAGAGCGTCGACTACTTCCTCTACGTTGTGATCGCTTCGCCGGTCTCGAGTGTACGAGACAACACTCTCCCTCTCGTTGCTATGCATCACCATGATCTTGCGTGTGCGAGGAATTTTTGAAATTACTCGTTCCCCAACGATGGCATCCGAGCCTAGGTTTTTATGGTTTGATGTTTTGCACGAGTAGAACACAAGTGAGTTGTGGGCGATACAAGTCATCTGCCTACCAGCATGTCATACTTTGGTTCAGCGGTATTGTGAGATGAAGCGGCCGGACCGACATTACGCCAGACGCTTACGCGAGACTGGTTTCACCGTTACGAGCACTCGTGCTTAAAGGTGGCTGGCGGTGTCTGTCTCTCTCACTTTAGTTGAACCGAGTGTGGCTACGCCCGTCCTTGAGAAGGTTAAAGCGAGTCTATTTGACGAAGTATCGTTGTGGTTTTGATGCGTAGGTGAGATTGGTTCTTGCTTAAGCCCGTAGCAGCCACGTAAAATTTGCAACAACAAAGTAGAGGACGTCTAACTTGTTTTTGCAGGGCATGTTGTGATGTGATATGGTCAAGACATGATGCTATATTTTATTGTATGAGATGATCATGTTTTGTAACCGAAGTTATCGGCAACTGGCTGGAGCCATATGGTTGTCGCTTTATTGTATGAAATGCAAACGCCCTGTAATTGCTTTACTTTATCACTAAGCGGTAGCGATAGTCGTAGAAGCAATAGATGGCGTAAACGACAACGATGCTACGATGGAGATCAAGGTGTCGCGCCGGTGACGATGGTGATCACGACGGTGCTTCGGAGATGGAGATCACAAGCACAAGATGATGATGGCCATATCATATCACTTATATTGATTGCATGTGATGTTTATCTTTTATGCATCTTATTTTGCTTTGATTGACGGTAGCATTTTAAGATGATCTCTCACTAAAATTATCAAGTAGTGTTCTCCCTGAGTATGCACCGTTGCCAAAGTTCGTCGTGCCGAGACACCACGTGATGATCGGGTGTGATAAGCTCTCGTCCATCTACAACGGGTGCAAGCCAGTTTTGCACACGCAGAATACTCAGGTTATACTTGACGAGCCTAGCATATGCAGATATGGCCTCGAACACGGAGACCGAAAGGTCGGCGTGAATCATATAGTAGATATGATCAACATAAGATGTTCACCATTGAAAACTACTCCATCTCACGTGATGATCGGTTATGGTTTAGTTGATTTGGATCACGTGATCACTTAGATGACTAGAGAGATGTCATCTAAGTGGGAGTTCTTAAGTAATATGATTAATTGAACTTAAATTTATCATGAACTTAGTACTGATAATATCTTGCTTGTCTATGTCATTTATAGATAGATGGCTCGTCTGTTGTTCCGTTGAATTTTAATGCGTTCCTTGAGAAAGCAAAGTTGAAAGATGATGGTAGCAATTACGGACTGGGTCCGTAACTTGAGGATTATCCTCATTGCTGCACGTAAGAGTTACGCCCTGGATGCACCGCTAGGTGCCAGACCTTCCGCTTGATGCAACCGACGACGTTAAGAACGTCTGGCGAGCAAAGCTGATGACTACTCTATAGTTCAGTGTGCCATGCTTTACGGCTTAGAACCGGGTCTTCAACGACGTTTTGAGCGTCATGGAGCATATGAGATGTTCCAGGAGTTGAAGTTGATATTTCAACAGAATGCCCGGATTGAGAGATATGAAGTCTCCAATAAGTTCTATAGCTGCAAGATGGAGGAGAATGGGTCATCGGTGAGCACATACTCGGAATGTCGGGTATTACAATCACTTGACTCAACGGGAGTTGATCTTCCGGATGATTGTGTCATTGATGAATTCTTCAATCACCGCCACCAAGCTACAAAGGCTTCGTGATGAACTATAATATGCAAGGGTTAGTAAAGACTATGCCTGAGCTCTTCCCAATGCTAAAGGCTGCGGAGGTCGAAATCAAGAAGGAGCATCAAGTGTTGATGGTCAATAAGACCACTAGTTTCAAGAAGAAAGGCAAAGGAAGAAGAAGGGAACTTCAAGAAGAACAGCAAACAAGTTGCTGCTCAAGAGAAGAAACCCAAGTCTGGACCTAAACCTGAAATCGAGTGCTTCTACCGCAAGCGACTGGTCCTTTGGAAGCGGAACTGCCCCAAGTATTTGGCGGATAAGAAGGATGGCAAGGTGAACAAAGGTATATGTGATATACATGTTATTGATGTGTACCTTACCAAAGCTCGCAGAGCACTGGTATTTGATATCTGGTTCTGTTGCTAATATTTGCAACTCAAAGCAGGACTACGGATTGCGAACACTGGCAAAGGACGAGGTGACGATGCACGTGGGAAATGGTTCCAAAGTCGATGTGATCGCAGTCGACACGCTACCTCTACATCTACCTTCGGGATTAGTTTTAGACCTAAATAATTGTTATTTGGTGCCAGCGTTGAACATGAACATTATATCTGGATCTTGTTTGATGCGAGACGGTTATTCATTTAAATCAGAGAATAATGGTTGTTCTATTTATATGAATAATATCTTTTATGGTCATGCACCCTTGAAGAGTGGTCTATTTTTAATGAATCTCGATAGTAGTGATACACATATTCATAATGTTGAAACCAAAAGATGCAGAGTTGATAATGATAGTGCAACTTATTTGTGGCAATCGCCGTTTAGGTCATATCGGTATAAAACGCATGAAGAAACTCCATCTTGATGGACTTTTGGAGTCACTTGATTATGAATCACTTGGCACTTGCGAACCGTGCCTCATGGGCAAGATGACTAAAACCCCGTTCTCCGGTACTATGGAGAGAGCAACAGATTTGTTGGAAATCATACATACAGATGTATGTGGTCCAATGAATGTTGAGGCTCGTGGAGGATATCGTTATTTTCTCACCTTCACAGATGATTTAAGCAGATATGGGTATATCTACTTAATGAAACATAAGTCTGAAACATTTGAAAAGTTCAAAGAATTTCAGAGTGAAGTTGAAAATCATCGTAATAAGAAAATAAAGTTTCTACGATCTGATCGTGGAGGCGAATATTTGAGTTACGAGTTTGGTCTACATTTGAAACAATGCGGAATAGTTTAGCAACTCACGCCACCGGAACACCATAGCGCAATGGTGTGTCCGAACGTCGTGTCGCACTTTACTAGATATGGTGCGATCTATGATGTCTCTTACATATTTACCGCTATCGCTTTGGGGTTATGCTCTTGAGGCGGCCGCATTCACACTGAATAGAACACCGTCAAAATCCGTTGAGGCGACACCTTATGAACTATGGTTCAGCAAGAAACCAAAGTTGTCGTTTCTTAAAGTTTGGGGATGCGATGCTTATGTGAAAAAGCTTCAACCCGATAAGCTCGAACCTAAATCGAGAAATGTGTCTTCATAGGATACCCAAAGGAGACAGTTGGGTACACCTTCTATCACAGATCCGAAGGCAAGACATTTGTTGCTAAGAATGGATCCTTGTAGAGAAGGAGTTTCTCTCGAAAGAAGTGAGTGGGAGGAAAGTAGAACTTGATGAGGTAATCTGTACCTTCTCCCTTATTTGAAAGTAGTTTATCACGAAACTAGTTTCGCGACATCTACACCAAATAGTGAGGAAGTTGATGATGTTGATCATGAAACTTCAGATCAAGTTACTCTGAACCTCGTAGATCAACCAGAATAAGATCCGCACTGAGTGGTACGGTAATCCTGTTACGGAAGTCATGCTACTAGATCATGATGAACCTACGAACTATGAAGAAGCGATGGTGAGCCCAGATTCCATAAAATGGCTTGAGGCCATGAAATCGGAGATGGGATCCATGTATGAAAACAAAGTGCGGACTTTGGTTGACTTGCCCGAGGGTCGGCAAGCAATAGAAAACAAGTGGATCTTTAAGAAGAAGACCGACGCCGACGGTAATATTATCGTCTACAAAGCTCGACTTGTCGCAAAGGGTTTCGACAAGTTCAAGGGATTGACTACGATGAGACCTTCTCACCCGTAGCGATGCTTAAGTCTGTCGAATCATGTTAGCGATTGCCGCATTTTATGATTATGAAATTTGGCAAATGGATGTAAAGACTGCATTCTGAATGGATTTACGGAAGAAGAGTTGTATATGATGCAACCAGAAGGTTTTATCGATCCAAAGGAGCTAACAAAGTGTGCAAGCTCCAGCGATCCATTTATGGACTGGTGCAAGCATCTCGGAGTTGGAATAAACGCTTTGATAATGTGATCAAAGCATTTGGGTTTATACAGACTTTTGGAGAAGCCTGTATTTACAAGAAAGTGAGTGGGAGCTATGTAGCATTTCTGATATTATATGTAGATGACATATTACTAATCGGAAATGATATAGAATTTCTGAATAGCATAAAGGGATACTTGAACAAGATTTTTTCGATGAAGGACCTCGGTGAAGCTGCTTACATATTGGGCATCAAAATCTATAGAGATAGATCAAGACGCTTAATTGGACTTTCACAAAGCACATACCTTGACAAGATTTTGAAGAAGTTCAAAATGGATCAAGCAAAGAAAGGGTTCTTGCCTGTGTTACAAGGTGTGAAGTTGAGTAAGACTCAATGCCCGACCACCGCAGAAGATAGAGAGAAAATGAAAGATGTTCCTATGCCTCAGCCATAGGCTCTATCATGTATGCAATGCTGTGTACCGGACTGATCGTGCCTTGTTATAAGCTTAGCAGGAGGTACCAAAGTAATCCAGAGTGGATCATGGACAGCGGTCAAGAACATCTGAAGTACCGAAAAGGACTAAGGATATGTTTCTCGTATATGGAGGTGACAAAGAGCTCATCGTAAGCGGTTACGTTGATGCAAGCTTTGACACCGATCCGGACGATTCTAAATCGCAAACCGGATCGTATTTACACTAAGCGGAGGAGCTGTCAGTTGGTGCAGTTCTAAACAAAGCGTCGTAGCGGGATCTACATGTGAAGCGGAATACATAGCAGCTTCGGAAGCAGCTAATGAAGGAGTCTGGATGAAGGAGTTCATATCCGATCTAGGTGTCTTACCTAGTGCATCGGGTCCAATGAAAATCTTTTGTGACAATACTGGAGCAATTGCTTTGGCAAAGGAATCCAGATTTCACAAGAGAACCAAACACATCAAGAGACGCTTCAATTCCATCCGGGACTTAGTCCAGGTGGGAGACATAGAGATTTGCAAGATACATACGGATCTGAATGTAGCAGACCGTTGACTAAGCCTCTTCCACGAGCAAAACATGATCAACACCAAGACTCCATGGGTGTTAGAATCATTCTTGTGTAATCTAGATTATTGACTCTAGTGCAAGTGGGAGGCTGAAGGAAATATGCCCTAGAGGCAATAATAAAGTTATTATTTATTTCCTTATATCATGATAAATGTTTATTTTCATGCTAGAAATGTATTAACGGAAACATAATACATGTGTGAATACATAGACAAGCAGAGTGTCACTAGTATGCCTCTACTAGACTAGCTTGTTAATCAAAGATGGTTGAGTTTCCTAACCATAGACAAAGGAGTTGTCATTTGATTAACAAGGTCACATCATTGGTTGAATGATCTCGATTGACATGACCCATTCCATTAGCTTAGCACCCGATCGTTTAGTATGTTGCTATTGCTTTTATCCATGACTTATACATGTTCCTATAACTATGAGATTATGCAACTCCGTTTACGGAGGAACACTTTGGTACTACCAAGCGTCACAACGAATCGGGTGATTATAAAGGAGTACTACAGGTGTCTCCAAAGGCGGATGTTGGGTTGGCGTATTTCGAGATTAGGATTTGTCACTCCGATTGTCGGAGAGGTATCTTTAGGCCCTCTCGGTAATACACATCACTAAGCCTTGCAAGCATTACAACTAAAGAGTTAGCTGTGAGATGGTGTATTACGGAAGCGAGTAAAGAGACTTGCCGGTGGCGAGATTGAACTAGGTATTGGATCACGACGATCGAATCTCGGGCAAGTAACATACCGATGACAAAAGGGAACAACGTATGTTGTTATGCGGTCGACCGATAAAGATCTTCGTAGAATATGTAGGAGCCAATATGGGCATCCGGTCCCGCTATTGGTTATTGACCGGAGATGTGTCTCGGTCATGTCTACATTATTCTCGAACCGTAGGGTCCGCACGCTTAAGGTTTCGATGCGGTTATATTATGAGTTTATGTATTTTGATGTACCGAAGGAGTTCGAGTCCGGATGTGATCACGGACATGACGAGGAGTCTCGAAATGATCGAGACATAAAGATTGATATATTGACGGCTATATTCGGACACGGAAAGGTTCGGAAGTTTCGGAGAAAACCGGAGTGCCGGAGGGTTACGGAACCCCGGGAAGTAATGGGCCTTATTGGGCCAAGAGGGGAGAGAGGGCTGCACCAGGAGGTGGCGCCCCCATGAGGAGTCCGACTGGACAGGAGGGGGCGGCCCCCTTCCCTCCCTCTCCTCTCTTTCCTTCCCCTTCCTTCTTCCTAGTAGGACTAGGAAAGGGAGTCCTACTCCCACTAGGAGGAGGACTCCCCCCTCCTGGCGCGCCTCCTAGGGCCGGCCGGCCCTCCCCTTGCTCCTTTATATACGGGGCATGGGGCACCCTAGACACACAAGTTGATCCTTGAGATCGTTCCTTAGCCGTGTGCGGTGCCCCCTCCACCATATTCCACCTCGGTCAAATTGTAGCAGTGCTTAGGCGAAGCCTGCGTGGGTAAAACATCAAGATCGTCACCTGCCGCCGTCGTCTTGGAACTCTCTCTCCCGGAGCTTTGCTGGATCGGAGTCCGAGGAGCGTCACCGAGCTGAGCGTGTGCCAAGAACTCGGAGGTGCGGAGTAACGGCAATGGGATCGGTTGGATCGCGAGGAGAACGTCGACTACTTCCTCTAGGTTGTGATCGCTTCGCTCGGTCTCACGAGGGCGTGAGACAACACTCTCCCCTCTCGTTGCTATGCATCACCATGATCTTGCGTGTGCGAGGAAATTTTTGAAATTACTCGTTCCCCAACACCCATCACCCCGTTACCAAGCCGGGACGTTATTTATTTTAATGCTACGCTATAGTAGACGGGTTGGTATGAGTGCTCGGGAGTGGTGTGAGAATGGAGGATCTCGTCAATGGCGACAACTCCATGATGGAATCTGCAAGGACTGCATCTTCAAGGCCTCAAGACTTCAAGACTCGAGACAAGAATTCAATACACTCTTGGGTGAAGGGCGGTTGTGGGCACCTGGAGAAACCGATGGTTGGCGGGATGCATGGAGAAGCGCCATGACATCTTGTGGAAAGCTTCACCCAGACTCAAAGAGACGGAAGAATACTTCATGCCCGGAAGCTTACCATGCAACCGCAAGTCACTATGGGCTCGGCTTGGTTGACCTTAGTGGTGAATCTGGCTGGGGCGGTGCTAGCAGATGTAGAACTACGGTAGGATTGGATGAGCACCGGACGGTGGTCGAGGAACTCTTGGAAGACCATGTTTGGTCATCTTGTTCTCAAACACCACGAAGTGCGAGAGCGTAAAGAGAGGGATCGAATCTTGCGGGTAAAGTGTACAAACCTCTGCAGAGGGTTAAAAATCTAATCGATTAGCCGTGTCCCCGGTTACGGACAATTTGAGCCTCTGGACTTGGATCTATCTCGGAACTCTCAACACCGGACTGATAACTTAATTGTGGGCAACTTATGATGATTTTGGGCTATGAGACATCGGTTAGCGGAACCATGTCATGATAGAAAACTCCATAGTACAGACTTCACTTATTCCTTTGATGTAGGGAAAATAAAACCAGCTTTTACGCAAACAAAACTCAGACCCAGAGCCACAAAGCCAAATTGCATATAGTATAGTTTTACCATCTGTTTTCTCATGTTGTGATCTTGCCGGTACATTCAATGTACTGACCTACACGGCTGCAACGTATCATGTTGCAGGATTTTCTTCGACAAGTAAGAGTTACGATACAGGGTTACGGTCTACACTCAACCTGCCGATGGCGTTGATGGGACTCCACACCCGACTATTTGTTTCCGCTGTGACTTATGAGGTATATATCAGTTTTACGTTAATTATACATGTGATTGCACTTTGATATATACATTGATGTACTGTGTGTGCCAGCATACTGATCCAGGGATGGCACAGCAACACAGAGGCTTGACCGTCTGAGGTCGGGTCGCTACAAGCATACCCGGCGTGTAATGTCCAATACCATGGAGTACATACAGATCTTCAGCAACAAGGAGAGGAAAAAGGAGCAGCTGAAATGGCTTCCACCAAGCGCCTGCATTCTGAAGGTGAATTTGGATGGTGGTTTTAGACCAGGCGAGGATTCGGCAACCTGGGGCGTGGTGGTTCGCGATGACTCTGGTGACGTGATCTCGACTCGTGCGGGCAGAACCGAGCAGGTGGTTGACCCCTTCTGCGCTGAAGTGATAGCTTTCACCCAAGCCATCAGTACGGCTGCTGAACTTGGCGCTCTTCGGGTGGTGTTGAAATGGACTCCAAGCTCCTACAAGAAGCACTGGACCTTGGCAGGGTGGATTCTCCTCCGTTTGCGGGCATGATCGAAGACTCTAAATTCCAGCTTAAAATGTGGTTCTCAAGACATCAGGTGAACCTGTGTCATCGTGAAGCTAACTCTGTAGCGCATGAACTTGCTCAGGTCGGGCGAGATTGCCTACCAAATGAGTGTATGATGTGGGTCTCTGATGTACCGCCCCGAGTGGCGCTTTGTGTCTTGGGCGATTTGCCCGAGCACCATTAAGATAAAAAGCTTTGCTTTAAAAAAAAGGTATCTAGATGGTTCGCTTGATCAGAATTAGCTATTTAACGCATTCTACATCAAACAGTTGGGGCGTCGCACAGGAGAATCGCACCAGTGAGCACAATTGGCCATCCCATTATTGCGGCACGCAGATGTGTCGTATAGGTTTGAAGTCAGTTTTTTTTCTTTTTGTTTGCGGTTGAGTTTTTTTTTTGTTTCTTTTTTCTGTTATTTTTACTAGTTTTTTGGTTTCCTTTTTCTGTTTTGTACTTTTTTAATAAATTAAGAAAATCTTTTAAAAAAATGATCATAATACCAAAATTTTGTTCATTTTTCATATTTTGTTTGCATTCTTAAGAATAATGTTCGGAATTTCTTATATTTTTAATTGTTTTCATTTTTAAAACTTCTCATGTTTATCTTTTGAAATTTCAATTTTTTATAATTTTCAGTAAATATTAAAAATTCAAATATATTTTCTAAATTTCAAATTTGTTAACATTTTCAGATATTCTTCATTTTCCAAAATGTTCTTACTTTTTAAAAAATCACGTTTTCATAAATTGTTCACAATTTTCAATAAATGTTGTAAAATTTAAAAATGATGGTAAGTCCAAGATTTTAATTCACATATTAAAAAATGTTTGAGATTTCAAAATTTGTTAAGAATTTTGAAACAATAACACTCGTTTTCAAATTTCGTTTACAATAATTTGAATCACCTGCAACAATAAAGCACTACAATATATTTACGAGCTGCAGTACTACAATCTGCAACATCGTGAGCTAGCTACAGTAATCACGAGCTAGAATACTGGTACATCTCTCTCTCTTTCTCTCTCTCTGAGAAATGGTACATCTCTCATGATCTGAAATCAACCATGCAGCGTTGCATTAGTAGGCTTGCGTTCCAATGGACCGACCCAGTTGGCTGCCCTGTACATCCTGGTGCTATACGACACACAATTCGTCATGTAGGATGTCTCCGGTCGATCCTCCATCCCGTAGGGAACAAATCGTTCGCTCGGGTAACTCCCCAGAAAACATCCGCCAGGTATTCGGGTCTTTTTTAAAGAGAAAATTATGTTTTTGGTCCTTTAAGTTTTCTAAAAGTATAAATTTGGTCACTTAAGAATATTTGGACGATATTTGGTCTCTCAAGTCTCAAAACCGGAGACATTTGGTCAAAAAAAAGTGAATAAAACAGTCGACGTCTCACTAGTTTTCTCTCTGCTTCTCTCCTCTCTCTCTCATACATACGCAAATGGCGCCAAGTCCATGGCCGACGCGCCCCGCTTAATTAACCCCCAACCTCCCCTACACCTTTCATTGTCAGCACAAACAGGGCCCTGCACCGCCACCGTCACTCCCGGCACAGACTGGGTGCTAGCTGTGTGTGCTTGGTGCAGGCGAGCTTGCGTGTCTGCTTCCGACGTGTGTGTGTGTGTGTGCGCGCGCGCGCCGCAGGCGAGCTTGCGTGCTTGCTGCCGACATATGTATGAGAGAAGGGGGGGGGGAGGGGGGGGGAAGCAAAGAGAAAACCAGTGACAAGTCGGCATTTTTTTTAACATTTCTAGTTTTGGATCAAATGCCTTTGATTATGAGACTTGAGGGGCCAAATGACGCCCACAAATTCTGAAGGGACCGTCTGTATACTTTAGGAACTTGGAGGGACCAAAAACATACATGTCTCTTTTGGGAGAATATCATATGGAAACCAATATTCCATGAAAATTTCATGAATACCATATTTTAAAGTTTCAAAAATATCTAAAAAAAATACGGGATGTCAAGAGGGTGATGTTTTATTGTCACGTAAAATTTTAAGTTGAAATACATTACGATATGTGGGCTATGAACAAGACAAATTCAGTCCTGAATAGTGACTTTACTGTTTGGCACTATTCAATGCTGATTTTCTCTTTTTCATAGCTCATAGTATCTCGCAATGTGTTTCAACTTGAAATTTTGTGTGGCGATAAAACATCATCCTCTTAACATCCCGTATTTTTTCAGTTTTTTTGAAATTTCAAAACATCTTCTTCTCGTGATTTTCACCGGTTTTCACTGAATGTTGGTTTCCATATGATATTCTCTTTTCTTTTTAAAATCTTACTATCACGCAACCTTTATTACACAATCATGGTTACATCATCGGCCAACGTTTTTTTACATGAATATGAAAATGGAGTCTCAGAATCAGGGGGATTATACCCTCTTCAGCATGTCGGCGCTGATCTTCTTCATGGAAGGCCTCAAGAGGAGCTTTTCCCACCACGCTTTCACGGAAGGGAACGTGTCGAACACGGACGCATACGGAGTTTCCATGAAGCGGAGCGTGAAGGGGAAATGGTTGAGGTCCGCGACGCTAATGAAGCTTCCGGCCAGGTACTCGTGCTTGGAGAGACGGCCTTCGTAGACCTCAAGCACCTTCTTCAGCTTCTCCACGCTCTCGTCCACGACCTTCTGGTTCGTCGGTACGCCGTAGGCCGTGGGGTACACGATGCACTCGTAGACGATAGGCGCAACTGCTTTGCTGTACTGGTGCGCCTCGATCTCGGCCCAGACGTCCACCGTAGCCGCTTCTTCCAGGTTGCTTTCTCTCAGCATGTCGACTTCGCCCGTCCTGTATTTGTGGAGAATGTATTTGGCGATGGCACGGGACTCTGTGGATGTAGAAAAAAAACAAGGGATTACGTTCGATCGTCACATGTAAACATGATACTACAAAGGTTAATGAGATTGAATTGTTGTTACACGGCAAGTAAGGTTTACCAAAGAGCACGAGGTCTCCATCTTGAAAAGCTGGGATTTCACCAAATGGCTGCAAGAATGCACAAACATAGGCCAATCGACAAGATTAGTCGAAAAGCTTCCAAAAATTCTACTGGTATATGAAATCAAAACATGCGCATTACGTTTCGCGCGAGGTGCTCGGGTTTCTTGTGTTCCTTGGCCAGGAAGTCGATGTCGACAACCTCGTAGTCCGCACCGACCTCCTCCAGGCACACCAGCACGCGGGCCACGTTCGTGAACGCGGCCGACCCGAACACCTTCACCGGCGCCATTTTTGAGATGTCTGTGTGTTGAGGTGTGCAATGGCAGCAGCATCCCTCCTTTTTATGGATGACATATCTAGGAGGAGGCGTGTATCTTCCAGCACAAAGTCAAAGTGGAGCTTTTCTGATTAATTCCTCACTAGTTAGTCTTTGTTATTCTTCTCTGTACCAGAATCAATACTCGGTCTTCAGCAGACACCAATCCCCATTTCTCTAGTGAATCACGTATGTTGTCTTTCCAACTACCGGTTAACCCTTTGAGTACATTTTTCTTTCTTTCTTCCGTTTGGTGCAACCGTATGAAATTTGACAAACTATACTGATGCATTCTTGTGTCGGGTAGATATCTGGTGATACGGCCAAGAAAATGCTCCACTGCTCCAGGTCAATTTGGAGCGTTCGATCTGGACTGACGAACAGGATTAACCAGGCTCATGTCCTTCTAGTAAATATACAGAGGCACCCTTGGTTATTCAGCAATTCAGGGCGAAGTGCATACATGTTCCTTCCCTTCCTCCAGTACGACTCGTTCGCTTCGAGTGTTTCTCCACATCCCCGACAAAAAAAACCTGTTCCCCGCCGTCGCCGAACACATCGAGCATGTACCAACGCCACCGGCCAGCGTAACATATGCCTCATCTGCTCTTGTTAGCCCCAATCCAAAAGCTGCTCATCACTTTTTTGCAGTGAAAATCTGTAAGTGAAAAACAGGCTTTGTCTTCGTGGTCCTCTCATCAGTATGATGTTCGTGTTACTTATTTTAGTGAGCCACATCTAGTGGTTTAGATCTTGATGTTCGCAGGACATGGCCGGCAGTGGTGTCAAGACCTTGATGCTGAATAAAAGTGAGGATAGGCCGAACATCGATTAGTAGTTTACCTTTGTTTCTAACAGACAGTACTGTCAGCTCGTCATCAGTTTGAGTGCTGAAAGTGGAGTGATGGAAGAACATCGATTAGCAGTTTACTTTTGTTTCTCTGAACATTTCATACAATAAGTGTACAGTTTTCTCTAGAATGGTCACTCGGTTCCAAAGAAGTACTAAGTGATCTGCTCTTCTTTGAAACTTCACATTTGGATCACAAGGAGGAGATGTTGTTTGTTCTATTGTTTTAGAATTTTGGAGAAATTAGACAGTGTTTCTTGCTTGTGCTGGAAGTACATTTTTTAAGGCATATATTTCTTTGTTTTAGTCAAGCACCTAGTTGGTGAAAGGAGATTTTGCAACACCCGTCCACGCACATGTTGTCTTCAGTAAGTTTGTATTTTGTTGTTTACCTTTTCAGAGTCACGAAAGCTACTTTTCTTGGTTTATCTCACACTTATGCCAATTGGCTGTGAAATACTCTCCGACTCTTTTGATTGAGAATAATTTCTATGAGGTTGACCATATATACTTTACTCAATGCTGGTGCATGTGAAATTCATCATGCAACGATTCATATATTCCCATTTGTTGTCCTGTCTGAAATCCGTCATGCAGCGATTCATATATTCCCATTTGTTGTCCTGGATGTATGGTTGCAAATGAATTGGACGAGGAGAGTAGGTTGCAAAGACATGATGTTTCCAAGGGGCAAGATACAAATGTTTCAAGGGGGATACTAAAATAGATCAGTCAGTTGATCCTGCCCCTACATGCATATCTGACGCACCATGAGATACCGTAGCAGCGTAGCATCCCAAGGGCTGGAGCATCCGATATTTTCCCTTCTTGTGTCGTCACCTGTGACCTGTGAGGCGCTTGGAGAACGAGATCGTTTGTGGTGCAATCAGGATTCCCGGTGCCCAAGATCTTACAGATTTTAGATACAACTATCATAAGCGGATAGCATAATTTGTGCAGCTAGCTGTTGTTTATGTACGTTGTTCATATTATTGGTATAAATTTACATCATTATAATTTGGATCAACGAAAAATTCAGGTGTACATGTTTCTCTCTCTTAAATTAATCTACTACATCCTTTGATCTCGAGAAAATAGGACGTGTTAATATTTTTCCTTTTTTTTTAGTAAACTCGGCTGTGCATCGTACATCCCAAACCTTTTTTTTGGCGAGAGGACAAATGGTACTAATAAGCTGTGTAATAATTTTCCTTTTTTTAGCAAACTCAGCTATGCATCATACTATTAGTAAGCACATCCTAAACTATCTTTTTGGCAAGACAACAAGCACAATGTTGGATCCAAAATTACGTTGTTGGAAGGAAAGCCTTGACATACAATTAGCACCACGTGAACAAAAGGGCAACAACTGAAATGCTAGTCTTTTGTACACTGGACCAAAAGAAGTTAGATTTACACCAGATTTTCAGATGGCAATGCATGTTCTGATGAGATTTGAAAGGGTGCCGAAGGTTCGGAAGGCAATTACAAGTAGACATCACTTGTTCTCCTGTATTGCCCAGAAAGCCAGAGTATAAAAAATCTAACACCAAACAGTAGCTAACATGAATCGCAGCCGAAATTGAAATAACACATTATACCAGAAATCTATCAGGCCTTATTACTGTTGGTTTGAACAAAATGAGCTGGGGAGGGTGCACGACGATTAACAATATCTACTTCTGTCATGAGAAAATCAAGCCTAATGTCTGCATCCAGAACTATTGAACTTCAACTTTCAACGATCAAACTGGCAAGGGCCAGGGGATATCAGTAACTCAACGCTTTGTAGAATTTCTAACGTTCCACTGAAAAGAATAAAGAGTAAAGTGCATTTTATGTCCCTCAACTTATCGCGAAGTGTGTCCTTCGTCCCTGAACTTTTTCCCGGTGCAATCTTTGTCCCTCAACTTATCGTGAAGTGTGTCCTTCGTCCCTGAACTTTTTTTCGGTGCAATCTTTGTCCCTCAACTTATGCCGGGTAGATTTAGTCCCTCGTAGCGGTATTCCTTGGTCAAAACCGGTTTAGCTCGTGGTCAAAGGGGTATTGGAACATAAGGTTTGCCCCGGTGAGGATTTCCGACAAACGGCGAAACCATCTTTGCTGCCAAGCATATGCTTAGGGAAGCCTTGCACACCCTTTAGACCATAGATTGGTCACCAGCGACCTATGTCAAGTTCCAATACCACTTTGACCAGCAGCTAAACTGGGTTTGACCAAGGAATAGACTAAATCTACCAGGTATTGAGAGTTGAAGGATGAAGGTTGCACCCAAAAAAGTTGAGGGACGAAAACACACTTCGCGATAAGTTGAGGAACGAAAAGTGCACTTTATTCAAAGATAAAAGTTCTTCCTCTACTTTAGCATTCAGATACCCAGCAAAAAAAAAGTATTCAACTAGTATCATGTTAACATGTCCATTGCTGTACAATTATCAAAATGACACCAATAATGCAAACTCCATATTCTTGCTCCGACCAGAACTTGATTGCCCTGGTGCCAAATCAAGAATTTTTGGTTTGGCATCATTGCTATGAACAGTTCACGTTCAGACAACTTACCCACACAGCAAGGAATAACATCACATATCTCACTTACAAAGTTATAAAAAGCAATAAAGAACAGAGAGCTTCTGCTTTATATACTAAATAGCCACACTAATCAAACACTTTTGAGTACCCACCAAAACGCACCATAATTGAAGTCACTAAGGGCTAGGGCAAATACATGTTATGCATCACATATACCAGACATCCTACTGCGCCAAACCATAGCCGAAATTTTATCAGGACTAATCATTATTTGATTAAACAAAATGAGTTGGGGAGGACGTGAGATAATTAATAATGTCACTTCTGCCTTGAGAAAACCAAGCTTAACGTCAGCATCCAGAACTATAGAACTTGAACTTCTAACAATCTAACTAACAAGGACCGGTAGATATCACAAACTCAAGTGCAGAATTTGTTACATTCCCTTGAAAAGTTAAAGTTGTTACTTTAATTTAGTATTAAGACATCATATCCAACTATCATATTAACATGCCATTGCTGCAAAATTATCAAAGCCTGGTGCCAAAATTTTGAGATGATCACTGGTGCCAAAATCAAGAGTAACCAAAATTATCAAAGCAGCATAATTTGGTTTGGTATCATGGCTACTTCCAGTTCATTTGTAGAAAACTTAAACATCACATATATTTACATTGGAAAGCAATACAGAACAGAGTCCTTTGGAGTTATGCTGCTAATAGCCACACTTAACAAACACTTTCAGTAGTAACCAAAAGATGCAGAATATTTGAAGACACTAAATGGCAGGGGCACATTATGCATCCACATACCACAATCGCATTAACCCATAATATATATGGCAATATAGTACTCCCATAACAACCTTATAGTCATTGACCTTGACTTGAGTCTGAAGCTCCAAACAAGAGGCAACAACTTAGTCATTCTTAATACATCTTACTAGTGAGCTAATATCCAAATCTTGCAGCAATTCAGTATGTCTTGCCTTGGCCATTGATGGCATTATGCAACCAGCGCCTAGGCAAGAGTAAAACTGGATATAACAGTTGATATTGCAGGTTATCCATACAAAGAGAAGCAACATGAGGATCATATTCAACGCAAACAACACTGAACATTCTGTTACTTGCAGAAACAATATAGCTAGGCAGATACACACCAATCAATCACTTCCAGTAGCAACCAAAATGCATAACACGAAGAAACTAAACAAAGAACAACCTTTCTGAAGCTCCAAACAAGAGACAGCAACTCATAGTCATTCTTAATACATCTTACTAAGACCTAATATCCAAATCTTGCACCAATTCAGTATGTCTTGCCTTGGACATTGATGGCATAATGCAACTGGCGCCTAGGCAAGACTAGAACTGGATACAACAGTTGATATTTGGACAGGTTATCCACACAAAGAAGAGCAACATGAGAATCAAATTCAATGCAAACAACACTGAACATACAGTTACTTGCAAAAACAATACAGCCAGGCAGATACACTTCCATTAGGACCCAAAATGCATCATACGAACAAACCAAACATAGATCATGACATAATTTTGCATCACATATCTCACATTGAAGTAATCCATAGTCTAAATAGCAACATAGCATCGCCAATCATCATAACAGGCATGATTCTGAAGATTCAGACAAAAGGCAATAACTTCTAAGCATTTCCATGTTGAGCTAATTCGACAGATCGCACTCCAGTGCTCTACCCATCACCAACAAAGCTTGTTAATGTTGATAACACTCGTATATATAACCACTATAAGATCTTCACCTGAAATACCACTACTGCTAACTCCACCAACCCAGTAGATCGAAACTTACTAACGAGTGCTCCGATTTAGAAGGGCGGGGTACGGCCGTTTCTCTTGAACACCTGGTTCCCTGAGACGACGGCAGCAGCCATGAGGCCCCCGACTGCGGCACCAACGATGGCGGATCGCGGGCCCGAAGGTGCACGGTAGAGCATGCCGGTTCCAAACCCTGCGGCGATGATGTTGCGCCAGTCGTCAGCGTCGCGAAGATTGCCCACGGCGCACTCGGTCCCCGCGAAGAGCAGCCCGATCAAGGCGACATGGTTGCCGTACCTCCGTCCCACGGAGCCGCAGTGGTTGAGCACGCGGCTGGTGCGCAGCTTGAACGACTCGCCGCGCTCCGCCTCCGCCACCGCGCGCTTGAACCCCGTGGCGGCCCCCGCCGCGGCACCGGCGAGGTACCCACAACCGGGGTATAGCGTGAGGTTCCTGCCCCAGGTGCGGTTCTCCTCCGGGAAGAGGACCTCCGGCGAGGTCGGCAGATCGTAGATCGCTTGGTACGAGGGGAGGTTGAGGCCCTCAGGCTGGTACGGGGTGTAGGTGCGCCGGGATCCGACGGGTGCGCTATGCGGTAGGCGCTCGCCGTAATGGGACTGCTCGGCGGCGTCGGCCATGGCGGCGAGCGACGGCGGGTGCTGGGGTTTAGGGCCTAGGTTCGGAGGCGGCAGTCTTCCGGTGCTGTAGGGGTGGAAGGAATCTCCTATGCTCCGCATAAATCACGCAGGGGTGTGACTTTGTGGGCCGGCCCAAGCGTTTTTCTTTCTGTTTCTGGCTCGTTCTTCTCTGTTCTTTTCTCTACCGCTCTTAATCTTTTTCCTGCTTTACTTTCCTTAATTTTAGTTTTATTAATTATCTAAAAACATTATAAAAAATAACATTTTCATGAATACTATTAAAAAAATTATCTAAATTTAAGAACAATTTTTAGAATTATGAATTTTTTAATACATGGAATGCTTAAAAAATCATGTTTTTTAGATTTTTTTTGAAAAAACTAAATTCATGACCATTTTAAGAATCTGTTAGAACCGTTGTTCATTTTCTTCGAATCGAGCAGTTAACCTGGTTTTCATCATGGAGCGAACAACAAAAGTTTTTTCTACTCCAGGTCATAATGTGCGAGGCGGTTTTCCAATGGAGCGAACGAGCCACACGGAGCAAAATGGGCTGCTCAAACACGGGGGAAATTCTATGGATAAATAAAACATAGAATAGGAGCTGCCGGGGCCAAACACGGCAAGAACAAGAGGGGAGAGGCGCATAAATACTATATATGCCACTTCTAGCGTCCAATAGCGAACACCACTCACATTGTTCATCATGGGAAGTGATACGTCTTCATCGTATCTATATTTTTTCATTGTTTCATGCAAATATTATACAACTTTCACATATTTTTGATAACTTTTTATATGGTTTATTGGACTAACATATTGGTCCAGAGCCAGTTACTGTTTTCTGCATGTTTTTTGTATCGCGGAAAATCCATATCAAACTAAGTCCAAATGCAATAAAATTTTATGGAGAATTATTTTAGAATATATGTGATTTTTGGGAGTTGGAATCATCGCAAATGGAGGGCCACACAGCCCACAAGACAACAGGGCACGCCAGAGGCCCCTGGCGCGTGGTGGTGGTTTGTGCTTGAAGGAAATATGCACTAGAGGCATTAATAAAGTTGTTATATATATTTCCTTATATCATGATAAATATTTATTATTCATGCTAGAATTTTATTAACCGGAAACTTAGTATATGTGTGAATACATAGACAAAACAGAGTGTCCCTGATATGCCTCTACTTGACTAGCTTGTTAATCAAAGATGGTTAAGTTTCCTGACCATAGACATGTGTTGTCATTTGATGAACGGGATCACATCATTAGAGAATGATGTGAAGGACAAGACCATCCGTTAGCTTAGCATAATGATCATTTAGTTTTATTGCTATTGCTTTCTTCATGACTTATACATATTTCTCTGACTATGAGATTATGCAACTCCCGAATACCGGAGGAACACTTTGTGTGCTATCAAATGTCACAAGTAACTGAGTGATTATAAAGATGCTCTACAGGTGTCTTCGATGGTGTTTGTTGAGTTGGCATAGATCGAGATTAGGATTTGTCACTCCGTGTATCAGAGAGGTATCTCTGGGCCCTCTCCGTAATGCACATCACTATAAGCCTTGCAAACAATGTGACTAATGAGTTAGTTGCGGGATGATGCATTACGGAACGAGTAAAGAGATTGAACTAGGTATGATGATACCGATAATCGAATCTCGGGTAAGTAACATACCGATGACAAAGGGAATGACGTATGTTGTCATGCGGTTTGACCGATAAAGATCTTCGTAGAATACGTAGGAGCCAATATGAGCATCCAGGTTCCGCTATTGGTTATTGACCAGAGATGTGTCTCGGTCATGTCTACATAGTTCTCGAACCCGTAGGGTCCGCACGCTTAACATTCGATGACGATTTGTATTATGAGTTATGTGATTTGATGACCAAGTTTGTTCGGAGTCTCGGATGAGATCACGGACATGACGAGGAGTCTCGAAATGGTCGAGAGGTAAAGATTAATATATTGGACGAAGTTATTCGGACACCGGAATGGTTTCGAGAAGTTTGGATATTTTTTGGTGAACCGAGAGGTAACCGGAACCCCCGCGGGAAGTTATGGGCCCTAATGGGCCATAAGGGAGTAGGAGAGGGAAGGCCACAAGGTGCCCCCCCCAAGGGCAGTCCGAATTGGACTAGGGGGGAGGGGAGGGAGTCCTGGATTAGAAAATAACATTATAAAATCTATAAAAACAATATAAAAAACATTTTCATGAATACTTTTAAAATCTGTAAAGATTTTATCTAAATTTAAGAACAATTTTTAGAATTATGAATATTTTAATACATGGAATGCTTAAAAAATCATATTTTTTAAAATTTGTGAAAAAACTAAATTCATGACCATTTTAAGAATTTGTTAGAACCGCTGTTGGTTTTCTTTGGATCGAGCAGCTAACACGGTTTTCATCATGGAGCGAACAACAAAAGTTTTTTCTACTCAGGTGATAATGTGCGAGGCGGTTTTCCAATGGAGCGAACGAGCCACGCGGAGCAAAATGGGTTGGCCGGACACAGGGGCAGTTCTATGGATAAATAAAACATAGAATAGAAGCTGCAGGGGACGAACACAGCGAGAACAAGAGAGGAGAGGCGCATAAATACTATATATGCCTCTTCTAGCGACCAATAGCGAACACCACTCGCATCGTTCAGCATGGGAAGCAACCCAGATAGTGGTACCCTTGTTTTCGCTCTGAGCGTGCGATAGGTCTGGTTCAAGGTTTTTGAGAGTGGTGGGGTGCGAGTGTGGAGGTAGCGCGGACATGTATTGTTTTTTGCTTGCTTTTCCACAAGTATGATTCTTTTTTTTGTGGTTGCCACAAGTATGACTCTGTTTCTGTTCTTTCCATTTTCCTTTTTCCAACTCCCCCTTATTTTTATCCCCCTCTTTTTTTATAAAATATATGGTTGAAATACCTGAAAATTTTAAAAATATCGTTAATGCTTTTTGAAATTGCACGAAGATTTTCTGAAATAGGATGTACACTTTGAAAAAAAGTCATGAGTGCTTACTAAATTACATCTTTTAAAATTGAAGGAAATATGCCCTAGAGGCAATAATAAAGTTATTATTTATTTCCTTATATCATGATAAATGTTTATTATTCATGCTAGAATTGTATTAACCGGAAACATGATACATGTGTGAATACATAGACAAACAGAGTGTCACTAGGATGCCTCTACTTGACTAGCTCGTTAATCAAAGATGGTTATGTTTCCTGGCCATAGACATGAGTTGTCATTTGATTAACGGGATCACATCATTAGGAGAATGATGTGATTGACTTGACCCATTCCGTTAGCTTAGCACTTGATCGTTTAGTATGTTGCTATTGCTTTCTTCATGACTTATACATGTTCCTATGATTATGAGATTATGCAACTCCTGTTTACCGGAGGAACACTTTGTGTGCTACCAAACGTCACAACGTAACTGGATGATTATAAAGGTGCTCTACAAGTGTCTCCGAAGGTACTTGTTGGGTTGGCGTATTTCGAGATTAGGATTTGTCACTCCGATTGTCGGAGAGGTATCTCTGGGCCCACTCGGTAATGCACATTACTATAAGCCTTGAAAGCATTGTAACTAATGAGTTAGTTGCGAGATGATGTATTACGGAACGAGTAAAGAGACTTGCCGGTAACGAGATTGAACTAGGTATTGAGATACCGACGATCGAATCTTGGGCAAGTAACATACCGATGACAAAGGGAACAACGTATGTTGTTCTGTGGTTTGACCGATAAATATGTTCGTAGAATAGTAGGAGCCAATATGAGCATCTAGGTTCCGCTATTGGTTATTGACCGGAGACGTGTCTCGGTCATGTCTACATTGTTCTCGAACCCGTAGGGTCCGCACGCTTAAAGTTTCGGTGACGATTGTATTATGAGTTTTTGTGTTTTGATGTACCGAAGGTTGTCCGGAGTCCCGGATGTGATCACGGACATGACGAGGAGTCTCGAAATGGTCGAGACGTAAAGATCGATATATTGGACGACTATGTTCGGACACCGGAATGGTTTCGGGGAGTTTCGGTCATATACCAGAGTACCGGGGGGTTACCAGAACCCCCCGGGGAGTTTTATGGGCCAAGATGGGCCTTAGTGGAGAAGAGGAAGGGCGGCTAGGGCTGGCCGCGTGCCCCTCCCCCTCTAGTCCTAATTGGACAAGGAGGGGGCGCCCCCTTTCCTTCCCCCTCTCTCCTTCCCTTCCTTTCCCCCTCCTACTCCAACTAGGAAAAGAGGGAGTCCTACTCCCGGTGGGAGTAGGACTCCTCCCTGGCGCGCCCTCCCCTGGTCGGCCGCCTCCTTCCCCTGGTCCTCTATATGCGGGGGCAGGGGGTGATACGTCCATTTTGCATCATGTTTTTATATCGATATTTATTGCATTATGGGTTGTTATTACACGTTATGTCACAATACTTATGCCTATTCTCTCTTATTTTACAAGGTTTACATAAGGAGGGAGAATGCCGGCAACTGGAATTCTGGGCTAGAAAAGGAGAAAATATTAGAGACCTATTCTGCACAACTCCAAAAGTCCTGAAACTCCACGAAAGTTGTTTTTGGAAATAATAAAAAATACTGAGCGGAAGAAATACCAGAGGGGGCCCACACCCTGGCCACGAGGGTGGGGGCGCGCCCCCTGCCTTGTGGGGCTCCTGTTGGCCCTCCGGTGCCCATCTTCTGCTATATGAAGTCTTTCGTCCGAAGAAAAATCAGAAGCAAGCTTTTGGGACGAGACTCCGCCGCCACGAGGCGGAACCTTGGCGGAACCAATCTAGGGCTCTGGCGGAGCTGTTTTGCCGGGGACACTTCCCTCCGGGAGGGGGAAATCATCGCCATCATCATCACCAACGCTCCTCTCATCGGGATGGGGCCAATCTCCATCAACATCTTCACCAGCACCATCTCCTCTCAAACCCTAGTTCATCTCTTGTATCCAATTCTTGTCTCTAAGTCCGGAATTGGTACCTGTAGGTTGCTAGTAGTGTTGAATACTCCTTGTATTTGATGCTAGTTGGTTTATTTGGTGAAAGATCACATGTTCAGATCATTTATGCATATTAATACCCCTCTGATTATGAATATGAATATGCTTTGTGAGTAGTTACGTTTGTTCCTGAGGACATCGGAGAAGTCTTGCTATTAGTAGCCATGTGAATTTGGCATTCGTTCGATATTTTGATGAGATGTATGTTGTCTCTCCTCTAGTGGTGTTATGTGAACGTCGACTACATGACACTTCACCATTATTTGGGCCTAGAGGAAGGCATTGGGAAGTAATAAGTAGATGATGGGTTGCTAGAGTGACAGAATCTTAAACCCTAGTTTATGCGTTGCTTCGTAAGGGGCTAATTTTGATCCATATGTTTCATGCTATGGTAAGGTTTACCTTAATACTTCTTTTGTAGTTGCGGATGCTTGCAATAGGAGTTAATCATAAGTGGGATGCTTGTCCAAGTAAGGACAGCACCCAAGCACCGGTCCACCCACATATCAAATTATCAAAGTACCGAACGTGAATCATATGAACGTGATGAAAACTAGCTTGACGATAATTCCCATGTGTCCTCGGGAGCGCTTTTCTTTATATAAGAGTTTGTCCAGGCTTGTCCTTTTGCTACAAAAAGGATTGGGCCACCTTGCTGCACTTTATTTACTTTTGTTACTTGTTGCTCGTTACAAATTACCTTATCACAAAACTATCTGTTATCTATAATTTCAGTGTTTGCAGAGAATACCTTGCTGAAAACCGCTTATCATTTCCTTCTGCTCCTCGTTGGGTTCGACACTCTTACTTATCGAAAGGACTACGATAGATTCCCTATACTTGTGGGTCATCAAGACTCTTTTCTGGCGCCGTTGTCGGGGAGTGAAGCGCCTTTGGTAGGTGGAATTTGGTAAGGAAAAATTTATATAGTGTGCTGAAATTTACCGTCACTTGTTACTATGGAAAGTAATCCTCTGAGGGGCTTGTTCGGGGTATCTTCACCCCAACCAGTAGAGCAAACAGTTACTCCTCAACCTACTGAACCTACTAAAAATGAAAATGTCTACTTTGAAATTCCTTCGGGTATGGTAGAAAAACTGCTAGCTAATCCTTTTGCAGGAGATGGAACATTACATCCTGATGAGCACCTAATATATGTGGATGAAGTTTGTGGATTATTTAAGCTTGCAGGTATGCCCGATGATGTTATCAAGAAGAAGGTCTTCCCTTTATCTTTGAAGGGAGATTCATTGACATGGTATAGGCTATGTGATGATATGGGATCATGGAACTACAAGCGATTGAAATTGGAATTTCATCAGAAGTTTTATCCTATGCATCTTGTTCATCGTGATCATAATTATATATATAATTTTTGGCCTCGCGAAGGAGAAAGCATCGCTCAAGCTTGGTGGAGGCTTAAGTCAATGTTATATTCATGCCCCAATCATGAGCTCTCAAGAGAAATGATTATTCAAAAATTTTATGCTCGGCTTTCGGATAACAATCGCACCATGCTCGATACTTCTTGTGCTGGCTCTTTTATGATGAAGACTATTGAATTAATGGGATTTATTGGAAATAATTAAATGCAACTCTGAAGATTGGGACCTCGACGAAGGTAAGGAGTCAGGTATGACACCTAAGTTTGATTGTGTTAAATCTTTTATGGATACCAATGTTTTCCGTAAATTTAGCACTAAATATGGACTTGACTCCGAGATAGTAGCTTCTTTCTGTGAATTTTTTGCTACTCATGTTGATCGACCTAAGGAGAGGTGGTTTAAATATCATCCTCCCATAGAAGTAAAAGTAGTAGCACCTATTAAATTTGAAGAAAAGACTATCACTTATATTGATCCTATTGTTCCTACTGCCTATGTTGAGAAACCACCTTTCCCTGTTAGAATAAAGGATCATGCTAAAGCTTCAACTGTGGTTCGTAAAAGCAATGTCAGAACTTATATACCTCCTGAGAAAGTTAAAGTTTAACCTAATATTTCTATTGTTAAAGATCTCTTGTCTGATAATATTGATGGGCATGTTATTCATTTCTGTAATGAAACTGCTAGAATTGCCAAACCGTGTGCTAAAGATAAACATAGAACTGTGGTAGGCATGCCTGTTATTTCTGTTAAAATGGGAGATCATTGTTATCATGGCTTATGTGATATGGGTGCTAGTGCTAGTGCAATACCTATTGACTTATACAAAGAAATTATGCATGATATTGCACCTACTGAGTTAGAAGATATTGACGTCACAATTAAGCTTGCCAATAGAGATACTATATCACCAATTGGAATTGTTAGAGATGTTGAAGTCTTGTGTGGGAAAACTAAATATCATGCTGATTTTCTTGTTCTTGGTTCCCCACAAGATAGCTTTTGTCCCATTATATTTGGTAGACCCTTCTTGAACACTGTTAATGCTAAGATAGATTGCGAAAAGGATGTTGTTACTATTGGTTTAGGTGATATGTCTCATGAGTTTAACTTTTCTAAATTTTGTAGACAACACCGTGAAGAGGAATTGCCTAGTAAAGATGAAATTATTGGACTTTCTTCTATTGTTGTACCTCCTAGTGATCCTTTAGAAAAATATTTGCTAGACCATGAAAATGATATGTTTATGAATGAAAGAAGGGAAATAGATGAAGTGTTCTTTAAACAAGGACCTATTCTGAAACACAACTTGCCTATTGAAATCCTAGGGGATCCTCCTCCACCCAAGGGTGATCCCGTGTTTGAGCTTAGTGATCCCGTGTTTGAGCTTAAACCATTACCTGATACTCTTAAATATGCTTATCTTGATGATAAGAAGATATATCCTTTTATTATTAGTGCTAACCTTTCAGAGAAGGAGGAAGAAAAATTATTGAAAACTCTAAAGAAGCACCGTACTGCTATTGGATATGCTCTTGATGATCTTAAGGGCATTAGTCCCACTCTATGTCAACATAAAATAAATTTGGAGAAAGACGCCAAACCCGTTATTGATCACCAACGACGGCTGAATCCTAAAATGAAAGAAGTGGTAAGAAAGGAAATACTAAAGCTCCTTGAGGCAGGTATAATTTATCCCGTTGCTGATAGTCAATGGGTAAGTCCTGTTCATTGTGTCCCTAAGAAGGGATGCATTACCATCGTTCCTAATGATAAAGACCAATTGATTCCGCAAAGAATTATTATAGGTTATAGGATGGTAATTGATTTCCGCAAATTAAATAAAGCTACTAAAAAGATCATTACCCCTTACCTTTTTATTGATCAAATGCTAGAAAGATTATCCAAACATACACATTTTTGCTTTCTAGATGGTTATTTTGGTTTCTCTCAAATACCTGTGTCAGCCGATGATCAAGCTAAGACCACATTTACCTGCCCTTTCGGTACCTTTGCTTATAGACGTATGCCTTTTGGTATATGTAATGCACCTGCTACCTTTCAAAGATGCATGATGGCTATATTATCTGACTTTTGTGAAAATATTTGTGAGGTTTTCATGGACGATTTCTCCGTCTATGGATCCTCTTTTGATGATTGCTTGAGCAACCTTGATCGAGTTTTGCAGAGATGTGAAGAAACTAATCTTGTCTTGAATTAGGAGAAGTGTCACTTTATGGTTAATGAAGGCATTGTCTTGGGGCATAAAATTTCTGAAAGAGGTATTGAAGTTGATAAAGCTAAGGTTGATGCCCTTGAAAAGATGCCATGTCCCAAGGACATCAAAGGTATAAGAAGTTTCCTTGGTCATGCCGGTTTTTATAGGAGGTTCATTAAGGACTTCTCTAAAATTTCTCGGCCTCTGACTAATCTATTACAAAAAGATATACCACTTGTCTTTGATGACGATTGTGTAGAAGCATTTGAAATACTTAAGAAAGCATTGATTTCTGCACCTACCGTTCAGCCACCTGATTGGAATTTACCCTTCGAAATTATGTGCGATGCTAGTGATTATGCTGTAGGTGTTGTTCTAGGGCAAAGAGTTGATAAGAAATTAAATGTTATTCAATATGCTAGTAAAACTCTAGACAATGCTCAGAGAAATTATGCTACTACTGAAAAAGAATTCTTAGCAGTTGTATTTGCTTGTGACAAGTTCAGACCTTACATTGTTGATTCTAAAGTAACTATTCACACTAATCATGCTGCTACTAAATACCTTATGGAAAAGAAAGATGCTAAACCTAGACTTATTAGATGGGTTCTCTTGCTACAAGAATTTGATTTGCATATTATTGATAGAAAGGGAGATGAGAACCCCGTTGCAGTTAACTTGTCGAGGTTAGAGGATGTTCTTGATGACCCACTACCTATTGATGATAGCTTTCCTGATGAACAATTAAATGTCATAAATGCTTCTAGTACTGCTCTATGGTATGCTGATTATGCTAACTACATTGTTGCTAAATTTATACCACCTAGTTTCACATACCAGCAAAAGAAAAAGTTTTTCTATGATTTGAGACATTACTTCTGGGATGACCCACATCTTTATAAAGAAGGAGTAGATGGTGTTATTAGACGTTGTGTACCTGAGCATGAACAGGAACAGATCCTACGCAAGTGTCACTCTGAGGCTTATGGAGGACACCACGCTGGAGACAGAACTGCACATAAGGTATTGCAATCCGGTTTTTATTGGCCTACTCTCTTCAAGGATGCCCGTAAGTTTATCTTATCTTGTGATGAATGTCAAAGAATTGGTAATATTAGTAGACGTCAAGAAATGCCTATGAATTATTAACTTGTTATTGAACCATTCGATGTTTGGGGCTTTGGTTATATGGGACCGTTTCCTGCCTCTAATGGATATACACATATTTTAGTTGATGTTGATTACGTTACTAAGTGGGTAGAAGCTATTCCAACTAGTAGTGCTGATCATAACACTTCTATTAAGATGCTAAAAGAAGTTATTTTTCCGAGGTTTGGAGTCCCTAGATACTTAATGACTGATGGTTGTTCACATTTTATTCATGGTGCCTTCCGTAAAATGCTTGCTAAGTATGATGTTAATCATAGAATTGCATCTCCTTATCACCCACAGTCTAGTGGTCAAGTAGAATTGAGTAATAGAGAGCTCAGATTAATTTTGCAAAAGACTGTTAATAGATCTAGAAAGAATTGGTCCAAGAAACTTGATGATGCATTATGGGCCTATAGAACTGCATATAAAAATCCTATGGGTATGTCTCCGTATAAAATGGTTTATGGAAAAGCATGTCACTTACCTCTCGAACTAGAACATAAGGCATATTGGGCTATTAAAGAGCTCAATTATGATTTCAAACTTGCCGGTGAGAAGAGGTTATTTGACATTAGCTCACTTGATGAATGGAGAACCCAAGCCTATGAGAATGTCAAGTTGTTTAAAGAAAAAGTTAAAAGATGGCATGACAAAAGAATACAAAAGCGTGAATTTAATGTAGGTGATTATGTATTGTTATACAACTCTCGTTTAAGATTTTTTGCAGGAAAACTTATCTCTAAATGGGAAGGTCCTTACGTTATCGAGGAGGTCTACCGTTCCGGTGCCATAAAAATCAACAACTTTGAAGGCACAAATCCGAAGGTGGTGAACGGTCAAAGAATCAAACATTATATTTCATGTAATCCTATAAATGTTGAAACCAATGTTATTGAAACCGTAACCCCGGAAGAATACATAAGGGACACTTTCCAGAACGTTTCAGACTCCGAAAAGGAATAGGTATGTGGTACGGTAAGTAAACCGACTCCAAAACAGTTCTAATGGCAATTTTTCTCCGTTTTGGAATATTTAGATAAATAGAAAAATAAGAAGCAGTCCGGGAAGGACACGAGGCCTCCATGAGGGTGGAGGGCGCGCCCCCCTTCCTCGTGGGCACCTCGTGTGCTCTCCGGACTCTGTTTTCTTGCACGTTACGTATTTTGGTCGGTAAAAATTCATTATATAATCTCCTGGAGGTTTTGACCACCGTATCACGCAATTATCCTCTGTTCTTGTTTCGAGCTGTTTTCTGTCAGGGTTGTCAAGGCCAGGCATCATGTCGCCCCCCTCCTCCAACAATGGTGACAACGATGCTTGGCTAATGAAGATAGAGCTGAAGAGGGAAGAACCCATGAAGATCAACAAGGATGAAGGGATCAAGAAGGCCACGGAGGACCAAGTTCCGGCAATAGAAGACATCCTTCAACTTGATCACAATATTCTTACCCCAACTGAGATCGAAGCTTTCAAGATGATTGAGTTATCCCGTATACAAAACAAGTATCTACACGTGAAAATATTTTGTTGAAGGAGCATATCGTTGCACTCAAGGGCATTATCCGCAAGTTGGAGGATCTCTTACGCTCAATGTGCGACTACCCATCATCACCACCATCTTCTTCACCAGCAAGGGAGACATAATCATATGGGTATGGGCACTCCCCTTGGCAACTGCCGAGCTTGGGGGAGGTGCCCCGGTATCGTATCACCAACACACTCCTATCTTTACCGTTTTTCTTCGTTCGATCCTTTAAGTAATATCTTGATCTAGTAGAATAAAGTTTTTGGTATGATCTAGTTTTGAGTTTTGCTTTATGATCCCTCTATGTAATCGAGTCTGTAAGCTATATAATAAAGATTAGTGTTGAGTCAAGGGCTTGATTATTTTGCTATGATCTTGAGTGAAGAAAAAGGAAAAAAGAAAGAATAAAAAGAAACAAAGAGATCATATTGATCTTATGGAGAGTAATGACTTCACATAGAAAGAGTATGATGATTAAAAATTGTTGAGGGTTGACAAACATAGCTTTGGTGATCGTTGCAATTAATAGGAAGTAATAAAGAAAGAGAGATTTCACATATAAATATACTATCTTGGACATCTTTTATGATTGTGAGCACTAATTAAAATATGACATGCTAAAGAGTTGATGTTGGACAAGGAAGACAACGTAATTGGTTATGTTTTCTTATATCTGAAATAAAGTATATTGTCATGGATCATCCAACATGTTGAGCTTGCCTTTCCCCCTCATGCTAGCCAAATTCTTTGCACAAACTAGAGATACTACTTGTGCTTCCAAATACCCTTAAACCCAATTTTTCCATGAGAGTCCACCATATCTACCTATGGATTGAGTAAGATCCTTCAAGTAAGTTGTCATTGGTGCAAGCAATAAAAAATTGCTCTCTAAATATGTATGATTGATTAGTGTGGAGGAAATAAGCTTTATACGATATTGTGATGTGGAAGAAATAAAAGCGACGGACTGCATAATAAAGGTCCATATCACAAGTGGCAATATAAAGTGACGTTCTTTTGCATTAAGATTTTGTACATCCAACCCTGAAAGCGCATGGCAACCTCTGCTTCCCTCTGCGAAGGGCCTATCTTTTACTTTTATCTTCTACCTTATGCAAGAGTCATGGTGATCTTCACCTTTCCTTTTTACATTTTATCCTTTGGCAAGCACAGTGTGGTGGAAAGATCCTGACATATAAATCTAATTGGATGTAACTTAGCATGAACTATTATTGTTGACATTACCCTTGAGGTAAAAGGTTGGGAGGCGAAACTATAAGCCCCTATGTTTTTCTGTGTCCAATTAAAACTCCGTAACCATAAGTATTGCGTGAGTGTTAGCAATTGTGAAAGACTAAATGATAGTTGAGTATGTGGACTTGCTGAAAAGCTCTGACATAGACTCTTTTTTATGTTATGATAAATTGCAATTGCTTCAATGACTGAGATTATAGTTTGTTAGTTCTCAATAAATTTTCTGATTCATACTTTGCATTGTGAATAGATTATTACTTGAGCATAAGAAATCATATGACATTATCCATATATGTTGCTGTTATGAGAATAGTCATGATGCCCTCATGTCCGTATTTTATTTTATCGACACTTCTACCTCTAAACATGTGGACATATTTATCGTTATCGGCTTCCGCTTGAGGACAAGCGAGGTCTAAGCTTGGGGGAGTTGATACATCCATTTTGCATCATGCTTTTATATCGATATTTGTTGCATTATGGGCTGTTATTACACATTATGTCCCAATACTTATGCCTATTCTCTCTTATTTTACAAGGTTTACATAAGGAGGGAGAATGCCGGCAACTGGAATTCTGGGCTGGAAAAGGAGCAAATATTAGAGACTTATTCTGCACAACTCCAAAAGTCCTGAAACTCCACGAAAGTTGTTTTTGGAAATAATAAAAAATACTGAGCGGAAGAAATACCAGAGGGGGCCCACACCCTGGCCACGAGGGTGGGGGCACGCCCTACCCCCTGGGCGCGCCTCCCTGCCTCGTGGGCCCCCTGTTGGCCCTCTGGTGCCCATCTTCTGCTATATGAACTCTTTCGTCCGAAGAAAAATCAGAAGCAAGCTTTCGGGACGAGACTCCGCAGCCACGAGGCGGAACCTTGGCAGAACCAATCTAGGGCTCTAGCGGAGCTGTTCTGCCCGGGACACTTCCCTCCGGGAGGGGGAAATCATCGCCATCGTCATCACCAACGCTCCTCTCATCGGGAGGGGACCAATCTCCGTCAACATCTTCACCAGCACCATCTCCTCTCAAACCCTAGTTCATCTCTTGTATCCAATTCTTGTCTCTAAGTCCGGAATTGGTACCTGTAGGTTGCTAGTAGTGTTGATTACTCCTTGTATTTGATGCTAGTTGGTTTATTTGGTGGAAGATCATATTTTCAGATCCTTTATGCATATTAATACCCCTCTGATTATGAACATGAATATGCTTTGTGAGTAGTTACGTTTGTTCCTGATGACATGGGAGAAGTCTTGCTATTAGTAGCCATGTGAATTTGGTATATGTTCGATATTTTTATGAGATGTATGTTGTCTCTCCTCTAGTGGTGTTATGTGAACGTCTACTACATGACACTTCACCATTATTTGGGCCTAGAGGAAGGCATTGGGAAGTAATAAGTAGATGATGGGTTGCTAGTGTGACAGAAGCTTAAACCCTAGTTTATGCGTTGCTTCGTAAGGGGCTGATTTGGATCCATATGTTTCATGCTATGGTTAGGTTTACCTTAATACTTCTTTTGTAGTTGCGGATGCTTGCAATAGGAGTTAATCATAAGTGGGATGCTTGCCCAAGTAAGGACAGCACCCAAGCACCGGTCCACCCACATATCAAATTATCAAAGTACCGAACGCGAATCTTATGAACGTGATGAAAACTAGCTTGACGATAATTCCCATGTGTCCTCGGGAGCGCTTTTCTTTATATAAGAGTTTGTCCAGGCTTGTCCTTTTGCTACAAAAAGGATTGGGCCACCTTGCTGCACTTTATTTACTTTTGTTACTTGTTGCTCGTTACAGATTACCTTATCACAAAACTATCTGTTACCTATAATTTCAGTGCTTGCAGAGAATACCTTGCTGAAAACCGCTTATCATTTCCTTCTGCCCCTCGTTGGGTTCGACACTCTTACTTATCGAAAGGACTACGATAGATCCCCTATACTCGTGGGTCATCAGGGGGCACCTCTAGACATAGCAATTGATCTCTTGATCTCTTAGCCGTGTGCGGTGCCCCCCTCCACCATATTCCACCTCGATCATATCGTACTGGTGCTTAGGCGAAGCCCTGCGTCGGTAGCATCATCATCACCGTCACCACGCCGTCGTGCTGACGGAACTCTCTCGTGAAGCTCTGCTGGATCGGAGTTTGCGGGATGTCATCGAGCTGAACGTGTGCTGAACTCGGAGGTGCCGTACGTTTGGTACTTGGATCGGTCGGATCGTGAAGACGTGCGACTACATCAACCGCGTTGTGATAATGATACATCTCCAACGTATCTATAATTTTTGATTGCTCCATGCTATATTATCTACTGTTTTGGACCATATTGGGCTTTATTTTACACTTTTATATTACTTTTAGGACTAACCTATTAACCGGAGGCCCAGCCGAGATTTGCTTTTTTTTGCCTATTTCAGTGTTTCGAAGAAACGGAATATCAAACGGAGTCCAAACGGAATGAAACCTTCGGGAACGTGATTTTCTCACCGAATATGATCCAGGAGACTTGGACCCCCCGTCAAGACAGAAAGGAGGTGGCCACGAGGGTGGAGGGCGCCCCCCCCCCCCCAGGGCGTCCCCCTACCTCGTGGGCCCCCCTTTGATCCACCGACGTACTCCTTCCTCCTATATATACCTAAGTACCCCCGAACGATCAAAGACGGAGCCAAAAACCTAATTCCACCGCCGCAACTTTCTGTATCCACGAGATCCCATCTTGGGGCCTGTTCCGGAGCTCCGCCGGAAGGGTAATCCACCACGGAGGGCTTCTACATCATCATATCCTCTCCGATGAAGTGTGAGTAGTTTACCTCAGACCTTCGGGTCCATAGTTAGTAGCTAGATGGCTTCTTCTCTCTTTTTGGATCTCAATACAATGTTCTCCCCCTCTCTCGTGGAGATCTATTCGATGAAATCTTCTTTTTGCGGTGTGTTTGTTGAGATCGATGAATTGTGGGTTTATGATCAAGATTATCTATGAGCAATATTTGAATCTTCTCTGAATTCTTTTATGTATGATTGGTTATCTTTGCAAGTCTCTTCGAATTATCCGTTTGGTTTGGCCAACTAGATTGGTAGTTCTTGCAATGGGAGAAGTGCTTAGCTTTGGGTTCAATCTTGCGGTGTCCTTTCCCAAAGGATGAAGGGCAGCAAGGCACGATTGTATTGTTGCCATCGAGGATAACAAGATGGGGTTTTATCATATTGCATGAATTTATCCCTCTACATCATGTCATCTTGCTTGAGGCGTTACTCTGTTTTCATTAACTTAATACTCTAGATGCATGTTGGATAGCGGTCGATGAGTGGAGTAATAGTAGTAGATGCAGGCAGGAGTCGGTCTACTTGTCTCGGACGTGATGCCTATATACATGATCATACCTAGATACTCTCATAACTATGCTCAATTCTGTCAATTGCTCAACAGTAATTCATTCACCCACTGTAAAATACTTATGCTCTTGAGAGAAGCCACTAGTGAAATCTATGGCCCCCGGGTCTATTCTCTATCATATTAATCTTCCATCACTTTATTATTGCTTTGCTTTTTTACTTTGCTTTTTATTTTACCTTGCATATTTATACCAAAAATACCAAGAATATTATCTATCATCTCTATCAGATCTCACTCTCGTAAGTGACCGTGAAGGGATTGACAACCCCTAATCGCGTTGGTTGCGTTGAGCTATTTGTTTTGTGTACGTACGAGGGACTTGCGCGTGGCCTCCTATTGGATTGATACCTTGGTTCTCAAAAACTGAGGGAAATACTTACGCTACTTTGCTGCATTATCCTCTCCTCTTCGGGGAAATCCAACGCAAGCTCAAGAGGTAGCAAGAAGAATTTCTTGCGCCGTTGCCGGGGAGTCTACGCAAAAGTCAACATACCAAGTACCCGTCACACTCCCTTATCTCCCGCATTACATTATTTGCCATTTGCCTCTCGTTTTCCTCTCCCCCACTTCACCCTTTCCGTTTTATTCGCCCTCTCTTTTCCATTTGCCTTTCTTTACGCTTGCTTTTTGTTTGCTCGTGTGTTGGTTTGCTTGCTTGTCACGATGGCTCAAGATAATACCAAATTGTGTGACTTTACCAATACCAACAATAATGAATTCCTTAGCACTCCGGTTGCTCCTCTTGCCAATACTGAATCTTGTGAAATCAATACTGCTTTATTGAATCTTGTTATGAAAGATTAATTCACCGGCCTTCCTAGTGAAGATGCCGCTACTCATCTACATAGCTTCCTTGATTTATGTGATATGCAAAAGAAGAGGGATGTTGACAATGATGTTGTTAAATTGAAGCTATTTCCTTTTTCGCTTAGAGATCGTGCTAAAGCTTGGTTTTCGTCTTTGCCTATAAATAGTATTGATTCTTGGAACAAGTGCAAAGATGCTTTTATCTCTGAGTATTTTCCTCCCGCTAAGATCATCTCTCTTAGAAACGATATTATGAACTTTAAGCAACTTGATCATGAACATGTTGCACAAGCTTGGGAGAGGATAAAATTAATGATACGTAATTGCCCTACTCATGGTTTGAATTTGTGGATGATTATACAAAAAAATTATGCCGGATTGAATTTTGCTTCTAGAAACCTTTTAGATTCGGCCGCGGGAGGCACTTTTATGGAAATCACTTTAGGAGATGCTACTGAACTCCTAGATAATATTATGGTTAATTATTCTCAATGGCACACTGAAAGATCTACTAATAAAAAAGTGCATGCGATAGAAGAAATAAATGTTTTGAGTGGAAAGATGGATGAACTTATGAAATTATTTGCTACTAAGAGTGTCTCTTCTGATCCTAATGATATGCCTTTGTATACTTTGATTGAAAACAATAATGAATCTATGGATGTGAATTTTGTTGGTAGGAATAATTTTGGTAACAACGCGTATAGAGGGAGCTTTAATCCTAGGCCTTATCCTAGTAATCCTTCTAATAATTATGGAAATTCCTACAACAACTCTTCTGGAAATTTTAGTAAGATGCCCTCTCAATTTGAGACTAGTGTTAAAGAGTTTATGAATTCGCAAAAGAATTTTAATGCTTTGCTTGAGGAAATTTTGCTTAAAGTTGATGAATTGGCTAGGGACGTTGATAGAATTTCTCTTGATGTTGACTCTTTAAAGCTTAGATCTATCCCTCCTAAGCATGATATCAATGAGTCTCTCAAAGCTATGAGAATTTCCATTGATGAGTGCAAGGAAATAACCGCTAGGATGCGTGCTACGAAAGATGCCTTTATTAAAGTGTGTTCTTCCAATTTCCATGAAAATAAAGATGAAGATCTAAAAGTTATTGATGTATACACTATTAAATATTTGTTTTGCAATATGAATCTTGATAATGATGAGACTGAATATGATCCATCTTTACCTAGAAGGCGTTCCAAAAATTCGGAGTTTTTAGATCTTGATGCTAAAATCGATAGAAGTGGGAGTGAAGAAATCAAAACCCTAGATGTTGCTAAACCCACTATTTTGGATTTCAAGGAATTTAATTATGAAAGTTGCTCTTTAATTGATTGTATTTCCTTGTTGCAATCCGTGCTAAATTCTCCTCATGCTTATAGTCAAAATAAAGATTTTACCAAACATATCGTTGATGCCTTGATGCAACCTTATGAGGAAAAACTTGAGTTGGAAGTTTCGATCCCTAGAAAACTTTATGATGAGTGAGAACCAACTATTAAAATTAAGATTAAGGATCATGAATTTTATGCTTTATGTGATTTGGGTGCTAGTGTTTCCACTATTCCCAAAACTTTGTGCGATTTGCTAGATTTCCGCGATTTTGATGATTGCTCTCTAAACTTGCAGCTTGCGGATTCCACTATTAAGAAACCTATGGGAAGAATTAATGATGTTCTTATTGTTGCAAATAGGAATTATGTGCCCGTAGATTTTATTGTTCTCGATATAGATTGCAATCCTTCATGCCCTATTATTCTTGGTAGACCTTTCCTTAGAACGATTGGTGCAATCATTGATATGAAGGAAGGGAATATTAGATTCCAATTTCCGTTAAGGAAAGGCATGGAACACTTCCCTAGAAAGAAAATAAAACTACCATATGAATCTATTATGAGAGCCACTTATGGATTGCCTACCAAAGATGGCAATACCTAGATCTATCCTTGCTTTTATGCCTAGCTAGGGGCGTTAAACGATAGCGCTTGTTGGGAGGCAACCCAATTTTATTTTTAGTTTTTTAGTTTTTGTTTCTGTTTAGGAATAAATAATACATCTACCTTCTGTTTAGATGTGTTTTTATGTTTTAATTAGTGTTTGTGTCAAGTTAAACCTATAGGATCTTCTTGGATGATAGTTATTTGATCTTGCTGTAATTTCCAGAAACTTTCGGTTCACTAAAACAATTGTTAAAAATCACCAGAACGTGATAAAATAGTGATTCCAATTGATTCTGATCAATAAACATATTGCCTAGGTCTTCCTATTTTGGCTGAATTTTTGGAGTTCCAGAAGTTTGTGTTAGTTACAGATTACTACAGACTATTCTGTTTTTGACAGATTCTGTTTTTTTGTGTGTTGTTTGCTTATTTTGATGAATCTATGGCTAATAAAATAGTTTATAATCCATATAGAAGTTGTAATACAGTAGGTCTAACACCAATATAAATAAATAATGATTTCATTACAGTACCTTGAAGTGGTCTTTTGTTTTCTTTCGCTAACGGAGCTCACGAGATTTCTGTTGAGTTTTGTGTTGTGAAGTTTTCAAGTTTTGGGTGAAATATTTTTGATGGATTATGGAACAAGGAGTGTCAAGAGATTAAGCTTGGGGATGCCCATGGCATCCCCAAGATAATCTAAGGACACCAAAAAGTCAAAGCTTGGGGATGCCCCCGGAAGGCATCCCCTCTTTTGTCCACTTCCATCGGTAACTTTACTTGGAGCTATATTTTTATTCACCACATGATATGTGTTTTGCTTGGAGTGTCTTGTATGATTTGAGTATTTGCTTTTTAGTTTATCACAATCATCCTTGATGTACACACCTTTTGAGAGATCCATACATGAACTGGAATTTGATAGAATACTCTATGTGCTTCACTTATATCTTTTGAGCTATATAGTTTTGCTCTAGTGCTTCGCTTATATCTTTTAGAGCACGGTGGTGGATTTGTTTTATAGAAACTATTGATCTCTCATGATTCACTTAAATTATTTTGAGAGACTTAAGTAGCATGTTAATTTGCTTAAACAAACTTAATATGCTAGGTATGCAAGAATAATAAAATCTTTCTTATGAGTGTGTTGAATACTAAGAAAAGTTTGATGCTTGATGATTGTTTTGAGATATGGAGGTAATAATATCAGAGTCATGCTAGTTGAATAGTTGTGAATTTGAGAAATGCTTGTGTTGAAGTTTCCAAGTCCCGTAGCATGCATGTATGGTAAACGTTATGTAACAAATTTGAAACATGAGGTGTTCTTTGATTGTCCTCCTTATGAGTGGCGGTCGGAGACGAGCGATGGTCTTTTCCTACCAATCTATCTCCCTAGGAGCATGCGCGTAGTGCTTTGGTTTTTGATGGCTTGTAGATTTTTGCAATAAGTATATGAGTTCTTTATGACTAATGTTGAGTCCATGATTATACGCACTCTCACCCTTCCATCATTGCTAGCCTCTTCGGTACCGTGCATTGCCCTTTCTCACATTGAGAGTTGGTGCAAACTTCGTCGGTGCATCCAAACCCCGTGATATGATTCGCTCTTTCACACATAAACCTCCTTATATCTTCCTCAAAACATCCACCATACCTACCTATTATGGCATTTCCATAGCCATTCCGAGATATATTGCCATGCAACTTTCCACCGTTCCGCTTATCATGACACGTTCATCATTGTCATAGTGCTTAGCATGATCATGTAGTTGACATAGTATTTGTGGCAAAGCCACCGTTCATAATTATTTCATACATGTCACTCTTGGTTCATTGCATATCCCGATACACCGCCGGAGGCATTCATATAGAGTCATACCTTGTTCTAGTTTCGAGTTGTAATCATTGAGTTGTAAATAAATAGAAGTGTGATGATCATCATTTTCTAGAGCATTGTCCCAAGTGAGGAATATATATTTTAAAAAAGGGTGAGAAAAGAGGCCATAAAAAAAGGCCCAAATAAAAAAAATGAGAGAAAAAGAGAGAAGGGACAATGCTACTATCCTTTGCCAGACTTGTGCTTCAAAGTAGCACCATAATATTCATGATAGAGAGTCTCTCATTTTGTCATTTTCATATACTAGTGGGAATTTTTCATTATAGAAATTGGCTTGTATATTCCAACAATGGGCCTCCTCAAGTGCCCTAGGTCTTCATGAGCAAGCAAGTTGGATGCATACCCACTTAGTTGCATTTTATTGAGCTTTCATACATTTATAGCTCTAGTGCATCCGTTGCATGGCAATCCCTACTCCTTGCATTAACATCAATCGATGGGCATCTCCATAGCCCATTGATTAGCCTCGTTGATGTGAGACTTTCTCTTTTTTTGTCTTCTCCACATAACCCCCATCATCATATTATATTCCACCCATAGTGCTATGTCCATGGCTCGCGCTCATGTATTGTGTGAAGGTTTATAAGTTTGAGATTACTAAAGTATGAAACAATTGCTTGTCTTGTCATCGGGCTTGTGCATGATGAGAGCATTCTTGTGTGACGAGCATGACTAAACCATATGATTTTGTAGGGATGAACTTTCTTTGGCCATGTTATTTTGAGAAGACATAATTGCTTAGTTAGTATGCTTGAAGTATTATTATTTTTATGTCAATATGAACTTTTGTCTTGAATCTTTCAGATCTGAATATTCATACCACAATTAAGAAGAATTACATTGAAATTATGCCAAGTAGCACTCCGCATAAAAAATTATCTTTTTATCATTGACCTACTCGAGGACGAGAAGGAATTAAGCTTGGGGATGCCTGATACGTCTCCAACGTATCTATAATTTTTGATTGCTCCATGCTATATTATCTACTGTTTTGGACCATATTGGGCTTTATTTTACACTTTTATATTACTTTTGGGACTAACCTATTAACCGGAGGCCCAACCCAGATTTGCTTTTTTTTCTATTTCAGTGTTTCGAAGAAACGGAATATCAAACGGAGTCCAAACGGAATGAAACCTTCGGGAACGTGATTTTCTCACCGAATATGATCCAGGAGACTTGGACCCCCGTCGAGAAAGAAAGGAGGTGGCCACGAGGGTGGAGGGCGCGCCCCCTGCCTTGTGGGCCCCCCTTTGCTCCACCGACGTACTCCTTCCTCCTATATATACCTACGTACCCCCGAACGATCAGAGACGGAGCCAAAAACCTAATTCCACCGCCGCAACTTTTTGTATCCACGAGATCCCATCTTGGGGCCTGTTCCGGAGCTCCGCCGGAAGGGGAATCCACCATGGAGGGCTTCTACATCATCATAGCCTCTCCGATGAAGTGTGAGTAGTTTACCTCAGACCTTCGGGTCCATAGTTAGTAGCTAGATGGCTTCTTCTCTCTTTTTGGATCTCAATACAATGTTCTCCCCCTCTCTCGTGGAGATCTATTCGATGTAATCTTCTTTTTGCGGTGTATTTATTGAGATCGATGAATTGTGGGTTTATGATCAAGATTATCTATGAGAAATATTTGAATCTTCTCTGAATTCTTTTATGTATGATTGGTTATCTTTGCAAGTCTCTTCGAATTATCCGTTTGGTTTGGCCAACTAGATTGGTAGTTCTTGCAATGGGAGAAGTGCTTAGCTTTGGGTTCAATCTTGCGGTGTCCTTTCCCGGTGATGAAGGGGCAGCAAGGCACGATTGTATTGTTGCCATCAAGGATAACAAGATGGGGTTTTATCATATTGCATGAATTTATCCTCTACATCATGTCATCTTGCTTAAGGCGTTACTCTGTTTTCATTAACTTAATACTCTAGATGCATCTTTGGATAGCGGTCGATGAGTGGAGTAATAGTAGTAGATGCAGGCAGAGTCGTTCTACTTGTCTCGGACGTGATGCCTATATACATGATCATACCTAGATACTCTCATAACTATGCTCAATTCTGTCAATTGCTCAACAGTAATTCGTTCACCCGCCGTAAAATACTTATGCTCTTGAGAGAAGCCACTAGTGAAATCTATGGCCCCCGGGTCTATTCTCTATCATATTAATCTTCCATCACTTTATTATTACTTTCCTTTTTTACTTTGCTTTTTATTTTACCTTGCATCTTTATACCAAAAATACCAAAAATATTATCTATCATCTCTATCAGATCTCACTCTAGTAAGTGACCGTGAAGGGATTGACAACCCCTAATCGCGTTGGTTTCGTTGAGCTATTTGTTTTGTGTAGGTACGAGGGACTTGGACGTGGCCTCCTACTGGATTGATACCTTGGTTCTTAAAAACTGAGGAAAATACTTATGCTACTTTGCTGCATTATCCTCTCCTCTTCGGGGAAATCCAACGCAAGCTCAAGAGGCAGCAGCTAACGCTTCCGCTTTCGGTCTACGAGGGTACGTGGACAACACTCTCCCCTCTCGTTGCTATGCATCACCATGATCCTGCTTGTGCGTAGGATTTTTTTTGAAATTACTACGCTCCCTGACAGTGGTATCAGAGCCTGGTTTTATGCGTAGATGTTATATGCACGAGTAGAACACAAGTGAGTTGTGGGCGATACAAGTCATACTGCTTACCAGCATGTCATACTTTCGTTCGGCGGTATTGTTGGATGAAGCGGCCTGGACCGACATTACGTGTACGCTTACGCGAGACTGGTTCTACCGACGTGATTTACACACAGGTGGCTGGCGGGTGTCAGCTTCTCCAACTTTAGTTGAACCGAGTGTGGCTACGCCCGGCCCTTGAGAAGGTTAAAACAGCACCAACTTGACGAACTATCGTTGTGGTTTTGATGCGTAGGTAAGAACGGTTCTTGCTCAGCCCGTAGCAGCCACGTAAAACTTGTAACAACAAAGTAGAGGACGTCTAACTTGTTTTTGCAGGGCATGTTGTGATGTGATATGGTCAAGACATGATGCTATATTTTATTGTATGAGATGATCATGTTTGTAACCGAGTTATCGGCAACTGGCAGGAGCCATATGGTTGTCGCTTTATTGTATGCAATGCAATCGCCCTGTAATGCTTTACTTTATCACTAAGCGGTAGCGATAGTCGTTGAAGCAATAGTTGGCGAGACGACAACGATGCTACAATGGAGATCAAGGTGTCGCGCCGGTGACGATGGTGATCATGACGATGCTTCGGAGATGGAGATCACAAGCACAAGATGATGATGGCCATATCATATCACTTATATTGATTGCATGTGATGTTTATCCTTTATGCATCTTATTTTGCTTAGTTCGAGGGTAGCATTATAAGATGATCTCTCACTAAATTTCAAGGTACAAGTGTTCTCCCTGAGTATGCACCGTTGTGAAAGTTCGTCGTGACGAGACACCACGTGATGATCGGGTGTGATAAGCTCTACGTTCACATACTACGGGTGCAAGCCAGTTTTGCACACGCAGAATACTCGAGTTAAACTTGACGAGCCTAGCATATGCAGATATGGCCTCGGAACACTGAGACCGAAAGGTCGAGCGTGAATCATATAGTAGATATGATCAACATAGTGATGTTCACCATTGAAAACTACTCCATCTCACGTGATGATCGGACATGGTTTAGTTGATTTGGATCACGTGATCACTTAGATGATCGAGAGGATATCTATCTAAGTGGGAGTTCTTAAGTAATATGATTAACGAACTTAAATTTATCATGAACTTAGTACCGATAGTATTTTGCTTATCTATGTTGTTTGTAGATAGATGGCCTGTCTTTGTTGTTCCGTTAAATTTTAATGCGTTCCTTGAGAAAGCAAAGTTGAAAGATGATGGTAGCAATTACGGACTGGGTCCGTAACTTGAGGATTATCCTCATTGCTGCACGGAAGAATTACGTCTGGAAGCACCGCTGGGTGTACGACTGCGCCAAAGAATCGCAGACATTGTGAATGCACAGCGATCGCGTGTTGATGACTACTCGATAGTTCAGTGTGCCATGCTTTATAGCTTAGAACCGGGACTTCAACGACGTTTTGAACGTCATGGAGCATACGGTATGTTCCAGGAGTTGAAGTTAATATTTCAAGCAAATGCCCAGATTGAGAGAAATGAAGTCTCGAATAAGTTCTACAGCTGCAAGATGGAGGAGAATAGTTCTGTCAGTGAGCATATACTCAGAATGTCTGGGTACTTCAATCACTTGATTCAACTGGGAGTTAATCTTCCAGATTATAGTATCATTGACAGAATTCTTCAATCACTGCCACCAAGCTACAAGAGCTTCATGATGAACTATAATATGCAAGGGATGGATAAGACAATTCCCGAGCTCTTCGCAATGCTAAAGACTACGGAGGTAGAAATCAAGAAGGAGCATCAAGTGTTGATGGTCAATAAGACCACCAGTTTCAAGAAAAAAGGTAAAGGGAAGAAGAAGGGGAACTTCAAGAAGAACAGGAAACAAGTTGCTGCTCAAGAGAAGAAACCCAAGTCTGGACCTAAGCTTGAGACTGAGTGCTTCTACTGCAAGCAGACTAGTCACTGGAAGCGGAACTACCCCAAGTATTTGGCGGATAAGAAGGATGGCAAGGTGAACAAAGGTATATGTGATATACATGTTATTGATGTGTACCTTACGAGCTCGCAGAGCACTGGTATTTGATACTGGTTTCTGCTAATATTTGCAACTCAAAGCAGGGACTACGGATTAGCTTAAGACTGGCTAAGGACGAGGTGACGATGCGCGTGGGAAATGGTTCCAAAGTCGATGTGATCGCCGTCGGCATGCTACCTCTACATCTACCTTTGTAAGGGCATATTTATCCCGTAAGTGTTTTGGTGATTGATGACGATACTTTTGCGGACTAATCGTATGCTTTGAGTTCCTCAGATAGTTCATCTCTAGGCTCGAGACGATTTGGTGCCCCTCGGAGACTATTGAAGACGGCGTCGTCCTACGTTTCTTTTTGGTGGATTTGAGTCGAGGAGAGCCGTACTATTAAGAGGGGTCGCGTCGGAAAGGTTAGGCGGAATCAATACGTACACTTGTCCCTCCTTTCCTCGCACTTTGGAGCTTCCTTCGTTATCTTGGTTGTGCGGAAATATGACAACTGCCACTGTACTTGTGGTAGTACCGCAGGTACACGCGGTAGTACCGCGGGGTGCCACGGTAGTACCGCTCCTCCGGAGAGGTAGTACCGCGGCTCCCAGGCCTAGTGCCGCTCCGGTGCGGTAGTAGGGGCGGATGTAATTTTTTACATCCGCGCCCACCACGGTAGTACCGCTCGTCCAGCGCGGTAGTACCGCGGAGCCCACGGTAGTACTGCTCCCTATGAGCCGTAGTACCGTGGCCCTCCTACCGAGTACCGTAGTTTCACGGTAGTAGGCACGCGCTACGGTAGTACCGCTCCTCCGGAGTGGTAGTACCGCGTCGGATTTTTGCACTACCGCAGTTTCAGCGGAAGTTGGCACGGATGTAATTTATTTCATCCGCGCCCTTCTCGTGTCGTGATTTCGCGCTTTGCGGTAGTACCGCAAGGGGAGCGGTAGTACCGCGCAAGCGTAGTACTGCCTTAGTCGCTAGTCGGCTTGTGTTGCTGCAGCGGTAGTACCGTGGTCCGCCACGGTAGTACCGCTGTGACCTCGTGGTAGTACCGCGCCCGAGCGGTAGTACGTACAGCGTCATGAGCTGAATAAGTGGATAACGGTTGGATTTTTCCACGACTATATAAGGGCTTCTTCAACCTCTAGTTGAACACCTCTCTCTCTCTAAGCTCCATTGTTGCTCCAAGCTCCATTTTGGCCGATCTCTCCCTAGCCAATCAAACTTGTTGATTTGCTCGGGATTGGGTGACAAGGGCCCGATCTACACTTCCACCACGAGATATTTGATTCCCCACTTATCCCTTGCGGATCTTGTTACTCGTGGGTGTTTGAGCATCCTAGGCGGTTGAGGTCACCGTGGAGCCATATTCCATTGTGGTGAAGCTTCGTGGTGTTGTTGGGAGCCTCCAATTAAGTTGTGGAGATTGCCCCAACCTTGTTTGTAAAGGTTGGTCGCCGCCTTCAAGGGCACCAATAGTGGAATCACGGCTCTTGCATTGTCGAGGGCGTGAGGAGATTATGGTGGCCCTAGTGGCTTCTTGGGGAGCATTGTGCCTCCACACCGCCTAACGGAGACGTACTTCCCTCAAAAGGAAGGAACTTCGTAACACATCCTCGTCTCCACTGTGCTCCACTCTTGGTTATCTTATCCCTTTACTTGTGCAAGCTTATTTGTGTTCCTATCCTTGCTTGCTCGTGTGCTTGTGTTGTTGCATCATATAGGTTGTCCACCTAGTTGCACATCTAGACAACCTTTATTATTGCAAATTTTAAATTGGTAAAGAAAAGCTTAAAAATTGTTAGTTGCCTATTCACTCCCCCTCTAGTCAACTATATCGATCCTTTCAATTGGTATCAGAGCCTCGTCTCTTTTTAAGGACTTTACCGTCCGTAGAGTATGGTTGACGTCGTAGATGATGTGGGGGAGCACTCCGGTGCGAATCCGACATCATCTACGGGAGATGGGAGTACCTCGATATCTCGTGAGGAATTCAATGTGGCGTTGGACACATTGATAAACTCCATGACGAGCGAGGTCAAGGACATGTTTAAGGAATTCCTAGAAGGGCTTAAACTTTCCTCCGCACCCGTTGAGGGAGTCCTGGATTAGGGGGTGTCCGGATAGCCGGACTACCGTCATCGGCCGGACTATCATTTGCCGGACTATCATCATCGACCGGACTCCAAGACTATGAAGATAGAAGATTGAAGACTTCCCCCCGTGTCCGGATGGGACTTTCCTTGGCGTGGAAGGCAAGCTTGGCGATACGGATATGTAGATCTCCTACCATTGTGACCGACTCTATGTAACCCTAGCCCTCTCCGGTGTCTATATAAACCGGAGGGCTTTAGTCCGTAGGACAACAATCACAACAACCCTTATAATCATACCATAGGCTAGCTTCTAGGGTTTAGCCTCCTTGATCTCGTGGTAGATCTACTCTTGAAACATCCACAATATCAATATCAATCAAGCAGGACGTAGGGTTTTACCTCCATCAAGAGGGCCCGAACCTGGGTAAACATCGTGTCCCTTGTCTCCTGTTACCATCCGCCTAGACGCACAGTTCGGGACCCCCTACCCGAGATCCGCCGGTTTTGACACCGACATTGGTGCTTTCATTGAGAGTTCCTCTGTGTCATCACCGATAGGCTTGATGGCCTCTTCAATCAACAACGATGCAGTACTGGGTGAGACCTTTCTCCCCGGACAGATCTTCGTATTCGGTGGCTTCGTACTGCGGGCCAATTCCCTTGGCCATCTGGAGCAGATCGAAAGCTACGCCCCTGGCCGTCAGTCAGGTTTGAAGCCTAAACTTCACGGCCGATATCGCGGGACTTGATCCTCGATGGATTCGAGCCACAACCGAAGCGCCGCCCGCGCTGTCACGATGGGCATGACCTAACTCGCCACGGACGGCACCTTGAGGTCGCACCGGATCCGCTCCGACTCATATTCCGGAGCCGATCGCTCGAATCGAGGACGGATGGTTGGACACCGCCTCGGGAGCCGCAATTTCTACGGCGATGGAGCCGAACACTTACCTTGTCCCGCATAAACCCCATGACTCCGAGGTGCCGGACTCCCTTCCGGACTCCGTACCTCCTGCGCCCCTGCCAGTTGAATCCGATTGGGCGCCGATCATGGAACTCACCGCTGCGGACATCTTTCAGACTCGCCCTTTGGCGATATGATAAATTCATTGAAGCATCTCTCGCTATCCGGAGAGCCTGGCGAACTCACGGCCGGGGACGGTTGGAACGCGGATGACGAAGAAATTCAGATCCCACCCACCACCCACTTCGTAGCCACCGTCGACGATTTAACCGATGTACTCGACCACGACTCCAAGACATCGACGGTATGGACGACGATGCGGAGACTACTAAGAACCGGTGCCTACGAGACACCGGAAAACCACCTCGTCATACCACATATACATGGTGGACACCCCAAAAGATGGGGACGGCGAAGAAAGCGGAGGCCGATTCCTTAAAGAAACAGCCCAAGCGCCGACGGCGTCGTGGCGCCGCTCTAAATCCCGCCACAACAAGAATGGAGATTCCGCACAGGAGATAATAACACCCCGAAAGTGCTGAAGACAACTCCTCCAAAGACGATCCAGCAGGAGGAGGCGAAGCAAGCCCTCGTGGAGAGGCGGCGATTTAAGAGGTCGAGGATGACAACTACTTACCTCCCTCGGAGGCGAGGCAAGCCTCGGCGACATTTAATTTGTCGTGCTCGAGGATCCCGTCGAGCAAGAGCGTTTTAGACGAGGCTAATGGCCACGACAAACAGCCTAAAGAAAAGCAACAACAGCTTCAAGCTGATCAAGACCTCATGGCCGACGGATGGACCGAGGTCCTCGCGTCAAGAGTCTGAACTCGAACGCCCCCAAAAGTTACACAAAACGCAAGTTGCTCCCCGATTAGAGGAGGCAGCATCACCCAAGACTGTACGGCGGACCGACCACCCGTGGCGCGATAGAGGCGCGTAAACCCTCCACCAAAACCGCACCCGGCATCGCTCTAAAAGCAAGAAGTCATGGGGAACGCGCCGGACTTGCGAGATATATTGAGGACAAGGCAAGACAATCCAGATCTATCTATGGATCACGTGGATGCCCCACGACCCACGCAGCGAATACCGTCGCACGGATCTGACTACTCCGGCGGGCGAACACAGCAGATAACGCCTCTCGAGCTACGCCGCGATATTGCTCAATACTGAGGCGCCAAGACACCCACTATGCTTCACCGACGAAGTAATGGATCATCAAATCCTGAAGGGTTCAAACCCGTTAATATCGAATCCTACGATGGCACAATGCAGACCCGCGGTGCGGATTGAGGATTATCTTCTCCATATACACATGGGCGCGGCGGCACATCTTCACGCCATCAAATACCTCCCGCTCAAGCTTAAAGGACCAGCTCGGCATTGGCTTAACAGCCTGCCCGCAGAGTCAATTGATGTTGGAAGACACGGAAGCCGCATTCCTCGACAACTTCTGTGGCACGTATGTGCGACCACCGCACGAAGATGACCTAAGCCACATAATCCAGCAGCCGATTTAATCGCCGAGCAATTTTGGACACGGTTCCTAACAAAGAAAAATCAAATCGCCGATCGTCCGGATGCGAGGCACTCGCTGCCTTCAAACATAACATCCGCGACGAGTGGCTGGCCGGAACCTAGGACAGAGAAGCGAAATCTATGGCAGCCCTCACATCCTCATGACCCGCTTACATGCGGGAGAGGATAGCTGGCTCGCTCGCAGAACAACCTCAAAGAAAACGCTGGCAGTCCAGATACTAAGGACCGCAATGGCAGGTTGCGTCGAAACAAAAACAAACGCCGCATTAACGGCGAAAGAATGAGGATCGACGATTAACGCCCGATTCGAGGCTCCAAACCCGTCAACGGAAGAAGCCATTCAAAAGAACCACTCCGGCCCGCCCAATCTGGACCGAATACTCGACCGCTCTTGCGGATACATGGAACCCCGAAAAGCCAGCTAATCATACCAACAGAGATTGTTGGGTATTCAAGAAGGCAGGCAAATTAATCGCCAAAACGGTGACAAGGGGCTACAGCGATGACGAGGAAGAGACCCGGCCGCCGAACAACAGAGGACAAAGGGATTCCCCCTCAAGTTCGGACGGTAAACATGATATACGCAACGATATTCCCAAGAGGGAGCGGAAGTGCACTAAAGGACGATACGCGATGGAGCGGTCGCCCCAAAATTTAACCCATGGTCCTCTTGCCCGATCACTTTCGATCAAGAGACCATCCGACCAATATCCTCCATGGCGGATTCGCCGCATTGGTTTTAGCCCCAATCGCTGATGGATTTCACCTCACGAGAGTCCGATGGACGGCGGCGAGCTGAACCTGCTTTATCGAGGATACGAAGTGCAAGATGGGCATAGACCCTTCAAGGATTAAACCTACAACGACGACCTTCAAAGGCGCCATACCAGGTGTCGAGGCCAATTATGCAGAGCTCGATTACATCGAAGTGGTCTTCGGATCCCGGATAATTTCCTAAGCGAGGAGTTAATCTTCGACATAGTCCCGCTCGCAGCGGCTATCACGCCTCGCTTTCGGACGAACCGCGTTTACAAAGTTCAACGCGGTGCCGCATTATGCCTACCTTAAGCTCAAGATGCCAGGCCCTCGTGGAGTCATCACGGTCAATGGAAACACGGAACGCTCCTCCGAACGGAGGAACATACAGCTGCTCGCGCGAAGTACAGAGCAGACTTTTGAGGCAATTCTCGAGTCCGGCCGTTAAACGACCGGACATGACCAAACGCGCCCGGAGCAACATCAACCAAGACCACCTGGCACGTTCCGTGCACGCATAGCAATGCGGCCCCAACCCCAGCCCTCACAAAACTGCAAGACAAACTCTCCGCGTACATAATTACGCCCTGGAGATACCATGGGCATAGGGGGAAGGGCACCACCACAACAAGACCAGTGCGGTTCGACCACACGGGGCTCTCAAGTGTGTCGCCTTTTGTTTTATTTTTCTCTTTTTTATACAGAACTCAGTCCGGCGGCGAACCGGCCGAACTCATGATGCAACAGCCAGGGAAGGACTAAGGCCGCGAAGAACACTCAGTTGGTCTCCATCACAAGCATTAAATTTGTTAAAATACAACATTCCGCGGCCTACCCCTGGAGGGAGACACCTTTAATTCGTCCAATCCCTTGCTTTCCGCACTATTTGTATCATTCCGCACTGATAGCATATCTTCTCGAATAAAATGCAGCACTTTTTGCCTTTAATTGCATTACTTTATATATATATGTTCATTTACGACATGTTGCACCCGTGCATCTTGGTACGGCCAAACACACCAGGGGCTTATGTCCTCCGCTTTATGGTGTGATAAAGTCCGCACACTTTCACAAGTGCGGCACCCCGAACTTATAGCATTATATGAATCGGCTCCGAATCATGTCTTGGGTCAATAGTTGGGTTTGCCCGGCTCCCATGTTTGGCACCTTACGTTCCCGTTCTATCGGCTAAGGTAGCACTGGGAGAACCACTGCGATTGCGCCCCGGTTGAGCCGGGTTAACGCCTCAATGGAGAAAGCTAAAACTGACCGGCATGATAAGGCGTGAGACTGGTCGCTGTTCGAGAGGTCCTTTCGGTCCTTAAAGACCCACGCCGCTTCGAGCGAAGTTCGGATTATGTCCGATGAAGGCGTGGATAGCGCCCCAATTCGGTCTTCGAATACTAGGGCTTCACGAAATTTAAAATTATAGAATTCTATGGCTAAGTGAGAGTGTTCAAGCACTATAAGTCCGGTTGCCTGGTTCGTTGTGTTGAGCGCCCCCTAGATGGACCCAAAATGGGAACAAGAGTGCTCAAGTTTATCCGAACACCCCAAAGACTCGTGGCATGGGGGCTAAAGCCGACGACTTGCCATCTCTCGATTTAATAAACGGCCGCATGAAGGTAATATTTTAAATTAAACAAGCGTTGCTTAGCGATATGAACAAAGTTTTCAGCGCACAGGATAACACATTGCGAATTCACTCAATAATTACATCCCGGGGCACTCATCCGCAATCTTGCGGGCACCCTTCAGACAGCCTTATAGTAAAGTTCGGGCGACGATGCTCCTTGCCCGCTGGTGGCGCGTCGCTGATTAGCTTCTCCGCATCCAGCTTGCCCCAATGCACCTTTTGCGCTGGCAAGGGCCCGACGAGCACCTTCAATACAAAGCGAGCGCTTGATAACCTCCACCTGTGGGCACGATCCACCAGCCGTCGACGAGGCCGAAGTAGCTCCTGTGCATGGCCTCTCCGGCCACACCGGACTATGAGCCCTTCATGGCCTGCTCGGCCACCTTGTGAAGCTCGATCACTGCTTCACTGGTCGCTAGGGGCACGGATGGCCGGCCTCAAAGATATCGAGACCGAAGACCTTCTCCGCTGAGCTCCCTCCTCGGCTCGGTAGAATGCGGTGGCATCGGACATGCTGCGAGGCAGATCTGCAAACGCCTCGAGAGCTCCGACCGGGTAAGTATCACGTAATTTACATTCACATGCTTGCTTTGCATGAAAATGCCTTACCCGCCGCTATCTTCTTCATCAACTCAACTTCTCGAAGGGCCTTATGGGCCTCGGCCTTGGCGGTTTTGGCACTTTCGAGAGCCGAGGCAAGCTCGGACTCTCGAGTCTTTGAGTCACGCCCAAACTCTCATGCTTTTCCATGAGAGCCTCGGAGCTCTTGCTGAACCACCGCCACCTCGCCTCTTGCTTTTCTCGCTCTGCCTGTTCCGTGGCAGATTATGTTCGTCATGACACGGCCTCCTTGAGGCCCCACCTCGCTCATGGCCCTGCAGTACCCATGTTATCCTTGTTATTTTTGTCGCAACCTAAATCCTTTTCTATTAGGTACAAAATCAAAGTGGTGTTACTCACCTTCTTTATCTTGGAGCTGCTTCCTGGCGCGGCCGAGCTCTTGCCCGGACCGCTCAAGCTCCTGCTTCAACACACCGACCTTCGCAGATCGGTCGGCAGAGGTCAAAGAGTAGCCTGCAACCCATATTGACATAATTTTTTAGCAACCCTGCGTTTATCTTTTTTAGGATCCTCAGTCCGGCTTTTCTTTCCGAACACCGAACCGAGCATCAGGGGCTACTATCTATGCGGTATTATAATGCATATTTTTAACTTCTTACCTCAAAGCCCGATAGAAGGCTATTGTAGAGCTTGGTCAGCCCGCCTTTGGCGAAGCTGCACTTTGAATCACCGCACTCATAATAGTGCGGTGTTCTTCCTCGATGGAAGCGCTCTGCAGTGCCTCCAACAAATTGCTGGCGCCCTGGTTGGGACGGAAGCCGCCCGGCGCCACGGTCTTGCCCTTCGATCGAAGGGCGCTGCCGGACTCCGGAACCACTGCGGGTTCTGTAGGAGTCCGCGCGAAGTCCGGAGGGTGCCTTGTGGCGCCCCGAGCCTCCCCTGGTGGGTCCTTCGGGATCCCACCCGGCGTCTTCGGCGTCGCGAGGGGTGGAGGCGGTCGGGATGGAGTCTACATCCGACGAAGCCAACGACCGCCGATGAAGCGGGAGATCATCACCTGGCCGGACTACGGTAGCATGCGGCGTTAGAATGACACTATGTGACGCAGCAAGAGAAATTATAAATCATTCAGAATCCGGATACTTACGATCTCGCCGAGGCCTGGCCCTTGAAGGCCATTCTTCCTCGCCAACGTTGATGTTGGCAGAGCTGTCCGGGAATAGTCCTTCCCTCTTGACCCTCCGGCCTCCCAGTGGGAAGCCTTCCTCTTCCTCTCTCCTCCTCCGAGAGAGTCCTCTTCCTCCTCCTCATTTTCGGGGAGGAGTCAGCCCCGAGTCGCCGGACACTGAAAACGGGCACTCTTTCGAGCACCGTGGCCTCCTTCTTGGCCTTCTTCTCCGGCACCACGTGCGGTGCGGAACCAGCAGCCTCGCTAGACGCGAGCATCTACTAGATTTTCGGCATAGGAGCCGGACAGTAATCTGCTCGCCTTCTTCATCCAGTCTGTCAAAGGAAAAGGGGGAATTAAAACCCGCATAGAGTCAAACTATGAAAAACAAGTGTCCTGTAAAGGGGTAGAATCACTTACCTCGTCAGCCTGGCGCTGCGAGTGAAATCCGCGATCTTCCGTCGCGGATGCGGGGGCTTCGGCGCCCTTGAACAGCACCTTCCAGACGCCTTCGTACGTTGTGTCAAAGAGCTTGTTCAGCGCCTGGTGCTATTCCGGATCGAACTCCCATAGATTGAATGCCCGCTCTTGGCATGGGAGAATCCGGCGGACGAGCATGACTTGGACCACGTTAACCAGCCCGAGCTTCTTCACCGGCTTCTTGATACAGTCCGAGTCCCGTCAGCTCCTTCAAACTGCCCCACAGCAAGCCCTTCTCTTTCCAGGAGGTGAGCTGCGTGGGGATACCAGATCTAAACTCGGGGGCCGCCGCCCATTTAGGGTCGTGCGGCTCGGTGATGTAGAACCACCCCGATTGCCACCCCTTGACGGATTCCACGAAGGCCCCTTCGAACCAAAGGACGTTGGGCATCTTGCCCAACATGGCGCCTCCGCACTCCGCTTGAATGCCCTTTACTACCTTCGCTTGACATTGAAGGTCTTGAGCCAAGTCAAGTGGGGCTGGATGCAGAGGAAGGCCTCGCGCACGCGACGATAAAAGCCGAGATGTTGAGGATGAAGTTGGCGCCGGATCATGGAAATCCAGGCCGTAGTAGAACATGAGCCCCGGACAAAGGGGTGAAGTGGAAAGCCCAGATCCGCGGAGGAAGTGGGAAAGAAAGACAACCCTCTCATGGGGCCTAGGGGTGGGGATGAGCTGCCCTCGTCGGGCAGCCGGTGCGCGATGTCGCCGGAGAGGTATCGGCGTCGCAAGAAGTTTGGCGATTTGCTCCTCCTTAACGGTGGAGGCCAACCATTTACCTCCCGCCCGGACATGGTCGGAGAAGGTTGAGACGAGATGCGCGAACTTGGGCGCTGGAGCTCGAAAGTCTTGGAGACGGATAAGCAAAGGAGGAAGAAGGCGAGGTGAGAAGGTGAATCCTTATCCCTTATATGGGCGGCGAAATCTCACGCGCCCCCACCGCCCGGTAAAACTCGCTTATCTCCCAAGCGTCACCATCAATGATGCAGTTGGGTTACCCACGCCCGTATTGATGAGAATCTCGGATTAAAGGGAAACACGATCTCTGCTTCGACAAGACGTGCCGAGGAAACCGCTTCGCTAAATGCGCTGAGGTGGTAAAGTAAAAAAACAATTCGAGTAATGGCTTGGTAGTGGTGTGACGTCATGCCACGGAAAACGTCAGCAGATTGAACTTGTGTATTTATTATTATTCTCTCTACGGTGGAATGTGGAATTTATTTTGCAGAGCCGGACACTATCCTGGTGTTCCCAATCTTCTATCATTTGGAGGAGGAACCCGCCTTGCAATGCCAAGCAATATACACACCGGACTTATTGTCATTGAAGCCTAGTTCAGGGGCTACTGAGGGAGTCCTGGATTAGGGGGTGTCCGGATAGCCGGACTACCGTCATCGGCCGGACTATCATTTGCCGGACTATCATCATCGACCGGACTCCAAGACTATGAAGATAGAAGATTGAAGACTTCCCCCCGTGTCCGGATGGGACTTTCCTTGGCGTGGAAGGCAAGCTTGGCGATACGGATATGTAGATCTCCTACCATTGTAACCGACTCTATGTAACCCTAGCCCTCTCTGGTGTCTATATAAACCGGAGGGCTTTAGTCCGTAGGACAACAATCACAACAACCCTTATAATCATACCATAGGCTAGCTTCTAGGGTTTAGCCTCCTTGATCTCGTGGTAGATCTACTCTTGTAAACATCCACAATATCAATATCAATCAAGCAGGACGTAGGGTTTTACCTCCATCAAGAGGGCCCGAACCTGGGTAAACATCGTGTCCCTTGTCTCCTGTTACCATCCGCCTAGACGCACAGTTCGGGACCCCCTACCCGAGATCCGCCGGTTTTAACACCGACACCCGTGAAAGTGGGTGATCCCGCCAACACGGGAGCGGATGCTAACTCTGATAAGGGGGAAGCTACTAGTGAGAAAGCCCCCTCGTCTAGTGGTAAGAATGGCACCGGCATCTTCGCCCATGTGCAACCTCCCGTTTATGGTGGACCGATTCCTTCCACTCATTTGAATCATGCCGGTCCACCACCTAAGATTGATAAAAAGTAGGATTTTGATTCTTGGGTTTATCGTTTTAAGCGTCATTTAAATCATGTGAACACTAACCTTTGGAGAATCATTGAAGAAGGTTTCTATCCGCATGATCCGAGCAACTTTTCTCCTAGAGAGGTCGAGACCATCAATTCAATGAGAATGCTCTTCATCATCCAAGAAGCAATCCTTCCGAAGACCTCCCTCATCTCCGGCCTTACTCCCGTGCCAAAGATGCTTGGCTCAAGGTGGTTTCCATGTATCGAGGAAGCGCAAGCATTCAACGCTCCAATTATGAAGTGGTCCAAGATGAAGCCGATGAGTTTGCAATGAAGGAAGAAGAAGAACCTCGTGAGCTCTATCGAGAGTAACCAAGCTTGCTGTCTCCCTCGGGATCATGGAAGTAAGGACACAGATGACAACTGGATCAAGCGCCAAATTTCTCAAGGCAATGATGCCCTACCACAAAGCCATGTCCTCCGTCATCCGTCAACGACGGACTTCCACACCTTGTCCTCAAGTGATGTGTTGGATGAGTTTGTGGCTATGAGCATATTGGACAAGACCGCCGACAACGCGGTGCTTCGCTCCCAAAGAGCAAAGAAGCCCAACCTCGCTTTGAAGGCCAAGATTTGTGTCAAGAAGATGGAGAGGAGGAAGAAGAAGAGAGCAACCTCAAGATACTAAGTATGATTATCATGAACACATGGCCCTTGCTTCAAGACAATTTTGGAGCAAGAAGAACTCAAGGCCCAACTTCAACAAGAGCAATTCAAGTGGCTCTAAGGGCAAGCAACGAGTGAGGACGTGTTTCAATTGTGGCAATGTGAGTCATTTTGTTGCGGAGTGTCCATATGAGAAGAGGGAACACAATGGTGGCAAGCTCATCCGTAAGGACAAGGCCAAGTCTTTCACAAAGCCTTGGTGGTTCAAGAAGAGTACAATGAGGATGATGATGATGATGAGGATGGTGAATCGGTTGCCATGGCCTCCGTGGCCATTGCAATGACTCCTCGGGTGTCTCTCTTCGGTTCACCCAATGAAAGCATCACCGCCAAGTGCCTCATGGCTAAAGCCACCAACAAGGTAACCCCCAACATCAAAACTACCATCATCAATCATTCTTATTTGACGGATTGCATTGATGAACATGAGGGGACTAATGTAGAGGAAAATGAATTTGAGATCTTTATGAGTAAACTCAAGGGGAAATCCAAGAAGCACTTCGTTGCTCTCTTGGAACAACTTGGTGAAGCCAATGTCATGATCTAGACTCATGAAGAAACCATCTCTAAGATGGAAGGGCATAGTCGTGACTATGCCAATGAGATTTCGGATCTTTCCAATGCTCTTGAGGAAGAGCGTGGTCTTAGTTTGGCTCTTGAGGAGTCACACAACGATGATCACGCTAAATTAAAGAAAGACCTTGATCATGCTCTTGTTGTGTCTCGTGTGCTTAGTTCCGAGAAGGCAAAGCTTGGAGTTGATCTTGCTAGACTCAGCGAGGACTTTGACACTCTCGACAAGGCTCACAAAGTCTTGAAGGGTGCTCATGCTAGTCTCAAAGAGTCTCATGATCAACTCCAAGTGAAGCTAACCAAGGAGAAAGCCACCTTTCCTCATATGATATTGATTGATAATGCAAATGCTACTAACCCTTGTTGTGAGCATGTGCATCTTGTTGAGGAGAATGCTAAGTTGAAGGAGCAACTTGAAAAGGGCCTTGTCACATGCATTCAAGGTGAGAAGAACCTTAACGACCTTTTGAGTAATCAAAAGGAAGTTGTGGCCAAGGAGGGATTGGGTTCGCGCCAAGCCCAAGAGCAAGAAGAAGAATGACAAGACCAAGCAACCTCCCCTCTCAAGCAAACTTTTGTGAGGGAGGGAGAGGGTGCTTCAAGAAGAAGAAGAACCATGCAAAGGGTGGCAATGTCAAGAAGGACAACGTCATCCCCATGAACATAGCCGCGACTTTAACCCCTCTTATGTGTTGTGCCATGCTAGTGATGGGCATGTTTATGCTAAATTTGTTGGTTCTTCTTATGAGTACATTGAATGGTCTATTTGGGTTCCTAAGACCCTCGTTATTAACATCAAAGGACCCATTACTAAATGGGTACCTAAAACCAAGCATTGATCTCTTGTAGGGTTTGCTTCGGTGGGGATCATGGTTGCTCGATAGTGGAGCAACAAATCATATGACCGGAGCAAGGACATGGTGGTGGACGTGCAAGAGATTCCATCTATGCCCACCGATGTCGAGTGGGGTGATGCATCACATTCTAAGGTATTGGGTCTCGGCAAGGTTGTCATTTCTCATGATCTTACGATCGAGAAAGTCATGCTTGTTGAGTCCCTTGCATACAATTTGCTTTCCGCTCGTCAACTTGCAGTCATGGGTTTTGCTACTTTCTTTGACATTGATACCGTGGCCCTCTTGTGGAGCAAGACTCTTAAAGTAGCCTTTGTTGGGCATGTCGAAAACGGTCTCTATGTGATTAACTTTTGGAGCGACCCACTAAGACCGCGACATGCCTAATGGCTAAAGTTGACGTGGGATGGCTTTGGCATCGCCGTTTAGCCCATGTCAATATGAGATCTTTGCAAAGTCTTCTCAAGGGGGACCATGTCCGTGGACTAACAAATGTTAGTTTTGCCAAAGACCGTGCTTGCAGTGCTTGTATTGAAGGAAAGCTTCATGAGAAGGCTCACCCTCCCACGACTATCATATACTCAAAGAGACCCTTGGAGCTCCTTCACATGGATCTCTTTGGACCACCATCATTTGATAGTCTTGGAGGAAGAAAGTATTGCTTGGTGATTGTGGATGACTATTCGAGATACACTTGGGTATATTTCTTCAAGAGGAAGAGTGAGACTCAACAAACCGTCATCGACTTTGCAAATGAAGCTCAACGTCAACATAATGCAAAGATCTTGACTATAAGAAGTGACAACGGCATCGAGTTCAAGAACTACACCTTGGATGAGTTTCTTAGTGATGAGGGAATCAAGCATCAATATTCTGCACCATATACCCCTCAACAAAATGGTGTTGCGGAGAGAAAGAACCGGACGTTGATGGATGCGGCAAGGACCATGATGGCGGAGTTCAAGTCTCCATACAACTTTTGGGCCAAAGCCATCAACACCGCTTGTCATGCATCCAATCGGCTCTATCTCCGCAAAGGCTTGAACAAGACTCCTTATGAGATACTCACCGGCAACAAGCCCAACCTCAAGTACTTCCGGGTGTTCGGGTGTAAGTGTTTCATTCTCAAGAAAGGTGTTCGTTTGTCTAAATTTGAAGCTAGAGCTCATGAGGGCATATTTGTTGGTTATGCTACAAACTCTCATGTTACCGTGTCCTCAATAAATCCACGGGACTTATTGAGGAGACGTGTAACGTGGAGTTTGATGAGAATAACGGCTCCCAAGTGGAGCAAAGTGGCACTTGTGATGTAGGTGATGAAATTCCTCCCCAAGCCATAAGAAGAATGGGAGTTGGCTTTATCCTACCCATTGAGGAACCCCTTGTGGTCAAGGAGAAGGACAATGCTCCACTCAAGTGGAGCCATCACCAACCCAAGGCCCACACGCTTCCGAAGAACAAAGTGAAGGCCCTCAACCTCAAGAACAAGACCAAGGGCAAGATCGTGCTCAAGACGATGATATCACCTTAAATGATGCCCAAGGTCAAGTTCTCTCCCCCGAGCATGCTCAAGATGAAGATCATGCTCAAGACGGCGCTCAAGATGATCAAGTGACCCCTCCTCATCTCACCTCCGAGGAGGAATTAGAGCGTCGTGCCGCCAAGATTGCTTCCAAACTCACTACCAAAGGCCATCTCATGGAGAATGTGGTTGGAATCCTAAGAAAAGGGGTCTATGAGGCGCTCGAAGACTCGGATTGGCTCAATGCCATGCATGAAGAACTCAACAACTTTGAGTACAACAAGGTGTGGAGATTGGTGCCAAGGCCATCGGAGAACCACAACGTCATTGGAACCAAGTGGATTTTCAAGAACAAGCAAGATGCTCATGGGAACATCATTCGCAACAAGGCAAGATTGGTAGCACAAGGCTACTCCCAAGTCGAGGGTATCGACTACGGTGAAACCTTTGCTCCCGCTGTTCGCCTTGAATCCATTCGCTTGTTGATTGCTTATGCTTCCCATCGCAACTTTAAGTTGCAACAAATGGATGTAAAAAGTGCTTTTCTTAGTGGTCCCATTAATGAGTTGGTCTATGTCAAGCAACCCCCCGGGTTCGAGGACCCCTACTTCCCGGATCATGTGTATCAACTCGATAAGGCACTCTATGGACTTAAACAAGCCCCACGTGCATGGTATGACCACCTTACCGAGTTGTTACAAGATCGTGGTTTTGAAGTGGGGCAAATCGATCCCACTCTTTTTACTAAGAAGGTCAATGGGGAGTTGTTTGTATGCGAACTATATGTTGATGATATTATCTTTGGTTCTCCTAACAAAGCTTTCAATGAGGAATTTGCCGCCTCATGACCTCCAAGTTCAAGATGTCTTCGATGGGAGAGTTGAAGTTCTTCCTTGGTTTCGATATCAAACAAAGAAGAGAAGGAACCTTCATCAACCAAGCCAAATACACTCAAGACATGCTCAAAAGATTCAAGCTAAGTGATGTCAAGCGGCTACTACACCAATGCCCACCAAGTGTCAACTTGACATTGATCCCAATGGTAAAGCGGTGGATCAAAAGGTATATCGCTCCATGATTGGATCCTTGCTTTACCTTTGTGCATCTAGACCGGATATCATGTTGAGTGTGGGAATGTGTGCACGGTTTCAAGCCGCACGAAGGAAAGTCACTATGTGGCGGTCAAGTTTAATCTTTCGATATTTGGCTCATACTCCAAACTTTGGCTTATGGTACCCAAGAGGAGCAAACTTCAAGCTTGAAGGATTTACTGATTCCGATTGGGCGGGAGACAAAGTGGATAGGAAGTCCACTTCCGGAGGGTGCCAATTTCTTGGTTGCTCCTTGGTAAGTTGGTCTTCCAAGAAGCAAAGTTGTGTGTCTCTCTCGTCCACCGAAGCGGAATATGTGGCGGCCAGTAGTTGTTGTGCTCAACTCCTATGGATGAGGCAAACTTTAAAGGAGTACGGTGTCATTTGTGACAAAGTGCCTCTTTGGTGTGATAATGAAAGTGCCATCAAGATTTCTCTCAACCCGTGCAACACTTCAAGACGAAGCACATCGAGATTCGTATCATTTCATCCGGGATCACATTAGGCGAGGAGAGATCGAGCTCAAGTATGTCAACACTCAGGATAACCTTGCGGATATATTCACGAAGCCCTTAGATGAAGCAAGATTTCATGAAGTTAAGGCATGAGCTAAATATCATTGATTTGAGCAATGTGACTTGAGCCCGTGCACTCCCCACCACACTCAACTTGTTGTCTAGTTTAGATGTAGGCATGGACATAGGGGGAGTATTGTTCTCTCAATGAACTCTCCCTCCCCCCATTATGCATAAATCGATCACCTCTTTCACATTAGCCATTTTTTATGGTACTTGTGTTCCAAAGACGAGTTTTGGTCATGGGCCCAAGGATAATTCTTCGCGGTGCCATACCATCCTACTCAAACATAGGTGGCTTCGGCCACCGCCCTCTCTCCTTGAGAGGCCTTGTCCTTTGGTGGTTTCTTGTTGTCTTTTTCCTCTGGTTTGTGCTAGAGTTTGTGGTTTCTTGTGTGTGAAAAGTTTCCTTGCAAAGGCCCTCTTTTCATTTTTGAAACATGCGGTAACTTGAGATTCACGGTACTACATGGCCAGCTGCGGTACTACCAAGAGCCAGCCACAGTACTACCGCTTATGGAGCATCGGTACTATCAAGAACCTCACGGCAGTAATTTTTATCGCCACCGGTTGAGCGGTACTACCGCCTCGGTGCGGAACTTCCGCCCGAGCGGTACTACCGCGATGATACGCGGTACTACCGCGACGGTTCGAGGGCGTGGGGATAAGGACGGGCAGGGGGAGTTCTAACTCCCCATACCCATTCGCTGCCTTCTCCCCACGTCGCCTCCTTCTCTCCCTTGCTCAAGAACGGAGCCGGCGTCTCTCGCCGGATCTCCTCCACCGGCTGCCCTCCCGTGATTCCGACCGGTGGGATCGTTCCCCACCACGTGCTCTTGCTATGGACCCAGGTTTTTCCCCAATTCCCTCTCCTTGTTGATGGTGTTTGGCGTTTCTAGGTTTTGGGGAGGCTTGTGTGTTCTTGAGATTGATAGGCCTAATCTCTGCAAGAATAGGATGAAGGAGTGTAGTATTGCATAGGGTTTATATGTGTATTGCTGTCATGCGCTAGATCTGATCACTGTAGCACCGCCGTAGTTTCGCGGTTCTTTTCAGATTCAAATCGATAGTTGATCCGATGCGACGCGGTACTATCGCCCGATGGCGCTGGTACTACCGCAGACGGTACTACCGCCCTCGGTGCGGTATTATCGCGCTCGGCGGCACTACAGCTCTACTTCCGCTCCAACCACGGTACTACCGTGACCTCGCACGGTACTACCGCGTTTGGAGCAGTACTACTGCTTTAGTGCCGCAGGCAATGGCAGTCCTGCCGTGCCTCACACCTATCGCATGCCAACTTTCTCATATGTCTCCTATGTATTTCTTGTGCTTTTTCGTGGCCTTTGCATTGATCTTCTTTGCGTCTTTGGTGCTTTGCGTGTGTGGTTCGGTGGTGGCTCTCGCGGTCCAATCCCAGCCGTGACACCGGCTCCAAGCGTCACAAGAACCCCGTGAAGCACCGGAGGGCTCCTCCTCGCCCCCAAGCGCCATGTCAAGACAATTGCCACCAAGTTCAAGGAGCCCGCCAAGAGCATGGATGAGATGCCCATTTCGACTACGTCCGTCTCGTGCAAATTGATCCGACGTGACCCCTCGTTCCTCGGTCGGGGCTGTGAGCTGTTCGGAACAAGCATCAAACCAACGCCTATCTGGACGTCATCAAGAACAAGGAATACCTATGTGGATGTGAAGTGGATTGACATGCATCACTTGAGGAAGGAGAAGTTCGTGCCTACTTTGGAGAGGCTCGACTTGGTGGAGCAGTTTGGCATTGAGCATATGATCTCTTTTCACCTTGACTATGATCCCGAGCTCATTGGTCAGTTCTTTGCTTCATCTACTTTCACCCCAATGAGGAGAGGAGGATGACCTGGATGACAAATGGCCGAAGCTGATCTGCTACCGGAAGGAGTTCATGGATCTGCTCCAAGTTCCTGATGACGGGCTTGACTCCCCCGTGGGTGTTCGTCCCCATGCCAACCCTGACTCTGCCAACAAGGACAGGCTTGCACCGTACTATGTTGAGAAAACACTTCCAAGTGGCAAGATAGGATTGGTGCTCAACTCTTTTTTGGATATCATGTACCGCATCTTCCGCAACTCCTTGTTCCCCCGCATTGGTGACAAGGACAAGGTTCATGCCTATATGGTGGATATGATGCTCATCTGCGAGGAGGCTCGTGTGTCTCAGACTCAGCCACTTGATATCTCACACATCATGTGGTGTGAGCTTCGATTTGCGGTGTTCAACCGCAAGGTGCCTATATACGGTCCAGTCTGTTTCTGCGATCTCGAGGACTTGGGAGAAGATGTTCCTCGGTGAGGAGTTCCTTGCCCTCGATTGGATTCGCCATGACCCCATCTGCTCGTGTCAAACCCAACTGGGCCAACACTACTACTCGTGCCGAGGCGCCTGCTGCTAGGGCTGCTGTTGGAGAGGAGGATCTTTGGCGCCGAGAATGTTGATGAGGGCCATGCTGCTAGGCCTTCCCAGAGCTCCTCTATGCCTTCTTGGGCCACGGTGAAGGACAAGATGAAGACTCTTTTCGCATGCAAGCCAAGGGGCAAGACATGACTCATGTGGCATCCAAGGAGAGTCGTCACGGGACAGGAAGATCTTGAAGCTCTATGGTGAGGATGTGTCCAAGGGGTCGAGGAGCGATCACCCAGAGGCCGAGTGGATGGCGAAGCAAGGCTACAAGTGGACTGATTTCGAGGAGGACGCCGAGGAGTCCATCCCCGCGCCGAGGAGTCTCGGCGGAGAGGGTTGGGACGAGTTCCCTTCTACTTGAGCCACCGCCAGGTAGGTGTCCTCTCGCCTTTTGGCGCCTCGATGCCAAAGGGGAGAGAGCGAGAGATTTCTTGAGTCTTGTGTTCGTGTTTGGTGTGTTTATTGCGTTTTCGGTTGAACTTCGCTTGAATCGTTTGAACCTCGTTTTAGTTGCTTTTCCTTCTTATGGTGTAAGACATATGCACTCTATCTATCTTAGCAAGCTTATGTTATATCGTGCTATATGTTGCTTAGATGTTATTCTTCGGACCTTTGTCTCTAAAATATAGGGGGAGTGGTGATCCTAGTTCGTGTGCTACGCAGTCCAAAGCATTCATCCAGAGAGCACACATCTAGGGGGAGCCCGTCTATATTTTGGAGAGGAGGGGTTTGCTCTTGCTCTATATTATTGTATCTTTGTGCGAATCCCGTATTGTCATCAATCCACCAAAAAGGGGGAGATTGTAAGGGCATATTTATCCCGTAAGTGTTTTGGTGATTGATGACGATACTTTTGCGGACTAATCGTATGCTTTGAGTTCCTCAGATAGTTCATCTCTAGGCTCGAGACGATTTGGTGCCCCTCGGAGACTATTGAAGACGGCGTCGTCCTACTTTCTTTTTGGTGGATTTGAGTCGTAGGAGAGCCGTACTATTAAGAGGGGGTCCGCGTCGGAAAGGTTAGGGCAGAATCAACACGTACACTTGTCCCTCCTTTCCCTGCACTTTGGAGCTTCCTTCGTTATCTTGGTTGTGCGGAAATCGACAAGCGCCATCAGATTGCGCGGTAGTACCGCAGGTACACTGTGATAGTACCGCTGGGTGCCACGGTAGTACCGCTCCTCCGGAGCGGTAGTACCACGGCTACCAGGCCTAGTGCCGCTCCGGTGCGGTAGTAGGGCAGATGTAATTTTTACATCCGCCACCACGGTAGTACCGCTCGTCCGGTAGCGGTAGTACCGCTGGAGCCCACGGTAGTATCTTGCTCCCTATGAGCCGTAGTACCGCGGGCCCTCCTACCGAAAATACCGTAGTTTCACGATAGTAGGCACGCGCTACGGTAGTACCGCTCCTCCGGAGCGGTAGTACCGCGTCGGATTTTGCACTACCGCAGTTTCAGCGGAAGTTGGCACGGATGTAATTTATTTCATCGCGCCCTTCTCGGTCGTGATTTCGCGCTTGCGGTAGTACCGCAAGGGGAGCGGTAGTACCGCGCAAGCGGTAGTACTGCCCTTAGTCAGGCTAGTCCCGGCTTGTGCTGCTGCAGCATGTAGTACCGTGGTCCGCCACGGTAGTACCGCTGGCTCATGTAGTACCGCTACCGAGCGGTAGTACCACGCGTCGCGGGCTGAATAAGTGGATAACGGTTGGATTTTTTCCACGACTATATAAGGGGCTTCTTCAACCTCTAGTTGAACACCTCTTCTCTCTCTAAGCTCCATTATTGCTCCAAGCTCCATTTTGGCCCGATCTCTCTCCCTAGCCAATCAAACTTGTTGATTTGCTCGGGATTGGGTGACAAGGGCCCTATCTACACTTCCACCACGAGATATTTGATTCCCCCCACTTATCCCTTGCGGATCTTGTTACTCTTGGGTGTTTGAGCATCCTAGACGGTTGAGGTCACCGTGGAGCCATATTCTATTGTGGTGAAGCTTCGTGGTGTTGTTGGGAGCCTCCAATTAAGTTGTGGAGATTGCCCCAACCTTGTTTGTAAAGGTTGATCGCCGCCTTCAAGGGCACCAATAGTGGAATCACGGCTCTTGCATTGTCGAGGGCGTGAGGAGATTCTGGTGGCCCTAGTGGCTTCTTGGGGAGCATTGTGCCTCCACACCGCTCTAACGGAGACGTACTTCCCCTCAAAAGGAAGGAACTTCGGTAACACATCCTCGTCTCCACCGGCTCCACTCTTGGTTATCTTATCCCTTTACTTGTGCAAGCTTATTTGTGTTCCTATCCTTGCTTGCTCGTGTGCTTGTGTTGTTGCATCATATAGGTTGTCCACCTAGTTGCACATCTAGACAACCTTTATTATTGCAAAGTTTAAATTGGTAAAGAAAAGCTTAAAAATTGTTAGTTGCCTATTCACCCCCCCCCCTCTAGTCAACTATATCGATCCTTTCAACCTTCGGTATTAGTTTTAGACCTGAATAATTGTTATTTGGTGCCAGCGTTGAGCATGAACATTATATCTGGATCTTGTTTGATGCGAGACGGCTATTCATTTAAATCTAAGAATAATGGTTGTTCTATTTATATGAGTAATATCTTTTATGGTCATGCACCCTTGAAGAGTGGTCTATTTTTGTTGAATCTCGAAAGTAATGATACACATATTCATAATGTTGAAGCCAAAAGATGCAGAGTTGATAATGATAGCGCAACTTATTTGTGGACTGCCGTTTGAGTCATATTGGTGTAAAGCGCATGAAGAAACTCCATACTGATGGACTTTTGGAATCACTTGACTATGAATCACTTGGTACTTGCGAACCGTGCCTCATGGGCAAGATGATTAAAACGCCGTTCTCCGGAACTATGGAGCGAGCAACTGATTTGTTGGAGATCATACATACTGATGTATGTGGTCCAATGAGTGTTGAGGTCACAAGTGGTATCGTTATTTTCTCACCTTCACAGATGATTTAAGCAGATATGGGTATATCTACTTAATGAAACATAAGTCTGAAACATTTGAAAAGTTCAAAGAATTTCAGAGTGAAGTTGAAAATCATCGTAACAAGAAAAATAAGGTTTCTACGATCTGATCATGGAGGAGAATATTTGAGTTACGAGTTTGGTCTACATTTGAAACAATACGGAATAGTTTCACAACTCACGCCACCCGGAACACCACAGCGTAATGGTGTGTCCGAACGTCGTAATCGTACTTTACTAGATATGGTGCGATCTATGATGTCTCTTACTGATTTACCGCTATTGTTTTGGGGTTATGCTCTAGAGACAGCTGCATTCACGTTAAATAGGGCACCATCAAAATCCGTTGAGATGACACCTTATGAACTGTGGTTTGGCAAGAAACCAAAGTTATCGTTTCTTAAAGTTTGGGGCTGCGATGCTTATGTGAAAAAGCTTCAACCTGATAAGCTCGAACCCAAATCGGAGAAATGTGACTTCATAGGATACCCAAAGGAAACTATTGGGTACACCTTCTATCACAGATCCGAAGGCAAAACATTCGTTGCTAAAAATGGATCCTTTCTAGAGAAGGAGTTTCTCTCGAAAGAAGTGAGTGGGAGGAAAGTAGAACTTGATGAGGTAACTGTACCTGCTCCCTTATTGGTAAGTAGTTCATCACAGAAACCGGTTCCTATGACACCTACACCAATTAGTGAGGAAGCTAATGATGATGATCATGAAGCTTCAGATCAAGTTACTACCGAACCTCGTAGGTCAACCAGAGTGAGATCCGCACCAGAGTGGTACGGTAATCCTGTTCTGGAGGTCATGTTGCTAGACCATGATGAACCTACGAACTATGAAGAAGCAATGGTGAGCCCAGATTCCGCAAAATGGCTTGAGGCCATGAAATCTGAGATGGGATCCATGTATGAGAACAAAGTGTGGACTTTGGTTGACTTGCCCGATGATCGGCAAGCAACTGAGAATAAATGGATCTTCAAGAAGAAGACAGACGCTGACGGTAATGTTACTGTCTATAAAGCTCAACTTGTTGCGAAAGGTTTTCGGAAAGTTCAAGGGATTGACTACGATGAGACCTTCTCACCCGTAGCGATGCTTAAGTCCGTCCGAATCATGTTAGCAATTGCCGCATTTTATGATTATGAAATTTGGCAAATGGATGTAAAGACTGCATCCTGAATGGATTTCTAGAAGAAGAGTTGTATATGATGCAACCTGAAAGTTTTATCGATCCAAAGGGAGCTAACAAAGTGTGCAAGCTCAAGTGATCCATTTATGGACTGGTCCAAGCCTCTCGGAGTTGGAATAAATGCTTTGATAGTGTGATCAAAGCATATGGTTTTATACAGACTTTTGGAGAAGCCTGTATTTACAAGAAAGTGAGTGGGAGCTCTGTAGCATTTCTAATCTTATATGTGGATGACATATTGTTGATTGGAAATGATATAGAATTTCTGGATAGCATAAAAGGATACTTGAATAAGAGTTTTTCAATGAAGGACCTCAGTGAAGCTACTTACATATTGGGCATCAAGATCTATAGAGATAGATCAAGACGATTAATTGGACTTTCACAAAGCACATACCTTGACAAAGTTTTGAAGAAGTTCAACATGGATCAAGCAAAGAAAAGGTTCTTACCTGTGTTACAAGGTGTGAAGTTGAGTAAGACTCAATGCCCGACCATTGTAGAAGATAGAGAGAAAATGAAAGATGTTCCCTATGCTTCAGCCATAGGCTCTATCATGTGTGCAATGCTGTGTACCAGACCTGATGTGTGCCTTGCTATAAGTTTAGCAGGAGGTACCAAAGTAATCCAGAGTGGATCATGGACAGCGGTCAAGAACATCCTGAAATACTTGAAAAGGACTAAGGATATGTTTCTCGTTTATGAAGGTGACAAAGAGCTCATCGTAAATGGTTACGTTGATGCAAGCTTTGACACTGATCCGGACGATTCTAAATCGCAAACCGGATATGTGTTTATATTGAACGGTGGAGCTGTCATTTGGTGCAGTTCTATACAAAGCGTCGTGGCGGGATCTACGTGTGAAGCGGAGTACATAGCTGCTTCGGAAGCAGCAAATGAAGGAGTCTGGATGAAGGAGTTCATATCCGATCTAGGTGTCATACCTAGTGCATCGGGTCCAATGAAAATCTTCTGTGATAATACTGGTGCAATTGCCTTGGCAAAGGAATCCAGATTTCACAAGAGGACCAAGCACATCAAAAGATGCTTCAATTCCATCTGGGACCAAGTCCAGGTGGGAGACATAAAGATTTGCAAGATACATACGGATCTGAATGTTGCAGACCCGTTGACTAAGCCTCTTCCACGAGCAAAACATGATCAACACCAAGGCTCCATGGGTGTTAGAATCATTACTATGTAATCTAGATTATTGACTCTAGTGCAAGTGGGAGACTGAAGGAAATATGCCCTAGAGGCAATAATAAAGTTATTATTTATTTCCTTATATCATGATAAATGTTTATTATTCATGCTAGAATTGTATTAACCGGAAACATGATACATGTGTGAATACATAGACAAACAGAGTGTCACTAGTATGCCTCTACTTGACTAGCTCATTAATCAAAGATGGTTATGTTTCCTGGCCATAGACATGAGTTGTCATTTGATTAATGGGATCACATCATTAGGAGAATGATGTGATTGACTTGACCCATTCCGTTAGCTTAGCACTTGATCGTTTAGTATGTTGCTATTGCTTTCTTCATGACTTATACATGTTCCTATGACAATGAGATTATGCAACTCCCGTTTACCGGAGGAACACTTTGTGTGCTACCAAACGTCACAACGTAACTGGGAGATTATAAAGGTGCTCTATAGGTGTCTCCGAAGGTACTTGTTGGGTTGGCGTATTTTGAGATTAGGATCTGTCACTCCAATTGTCGGGGAGGTATCTCTGGGCCCACTCGGTAATGCACATTACTATAAGCCTTGCAAGCATTGTATCTAATGAGTTAGTTGCGAGATGATGTATTATGGAACGAGTAAAGAGACTTGCCGGTAACGAGATTGAACTAGGTATTGAGATACCGATGATCGAATCTTGGGCAAGTAACATACCGATGACAAAGGGAACAACGTATTTTGTTATGCGGTTTGACCGATAAAGATCTTTGTAGAATATGTAGGAGCCAATATGAGCATCCAGGTTCTGCTATTGGTTATTGACCGGAGACGTGTCGCGGTCATGTGTACATTGTTCTCAAACCCGTAGGGTCCGCACACTTAAAGTTTTGGTGATGATTGTATTATGAGTTTTTGTGTTTTGATGTACTGAAGGTTGTTCGGAGTCCCGGATGTGATCACGGACATGATGAGGAGTCTCTAAATGGTCAAAACATAAAGATCGATATATTGGACGACTATGTTCAGACACCGGAATGGTTTCGGGAAGTTTCGGACATATACCGGAGTACCGGGGGGTTACCGGAACCCCCCGAGGAGTTTAATGGGCCAAGATGGGCCTTAGTGGAGAACGGGAAGGGCGTCTCGGGCTGGCCGCGCGCCCCCTCCCCCTCTAGTCCGAATTGGACAAGGAGGGGGGCGGCGCCCCCTTTCCTTCCCCCTATCTCCATCCCTTCCTTTCCCCCTCCTACTCCAACTAGGAAAAGAGGGAGTCCTACTCCCGGTGGGAGTAGGACTCCTCCCTGGCGCGCCCTCCCCTGGCCGGCCGGCTCCTCCCCCTGGTCCTTTATATACGGGGGCAGGGGGCACCTCTAGACACAACAATTGATCTCTTGATCTCTTAGCCGTGTGCGGTGCCCCCCTCCACCATATTCCACCTCGATCATATCGTAGTGGTGCTTAGGCGAAGCCCTGCGTCGGTAGCATCATCATCACCGTCACCACGCCGTCGTGCTGACGGAACTCTCCCGTGAAGCTCTGCTGGATCGGAGTTCGCGGGATGTCATCGAGCTGAACGTGTGCTGAACTCGGAGGTGCCGTACATTCGGCACTTGGATCGGTCGGATCGTCAAGACGTACGACTACATCAACTGCGTTGTGCTAACGCTTCCGCTTTCGGTCTACGAGGGTACGTGGACAACACTCTCCCCTCCCGTTGCTATGCATCACCATGATCCTGCGTGTGCGTAGGATTTTTTTTAAAATTACTACGTTCCCCAACAAAAATATGTGAGAACTTTAAAATTACGAGAAAGCTAAATTCCCGCCGACTGTAATTTTGCAACAGATCCGCACGATTCGGATGCCGTTAGATCCCGCTCCCGAATGGATAATCTGCATGCTTCAATTTTTAACGCAATTCCCGGTCGCCCCATGATTCCCGATCCCGCTTCGCACGTACCGTGATTCCTGCTCAATCCCGCTCCCGTTCGGGACTTTTTTTCCCTCGTGCTGCCTACTTCCCCTTTTCCTTCATGAAAAGAGTAAAAATTTGGGAGAAAATGGAATCGAACCTAGTACCTCCTTGGTATCTTGTAGTGCCCATAACCACCACGACTAGATTGAGGTTGTGACTACATTCAGTTTTTGTTATTCTTGTACCTGTAAAAAATGTGGCGTGAATAATAAAGTGTCCTTTTTTTCTTTCCTTTTTTTCACCGAATTTTCCTTCTTTTTCCTACTGTTTTTTCTTCATTTTAATAGTCAAATGGCTTGGCTGCTCTGTTAGTATTTTTAGGTCGAGGCCTTTTTAACCCCAAATTTCTTGCGTTTAGTAGGAAGAACACTTACAAGAACACAAATGCATAATATTGGGTATAAAAGCTATCAGTTCATCATGATTTTTGCGACATTTCTCCATTGTATCATTCACATGGTACATACACTTTGTACCCCCTTGAACACTACAATGATAATGAGAACAATTTCTTGATGAGCCAATGAGGCTTACGAACATTATGATAACTTTTGACCCGGGAAAAATTGTTGAAGTATACCCCGTAATTTCTGTGTAAGTAGCATTATAATATAGGAACCACGGACCTGATAACTTACGTACAAATACCGCGGTAACTTCAACTGCGACCCCCGGTGGGGGGGGGGGGGGAGGGGGTCGGGGGGATTGAAAACATATCCCTATAACTTCTGTGTGAAGAGCATGATAATTTACGCATCACACACCCGATAACTTATGTACTAACACAATGATAACTTTGGCGGGGGTGGGGGTTCTTGTAATACATCCCCGATAACTCCTGTGTGAATAGCATGGTAATTATGCACCGTAGACCTGATAACTTATGTGCGAGATGTTTGATAACTTTTGACTTATGAAAACAAAGTTGAAGAAACATGTCCCTGGTAATTTTTGTGCGAATTACATGGTAATTTATGCACCGCAGACCTGATAACTTACGTACAACCACGATGATAACTTTGACCCGATAACTCATGATTAAATAACATTATGATATATGCACAACTGACTTGATAACTTACTTAGTCTAGGTGTGATAACCTTTCACCCGAGGGGGGGGATTGTTGAAAAACACCCTTCGGTAACTCATGTGTGAATAGCATAGTAATACACACACAAGAGAGTTGATAACTTAGTTAACCCAGGCTTGATAACTTTTTGACCCAAAGAAGTTGTTGAAACAAACCAACATGAGATCTAGTTTTGAAGGTCTCACCGCAACGAATTTTTTATGTGAAAATGATTTTTGTATCGGAGCGACTGTTTGAGTTACAAAACATTTTTTTTCTTTTTGAGTTTCGGTGAGATCCTCCCTGACATTAGCATTTTTCGTTCCCTAGGGCACGAATGTGCTTATGTGAAGAATGTAGAAGAAATCATTTTTTATGCCCTGGTAAGTTATCTGTAAACAACACGATAACTTATGCTCAACTAGCATGATAACTTGTGTTGCACATGCGTGGTAATTTTTTATCTGGAAAAAGTCGTTGGAACATACCAACGTGGGATCTAGTTTCCAAGATCTTGTTGTGACGGATCTTTTATGTGAATTTTCTTTATCAAAGCGATGGTTTGAGCTATAATTTTTTTTTTTGAAAATTCGAAATAGGGAGAATTTAGAATGGCATCATAGTTATATGTCGTCTAGTGCATATATGCATGTGTACGTGAAAAGAAAAGTTGGAAGACCATCTTTTCATACATGATAGTTACTATGAAAACAACTTGGTAACTTATGTGTCGCAGTTGTGATAACTTACGTCGCACATACCTGGTAACTTTTTATCCAGAAAAAGTCATCGAAACATACTAACATAGGATCTAGTTTCGAAGGTCTCGTTGCGACGAATTTTTTATGTGAAAACAATTTTTCAATCGGAGCGACGGTTTGACCTACAAAATATTTTAAAATTTTAAATTTGATAAAATCTTCAATGACATCAGCAGTTTTGTCCTATATGCATGTATGCAGCTATTAGGGAAAAGATTGGACTGAATGTGTTTGCTTTTGTATTAAAAAAGAAATCAACAGCAGGCCGAGCTACCATAGATGAATCGTGCTGATCTATCGCTTATAGTCCGTACGTATGGACATTAGCACAGTCCTTAAAATTATATAAAAACATTTAAAAATTCATGAATATTTTTCAGAATGCCTGAACCTTTATAAAAAATTGCTTGAACACATTTCAAAATTCCACGAACATTTTCTTTCTAAATATATGAACACTATATAAATTTTGTGAACATCTTAAAAACTTCAGAGTTTATTGTTAATTAATTAATGTACATGATCATTTTTCAAAATGTAGTAACTCTTTTTTGAAAACTTCTTGAATATCTTTCAATATATAAGTATATTCTTTTAATCTGCAAACACAGTATTATTATTTTTAAATATGAATATATTCTAAATATGCGACCTTTTTAAAATGTGCATTTAAGAAAATACACTAACATCTTTACACAACCGAGGTCAATCATGGTGATTGTGTACATTTTTTTGTACCCCAACTGCAAGGCATGCTCAGTTATCTAGTAATATAAAATATATGATCATAGGTTAATGTTACACTTGAACTATTATAGCAGGTCTATGTAATAGTTGGTCGATTAGCGAAAATTGCTTTTGGAGGCCGAGCTCCACGGAGTCCTTGTTTTAACACATGGAATGTTTAAAAATCATAATTTTAAATAAATTGTGAAAAAATAAATTCATGACCATTTGAAAAATCTGTTAGAACCGCTGTTGGTTTTCTTCGAATTGAGCAGCTAACCAGGTTTTCATCATGGAGCGAACAACAAAAGTTTTTTGTACTGAAGGTCATAATGTGCGAGACGGTTTTCCAATGGAGCGAACGAGCCACGGGGGGCAAAATGGGCTGGCCGGACACGGGGGCAATTCTATGGATAAATAAAACATAGAATAGAAGCTGCCAGGGACGAACACGGCAAGAACACAATAGAGGAGAGGCACATAAATACTATATATGCCACTTCTAGCGACCAATAGCGAACGCCACTCCTATCGTTCAGCATGGGAAGCAGCCCAGATAGCGGTGCCCTTGTTTTTGCGCTGAGCGTGCGATAGGTCCGGTTTCAAGGTTTTTGGGAGTGGTGGGGTGCGAGTGTGGAGGTAGAGCGGACAGGTATTGTTTTTTGCTTGCTTTTCCACGAGTATCATTCTGTTTCTGTTCTTTCCATTTTCTTTTTTTCAACTCCCCCTTATTTCTAACCCCCTTTTTCAATGAAATGTATGAATGAAATACCTGAACATTTTAAAAATATCATTCATGCTTTTTCAAATTGCACGAAGATTTTCTGAAATAGGATGTACACTTTCAAAAAAGTCATGAGCGCTTTTAAATTGCATCTTTTAAAACATGTGAGTACTTGAAAATTATAAATAAATAAATTCATGAATATTTTCAAAATTCCTGAACCTTTATAAAAAAATGCTTGAACACATTTCAAAATTTCACGAACAATTTTTTCTAAAGATATGAACACTATATAAATTATGCAAACATCTAAAAACTTCAATGTTTATTTTAATTCATTAATGTACATGAACATTTTTCAAAATGCAGTAACTCTTTTTGAAAACTTCATGAATAATTTTCAATATATAAGTATATTCTTTAGATCTGCAAAACAATATTATTATTTTACATATGGATATATTCTAAATATGCAACCTTTTTAAAATGTGTGTTTAAGAAAATACACTAACATCTTTACACAACCGAGAGGTCAATCATGGTGATTGTGTACTTTTTTTTTGTAGCAAGGTATGCTTAGTTATCTAATAATATAAAATATATGATCATATGTTGATGTTACACTTGAACTATTATAGCAGGTCTATTAATAGTTGTCGATTAGCAGATACTCCCTCCGTTCGAAATTACTTGTCGCATAAATGGATCTATCTAGAAACGTCTAGATACATCCATTTATGCGACAGATAATTCCGAACGGAGGGAGTATATTACTACATAAAAATTGTTGAGAATGTCTAGCATTAGAGTAAGCATTTTCATAAGAAAAAGGAAAGAAAAGAAAATCAGAATTAGTATATAGCAAATCTAGCACTCTAAAAAATGTTGGTTTATGTCTAGAATGCATGTAATTGATGTTTTTTTGTGTGAAAAGGATCATTTTTGTTATAAAGATTCACCGAAAGTACAAAGCACCTCAAACATAATAAAAATTATATCGAGGTCCATGGACCGCAGAATGACCATTGCCGCTGTCAGAACGAACCGACGACGCGCCGCTGTCGCCGCAGCCGTACCAGAGCCGGCCTGACCTTGTCAATGACAGTCGGGAAGTCTTCGTGCACGCGCCCCTAAGGACCAGCACCCCGAAGACACAGTCAGTGCGGTAAATCCTTTAATATATCTGAAGAACCTGACACCAACTATCGCCGTTGTGTACGCACAACGAGAAACCCTAACCTTGCTGCCCCGAGGAGCTGGCAGGAATCTACGCTAGACCTCCATCTAATCCGTCCCAACTGGCAAACTTGAGGAGGATTAGAGCACCGAAGACTGACTCGAAAAAGAAGCACCGCCATCCATCCAAAGGCCGCCCTTGCGAGCACTAAAACCCTACCTATCTACTAGCCGGATTCGAGGCACCAGGAATTCCCTCTCCGCCACCGGCCGCTGGAGCGGCAGGCGAAGGGGAGGCGAATCCACAGACTCGTCGGTGAAGATCGAAGGGAGGAAGGCTTTCCCTAGTCACCATGCGTGAGGGGAAAGAAAGTCAAGCCTAGGCATGTAATTGATGTTGGATACACTTTATAAATTGGGCTGTGTGCGCCATGTTATCTTAGATTCAGGTGTAAACTTTTTTCGGTTATATCTCCTTTGTGCAAGGTTTCAACTCAATAAAGGATCACTAAATCAAAATAGAAAAATTAGAGGTGGATTCAAAAGTTGTCCCCTTGCAAGTCTCCTCCTTGTCCTTGTCTTGATTGAAAATAAGTAAATTATAAGCGCCCACCCAAACAGGACGAAAAGGAAGGAGTATATGTTAGGTGGAGAATGCTATTCGCAAAAGAAAAAAAAGGTCTGGAGAATGCATTTTAAAACGATATACTGCCGGCCTGAGAAATGTCAACAGCAACGACTTTAGGTTGTGGAGTTGGGCAAAAACCAATGACCATGCGTAATTGCGTATCATCAAACTCCTTTCCCTCCCTGTTAGTCTAAAAATATCATTAGACTCCAATCACCGAAGCAACCCAGAATCCAAAAATGCATGCGCCATGCCCATGCGGGCTAACTCGTGGCCCATTTGTTAGTTCCATCCCAACGAAGAGAAGGGACATTAATGTATTAATGTATAGTAACATACACTAGTAACATACACATATCCCTAGACTATGTTACTATCTTCATAGTGGATAGTAATATAAATGTGGTAACATGCAAATCTTTATTTATTAGATTATAGACTAATATTGCATTGGGACATGTGATGTTACAGTAACTACCTCTCTCCTCATTAACTCATTGTCACATAAGCAAATTTGCTGAGTTGGACTCGATGTTACTGCTGAAGTTACTGCCACTGTGGCTAGTCTTAGGCTGGTCATAGTGGGAGTAACATAAGTACTCCCTCCTTCCATTTATATAGGGTCTAATGCGTTTTTTAAGACCGCCTTTGACTATTGACAAGATTAATAGTACATGACATGCACAATGTGAAAATTATATCATTGAAAGCTTCTTTCACACATGAATTTAATGGTGTGCTTTGTGTAAGTTGCATGTCATATATTATTACTCTAATATTTGGTCAAAGTTAGCCTCGAAAAACGCATTAGGCCCTATATAGATGGAAGGAGGGAGTAGTAACATAGATGCCACATAAGCAAAAATAGTGATGTGACAAGTAATTAATAAGGAGAGAGGCAAATAGAGTACTATATTAGGTTGGTCAAATTGACGACCTAGGGATACGCGCACGCCCTGTAAACTGAGAGAGAGGTAGTAATATGTTACCATCACATAGCACTTCCCAATGCAAAATGAGTCTACAATGTAATAAATAAACAAATCTATGTTACCACACATATGACATTACCCACTATGAAGGTACTCCCTCCGTCTAGGTGTGTAAGTCATCTTACGTTGCGCACCGTGACCAAGGTGGAGGGGAAAACTGTTGGTGAACGTTGCAGAAAATTAAAATTTTTCCTACGGTTTCATCAAGATCTATCTATGAGTTCATCTAAGCAACGAGTCATGGGAGAGAGATTGCATCTACATACCACTTTGTAGATCGCGTGCGGAAGCGTTCACTAGAACGTGGATGACGGAGTCGTACTCGCCGTGATCCAAATCACCGATGACCGAGTGCCGAACGGACGGCACCTCCGCGTTCAACACACGTACGGGACGGGAGACATCTCCTCCTTCTTGATCCAGCAAGGGGAAAGGAGAGGTTGATGATGATGGCTCCAGCAGCAGCACAACGGCGTGGTGGTGGTGGAGCAGCAAGACTCGGCAGGCTTCGCCAAGCACGTGACGAAGGAGGAAGAGGTGTAGCAGGGGAGGGAGGCGCCAGAGTTTGTGGTCCGGCTGCCTCCCCTCCCTTTATATAGGCCCCAGGGGCGCCGCCCTGGGGATCCCATCTCCCAAGGGGCGGCGGCCAAGGGGTGGAGTGCCCCCAAGGCAGTGGGCGCCCCACCCTAGGGTTTCAACCCTAGGCGCAGGGTGGGCCAGGGGCGCACCAGCCCACTATGGGCTGGTTCCCTCCCCACTTCAGCCCATGGGGCCCTCCGGGATGGGTGGCCCCACCGGTGGACCCCGGGACCCTTCAGTGGTCCCAGACAATCTGAGGTGACCTCAAACTTTCCCGATGGTCAAACAATACTTCCTATATATAATTCTTTACCTCCGGACCATTCGGAACTCCTCGTGACGTCCGAGATCTCATCCGGACTCGAACAACATTCGGTTTACTGCATACTCATATTCATACAACCCTAGCGCCACCGAACCTTAAGTGTGTAGACCCTACGGGTTCGGGAGACACGAGACATGACCGAGACGGCTCTCGGGCAATAACCAACAGCGGGATCTGGATACCCATGTTGGCTCCACATGCTCCTCGATGATATCATCGGATGAACCACGATGTCGAGGATTCAAACAATCCGTATACAATTCCCTTTGTTAATCGGTATGTTACTCGCCCGAGATTCGATCGTCGGTATCCCAATACCTCGCTCAATCTCGTTACGGCAAGTCACTTTACTCGCATCGTAATGCATGATCCCGTGACGGACACTTGGTCACTTTGAGCTCATTATGATGATGCACTATCGAGTGGGCCAGTGATACCTCTCCGTAACACGGAGTGACAAATCGATCTCGATCCGTGTCAACCCAATGACACTTTCGGAGATACCGTAGTGCACCTTTATAGTCACCCAATTACATTGTGACGTTTGGTACACCCAAAGCACTCTTACGGTATCCGGAGTTACACGATCTCATGGTCTAAGGAAGAGATACTTGACATTGAAAAAGCTCTAGCAAAACGAACTACGATCTTGTGCTATGCTTAGGATTGGGTCTTGTCCATCACATCATTCTCCTAATGATGTGATCCCGTTGTCAATGACATCCAATGTCCATAGTCAGGAAACCATGACTATCTGTTGACCAACGAGCTAGTCAACTAGAGGCTCACTAGGGACATGTTATGGTCTATGTATTCACACGTGTATCATGATTTCCGGATAATACAGTTATAGCATGAATAAAAGACAATTATCACGAACAAGGAAATATAATAATAACCCTTTTATTATTGCCTCTAGGGCATATTTCCAACAGTCTCCCACTTGCACTAGAGTCAATAATCTAGTTACATTGTGATGAATCGAACACCCATAGAGTTCTGGTGTTGATCATGTTTTGTCCGCGGAAGAGGTTTAGTCAATGGATCTGCGACATTCAGATCCGTATGCACTTTGCAAATTTCTATGTCTCCGTCTTGAACATTTTCACGGATGGAGTTGAAGCGACGCTTTATGTGCCTGGTCTTCTTGTGAAACCTGGGCTCCTTGGCAAGTGCAATAGCTCCAGTGTTGTCACAGAAGAGTTTGATCGGCCCCGACTGTTGAGGAACGTAGTAATTTCAAAAATTTTCCTACGATCACGCAAGACCATGGTGATGGCATAGCAACGAGAGGGAGAGTGTCCGCCCACGCACCCTCGAGACCGAAAGCGAAGCGTTATTTCAACGCTGTTGATGTAGTCGACGTCTTCACGATCCGACCGATCCAAGCACCGTTACTCCGGCACCTCCGAGTTCTTAGCACACGTTCAGCTCGATGGCGATCCCCGGCTCCGATCCAGAAAGCGTCGGGGAGGAGTTCCACAAGACGACGGCGTGGTGACGATCTTGATGTTCTACCGTCGCAGGCTTCGCCTAAGCACCGCAACAATATGACCGAGGTGGAATATGGTGGAGGGGGCACCGACACGGCTAAGGAACGATCACGTAGATCAACTTGTGTGTTCTAGGGTGCCCCCGCCCCGTATATAAAGGAGCAAGGGGAGGGCGGCCAGCCCTTGGGGCGCACCAGGAGGGGGAGTCCTCCTCCTAGTAGGAGTAGGACTCCCTTTCCTAGTCCTACTAGGAAGAGGAAGGGGAAGGAAAGAGAGGAGAGGGAGAGGGAAGGGGCTCGCGCCCCCTCCTAGTCCAATTCGGACTCCCCATGGAGGGGGGGCGCGCCACCTCCTGGTGCAGCCCTCTCTCTCCCCTCTTGGCCCAATAAGGCCCATAACTTCCCCGGGGGGTTCCGGTAACCCCTCCGACACTCCGGTTTTCTCCGGAAACTTCCGGAACCTTTCCGGTGTCCGAATATAACCATCCAATATATCAATCTTTATGTCTCGACCATTTCGAGACTCCTCGTCATGTCCGTGATCACATCCGGACTCGAACTCCTTCGTACATCAAAATACATAAACTCATAATATAACCGTCATTGAAACCTTAAGCGTGCGGACCCTACGGTTCGAGAACTATGTAGACATGACCTAGAACCATTCTCGGTCAATAACCAATAGCGGAACCGGATGCCCATATTGGTTCCTACATATTCTACTGAAGATCTTTATCGGTCAAACCGCATAACAACATCGTTGTTCCCTTTGTCATCGGTATGTTACTTACCCGAGATTCGATCGTCGGTATCCAATACCTAGTTTAATCTCGTTACGGAAAGTCTCTTTACTCGTTCCGTAATACATCATCTCACAACTAACTCATTAGTTGTAATGCTTGCAAGGCTTATGTGATGTGTATTACCGAGAAGGCCTAGAGATACCTCTCCGACAATCGGAGTGACAAATCCTAATCTTGATTCATGCCAACTCAACATATACTTTGGAGACACTTGTAGAGTACCTTTATAATCACCCGATTCGTTGTGACGTTTGGTAGCACACAAAGTGTTCCTCCGTAAACGGAGTTGCATAATCTCATAGTTGCGGAACTTTGTATAAGTCATGAAGATAGCATAAGCAACATACTAAACGATCAAGTGCTAAGCTAATGAAATGGGTCATGTCAATCACATCATTCTCCTAATGATGTGATCCCATTAATCAAATGACAACACATGTCTATGGTTAGGAAACATAACCATCTTCGATTAATGAGCTAGTCCAGTAGAGGCATACTAGTGACTATCTGTTTGTCTATGTATTCACACATGTATTATGTTTCCGGTTAATACAATTCTAGCATGAATAATAAACATTTATCATGATATAAGGAAATAAATAATAACTTTATTATTGCCTCTAGGGCATATTTCCTTGATCTCCCACTTGCACTAGAGTCAATAATCTAGATTACACAAGAATGATTCTAACACCCATGGAGTCTTGGTGCTGATCATGTTTTGCTCGTGGAAGAGGCTTAGTCAACGGGTCTCGCAACATTCAGATCCGTATGTATTTTGCAAATCTCTATGTCTCCCACTTGGACTTGGTCCCGAATGGAATTGAAGCGTCTTTTGATATGCTTGGTCCTCTTGTGAAATCTGGATTCCTTTGCCAAGGCAATTGCACCAAGATTGTCACAGAAGATCTTCATTGGTCCCGATGCACTAGGTATGACACCTAGATCGGAAATGAACTCTTTCATCCAGACTCCTTCATTTGCTGCTTCGAAGCAGCTATGTACTCCGCTTCACATGTAGATCCCGCCACGACGCTTTGTTTAGAACTGCACCAACCGACAGCTCCACCGCTTAATAAAAATACGTATCCGGTTTGCGATTTAGAATCGTCCGGATCGGTGTCAAAGCTTGCATCGACGTAACCATTTACGACTAGCTCTTTGTCACCTCCATATACGAGAAACATATCCTTAGTCCTTTTCGTATTTCAGATGTTCTTGACCGCTGTCCGATGATCCACTCTGGATTACTTTGGTACCTTCCTGCCAAGCTTACAGCTAAGCATACGTCAGTCTGGTACACAGCATTGCATACATGATAGAGCCTATGGCTGAAGCATAGGAACATTTTCATTTCTCTCTATCTTCTGCTGTGGTCGGGCATTGAGTCCGACTCAATCTTACACCTTGTACTACAGGTAAAAACCTTTCTTTGCTCGATCCATTTTGAACTTCTTCAAAACTTTATCAAGGTATGTGCTTTGTGAAAGTCCTATTAAGCGCCTTGATCTATCTCTATAGATCTTGATGCCCAATATGTAAGCAGCTTCACCGAGGTCTTTCATTGAAAAACTTTTATTCAAGTATCCTTTTATGCTATCCAGAAATTCTATATCATTTCCAATCAACAATATGTCGTCCACATATAATATCGAAATGCTCTGAGCTCCCACTCACTTTCTTGTAAATACAAGCTTCTCCAAAAGTCTCAGATAAAACCATATGCTTTGATCACACTATCAAAGCGCTTATTCCAACTCCGAGAGGCTTGCACTGCACCATAAATTGATCGTTGAGCTTGCACACTTTGTTAGCACCCTTTGGATCAACAAAACCTTCTGGTTGCATCATATACAACTCTTCTTCTAGAAATCCATTCAAGAATGCAGTTTTACATCCATTTGCCAAATTTCATAATCATAAAATGCGGCAATTGCTAACATGATTCGGACGGACTTAAGCATCGCCACTGGTGAGAAAGTCTCATCGTAGTCAACCCCTTGAACTTGTCGAAAACCTTTTGCAACAAGTCGTGCTTTATAGACAGTTACATTACCATCGCGTCGTCTTCTTCTTAAAGATCCATTTATTCTCAATAGCTTGCCGATCATCGGGCAAGTCTACCAAAGTCCATACTTTGTTTTCATACATGGATCCCATCTCAGATTTCATGGCTTCAAGCCATTTTATGGAATCTGGGCTCACCATCGCTTCTTCATAGTTCGTAGGTTCACCATGATCTAGTAGCATGATTTCCGAATAGGATTACCGTACCACTCAGTGCGGATTTTGTTCTGATTGATCTCTGAGTTCAAGGACAACTTGATCTGAAGTTTCATGATCTTCATCATTATCTTCCTCACTAATCTGGTGTAGGTGTTACGTAAACTGATTTACGTGACGAGCTACTTTCCAATAAGGGAGCTGGTACTATTACCTCATCAAGTTCCACTTTCCTCCCACTCACTTCTTTCGAGAGAAACTCCTTCTCTAGAAAGGATCCATTTTAGCAACGAATGTCTTGCCTTCGGATCTGTGATAGAAGGTGTACCCAATTGTCTCCTTTGGGTATCCTATGAAGACACATTTTTCCGATTTGGGTTCAAGCTTATCAGGTTGAAGTTTCTTCACATAAGCATCGCAACCCCAAACTTTCGAAACGACAACTTTGGTTTCTTGCTAAACCATAGTTCATAAGGCGTCGTCTCAACGGATTTTGATGGTGTCCTATTTAACGTGAATGCGGCCGTCTCAAGAGCATATCCCCAAAATGATAGCGGTAAATTTGTAAGTGACATCATAGATCGCACCATATCCAAGAAAGTGCGACACGACGCTCGGACACACCATTGCGCTGTGGTGTTCGGGTGGCGTGAGTTGCTAAACTATTCGCATTGTTTCAAATGTAGACCAAACTCGTAACTCAAATATTCGCCTCCACGATCAGATCGTAGAAACTTTATTTTCTTATTACGATGATTTTCAACTTCACTCTGAAATTCTTTGAACTTTTCAAATGTTTCAGACTTATGTTTCATTAAGTAGATATACCCATATCTGCTTAAGTCATCTGTGAAGGTGAGAAAATAACGATATCCTCCACGAGCTTCAACATTCATCGGACCACATACATACGTATGTATGATTTCCAACAAATCTGTTGCTCTCTCCATAGTACCGGAGAACGGGTTTTAGTCATCTTGCCCATGAGGCACGGTTCTTAAGTGCCAAGTGATTCATAATCAAGTGACTCCAAAAGTCCATCAAGATGGAGTTTCTTCATGCGCTTTATACCGATATGACCTAAACGGCGGTGCCACAAATAAGTTGCACTATCATTATCAACTCTGCATCTTTTGGTTTCAACATTATGAATATGTGTATCACTACTATCGAGATTCATTAAAATAGACCACTCTTCAAGGGTGCATGACCATAAAAGATATTATTCATATAAATAGAACAACCATTATTCTCGATTTAAATGAATAACCGTCTCGCATCAAACAAGATCCAGATATAATGTTCATGCTCAATGCGGCACCAAATAACAATTATTTAGGTCTAAAACTAATCCGAAGGTAGATGTAGAGGTAGCGTGTCGATTGCGATCACATCGACTTTGGAACCATTTCCCACGCCGCATCGTCACCTCGTCCTTTGCCGGTGTTCGCAATCCGTAGTCCCCTGCTTTGAGTTGCAAATATTAGCAATGTAACCATTATCAAATACCTGTGTACTCTGCGAGCTCTAGTAAGGTACACATCAATAACATGTATATCACATATACCTTTGTTCACCTTGCCATCCTTCTTATCCGCCAAATACTTGGGGCAGTTCCGCTTCAAAGGACTAGTCGCTTGCGAGAGAAGCACTCGATTTCAGGTTTAGGTCCGACTTGGGTTTCTTCTCCGATCAGCAACTTGTTTGCTGTTCTTTTGAAGTTCCTTCTTCTTCCCTTTGCCTTTCTTCTTGAAACTAGTGGTCTTATTGACCATCAACACTTGATGCTCCTTCTTGATTTCTACCTCCGCAGCTTTTAGCATTGCGAAGAGCTCGAGCATAGTCTTTACTAACCCTTGCATATTATAGTTCATCACGAAGCCTTTGTAGCTTGGTGGCGGTGATTGAAGAATTTCATCAATGACACAATCATCGGAAGATTAACTCCCGGTTGATTCAAGTGATTGTAATACCCGGACATTTTGAGTATGTGCTCACCGACATAACTATTCTCCTCCATCTTGCAGCTATAGAACTTATTGGAGACTTCATATCTCTCAATCCGGGCATTCTGTTGAAATATCAACTTCAACTCTGGAACATCTCATATGCTCCATGACGCTCAAAACGTCGTTGAAGACCGGTTCTAAGCCGTAAAGCATGGCACATCGAACTATAGAGTAGTCATCGCTTTGCTCGCGCAGACGTTCTTAACGCCGTCGGTTGCATCAAGAAGAGTCTGCACCTAGCGGTGCATCCAGACGTAACTTTTACGTGCAGCAATGAGGATAATCCTCGTTACGGACCCGATCCGTGTAATTGCTACCATCATCTTTCAACTTTGCTTTCTCAAGGAACGCATTAAAATTCAACGGAACAACAAAGACGAGCCATCTATCTACAAAGAAACATAGATAAGCAAAATACTATCGGTACTAAGTTCATGATAAATTTAAGTTCAATTAATCATATTACTTAAGAACTCCCACTTAGGCAGACATCTCTAGTCATCTAAGTGATCACGTGATCCAAATCAACTAATCCATAACCGATCATCACGTGAGATGGAGTAGTTTTCAATGGTGAACATCTTATGTTGATCATATCTACTATATGATTCACGCCGACCTTCGGTCTCCGTGTTCCGAGGCCATATCTGCATATGCTAGGCTCGTCAAGTATAACCTGAGTATTCTGCGTGTGCAAAACTGGCTTACACCCGTTGTAGATGGACGAGAGCTTATCACACCCGATCATCACGTGGTGTCTCGCACGACGAACTTTGGCAACGGTGCATACTCGTGGAGAACACTACTTGATAATTTTTAGTGAGAGATCATCTTATAATGCTACCGTCAATCAAAGCAAGATAAGATGCATAAAGGATAAACATCACATGCAATCAATATAAGTGATATGATATGGCCATCATCATCTTGTGCTTGTGATCTCCATCTCCAAGCAACCGTCATGATCACCATCGCCACCCGGCGCGACACCTTGATCTCCATCGTAGCATCGTTGTCGCCTCGCCAACTATTGCTTCTACGACTATCGCTACCGCTTAGTGATAAAGTAAAGCAATTACATGGCGTTGCATTTCATACAATAAAGCGACAACCATATGGCTCTCGCCGATTGCCGATAACTCGGTTACAAAACATGATCATCTCATACAATAAAATATAGCATCACGTCTTGACCATATCACATCACATCATGCCCTGCAAAAACAAGTTAGACGTCCTCTACTTTGTTGTTGCAAGTTTTACGTGGCTGCTACGGGCTGAGCAAGAACCGTTCTTACCCACGCATCAAAACCACAACGATACTTCGTCAAATAGACTCCGTTTTAACCTTCTCAAGGACGGGCGAGCCACACTCGGTTCAACTAAAGTGAGAGAGACACACACCCGCCATCACCTTTAAGCAACGAGTGCTCACAGCGGTGAAACCAGTCTCGCGTAAGCGTCTGCTGTAATGTCGGTCCGGGCCGCTTCATCTCACAATACCGCTGAACCAAAGTATGACATGCTGGTAGGTAGTATGACTTGTATCGCCCACAACTCACTTGTGTTCTACTCGTGCATATGACATCAACGCATAAAACCAGGCTCGATACCATTGTTGAGGAACGTAGTAATTTCAAAAATTTCCTACGATCACGCAAGACCATGGTGATGGCATAGCAACGAGAGGGAGAGTGTCCGCCCACGCACTCGTGAGACCGAAAGCGGAAGCGTTATTTCAACGCTGTTGATGTAGTCGACGTCTTCACGATCCGACCGATCCAAGCACCGTTATTCGCACCTCCGAGTTCTTAGCACACGCTCAGCTCGATGACGATCCCGGGCTCCGATCCAGCAAAGCGTCGGGAGGAGTTCCGTCGACGACGGCGTGGTGGACGATCTTGATGTTCTATCGTCGCAGGGCTTCGCTAAGCACCGCAACAATATGACCGAGGTGGAATATGGTGGAGGGGCACCGCCTGACACGCTAAGGAACGATCACGAGATCAACTTGTGTGTTCTAGGGTGCCCCCTGCCCCCGTATATAAAGGAGCAAGGGGAGGGCGGCCAGCCCTTGGGCGCACTAGGAGGGGGGAGTCCTCCTCCTAGTAGAGTAGGACTCCCTTTCCTAGTCCTACTAGGAAGAGGGAAGGGGAAGGAAAGAGAGGGAGGGAGAGGGAAGGGGCTGCGCGCCTCCTAGTCCAATCGGACTCCCCATGGAGGGGGGCGCGCCACCTCTGGTGCAGCCCCTCTCTCCCTCTTGGCCCAATAAGGCCCATAACTTCCCGGGGGTTCCGTAACCCCTCCGACACTCCGGTTTTTCTCCGGAAACTTCCGGAACCTTTCCGGTGTCCGAATATAACCATCCAATATATCAATCTTTATGTCTCGACCATTTCGAGACTCCTCGTCATGTCCGTGATCACATCCCGGACTCGAACTCCTTGGTACATCAAAATACATAAACTCATAATATAACCGTCATTGAAACCTTAGCGTGCGGACCCTACGGTTCGAGAACCATGTAGACATGACCTAGAACCATTCTCGGTCAATAACCAATAGCGGAACCTGGATGCCCATATTGGTTCCTACATATTCTACGAAGATCTTTATCGGTCAAACCGCATAACAACATCGTTGTTCCCTTTGTCATCGGTATGTTACTTACCCGAGATTCGATCGTCGGTATCCAATACCTAGTTTAATCTCGTTACGGAAAGTCTCTTTACTCGTTCGTAATACATCATCTCACAACTAACTCATTAGTTGTAATGCTTGCAAGGCTTATGTGATGTGTATTACCGAGAAGGCCTAGAGATACCTCTCCGACAATCGGAGTGACAAATCCTAATCTTGATTCATGCCAACTCAACATATACTTTCGGAGACACTTGTAGAGTACCTTTATAATCACCCGATTACGTTGTGACGTTTGGTAGCACACAAAGTGTTCCTCCGTAAACGGAGTTGCATAATCTCATAGTTGCAGGAACTTTGTATAAGTCATGAAGATAGCATAAGCAACATACTAAACGATCAAGTGCTAAGCTAATGAAATGGGTCATGTCAATCACATCATTCTCCTAATGATGTGATCCCATTAATCAAATGACAACACATGTCTATGGTTAGGAAACATAACCATCTTGATTAATGAGCTAGTCCAGTAGAGGCATACTAGTGACTATCTGCTTGTCTATGTATTCACACATGTATTATGTTTCGGTTAATACAATTCTAGCATGAATAATAAACATTTATCATGATATAAGGAAATAAATAATAACTTTATTATTGCCTCTAGGGCATATTTCCTTCACCGACGCATTGGGTATGACTCCTAGGTCGGTGATGAACTCCTTCACCCAAATTGCTTCATGCGCTGCCTCCGAGGCTGCCATGTACTCCGCTTCACATGTAGATCCCGCCACGACGCTTCTTGCTTGCATTTTGCACCAGCCATTGCTCCACCATTCAACATATACACGTATCCAGTTTGTGACCTAGAGTCATCCAGATCTGTGTCGAAGCTAGCGTCGACGTAACCCTTACTGACGAGCTCTTCGTCACCTCCATAAACGAGAAACATGTCCTTTGTCCTTTTCGGTACTTCAGGATATTCTTGACCGCTGTCCAAAGTGTTCCTTGCGGGATTACTTTGGTACCTTCCTACCAAACTTACGACAAGGTTTACATCAGGTCCGGTACACAGCATGGCATACATAATAGATCCTATGGCTGAGGCATGGGGATGACGCTCATCTCTTCTTTATCTTTTGCCGTGGTCGGGCATTGAGTGAGCTCAATCTCACACCTTGCAAGACAGCAAGAACCCTTTCTTGACTGATCCATTTTGAAATTCTTCAAAATCTTATCAAGGTATGTGCTTTGTGAAAGACCTATGAGGTGTCTCGATCTATCTCTATAGATCTTGATGCCTAATATATAAGCAGCTTCTCCAAGGTCCTTCATTGAAAAACTTTTATTCAAGTAGGCCTTAATGTTGTCCAAGAGTTCTATATCATTTCTCATCAAAAGTATGTCATCTACATATAATATGAGAAATGCTACTGAGCTCCCACTCACTTTCTTGTAAACGCAGCTTCTCCATAAGTCTCAAGATAAACCCAAACGCTTTGATCATCTCATCAAAGCGAATGTTCCAACTCCGAGATGCTTGCACCAGCCCATAAATGGATCATTGGAGCTTGCATACTTTGTCAACATTCTTAGGATCGACAAAACCTTCCGGCTGCATCATATACAGCTCTTCCTTAAGATAACCGTTAAAGAACGCTGTTTTGACGTCCATCTGCCATATCTCATAATCATAGTATGCGGCAATTGCTAACATGATTCGGACGGACTTAAGCTTCGCCACGGAGAGAAAGTCTCATCGTAGTCAATCCCTTGAACTTGTCGATAACCCTTAGCGACAAGTCGAGCTTTATAGATGGTAACATTACCATCCGCGTCCGTCTTCTTCTTAAAGATCCATTTGTTTTCTATCGCTCGCCTATCATCGGCAAGTCTGTCAAAGTCCATACTTTGTTTTCATACATGGATCCTATCTCGGATTGCATGGCTTCAAGCCATTTGTTGGAATCTGGGCCCGCCATCGCTTCTTCATAGTTCAAGGTTCACCGTTGTCTAACAACATGATTTCCGTGACAGGGTTGCCATACCACTCTGGTGTGGAACGTGTCCTTGTGGACCCACTGAAGTTCAGTAGCAACTTGATCCAAGTACCTTGATCATCATCATTAATTTCCTCTCCAAGAGGTGTAGGCACCACAGAACATTTTCTGAGCTGCATTACTTTCGGTTCAAGAGGTAGTACTTCATCGAAGTTCTACTTTCCTCCCACTTACTCCTTTCGAGAGAAACTCTTTTCCGTAAAGGATCCGTTCTTGGCAACAAAGATCTTGCCTTCGGATCTAAGGTAGAAGGTATACCCAATGGTTTCCTTAGGGTATCCTATGAAGACGCATTTTCCGACTTGGGTTCGAGCTTTTCAGTTGAAGTTTCTTGACATAAGCATCGCATCCCCAAACTTTTAGAAACGATAGCTTAGGTTTCTTCCCAAACCATAATTCATACGGTGTCGTCTCAACGGATTTAGACGGTGCCCTATTTAAAGTGAATGTAGCTGTCTCTAGAGCGTATCCCCAAAATGATAGCGATAAATCAGAAGAGACATCATAGATCGCACCATATCCAATAGAGTGCGATTACGACGTTCGGACACACCATTACGCTGAGGTGTTCCAGGCGGCGTGACGATTCCACATTTCCTTAAGTGTGTACCAAATTCGTGACTTAAATATTCTCCTCCACGATCTGATCGTAAGAACTTTATTTTTCGGTCACGTTGATTCTCTACCTCATTCTGAAATTCCTTGAACTTTTCAAAGGTCTCAGACTTGTGTTTCATCAAGTAGACATACCCATATCTACTTAAGTCATCGTGAGAGTGACAACATAACGATATCCTCCATGAGCCTCAACGCTCATTGGACCGCATACATCGGTATGTATGATTTCCAATAAGTTGGTTGCTCGCTCCATTGTTCGGAGAACGGAGTCTTGGTCATTTTGCCCATAAGACATGGTTCGCATGTGTCAAATGATTCATAATCGAGAGACTCTAAAAGTCCATCGAATGGAGCTTCTTCATGCGCTTGACACCAATGTGACCAAGGCGGCAAGTGCCACAAGTATGTGGGACTATCGTTATCAACTTTACATCTTTTGGTATTCACACTATGAATATGTGTAATATTACGCTCGAGATTCATTAAGAATAAACCATTGACCATCGGAGCATGACCATAAAACATATCTCTCATATAAATAGAACAACCATTATTCTCGGATTTAAATGAGTAGCCATCTCGCATTAAACGAGATCCCGATACAATGTTCATGCTCAAACTTGGCACCAAATAACAATTATTGAGGTTTAAAACTAATCCGTAGGTAAATGTAGAGGCAGTGTGCCGACGGCGATCACATCGACCTTGGAACCATTCCCGACGCAAGATCGTCACCTCGCCCTTCGCCGGTCTCCGTTTATTCCGCAGCTCCTGCTGTGAGTTACAAATATGAGCAACGGCACGGTATCAAATACCGGGAGTTACTACGAGTCTTGGTAAGGTACACATCAATTACATGTATATCAAATATACCTTTAGTGTTGCCGGCCTTCTTGTCCGCTAAGTATTTGGGGCAGTTCCGCTTCCAGTGACCCTTCCCTTTGCAATAAAAGCACTCTGTCTCAGGCTTGGGTCCATTCTTTGACTTCTTCCCAGCAACTTGCTTACCGGGCGCGGCAACATCCTTGCCGTCCTTCTTGAAGTTCTTCTTACCCTTGCCCTTTTTGAACTTAGTGGTTTTATTGACCATCAACACTTGATGTTCTTTCTTGATTTCAACCTCTGCTGACTTCAGCATTGAGAATACTTCGGGAATGGTCTTCACCATCCCGCATATTGTAGTTCATCACAAAGCTCTTGTAGCTTGGTGGGAGCGATCAAGGATTCTGTCAATGACCGCCTCGTCCGGGAGGTTTATGTCCAGTGGGACAGGCGGTTGTGCAACCCGGACATTTTGAGTATGTGCTCACCGACGAATTATTTTCCTCCATCTTACAACTATAGAACTTGTCGGAGACTTCATATCTCTCGACCGGTCATGAGCTTGGAAAACTAGTTTCAGCTCCTCGAACATCTCATATGCTCCGTGTTGCTCAAAACGCTTTTGGAGCCCGGTTCTAAGTGTAAAGCATGCCGCACCGAACGAGGGAGTAATCATCAAGACGAGACTGCCAAGCATTCATAATGTCTTGGTTCTCGTGGACGGTGCATCACCTAGCGGTCCTTCTAGGACATATTGTTTCTGGCAGCTATGAGGATGATCTCGGGTTCGGACCCAGTCCGTATAGTTGCTGCCATCATCTTTCAGCTTGGTTTTCTCTAGGAACGCGTTGAAGTTCATGTTGACATGAGCATTGGCCATTTGATCTACAAGACATATTTGCAAAGGTTTTAGACTAAGTTCATGATAATTAAGTTCATCTAATCAAATTATTTTAATGAACTCCCATTCAGATTAGACATCCCTCTAGTCATCTAAGTGTTACACGATCCGAGTCGACTAGGCCGTGTCCGGTCATCACGTGAGACGGACTAGTCATCGTCGGTGAACATCTTCATGTTGATCGTATCTTCCATACGACTCGTGTTCGACCTTTCGGTCTCCGTGTTCCGAGGCCATGTTTGTACATGCTAGGCTCGTCAAGTTAACCCTAAGTGTTTTGCATGTGTAAAACTGTCTTACACCCATTGTATGTGAACGTAAGGATCTACCACACCCGATCATCACGTGGTGCTTCAAACGATTTAACTTTAGCAACGGTGCACGTTAGGGAGAACACTTCTTGATATTGTTGTAAGGATCATCTTATTTACTACCGTCGTTCTAAGTAAACAAGATGCATAAACATAATAAATATCACATGCAATTATATAGTAGTGACATGATATGGCCAATATCATATAGCTCCATTGATCTCCATCTTCGGGGCTCCATGATCATCTTGTCACCGGCATGACACCATGATCTCCATCATCATGATCTCCATCATCGTGTCTCCATGAAGTTGCTCGCCAACTATTACTTCTACTACTATGGCTAATGCGTTTAGCAATAAAGTAAAGTAATTTACATGGCGTTCTTCAATGACACGCAGGTCATACAAAAATAATGACAACTCCTATGGCTCCTGCCGGTTGTCATACTCATCGACATGCAAGTCGTGATTCCTATTACAAGAACATGATCTCATACATCACAATATGTCATTCATCATTCATCACAACTTCTAGCCATATCACATCACATGACAATTGCTGCAAAAACAAGTTAGACGTCCTCTAATTGTTGTTGCATCTTTTACGTGGCTGCAATTGGGTTCTAGCAAGAACGTTTTCTTACCTACGAATAACCACAACGTGATTTTGTCAACTTCTATTTACCCTTCATAAGGACCCTTTTCATAGAATCCGCTCCAACTAAAGTGGGAGAGACAGACACCCGCCAGCCACCTTATGCAACTAGTGCATGTCAGTCGGTGGAACCGGTCTCACGTAAGCGTACGTGTAAGGTTGGTCCGGGCCGCTTCATCCCACAATACCGCTGAAGCAAGATAAGACTAGTAGCGGCAAGCAAGTTGACAAGATCTACGCCCACAACAAAATTGTGTTCTACTCGTGCAAAAGAGAACTACGCATAGACCTAGCTCATGATGCCACTATTGGTGAACGTTGCAGAAAATTAAAAATTTTCCTACGGTTTCACCAAGATCTATCTATGAGTTCATCTAAGCAACGAGTCATGGGAGAGAGATTGCATCTACATACCACTTTGTAGATCGCGTGCGGAAGCGTTCACTAGAACGTGGATGACGGAGTCGTACTCGCCGTGATCCAAATCACCGATGACCGAGTGCCGAACGGACGGCACCTCCGCGTTCAACACACGTACGGGACGGGAGACGTCTCCTCCTTCTTGATCCAGCAAGGGGAAAGGAGAGGTTGATGATGATGGCTCCAGCAGCAGCACAACAGCGTGGTGGTGGTGGAGCAAGAAGCACTCGGCAGGGGCCGCCAAGCACGTGACGGAGGAGGAAGAGGTGTAGCAGGGGAGGAGGCGCCGGAGTTTGAGGTCGGTTGCCCCTCCCTCCCTTTATATAGGCCCCCAAGGGGCGCGCCCTGGGGATCCCATCTCCCAAGGGGGAGGCGGCCAAGGGGTGGAGTGCCCCCCAAGGCAAGTGGGCCCCCCACCCTAGGGTTTCAACCCTAGGCGCAGGGGGTGGGCCAAGGCGCACCAGCCCACTATGGGCTGGTTCCTCCCCACTTCAGCCCATGGGGCCCTCCGGGATGGGTGGCCCCACCGGTGGACCCCGGGACCCTTCCGTGGTCCGGTACAATACCGGTGACCCGAAACTTTCCCGATGGCGAAACAATACTTCCTATATATAATTATTTACCTCCGGACCATTCCGAACTCCTCGTGACGTCCGAGATCTCATCCGGACTCGAACAACATTCGGTTTACTGCATACTCATATTCATACAACCCTAGCGCCACCGAACCTTAAGTGTGTAGACCCTACGGGTTCGGAGACACGTAGACATGACCGAGACGGCTCTCGGGCAATAACCAACAGCGGATCTGGATACCCATGTTGGCTCCCACATGCTCCTCGATGATATCATCGGATGAACCACGATGTCGAGGATTCAAACAATCCGTATACAATTCCCTTTGTCAATCGGTATGTTACTGCCGAGATTCGATCGTCGGTATCCCAATACCTCGCTCAATCTCGTTACCGCAAGTCACTTTACTCGCATCAGTAATGCATGATCCGTGACCGGACACTTGGTCACTTTGAGCTCATTATGATGATGCACTACCGAGTGGGCCCAATGATACCTCTGCGTAACACGGAGTGACAAATCCGATCTCGATCCGTGTCAACCCCGCAGACACTTTCGGAGATACCTGTAGTGCACCTTTATAGTCACCCGAGCCACGTTGTGACGTTCGGTACACCCAAAGCACTCTTACAGTATCCAGGAGTTACACGATCTCATGGTCTAAGGAAGAGATACTTGACATTGAAAAAGCTCTAGCAAAACGAACTACACGATCTTGTGCTATGCTTAGGATTGGGTCTTGTCCATCACATCATTCTCCTAATGATGTGATCCCGTTGTCAATGACATCCAATGTCCATAGTCAGGAAACCATGACTATCTGTTGACCAACGAGCTAGTCAACTAGAGGCTCACTAGGGACATGTTATGGTCTATGTATTCACACGTGTATCATGATTTCCGGATAATACAGTTATAGCATGAATAAAAGACAATTATCACGAACAAGGAAATATAATAATAACCCTTTTATTATTGCCTCTAGGGCATATTTCCAACAAAAACGAGAGAACTTAATGTGTTTTTGCTAATTAATAGCAATGCATGCAACAAACTGATCAATGCATGTCGTGTTTGGTAGTCTCAAATAATTTAAAGCATGCATGACCCACATCTCTTATTGGTTGATATGTCACGAAACAAGAAACGAGATAAGAGTTCATGTACATCGCTTAAGTGTTTTGGGATTATTTGATTTTCGTAAGATGACTTACACACCTAGACAGAGGGAATAGTAACATAGACTAGTAACATATGCATGTTACTAGTTTAAGTTAAACTCTCCACTATAACCAGCCTTATAGTACAGTACTACTAGTATATAACAAAATGCGACCAGATCACGAACAGGCACAATTCGCTGGGCGACCTCAACAATAACAAAATGCGGCAAGCAACGATTTCTTGATAGGGTGTCACGCCCAATATGCGACCCTATCCAAAAGGAACTCGACGGTTCCACCAAGGATAGACCCGCATATTGAAACGCTTTTGCAAGGTGGATATCATTACATCAACATTACATAATAGATGGGGATACATACATAAGGCACAAATGCCACAAGAATACAACATCACAATACATAAGAGCAACATCCGACTACGGATGAAACATAAACAGAAACTCAAACGACATCCACCCTGCTAGCCCAGGCTGCCGACCTGGAACCTATCCCCTGATCGAAGAAGAAGCAGAAGAAGAACTCCAAAACAAGTAAACATCGCTCTCGCGTCATGATCATCGCATAACCTGCACCTGCAACTGGTGGTGTAGTAATCTGTGAGCCACGAGGACTCAGCAATCCCATTACCATGGGTATCAAGACTAGCAAAGCTTAATGGGAAAGGAAGGGTAAAGTGGTGAGGTTGCGATGGCGACTAAGCATATATGGTGGCTAACATACGCAAATGAGAGCGAGAAGAGAAACAAAGGGCGGTCGTCAACTAGTAATGGTCAAGAAGTGATCCTGAACTCCTACTTACGCCGACATAACCCGAAACCGTGTTCTCCTCTCGATCAACCCGAAAAGAGACACTCCGGTTACGCACACGGTTGGTGTATTTTAGAAGAGTTTGCTTCAAGTTTACTACAACGGATATTAACAAATTCCCATCTCGCCACATAATCGCGGGCACGGCTCTCGAAAGTTTATACCTGCGGGGTGTCCCAACTTAGCCCATGATAAGCTCTCGCGATCAACAAAGGATATTCCTTCTCCCGGAAGACCCGATCAGTCTCGAATCCCGGCTACAAGACATTTCGACGGTAATAAAACAAGACCAGCAAAGCCGCCCGATGTGCCGACAAATCCCGATAGGAACTGCACATATCTCGTTCTCAGGGCACACCGGATAGGTCAGCCTACGAGTAAAACCAGCCCTCGAGTTGCCCGTGGTGGCCCCTTGATCTGCCCGTTTGGACCAACACTCGAAGGAGCACCGCCGGGGGCTAAAATAAAGATGACCCTTGGGCTCCGAAACCCAAGGGAAAAAGGGCTAGGTGAGGCAAATGGTAAAACCAATGTTGGGCCTTTTTGGAGGAGTCTTATTCAAAGCGAACTGTCAAGGGGTCCCATAAATCACCCGACAGCGTTAGGGACGCAAAATCCGGGAACATAATACCGATATGACGGAAACTAGGGCGGCAAGAGTGGAACAAAACACCAGGCATAAGGCCGAGCCTTCCACCCTTTACCAAGTATATAGATGCGTTAATTAAATAAGATATATTGTGATATCCCAACAAGTAAACATGTTCCAGCAAGGAACAACATCTCCATGTTCCAACAAGGAACAAACTTCATCTTCACCTACAACTAACAACGCTATAAGAGGGGCTGAGCAAAGCGGTAACATAGCCAAACAACCGTTTGCTGGGAAGGTGACAACGAGTTAGAGGTTCATGGCAATTTGGGAGGCTTGAGCAGCAAGTGATAGGTAACGCAGCATAGCGATAGAACGAAGCAACTAGCATAGCAATGATAGTAATGAGATAGCAAGAAGAACGAGTCCATGAAGAAGACGAACGGATGAAGCCGAACCAAGCGTAGACGAACGAATCCTCACGATCGCAACGCAACAGGAACTAACAAGAAGAAGCACACAACATAGTAAACACACCACACATGAACAAGACATGATGCACAACAAGCATGATGCATGACAAGGCTAGATGAGGCTACTCATGGCAAGAGATGAGGCAAACAAGAGCAACACATCAAGGCAAGTTTAAATGAGGCCGGAAACAACATAGAACAATTCCGGTAAGTCCTCATATGCAAATTTCGAAATTGGTCCAGATCTGAATAAACCTTACGTTCAAGTTGTTAAACAACAATTTAAGATGCACCACGATGATCTACACGAAATTCTAGTCAATTTACATATAAAGTTCATTAGATTCGGAGCTACGGCCTAGAAGATATGAGCAAAACAAGATAAGCATGGCATTGATGCAAAATGCAAACAAACATCAAGCAAACACCTCAAAACAAGGATGCAACATGATAATATGAAACTACATGCAAAATCAAGCAAGTTTCATATAGAGCACACTCAAAACGGAGCAACGGTTCAACACATACACATGAAACAAGTTTAAAGGACAAGCTGTCCAAAACATCAACTAGGCATATTGCAAGCATCATAACAACATGCTACAAGACCTCAAAATGAAAACAAAAGGCATGGGCATGATGTACAGGTAAAGCACAACAAAACATGAACACTGAGCTATCTCCAAAAATCACTAGAACATGCTCAAAATGACATGGCAAGATTGCATATAATATCAGGTTCACAGACTTAGCAGAATTTCAGGACATGGCAGAAATAACATCAGGTTAACAAGTTTAGAGCTATGAAACAACATGTTACAGCAAGCTATCAAGTCAAACTAGAGCATGGCATGAATCTACTCAAAGCATATAACAAAAGTCCTTTACTGACCATGAGCCAAAAAGGATCAGAAAATATGATGGAACCCATGTGAACATGGCAGTTATATTACAGATTCATACATGGCAGGGACAACAATAAGTAGGCATGTTGGTGAGCTTGAACCACTCACCACAGAGCAATACATGGCATGGCAAGGCAACCATCAGTAACAAGACATGGCATAGAAGCTATACATGGCAAGAACAACATCATAGCATACACGGATCAACAACAACAACCTTGACAAAATTGAATAACATGTAAACAACCTGCCAGGAAACATTTTATAGCAAAAGTAGAGCTCGGTTGACTCAAGCTATGGCACTCCATAATTGCAAACAAGGGCATGGATGGATAGAGAATAACCATATGTTCAAAACATCCTTACTGAAGTATCTCAAAATAAGCATGGATCTCTCGGTAGCATCAAGTTAACATGGCATAAAAATATCAGCAAAACAGGGGCTGAAATCAGCAACATCATGAAGCCTAGTTTGCATGCTTGTGCTAGTCACCACAGAGATCGCAAAAATACATGGCATACACCCCTATAAAGATGGCATGGCATATATCAAAACACATGTAGGACTCAAGTTCATAGGGTACACACATCAATCATGGCAAAAATGACAAAAGTGCATGTTCTGATAAGAATCTGAAACTAACATCACATAGCCCTCTTCCAACAGCATTTCGGGCATCAAGATGAGCTCAAATATAAATGATGCAATGAGATGAAATGATGTACTCGTCGAGACGAACAATTTGACATATTACACGCACGAAACGAAGCTATGGATGCAGAGATACGGCATGACGAACATGACATGATTATGACAAAAGCTTCGGGACTTGGAGAAATTTCGGAGGGGGAAAGTCAACCTTGCACGGAAATCGAGGCACGCCGGAGCGGGGTCGCCGGAGCTGAGGGAGAGGAAGCCGGGGGGAGGTGGATCCGGCCGACCCCTGGCCGGATCTGGCCGAGGAGGGCACGGGCCTGGCGGGCGGCGAGGGTGGCCGGGAGGCGGCGGATGGCGCGAGGCCGAGGCCGGGCGGAGGCGGTGGCAGGCCGGGCGGAGCGGCCGGGCGCGGGCGGAGGGCGTAGGGCGGCGGCGCTACGGGCGGCGGGCGGAGTGAGGGAAGGCAGGCGGCGGGCGCCGGGCGCGGCACCATGGAGACGGCGGCGGAGATTGCGGTGGCTGGCCGGGCGAGGACGCGGGCGGGCGCGCGGCGGCGACGGGATCGGCGGGCGCTGGCGCTGGATCTGGGCTCATGTGGCCTCTGGCTGGCTGCGGGCGGGCGGCGCTGGGAGCCGTGGCGCCCACGTGGCGCGTGGGAGTGGAGGAGGGGGGCGGCGGCGCTGAGGTGTCGGCGTCCTATTGGACGGGGTGATGTGGCTGAGGGCGGCGGTGCGTGATCCGAGGAAGAGGTGGGAGGCTAGAGGTAGGTGGAGGGGGTTAGGCTGCCCAAAATGGACAAGAGGTGTCCATTTATAGCACATAGCTAGGGTTTTAGGGGGTTTTGGAGCCCTACGATCGCGATCCGACGGTTCCTGACGCGAGGGGGGGGGGGGGTACTAGGTGGGCTGCAGGAGGGATTAGTGGGTTGTGAAGAGAGGCCTTGGGCTGAGAAGAGAGAAGAGAAGGGCAGCCAGTGGCGGTTTAGGATACCGAAAACGTCAAGCGAAGGTGCAAACAGCAGTACCGCTATAAGTTTAACGTTAGGGCTTCAAACGAGCTCCGAATGCGACGAAACTTGACAGGCACTCTGTCTACACTATAATAAGACCGCATGCCAAGTATCACCCCATTCCGAGAACATTTTTTGGCCACTTATAAAATAAAATCTCGGACATGCTGCGGGCGCGTGTGGGTGTGCCTGGGCTCGGAACGGACAACGGAAAGAACTGGGAGGACCCGAACGGATGCAAGTTTTGAAAAACATGCAGATGAAATGCAGATGATGACATGGCAAAATGCAACACGCAAGCAAATGACATGGCAACGACGGCGAATAACTGGCGGACACCTGGCGCATCGAATCCGGGGCGTTACATAGGGCGACCCTTTCCGATGCGCCGTCGGCCTAGACAGCAGCAGTCGTTCACTGTGCCGTATGCGTGCATGCAAATTTTTCTACCCGCTAAGGCTAGTCATAGTGCATAGTAACTTAGACTAGTAACAGGCATATGTTACTAGTCTATGTTACTACCATCATAGTGGATAGTAACTTTAGTGGATAGTAACATAAGTGTAGTATCATGCAAGCTTTCATTTATTATGTTGTAGACTCATTTTGCATTGGAGTGCGTTATATTATGATAACATATTATATGTTACTACCATAAACACATCTCTCCTCATTAACTCTATGCCACATAAATATATATGTCTTGGGATGTGCTATGTTACTACTTAAGTTACTCCCACTATGGCTAGCCTAACCAATCGCATATGGTTGGTGCGGACAGATCCGATGACTGCAGCGCGTCTCGCGCCGACGGTGTCCCCATTTCTTTTAGTCTGCGATGATGAAGAAGGACGGGCTCAGCTCCATCGGTCTCGTGAACCTCCACGTCTAATCAAAGGTACTACTACTACAAACTCATAGTCAAAGTGGGAGCGAGCTGATTTCGCGGGCGCATTTGTCGTGCGGCACTCGTACGGACGCCCTTTATATATTATCTGTATGTATGTATCAAATGTGAATATGTGATATCAGCCAGCATCAGTGCAGTTACCACGTCGTGTTCACTGACAAGATATATACTCTTAGTACGTAGCAGCCACGCAGCATCAGGTATGATCGCCGGCTGCACGTAGTCTCATGGAGAAACAATGGTGTTTAGCTCGATGTGTATATATACTACTCCCTCTATTCCATAATATAAGAGCGTTTTTTAGACTTCACTAATGTTAAAAATGCTCTTATATTATGAGACGGAGAGAGTACATATGAGAAATCTGAAGTTACGAGCAGAAATAATCCGAGATCCTAGGGGTGGTAGAGGATACGTCTCATTTTTTGCGAGGAGTAGAGGATACGTCTCGTCAGGGGTGCCACCATAACTTGTTACGTTTCGTCAGTCAGCGGTGCCATACATACTACGTGAGAACGTACTACGAAAGCAACTTGACTTCTCACAAAGAGACACCAAATAGCGACGGGAGTTGGCGTCGAGGTATACGTATATGAAAACTGCAATGTGAAATCAACCAAACGACTTCTTTATTACTACGAAATTTGATACTGAACCCCTTATGAAACAGGCACCAAATCACTACTACAGTAGCTGTTGGTGTGGCCTAACAGAACGATGATATCGGGCAGTTTCTTCCTAACAAAGCAGTACTCACAATTTAGTACTGAAGGCACAGCATCGCATGGGTGTCCGTCCTGCCATCCTCAAAGTCTGAAACCTGGAACTCTATGATACACAGGAGGATTAACGATGCGCCTAGATAACGGCCCCAACCCACGATTTTTTACATATCCATTATTATTATGCATCAATATAATGTGGTCACCGAGCTAAGTCGTTTTAAATTAGTGCCAGAACGCTGCTGTGTTTTTGTATTGTATAGAGCCGGCGCACCTACGTACACAGGACAACTACCTTAATTGTAGTCCAACAGGACAAACATAATCCGAGAGCAGAACAAAGCCGGAGAGCTGGATCACAGGGTCAGCGAGCCAGCCGTGCCACTGGTCCATGGGCGATTAGGTTAGCATATCCGTGAGCAAGTGGCAATTATCTACTACGTCGGAATAGGAGTTCCGGTAAAAAGGGTAGGCTTCTAAAGTTTCCCATACGTGGCTCACTCCACCGAAACCACTCCACCATAGACGCTCCATTAAAAGGCTGTGACCCAATTTTAATTCCATCCTTGTGAAACGCTGTGACAGTGGTACAGCACTACTGAGGCTGGTCATAACGGGGAGTAACTTATACTATGTCATGCATATGACACTAGTCTATGTTAGTACCTTTATAGTGCAAAGTAACATGTAGTAATGTCATATAGGACTTCATTTATTAGCTTGTAGACTCATCTTGTCTTGAAAAGTGCTATATTACGGTAACATTACCACTTCTCATTAACTACATGACATATAAGCAAAAATTTCTCGAAGTGCACTATGTTACTTGCTAAGTTACTTCCACTATGACTAGCCTGAGAAAAAGGGTTTCCCCCGCTTTGTATTACAAAGCAACCAACTGATATAACCGACGATAAAGGCTGGGGCAGAAGCAGCACAAACACGCCCCAAAAAAAGAAATAAAGATAGTACGCCCAATTCGTCGGGCGACCTTAACAATTTGCCTAAACGACGACCTTGCTTCGCCATTGGCCCAAACAACCGCAGCCGTTGTGCCGTATGGCTAACTAATCTTGGTAGATTAGTTAGCTGCTACGTACTCCCTTCGTCTCATAATATAAAACGTTTTTTTACTTTAGTGTAGAGTCAAAAAAACATCTTACATTAGAGCATCTTCAGCTGTTGCGCCCCCTAGGAGGCATTTTTTTCGCTGCTTGGGGGCTGCTCACCAAAATTTTGGAGTGGGAGCGAACAAATTTCCACTCGTTACCCCCAGGAGCATGTGCGCGCCATTGGAGTCACCACCACAAGCAGCGACGGCCGCCGGAGAAGGGCGCGGAGATGGGGCCGGAGGGGAAGCAGGGGGCCGGCTGCAGCGGGACGGCGGCGTGGAGACTTTGGCGGAGAGGGCGGCCCCCGAGATGGCGCGGAAGGTGGTGGCCTCCTCGGCCGCCGCTCGGCGTCGCGCACGTGCAGCACGCGCAGCACGCCCCTGTTGGCGACGTGCGGGGCGTCCGCGTCATGAGGCCAAGGCCAAGGACGAGCACGCGCACGCGCACCGCGGTGGTGACTTGCAGCAAGGGCGGCATGCGAGGCGGAGGAGCAGACGAAGCTCTTGCGGGGCGGCTCGGCTCCATGGTTCGACGGCCATGACAAGCGTCAGGTGCCTGCGAGACAGAGAGGGGGTAGGAAGGAACTAGGAGGAAGGAGAGGCGAGGGTGCGAGGCAGCTCCTGGTCGATAGCTCGCCGATGGGTGGTGCAGGGTGGAGCTCCGGCGCGGGGTTGAGGACAAAGTGGGGGCGACGTGGTCGCCGGCTGCTGCTGCTACTCCGGATTCGGGGCGTTGCTGCTGTAGCGACCAGACCCAAATGGATCAAGTCTCTGTGCTCAGTGTCATCCATGGATCAGTAATGCTGACACCACACAGTACTTCGAAGGATTTATAGCAGAGTAGCAATCACACACTTATTACATCATTGTCCACAAGGGAACTGAATACAATAAAATGGCTTAAGGCCATCTAATAATAACAGCGGAAGGCTTGGAAGATAAGTGAGTCCATCAACTCCATCGGCATCATCGAGTATAGAACCACGACCTAACACCTTACTGTAAATGTTCGAAAAGTCTGCAACGTGAAAGTTGCAGCCAAACAGGTCAGCACATGGAATATCTTGGCAATGTAACACATAAAGAGCAATGAAGCAATAAGCCTATACTACATGCATATATGGCTGGTGGTAAGGCTCTACGGTTACATTTGCATAAAGCTGGTTTTTCCCTACATCAAAGGAATAATTTTATTTAACTATCATGGTGGTTGTTAAACATTGAGAATGGTTGACAGCATCCTCAATCCCAATTAAAAGTACTCATCAAAATCCCAATAACTTTTATTAGAAGTAACATGTTGAGATTCACATGATATTCAATTACCAGATACTCAAAACGTCCATAACCGGGGACACGGCTAATCATGATTAGTTTATACACTCTGCAGAGGTTTGCGCACTTTTCCCCACAAGACTCGATCGCCTCCGCTTGGTTCTCGCACTACATGGTGTTTGAGAAACGGATGACCGAGACATAGTCTTTCAGAAGCGCTAGCACCTTACATGTGGGTAGACCGTACCAACCTACATCCCCTACATCAGCTAGCCTACCCGTAAGAGTTCGCACAACTTAGTCAACTACGCCAGAGCCCATAATTGGCTTGTGGCTGCACACGGAAGTTTCCAGTTTGAATAATCTTATGATCCCTTAGAGCACAGGTGGCGGTCCGAAGAAATACAGCAAGTCTGATGGAAACCAGTGCCTCAATCCACCCAGATGTGTGTTTAAGTTGCCACCTTAGATAAACCATTAATTAACAATCTCACATCTGTCATGGATATTCACTCACCCAATCCACGCCTACTAGCATAGCATGGCATAATAAGCAAACGAGAAGTAACTCCCAAGGTTTCATAAGTAAAACAGTAATAGGTACTACCTCGATCTACTTCCCATCCCACAATTTAATTAGATCCTAACCATGCAAGTGTTTGAGAGTTTGATCTAATGCAATAAAACTGGGTAGTAGAAAAGGTATGATCAAGTGTTACTTGCCTTGCGATGATCCGCGAGACCTAGAGATTCAAGTAACAAGCGGCACTCCGGTGATCTAACGCAGACAAACAACAAGCATACAATAAGTACTCATCTAATGCACGGGGAAATCTCGAATAAAAGATCTAACCAGATAGTTCAACTTAAGAACCCTGGTTGCAAAAGAATCGAATCAAATAAAACATCGAAAGTCGAAACTCGAGAGAGAACGACTCGGTTTAGCAATCTGAAACTAGGTCAAAATTTTACAGTAGCAAAACTCTGTGTAAGTAGATTAGTCGGAACGGCGGTTTAAGAATGAAACTCAGCGCTTGAATCACCTGATTCCGATAAACGAGCGAGAAAATAAACAGATTTGAAAATCGGATCGGAAATCGAATCAGAAAAATAACGGATTAAATCCGATTAAAAGAAAACGACGAACGGATTAAATAACGGACGTTTGTTAACAGAACTAATCCAACGAACACATTCATTGAAACGAACGGTTCGGTGAACGTTCTTTAAATAAGAAAACCGAAAAAAAAACCATCTAGGGTTTTTTAAAAAAAACCGAACATCTTCAAAAAAAACCGGATCGGGTTTTCTAAAGAAAACCGGACCGGGGCGGGTGGCGGCGGCTACCTCCGGTGGCTTGGCCATGGGCCCGGAGGGGGGCGGCGAGGTCGGGAGGGGGCGGCGAGGGGCGGCGAGGTGCTCGGCGGCGGAGGAGGCGGCGGCCCCGGGCAAGCGGGGCTCGGGTCGGGGAGGCGGGCGGGCGGGTGAGGAGGAGAGGGGCTCGGGTTTTATAGGAGGGGGTGCCGGGTGGCTTGGGGAGGGCAAGCCGGGGAGGAGGAGGAGTCCTCCTCGGACTCGCTGGCGAATGACAAGGCAGTGCCTGCTGTGTGTGTGAGAGAGAGGGAGGCGGGCTGGGTAATTTGGGCCTGGGCCTTGGCCCAAAGTGAAGCAGTTTTTTTTTAAACAAAACTAAACGGATTAAAAAAATACCAAACGAACTCCCAATTTAATAAAATTAATTTTCCCGACTCCTAAAAATGAGTCGAACAAAATGAACTTTAAAAGCGGCAAATATGCATATTTTTTTAAATGCTCATTTTTGCCTAAAGCAAATAAATCTTCCAAAGCCAAATTTGATTTATTTATAATATCTTCATTTTCCTAAATGTTGGGAAAGTCATATTATTCCTCTCTTAATTTTTTATAGGAAAACTTTATGAAGATAATTAAATAAATCCAATGATCCTGTTTTCAAAATTTGGGAAATCCCAAATGTGAAAATAATGAAACTTCCAACTCTCTTCGAGGGTCCTTGAGTTGCGTGAAATTTTCTAGGATCGGAAAATGCGAGAAAAATATGATATGCATGATGACCTAATGTATAACATTCCAAATTGAAAATTTGGGATGTTACAAACCTACCCCCTTAAGATGAATCTCGCTCTCGAGATTCGGGTTGGCTAGAAAATAGGTGAGGGTGGTCCTTGAGCAAAACTTCTTCTCTTTCCCAGGTGGCTTCATCCTCAGTGTGGTGGCTCCACTGAACTTTGCAAAACTTGATAACCTTGCTGCGGGTAACTTGTTGGGGAACGTAGCAGAAATTCAAAATTTTCCTACGTGTCACCAAGATCTATCTATGGAGAAACTAGCAACGAGGGAAGGAGAGTGCATCTACATACCCTTGTAGATCTCTAAGCGGAAGCGTTCATGAGAACGGGGTTGAAGGAGTCGACTGTCGTGATCCAAATCACCGGAGATCCTAGTGCCGAACGGACGGCACCTCCGCGCTCAACACCACGACAACCCGGTGACGCCTCCCATGCCTTGATCCAGCAAGGAGAGAGGGAGAGGTTGAGGAAGACTCCATCCAACAGCAACACAACGGCGTGGTGGTGGTGGAGGAGCGTGGCAATCCTGCAGGGCTTCGCCAAGCACCTACGGGAGAGGAGGAGGTGTCACGGGAGGGAGGGAGGCGCCAGGGCTCGGTGTGGATGCCTCCTCCCTCCACTATATATAGGAGCAAGGGAGAGGGGGGAGGCGCAGCCTTGCCCCCTCCTCCAAGGGAGGGGTGCGGCCAAGAGAGGGGGGAGGAGTCCATCCTCCCCAAGGCACCTCGGAGGTGCCTTCCCCCTTGAGGACTCTTCCTCTCCAAGTGTTTCATGCGCATGGGCCTCTTGGGGCTGGTTCCCTTGGCCCATGCAGGCCTAGGCGCACCACCTAGGGCCCATGTGGCCCCGGGCAGGTGGCCCCACCGGTGGGCCCCAGGACCCTCCGGTGGTCCGTACAATACCGATAACCCGAAACTTGTCCCGATGGTCGAAACAGCACTTCCCATATATAAATCTTTACCTCCGGACCATTCCGAACTCCTCGTGACGTCCGGGATCTCATCCGGACTCGAACAACATTCGGTAACCACATACAAGCTTCCTTTATAACCCTAGCGCCATCGAACCTTAAGTGTGTAGACCCTACGGGTTCGGGAACCATGCGCACATGACCGAGACGTTCTCCGGTCAATAACCAACAGCGGATCTGGATACCCATGTTGGCTCCTACATGTTCCACGATGATCTCATCGGATGAACCACGATGTCAAGGACTCATTCGATCCGTATACAATTCCCTTTGTCTAGCGGTATTGTACTTGCCCGAGATTCGATCGCGGTATCCCGATACCTTGTTCAATCTCGTTTCCGCAAGTCTCTTTACTCGTTCCGTAACACATCATCCCGTGATCAACCCCTTGGTCACATTGTGCACATTATGATGATGTCCTACCGAGTGGGCCCAGAGATACCTCTCCGTTTACGGAGTGACAAATCCGATCTCGATTCGTGCCAACCCAACAGACACTTTCGGAGATACCGTAGTGCACCTTTATAGCCACCCGATTCGTTGTGACGTTTGATACACCCAAAGCACTCCTACGGTATCCGGAATTGCACGATCTCATGGTCTAAGGAAAAGATACTTGACATTAGAAAAGCTTTAGCATACTGAACTACGATCTTTGTGCTAGGCTTAGGATTGGGTCTTGTCCATCACATCATTCTACTAATGATGTGATCCCGTTATCAATGACATCCAATGTCCATGGTTAGGAAACCGTAACCATCTATTGATCAACGAGCTAGCCAATAGAGGCTTGCTAGGGACATGGTGTTGTCTATGTATCCACACATGTATTTGAGTTTCCTATCAATACAATTATAGCATGGATAATAAACGATTATCATGAACAAGGAAATATAATAATAATAACTAATTTATTATTGCCTCTAGGGCATATTTCCAACAGTCTCCCACTTGCACTAGAGTCAATAATCTAGTTCACATCGTCATGTGATTAACACTGATAGGTCACATCGCCATGTGACCAACATCCAAAGAGTTTACTAGTGTCTTAAACTAGTTCACATCACCATGTGATTAAGTCTCAATGAGTTTTGGGGTTTGATCATGTTTTGCTTGTGAGAGAGGTTTTAGTCAACGGGTCTGAACCTTTCAGATCCGTGTGTGCTTTGCAAATTTCTAGGTCATATTATAAATGCTGCTTCCACGCCCCACTTGGAGCTATTCCAAATGGTTGCTCCACTATACGTATCCGGTTTGCTACTCAGAGTCACTCGGATAGGTGTTAAAGCTTGCATCGACGTAACCCTTTACGCCGAACTCATTATCACCTCCATAATCGAGAAACATGTCCTTATTTACTCCAAGGACAATTTTGACCGCTGTCCAATGATCTATTCCTGGATCATTCTTGTACCCCTTGACTAACTCATGGCAAGGCACACTTCCGGTGCGGTACACAAAGATAGCATCTTGTAGAGCCTATGTCCGAAGCATAGGGGCGACCTTCATCCTTTCTCTCTTTTCCGCCGTGGTCGAGCTTTTAACTCTTAACTCCATACCTTACAACTCGTGCAAGAACTCCTTCTTTGGTGATCCATCTTGAACACCTTCAAGATCATGTCAAGGTACATGCTCATTTGAAAGTACCATTAAGCATTTTTGATCTATCCTTATAGATCTTGATGCTCAATGTTCAAGTAGCTTAATCCAGGTTTTCCATTGAAAAACACTTTTCAAACATCCCTATATGCTTTCTAGAAATTCTACATCATTTCTGATCATCCATATGTCAACAACATATACTCATCAGAAATTCTATAGTGCTCCCACTCACTTCTTTGGAAATACAAGTTTCTCATAAACTTTGTATACACCCAAAATCTTTGATCATCTCATCAAAGCGCATATTCCAACTCCGAGATGCTCACTCCGGTCCTTAGAAAGGATCGCTGGAGCCAGATACCTTTTAGCATCCTTAGGATCGACAAAACTTTTCGATTGTATCACATACAACCTTTCCTTACGAAAACGGTAAGGAAACTCATTTTGACATCCATCGCCAGATTTCATAAATGCAGCTTGTGCTAACATGATTCCGACGGACTTAAGCATCGCTACGGATGAGAAAATCTCATCGTAGTCAACTCCTTGAACTTGTGAAAAAACTCTTTGCCACAAGTCGAGCTTCATAGAAGGTGACATTACCGTCCATGTCCGTCTTCTTCTTAAAGACCCATTTATTTCAATGGTTTGCCGATCATCGGGCAAGTCCACCAAAGTCCATGCTTTGTTATGATACATGGATCCTACCTCGGATTTCATGGTTTCTAACCATTTGTCGGAATTTGGGCCCACCATCGCTTCTCCATAGCTCGAGGTTCATTGTTGTCTAACAACATGACCTTCAAGACATGATTACTGTACCACACTCAAGTAGTACGCATCCTTGTCACCCCACGAGGTACGTCGGTGACTTGATCCAAACTTCATGATCACTATCATAAGCTTCTACTTCAATTGGTGTAGGTGCCACGGAACAACTTCCCGTGCCTGCTACACACTTGTTGAAGTGACGGTTCAATGACCTCATCAAGTCTCCACCATCCTCCCACTCAACTTTTCGAGACGAACTTTTCCTCGAGAAAGGACCCGATTCAAGAAACAATCCCTATTGCTTTCGGATCTGAATTAGGAGGTATACCCAACTGTTTTGGGTGTCCTATGAAGATGCATTTTGTCCGCTTTGGGTTCGAGCTTATCAACCTGAAACTTTTCCACATAAGCGTCGCAGCCCCAAACCTTTAAGAAATGACAGCTTAGGTTTCTATAAACCATAGTTCATACGGTGTCATCTCAACGGAATTACGTGGTGCCCTATTAAAGTGAGTGCGGTTGTCTCTAATGCCTAACCCATGAACGATAGTGGTAATTCGATAAGAGACATCATGGTACGCACCATATCCAATAGGTTGCAACTATGATGTTTGGACACACCATCACACTATGGTGTTCCAGGCGGTATTAATTGTGAAACAATTTCCACAATGTCTTAATTGTGTGCCAAAACTCGCAACTCAGATATTCATCTCTATGATCATATCATAGACATTCTATCCTCTTGTCACGAAGATCTTCAACTTCACTCTGAAATTACTTGAACCTTTCAATAATTCAGACTTGTGTTTCATCAAGTAAATATACTCAACATCTACTCGAATCATCTGTGAAGTAAGAACATAACGATATTCATTGCATGCCTCAAAGACTCATTGGGCTGCACACATCAAAATGTGTTACTTCCAACAAGTTGCTATCTTGTTCCATCTTATCAAACCGAGGCTTTTAGGTCATCTTGCCCATGTGGTATGATTTGCATGTCTCAAGTGATTCAAAATCAAGTGAGTCCAAACGATCCATCTGCATGGAGTTTCTTCATGCGATACACCAATAGACATGGTTCGCATGTCTCAAACTTTTCAAAAACGAGTGAGTCCAAAGATCCATCAACATGGAGCTTCTTCATGCGTTTTACACCAATATGACTTACATGGCAGTGCCACAAGCAAGTGGTACTATCATTACTATCTTATATCTTTTGGCATGAAAATGTGTATCACTACAATCGAGATTCAATAAACCATTCTTTAGGTGCAAGACCATTGAAGGTATTATTCAAATAAATAGAGTAACCATTATTCTCCTTAAATGAATAACCGTATTGCGATAGACATAATCCAATCATGTCTATGCTCAACGCAAACACCAAATGATAATTATTCTGGTTTAATACTAATCTTGATGGTAGAGGGAGCGTGCGATGTTTGATCACATCAAACTTGGAAACACTTCCAACACATATCGTCAGCTCACCTTTAGCTAGTCTCCGCTTATTCCGTAGCCTTTTATTTGAGTTACTAACACTTAGCAACCGAACCGTATCTAATACCTGGTGCTACTAGGAGTACTAGTAAAGTACACATTAACATAATGTATATCCAATATACTTCTATCGACCTTGCCAGCCTTCTCATCTACCAAGTATCTAGGGTGGTTCCGCTTGAGTGTCCGTTCCTCTCATTACTGAAGCACTTAGTCTCGGTTTGGGTTCAACCTTGGGTTTCTTCTTTGGAGCAAGAACCGATTTGCCGTTTCATGAAGTGTCCTTCTAGCCCTTGCCCTTCTTGAAACTAGTGGTTTCATCAACCATCAACAATTGATGCTCCTTCTTGATTTCTACTTTCGCGATGTCAAACAACGCGAATACCTCAAGGATCATCATATCTATCCCTGATATGTTATAGTTCATCACGAAGCTCTAGCAGCTTGGTGGCAATGACTATGGAGAAACATCACTATCTCATCTGGAAGATTAACTCCCACTCGGTTCAAGTGATTGTTGCACTCAGACAATCTGAGCACAAGCTCAACGATTGAGCTTTTCTCCCTTAGTTTGCAGGCTAAGAAAATCGTCGGAGGTCTCATACCTTTTGACGTGGGCACGAGCCTGAAATCCCAATTTCAGCCCTCAAACATCTCATATGTTCCGCGACGCTTCAAAACGTCTTTGGTGCCTCAACTCTAAACCGCTTAATTGAACTATCACGTAGTTATCAAACGTGTATGTCCGATGTTCGCAACATCAACAAACGACGTTTGGGGTTTGGCACACCGAGCGGTGCATTAAGGACATAAGCTTTCTCGTCCGCATAATCGCTACTTTCAACTTTCAACTATATTTTCTCTAGGAACATATCTAAACAGTGGAACTAAAGCGCGAGCTTCGACATAATTTGCAAAAGGTCTTTTGACTATGTTCAAGATAATTAAGTTCATCTTATGAACTCCCACTCGATAGACATCCCTCGGTCATCTAAGTGATTTACATGATCCGAGTCAACTAGGCCGTGTCCGATCATCACGTGAGACGGACTAGTCATCATCGGTGAACATCTTCATGTTGATCGATCTACTATACGACTCATGCTCGACCTTTCGGTCTCCGTGTTCCGAGGCCATGTCGCACATGCTAGGCTCGTCAAGTTAACCCCAAGTGTTTTTGCTGTGTAAATCTGTCTTACACCCGTTGTATGTGAACGTAAGAATCCATCACACCCGATCATCACGTGGTGCTTAGAAGCGATTTAACTGTAGCAACGGTGCACATCGGGAGAACACTTCTTGAAATTTTGTAAGGGATCATCTTATTTACTACCGTCGTTCTAAGTAAACAAGATGCATAAACATAATAAACATCACATGCAATTATATAGTAGTGACATGATATGGCCAATATCATATAGCTCCATTGATCTCCATCTTCGGGGCTCCATGATCATCATCGTCACCGGCATGACACCATGATCTCCATCATCATGATCTCCATCATCGTGTCTCCATGAAGTTGTCTCGCCAACTATATTACTTCTACTACTATGGCTACCGGTTAGCAATAAAGTAAAGTAATTACATGGCGTTGTTCAATGACACGCAGGTCATACAATAAATAAAGACAACTCCTATGGCTCCTGCCGTTGTCATACTCATCGACATGCAAGTCGTGAATCCTATTACAAGAACATGATCAATCTCATACATCACATATCATTCATCACATTCTTCTTGGCCATATCACATCACATAGCATACCCTGCAAAAACAAGTTAGACGTCCTCTAATTGTTGTTGCATGTTTTACGTGGCTGCTATGGGTTTCTAGCAAGAACGTTTCTTACCCACGCAAAACCACAACGTGATATGCCAATTGCTATTTACCCTTCATAAGGACCCTTTTCATCGAATCCGTTCCGACTAAAGTGGAGAGGCGGCACCGCTAGCCACCTTATGCACCAAGTGCATGTCGATCGGTGGAACACATCTCACGAAGAGCGTGTAAGGTCGGTCCGGGCCGCTTCATCCCACAATACCGTCGAAACAAGATTGGACTAGTAACGGTAAGCATATTGAACATCATCAACGCCCACAACTACTTTGTGTTCTACTCGTGCAAAGAATCTACGCAATAGACCTAGCTCGATACCTTTGTTGGGGGAACGAGCAGAAATTCAAAATTTTCCACGTGTCACCAAGATCTATCTATGGAGAAACTAGCAACGAGGGAAGGAGAGTGCATCTACATACCCTTGTAGATCTCTAAGCGGAAGCGTTCATGAGAACGGGGTTGAAGGAGTCGACTGCGTCGTGATCCAAATCACCGGAGATCCTAGTGCGAACGGACGGCACCTCCGCGCTCAACACACGTACAACCGGTGACGTCTCCCATGCCTTGATCCAGCAAGGAGAGAGGAGAGGTTGAGGAAGACTCCATCCAACAGCAACACAACGGCGTGGTGGTGGTGGAGGAGCGTGGCAATCCCTGCAGGCTTCGCCAAGCACCTACGGGAGAGGAGGAGGTGTCACGGGAGGGAGGGAGGCGCCAGGGGCTCAGGTGTGGATGCCCTCCCTCCCCTCCACTATATATAGGAGCAAGGGAGAGGGGGGAGGCGCAGCCTTGCCCCCTCCTCCAAGGGAGGGGTGCGGCCAAGAGAGGGGGGAGGAGTCCATCCTCCCCAAGGCACCTCGGAGGTGCCTTCCCCCTTGAGGACTCTTCCTCTCCAAGTGTTTCATGCGCATGGGCCTCTTGGGGCTGGTTCCCCTTGGCCCATGCAGGCCTAGGCGCACCACCTAGGGCCCATGTGGCCCCCGGGGCAGGTGGCCCCACCCGGTGGGCCCCCGGGACCCCTCCGTGGTCCCAGACAATACCGATAACCCGAAACTTGTCCCGATGGTCAAACAGCACTTCCCATATATAAATCTTTACCTCCGGACCATTCCGGAACTCCTCGTGACGTCCGGGATCTCATCCGGACTCGAACAACATTCGGTAACCACATACAAGCTTCCTTTATAACCCTAGCGCCATCGAACCTTAAGTGTGTAGACCCTACGGGTTCGGGAACCATGCGAGACATGACCGAGACGTTCTCCGGTCAATAACCAACAGCGGGATCTGGATACCCATGTTGGCTCCTACATGTTCCACGATGATCTCATCGGATGAACCACGATGTCAAGGACTCATTCGATCCCGTATACAATTCCCTTTGTCTAGCGGTATTGTACTTGCCCGAGATTCGATCGCGGTATCCCGATACCTTGTTCAATCTCGCTTCCGGCAAGTCTCTTTACTCGTTCCGTAACACATCATCCCGTGATCAACCCCTTGGTCACATTGTGCACATTATGATGATGTCCTACCGAGTGGGCCCAGAGATACCTCTCCGTTTACGGAGTGACAAATCCGATCTCGATTCGTACAACCCAAGACACTTTCGGAGATACCGTAGTGCACCTTTATAGCCACCCAGTTACGTTGTGACGTTTGATACACCCAAAGCACTCCTACGGTATCCGGGAATTGCACGATCTCATGGTCTAAGGAAAAGATACTTGACATTAGAAAAGCTTTAGCATACGAACTACGATCTTTGTGCTAGGCTTAGGATTGGGTCTTGTCCATCACATCATTCTACTAATGATGTGATCCCGTTATCAATGACATCCAATGTCCATGGTTAGGAAACCGTAACCATCTATTGATCAACGAGCTAGCCAATAGAGGCTTGCTAGGGACATGGTGTTGTCTATGTATCCACACATGTATTTGAGTTTCCTATCAATACAATTATAGCATGGATAATAAACGATTATCATGAACAAGGAAATATAATAATAATAACTAATTTATTATTGCCTCTAGGGCATATTTCCAACATAACTCTGCTGGCATAATCGAGAATCTTAACCGGTTTTTCCTCATATGTTAAGTCATCCTTCAACTGTATTGCTTCCAGTGGCACTGTGTCTCTTAACGGTACCTCTGCTATCTCGGGTGACATTTCTTCAATCGAGAAACATGGAATACATCATGAACTCTGACAGTCCTTCCGCAATTCCAACTTATAAGCAACTTCTCCCATGCGTTGCAAAATCTTATACGGTTCAACGAACGCGGTGCTAACTTTCCTTTAACTCCAAAACGCTTAACTCCTCGTGGCGGGATACTCTAAGATATACTCTGTCTCCAACTTCATACTCAATCGCTGCGCTTTGAATCGGCATAGCTCTTACGTGCAGGATGGGCTACCTTGAGCCTGTCTCGAATCAACTTAACTTTCTGTTCCGACTCCTTAATCAAATCTGGTCCAAACAAGCGACGATCTCGGTTTAGTCCCATGACAACGGTGTCCTGCACCTTCTTCCATCTGAGCCTCGAAAGGTGCCATCTTCAAGCTGGTTTGGTAACTGTTGTTGTAGGAAAATTCTGCATACGGCAAATTATCATCCCAGCTAGATCCATAATCTAGTGCACAAGCTCTCAAAGATATCCTCTAAAATCTGATTGACTCTCTCGGTCTGTCCATCGGTCTGTGGGTGGAAAGCTCTATCAATTCATCTGGTTCCCAATGTTTCGTGTAACTGGTTCCAAAATTTCGAGGTAAACTGGGTTCCTCTATCGATACGATGCTCCTCGAACTCCGTGCAAACACACAATTCTGGTCATGTATATCTTTGCCAACTTAGCACTGCTATAGGTAGTCTTGATCGAATGAAATGAGCTACCTTAGTCAAACGATCGACTATGACCCAAATCGAGTCATAACCTAAACGAGTCTTTGGCAAACTGTGATGAAATCCATGCCTAGTTTATCCCACTTCCATTCGGTATCGGCAATGGTTGTAACAATCCTGCTGGCTTCGATGCTCGCCTTTACTTTCGACATCGTCAAACTGCTACATACTCCGCAATATCCTTCTTCATTCCGTCCACCGAAAGTATTCTTCAAATCCAAATACATCTTGGTATTTCCGGTGAATCGAATAGGGTGAATCATGGGCTTCTTGTAAAATCAACTTCCGATCTCCGGGTCATTGGGCACATAAACACGGTCTTCAAACCATAGGGTATCGTGCTCATCCTCACGAAATCCTTTAGCTTTTCCTTTGCTCATTTTCTCCTTTATAGAGGCAACTTCCTTATCCGCCTTTTGGGCTTCTCCGATTTTGTCCAACAAATGTCGATTGAATCTCCAATGCTGCTACATAGCCTCTGAAACTATTTCCAAACATAGCTCTCGAAGGTCCTCGGCTAACTCATTGGGTACTCCTCCCATCATTAGAGTATTGACGTGGCTCTTACGGCTCAATGCGTCAGCTACGACATTAGCCTTTCCGGGGTGATAATGCAATCTCATGTCATAATCCTTGATAAGTTCTAACCATCTCCTTTGTCTGAGATTCAATTCCTTCTGTGTGAAGATGTACTTCAAACTCTTGTGATCCGTATATACTTCACAATGATTACCAATGAGAAAATGTCTCCACGTCTTCAAGGCATGCACAACGGCTGCTAACTCCAAATCATGAGTGGCATAATTCAACTCATGGGGCTTAAGTTGTCGTGAAGCATACGAAACAACTCTTCCTTCTTGCATAAGCACGGCTCCAAGTCCTCGACGTGAAGCGTCGCAATACACCTCATAATCCTTAGTCCGATCCGCAATATCAAACTGGTGAGGTAACCAATCTTTTCTTCAACTCCTGAAAACTTGCCTCACAGTCCTCAGTCCATATGAATTTGTTTTCCTTCTTCAACAATTCAGTCATAGGCTTGGAAATCCTTGAGAAATTCTCAATGAATCTTCGGTAGTATCCTGCGAGTCCAAGGAAACTCCGAATCTCTCCAACTGTCGTTGGTGCTTCCCATTTGGTTACGGTCTCAACCTTTGTGGGGTCAACTGCTATTCCTTCTCCGGATATAACATGTCCGAGAAATCCAACTTCCTTTAGCCAAAACTCACATTTGCTGAACTTGGCATACAACTGGTGTTCCCTCAGTTTCTCCAAAACCAATCGCAAATGTTCCTTGTGTTCCTCTTCATTCTTCGAAAAAATCAAAATGTCATCAATGAACACCACGACGAACTTATCCAAAAACTCCATAAACACTTTGTTCATCGGGTTCATGAAATAGGCTGGTGCGTTAGTCATCCAAATGACATAACGGTATACTCGTCTGATCCATATCTTGTGGTAAATGCTGTCTTGGGTATGTCCTGCTCCCGAATCTTCAACTGATGGTACCCTGACCGCAAGTCGATCTTGGAAAACACTTTAGCTCCTTGCAAGCGATCAAACAGATCATTTATCATAGGTAGGGGGTACTTGTTCTTGATTGTTACTTCATTCAATCCATGATAATCAACAACCATTCTCAAAGATCCATCCTTCTTCTCCACCAACAAAACGGGTGATCCCCAAGGTGATGAACTTGGGCGAATAAAACCTTTATCCAATAGTTCCTTAATCTGTTTCTTGATTTCCGCCAAATCCTTTGCGGGCATCCTGTACGGTCGCTTTGATATCGGGCCTGTTCCTGGCAACAGCTCGATCAAAAACTCAATGTCTCTATCTGGTGGCATTCCTGGCAACTCTTCCGAAAATACATCAGGAAAATCCTTCACCACTGGTACTTCTTCCTGCACCACTCCTGATAAGCAATTAACTTGCGCTCTTCTCGGCTCGTGCCGTGATACATACTTGATCCTTCTTCCTTCTGGTGTGGTGAGCAAAATTGACTTTGTGGTGCAATCTATGTTTCCTCCATACTTTGATAACCAATCCATTCCTAATATCACATCCAATCCTTGGGATTCCAGAACTATTAGGTCTGAGGGGAAAACATAGTGTCCAATCCTTAATGGCAGTCGATCACACCATTTACTAGCCATGTACTCGCTGCCGGGTGAGGTTACTAGCATGGGTGACCTAAGGGCTTGGGTTGGTAACTTGTACTTATCCACAAATCCCTTGATATGTATGAATGCGATGCACCAAGATCAAAAAAACAACTGCGATAAATGACTTAACCAAAACTTACCGATTCTTGCATCGGGCTGATCTTCAACCTCCTCCACATCAATGTGGTTCACCGTCCCCTGTTGAAAGGGTTGGGCTTCTTTCCGAGCTTCCATTGCCATTTCCGTTCGCCTTCTCGGGCGGTCATTTGCATAATGCCCATCTTGCGGCACTTAAAGCAAGTGATGTGACTCAGTCTACCTTGGATGGTGTTGACGGGTTGGTGCGATTCTGTCGTTGCTTCCTCCATTCCCGTTCTCATTCTTGGTGCTATTATGGTTATCTGAATTACCTCCTCCATGGGTATCTGAAACTGAATTCTGATTTAGGGGTATAACGAGGCTTCTGCGAGCTCCAAAGTTATACTTCCCTTGTCCATACTTCCGCTTGCAGTTCTCAATTTGTCTGCTTTCCTTCAATCATGAGGGCTCGGTCTACCAACTCCTGGTAGTTGTTGAAACTTGCTACCATCAACGGCATCTTGAACTCATCATTTAGTCCTTCTAGAAACTTCTCTGTTTAGCAGCGTCAGTAGTAACGCTATCCGGGGCATAGCGTGCTAACTTACTAAAGTCATCCGTCTTGGCTAACAGTCCTTCCTCCTTGGCGTAAGTTGCGAAACTCACGCTTCTTCATGGCCATGGCTCCTGCTGAAACATGGGCAAGTCGGAAAGCTTGCTGAAATTGATCCCATGTGGCGGTGTCTACGGGTAAGTGGCTGTGAAATTCTCCCACCATGCTGCTGCGGGTCCTTCAAGTTGGTGTCTGCAAACTTCACTCTTTCTCCATCTGTGCATCCTGCAGTGGTCAGCTCCTTCCTATCTTGCGGAGCCGGTCATACTGCTATAATCGGCTCGGTGCTCTTTGGAGTACACCGCGGGTTTAGTCTAAGGAAACGAGTCGATGATCCATGGTGGTGGTGGTGGGTTGTTGTTGTTGTTGCCCAGTTACGCACCAATGTTTGAATCAGGGTATTCGCTCTTGGATCAGTTGGGTGATCTCTGGCGGGAAAACGAATCCGGGGTCGCGTCTCGGAGGCATCTGATGGTTTTAGAAAAGAAGAGAAATTTAGAATAGAATGAGGTCTAAGGGGAATCACTACCCAATGCACATGAGCAAATGCACACAAAATCACTTCATTCAATCAAACAAGGGCTTACAACGATCTAACTATCGCAAAAGTGCGTGTACTATAATGTTTACATGGAGGGAAATACTACTAATATGTGGGGGACTTCTACTAATTTGAACCGGTGGAAGACTCCATGATGTCTGCTCCAGCTTCGTCTTCAAAGTCGGGTTCACTTGGATCCGAATCGGTGTCGTCGATGTTGATGTAGTCGCTTGAGCAACCGACATACTGGTCTTCATTCCTGAGCGCCAACTTCTTCTTGAGTTCTTCGATCTCGTACTTAAGATCGTTATTGTGTCTTGCCAGAGCTACGATCTCGTCCATGTAGTCCTTGCGGGTAGTCTTTAGTTCTCCTTCCAGTTCGATGATCCTTCCTTTTGTCTTCTGTAACTCCAACATATCATTGCACATTGGTTCTCCTGGCGTCGAATGTGCTGATTTAACTCCTGGATGAACGCTGCAATGGATCTATCCTTCTTAGTGCTGACGACGTCCCAGTTGTCATCTCGGCGTCCGCAAATCTGGTAGATGGTGTCCTTGAGGTCTTCATGATAAACTTCTCCAATGCGTCCCATGGTGATGTGAGCTGCCATGCTCTTTCCCAGACTCCAAGTAGGTGCACTGAAAACACTATCTATAGGCTTGGTGATTGGGGCGAATGTCCTTCCTGGAACGTGAGCTTGAATCTTCCAGCGCTCCTCTTCAGGCAGAGTGGCGTTGAAAGTCCCGGTGAAGCTTGGTAGTCCAATATTCAGGTACTTGGTAACTTCCTTCAAGTGAAATCCAAAAGGTGTGCCTTCATCCGGTTGGGTGTACTTGATCTTCGCGTCCGTCATCCTAAAGAGAGTAGAAAAGATGAGGAGTTAGAAAATGGGAAGAGAGTAGTGATCTATGGCTTTAACTTAGTGGTCGTGGTCTCTACCAACAACTGGCTCGATACCATTCTCTCAGAGCGACCAGACCCAAATGGATCAAGTCTCGTGCTCGTGTCATCCTGGATCGAATGCCGACACCACACAAGACTTTGAAGGATTTATAGCAGAGTAGCAATCACACACTTATTACATCGTTGTCCACAAGGGAACTGAATACAATAAAATGGCTTAAGGCCATCTAATAATAACAATGAAGGCTTGGAAGATAAGTGAGTCCATCAACTCCATCGACATCATCGAGTATAGAACCACGACCTAACACCTTACTGTCGTTCGAAAAGTCTGCATAACGTGAAAGTTGCAGCCCAAAACGGTCAAGACATGGAATATGCTTGGCAATGTAACACATAAAGAGCAATGAAGCAATAAGCCTATACTACATGCATATATGGCTGGTGGTAAGGCTCTACTGGTTACATTTGCATAAAGCTGGTTTTTCCCTACATCAAAGGAATAATTTTATTTAACTATCATGGTGGTTGTTAAACATTGAGAATGGTTGACAAGATCCTCAATCCCAATTAAAAGTACTCATCAAAATCCCAATAACTTTTATTAGAAGTAACATGTTGAGATTCACATGATATTCAATTACAGATACTCAAAACGTCCATAACCGGGGACACGGCTAATCATGATTAGTTTATACACTCTGCAGAGGTTTATGACTTTTCCCCACAAGACTCGATCGCCTCCGCTTGGTTCTCGCACTACATGGTGTTTGAGAAACGGATGACCGAGACATAGTCTTCGAAGCGCTAGCACCTTACATGTGGGTAGACCGTACCAACCTACATCCCCTACATCAGCTAGCCTACCCGTAAGAGTTCGCACAACTTAGTCAACTACGCCAGAGCCCATAATTGGCTTGTGGCTGCACACGGAAGTTTCCAGTTTGAATAATCTTATGATCCCTTAGAGCACAGGTGGCGGTCCCAAGAAATACAGCAAGTCTCGATGGAAACCAGTGCCTCAATCCACCCAGATGTGTGTTTAAGTTGCCACCTTAGATAAACCATTAATTAACAATCTCACATCTGTCATGGATATTCACTCACCCAATCCACGTCTACTAGCATAGCATGGCATAATAAGCAAACGTAGAAGTAACTCCCAAGGTTTCATAAGTAAAACAGGTAATAGGTACTACCTCGATCTACTTCCCATCCCACAATTTAATTAGATCCTAACCATGCAAGTGTTTGAGAGTTTGATCTAATGCAATAAAACTGGGTAGTAGAAAAGGTATGATCAAGTGTTACTTGCCTTGCCGATGATCCATGAGACCTAGAGATTCAAGTAACAAGCGGCGACTCCGGTGATCTAACGCAGACAAACAACAAGCATACAATAAGTACTCATCTAATGCACGGGAAATCTCGAATAAAAGATCTAACCAGATAGTTCAACTTAAGAACCCCTGGTTGCAAAAGAATCGAATCAAATAAAACATCGAAAGTCGAAACTCGAGAGAGAACGACTCGGTTTAGCAATCTGAAACTAGGTCAAAATTTTACAGTAGCAAAACTCTGTGTAAGTAGATTAGTCGGAACGGCGGTTTCGTAACTGAAACTCCAGCGCTTGAATCACCCGATTCGATAAACGAGCGAGAAAATAAACAGATTTGAAAATCGGATCGGAAATCGAATCAGAAAAATAACGGATTAAATCCGATTAAAAGAAAACGACGAACGGATTAAATAACGGACGTTCGTTAACAGAACTAATCCAACGAACACATTCATTGAAACGAACGGTTCGGTGAACGTTCTTTAAATAAGAAAACCGAAAAAAAAACCATCTAGGGTTTTTTTAAAAAACCGAACATCTTCAAAAAAACCGGATCGGGTTTTCTAAAGAAAACCGGACCGGGGCCGGCGGCGGCTACCTCCGGTGGCTTCGCCGTGGGCTCAGCTGGGCTCGGGGGGGCGAGGTCGGGAGGGCGGCGAGGTGCTCGGGCGGCGGGAGGCAATGGCGGCGTCCTCGGCGGCAGGGGCTCTGGTCGGGGAGGCGGGCGGGTGGTGAGGAGGAGAGGGGGCTCGGGTTTTATAGGAGGGTCTTGGGTGGCTTGGGGGAGGCAAGCCAGGGAGGAGGAGGAGTCCTCCTCGGACTCGCCAATGACAATGGCTTGGCAGAGCCTGTGTGTGATGAGAGAGAGGGAGGCGGGCAGGGTAATTTGGGCAGTGGGCCTTGCCCAAAGGGGCAAGCAGTTTTTTTTTTTAAACAAAACTAAACGGATTAGAAAAAATACCAAACGAACTCCCAATTTAATAAAATTAATTTTCCCGACTCCTAAAATGAGTCGAACAAAATGAACTTTAAAAACGGCAAATATGCATATTTTTTTAAATGCTCATTTTGCCTAAAGCAAATAAATCTTTCAAAAGCCAAATTTGATTTATTTATAATATCTTCATTTTTCCTAAATGTTGGGAAAGTCATATTATTCCCTCTCTTAATTTTTTTATAGGAAAAACTTTATGAAGATAATTAAATAAATCCAATGATCCTGTTTTCAAAATTTGGGAAATCCCAAATGTGAAAATAATGAAACTTCCAACTCTCTCCGAGGGTCCTTGAGTTGCGTGAAATTTTCTAGGATCGGAAAATGCGAGAAAATATGATATGCATGATGACCTAATGTATAACATTCCAAATTGAAAATTTGGGATGTTCATTCTTGCTTTCAAGGCCGAGCTGGACGCTGGGCCGAGCTGAGCCGCTGGTCCGCCTCGTTGACTTACAGAGCACGCGTGGTGTGCTCGAACCGCCTGACCACGAGCTCGGCCCGCCACGCTCGCCCGGCCGCGAACTCGCCGGCCATGCTCCGCCCGCCCACCTCGGAGTTGCTCGCCCGTCCGCCCACGCCCGAGTCTATCGCCCTTGCGCCGTCCACGCCCGGCCACGAGCTCCGCCCTGCTGGTGGAGAAGGCGTCTTGCTCGCAGAGAAAGGCTTGAGGAAGGAAGGGAGGGGGCGGCGCGGGCGGCAGCCAGCCAAGCGAACTTCTCCATGGCCGATCTCGGGAAAGGAGAGAGGAAAAGAAAGGACAGAGGGTGAGGGCATGGGGTGGGGCCCAGATGAAAAGAGAGGAGAGAGGGAGGTGGGAGGCTGAGGGTGGGCCAGCAGCGAGAAAAAGAAGCCGCCGGCACGCCCAGCTGCCCCCCAGGGAGCTGGGTTCGGGGTGGGACTGCCGGCGTCGTTTTTCTTTAAATCCGGCGAAAGGTGGCACTTGGGAGCGTGAGTAGGAAGATTTTTTGCCGTTGATGCTAAAAAAGTAGCCTGGTGGCGTTCATGGGAACGTGGGTGGAGATACTCTAAGTGGTAGCTTCAGTATATATACAGCCTAGCATTTGGGTGCAAGCGAAGATGGAGCACGCTTGGGCCCCCGATGCCGACCGATCTGCGAGCGGATTGGTCTGCGGTTGGAGTGGAAGGGATTCGGTGACTGGTGCGCATCTCGCGCTGACAGTGTCCTTTTTAATGAATCAACTTATATTTCGAAAAACTTTCAATTTATTCATTTTCAATCATGGTAGTACAACATATATTAGAAATAATAATAATAATTACATTCACATCTGTTGACCACCTAGCGACAACTACAATCACTGAAGCGAGTCAAAGGCGTGCCGCCGTCATCGTCCCTTCCTCGCCGGAGCCGGGAAAATCTTGTTATAGTAGACAATCAGAAAGTTATCGTGTTAAGGCCCCATAGGACCAGCGCATCAGATCAGCAACCGCCGCAATTGAATAGTAGCATAGATCGGAAGGATCCAACCTGAAGACACACGAACGTAGACGAACTACGACAATATCCGAGCAAATCCACCAATGACAGATCCACCGGAGACACACCACCACACACCCACCGACGGTGCTAGACGCACCACCGGTCCACCGGAACGGGGACTAGGCAGGGAGAACCTTATTCCATTTTCAGAAAGCCGTCATAATCTCGTCTTCCTAAGTAAGACACAAACTCTAACAAAACTTGAAGGAACCTCGCTTGTGAAGAAGAAACCATGTGACATTGTCATCTAGGAGTATTTCTGCGATCAACTTGTGATTCGTACGGAATGATTTCTACTACATACTGTATCAACTTGCAGCTGAATTTGCTGGCTGTGCATAGAGGAAACCATGTGAACTTGCCATCTAGGAGTATTTCTGAATGTCTATAAATTGGTATGTGTATAGGACATATGAATACCTATCTGAAGTGAGAACGTATGTACTATACGTGACAACATACGAAAGAAACTCGGATGGCAACCCCAGAGGCGACTCGAGAGGCGACTCGTGAGACGCCCGCGGCGAACGTCGCTAGCCGGCGGCCGGAACCTGCGGATCTGTATGCGAGGCGTGTTGGGGGGCGGTTCTGGGTGCTCGCGGACTCGGATGAAGAGGAGGACGACGACGGGGATCCTACGGGCAGATCTCCGGCGGACTACTCGCCGACTCCTTCCGACGTGATTTGCGAGGCCTTCAATGCTGGATACTCGGAGGAAGAAGTCGCCGCGTTGGTCGATGAAACTGTGTCGGGCGATGATCCGGCGCGGATTGGGCTGCGTTCTGAGGATAGGGTGGAGGTGGTTCGCCGGATTATCCACCGGAGGACGGCGGCGACGGCGATCCGGCCTTGGAAAGGGCCTCTACCTAAGGTTCTATTCCGAGCTACGGCACTGATCCGTTCGTGGTCGCTACTAACCCAGACGGAGGCCAGGGAGCATTTGGTTACTGGGTCTTTCCGCTGGAAGATGGTAGCTCGGGATATCTTCAACCGGTTTGGATGGCGGTCATGTAATAGGATAGGCATTTAGTATCCCAATGTAGTTTGCGTCTTTTCTTGGCTAGTTGATGTTTCTAGCCCTCTCTGGCTCTGTGTGAGCTTTTTGTGCTTTTTTAGTACTTTATGAGACTTTTGAAACCATGTTCGCACTACTTTATTTGGTTAATAAGATGGCCGTATGCATCTTTCTGATGCAGAGGCCGGGGAATCCCCCTTTTTGAAAAAAAAATATATAATTTAAAGAAAAATGAAAACTTGGCTTCGCACAAGGGACATGAAATAGCGACGGGAGTTGTTGCCAAGGTACGAAAACTGAGTGTGAAATCAACCAATGAAACTTGTCAACTTGTTCAACTTGATACTGTGGATCTCTTGCGATGTGGCCTGCCACTTACCGAATCGCTAGCAGTTGGCGCGGCCTAAAAGAATGATCATATGGGGCAATTTTCTGCCAAAAGATCATCTAAAAGGGCGACAGCATCGAGTGAGTATCATGTTATTCCCGGAATCTAGAGTCCTATGATACATAAGAGTACTGACGATAAGCCTAGATAACGGTCTCAACTTGTGCATCTACTAAATTGTTCAACACGCTGTGGCTACAGAGCTAGGTCCTTTAAAATTAGTGCCAGATCGCCACTATATTTTGCGTGTTGTATAGAGCTGTAAAGGCCGGCAAACCTACGTAGACAGGACGACTACCTCAATTGTAACCCAATGGAATAGATATAACTGAAGAACAGAACAAAACCGGAGAGCTGGATCGCAAGGTCAGTGAGCCAACCGTACCATTGGTCCATGGACGATTAGGTTAGCATATCCTGGAGCAAGTGGCAATTCTCTACGCCGAAATAGAAGTTCCGGTGGGGAGGGTAGGCTGCTAAAGTTTCTCATACGTGGCTCACTCCACCAACACACACCTCCATTAAAAGGCCAGGCTATGGTAGCTTAGCCATCAGCATCCTCTGAGCAAGCTGCTGCCTAGGAACCTAGGCCGGGACGACGGAAGACGGAGAAAGAAGAAGACGACATGCTGGTATTGTTTCGGCTCATGTCCTCGTCGAGCACATCGTCGGATGAGATGTGAGCCGAACCAATATCACTCATGTATTCTTCCTTCAGACAAGTCCTGTGTGGAGATCTTTTTGGCAGAAAGGAGGTGGTAATTGTCATAGGCATGGTAAGCCTTCTGGTAACAAAGCTAGCTAAGGAGGTGTGGATCTAGGATTACTACCACCAGATGAACTGTTTTCATATCACTCTACTTACTCAAAGGCTAGTGCTTCATACATTTGTTTGTTGAGGTCATTATCCAAGATTGACCAGATTTACTTCTTTCCTAACGGTCTACCAACGGCTACAAAATTATAGTTTCTGGCTAAGAGCCGTGTAAGCATTTTTTGTTAGAGACTAATTGCTCTATAAGCATTTGCAGTATGATTTCTCTCTTCCATTGTGAATAAACAATAGGCACATTCAGGGGCGTAGCTACGTACAGCTAGCCGGTGTCCATGGCACCGGGTCCAATCTACACTTGCTTAAGATAATTCATTAATTTAATGTGTAGGTCATTGATTTTTTGATGTGTTCTTCTATATGGACACCGGGTAATTTTCAGTCTGGGTCCGCCCCTGGGCACATTTGTGCTTAGCGAGAATGATATAAGTATACATGAACCGGCGGAAAGGATACAACTGTTAGAACTTGTCACAATACCTCACATTATAAGTTGACAGTTTCTGGCACCATGCTCGTTCTCCCTTGGAAACAACAAAAATAGTTCTGCGATCCTCCATGAGGACATATGTAAGACTTATATAGGAAAAGGTCCTTGCAAACGAGATCTTCGGTACATCATAGGACATCTGGATACAGATAGATCTATGCATACTATAATCATGATGAGAACCGTTTCGAAAAAACCGTTTCGAAAAATAATCATGATGAGAATTCGCTCCCAAGACTCACTCCAACCTCTTTGAGATATCAATGGTCCCATTTGGAACAAATGAAGAAAAAAAACGTGGCAATCTTGGTTGATTGAATTCCAATAGGAAAAATTCATAATTTGCCATCTGAACATGTGAATAGCTTACAGGATTCTTCAATATTACCGTGGAATGGACTATTCCATATCAACAATTCCTGTGTTTTCTAGGTGACATAGAAAAGTCAATTTTAATATATATTTTCCCTTCTTTTGTCCCTATTGAAAACTAAACTACTACACAACACCATAATTTCTATTCGCAAAACAAAGCACCATAATTCCTACGGTTTTCCTATTTCTACTTCTTAAATCCCTGCCAAGTTAATTAGGATGCCAGTTCGGAAGGGTCGTCGTATCTAGAAAAGGTCATCTGTGCAGTTTAGCTGTTGTCTGCGCTTGCTGATCCAAGGGCACATTGTCAAGCTTGCGACCTGGGATGCTCTTTTGGACCCTAGCGGCGATCAATCGCCTAACGAAAATGCCCCGTGCTGCACAGCACCTAATTAAGCTTTATATTAACAGCTGCTACTTGCTAACGTTCAGTAGCCGCATGGCCTAGCCAGCTAAGCTAGCGGGGGAGGAATATGCACTTGTCACGCAGATCTGCATGTGCCGTGCAAGCCTTTTGTCCCGTCATCTGTTTCTTTCTTCCTACGACAGTGACTCGCCCGGTTTTGAGCCACATGTGTTCATGCGCCAGCCATTGAAAAATGCTAGGGTACGACTCTTCAGACGTTAGCTTTGTGATGGTGTCTATCTGTACACGCTATTGGTTTGCTTAATACTGGCGTGGTACGCATGCATGCAGTCTGGTGGTTGTGCCTTGTGCGTCTGTCAGGCTACGTGTTTTGTGGATTTTCATATGCGTTCTGAAAGGGATTCCACGCAGAAATGTAGCTATCCAACGGATAGCTCATCAGCCGTGATCTTAGCCTAGCCCTACTTATACGCCAGCATGCTGGCATCGACATGTACGACCGGTGTATGGTTCGCGCCTGATGCAATGGATGGGCCATTCATGTGCCGGCTACTTCAAACCTACAGTGAAAAACAAAGTGAAAAGTTCTACAGAGTTGACATGGTCATTATGCTAGCTAACAAACAATCGATGAACACGAAACCACACAAACTAACCTCGATTTTACACTGTTATAAGGCAGACACAAAGCGCATGTCTGAACTACAGGTTTCAGGACATGAAGTGATGGCACGTTGACCAAGCAAAACATCGAGACAAGTAGATAACATACTTATATGCCGGCACAGGATATTGCATTGGAAAGTATAGGGTACCAGTTGCACCAAATTGGCACCTGGAAGGAGAAGACCGCTGAGCTAGGGTGAGCCTCAGAGAGCATAGCTCCGCATTCTTCCAAGAACTCCTCTCTGCCAGTGTTTACAATTTCAGCTAGATCTGCAACTATCAGCTCTGCGAACATCTGATTCGCAGGTCAGATAACATCTCTTTGACCATTGCAGATCGTGGTAGCCTTCAGCATAAATTCAGCAGTTTCGAAAACCAGAACTTCCAATCGGAGTATGCAATTTTCCAACTACCAAATTTTACATTGAACAAATTAAGAACTATCAACCCAACAGTACCCAACTTTCAAATGAAAAATACCAGAATCAAACCCAGAAAATCTGACATTCAAGAGGGGAGCACAAACTTTCATCCAGCAACTTCAAATTTTCAACAGTGAGAAACGAGTTGACAGTATCAGATCCCTCGAAGGCAGCAGCACCAAGCCATCCATTGTGGTTTGTGGGGGACAGAACACTGCATTTGGTTAGCATTTGATGACATAGGGTGTACAACTTCACGTCCCGAATGGACATGATTTTAGTAGTGACTTGGCAGCGATGTCTTTATGGTAGGTTCAACAAATTTCACCAAAGAACAGAGTCCCATAACCAATCTGTCCTGTCGCCCAGTTAGTGGTGATCTTGTTGCAATTGCTGAGAGGGCAACAAGGAGGCCCCAGTAAGTTCAGGAGTCAGGACATCAAATACCAGGTACGGCATCACTATGCCTGGATGCCCGCACTTTGGATGCACCGTCAATGGCAGGAGGCCAGAGGGCAGGCAAGGATCTTCATTGTCCAAGTAAACCCACAATATTGCCAGAGTTTTCAAGTCATGTAACTTCCCCTTTTCACTGAAAATTTTGAAATGAATTTCCAATATTCTAACTTCCCAACCGAGCATTCCATTTTCAAGTATAAAAGCTCCATAAATTAATCAATAACACAGCTCCAATCTCTTTAGTGAAAGGAATATACAAGAACTGCTGATCTTAACAATATGTATCTCTGAATGAAGAAGCCTCCCCCCACGTTCTTCTTTCTGCTTGCAAATGCAAGCAAAGAGACCTCACAACTAGCACACAATCACACTCACTAACTTTTGTCATGAAGGGATGCAAAAGGTGAACTAGTTCCGGAAATTGCAAGATAAATGGATGCACCTCTTTTCACATTGTCATGTCAGAAGTAGAAGCAGCCCACATCCTTGGTGATTTTCAAAGAGTGATACTCATTGTAGTTCAGATACCCCCAGAAGCGAGAAAGACCAAGCTCCTCATACTTTGAAGACTTCGAATGCAAAATATACAAATCTTTGATGTTACTCTCAAACCTCGTTCTAATTGCGTCCACCTGTGCAGGAAGATAGATGCTCTCAAATTTCATATTACTATGTTACCAGAAAGGACATGTATATAATTAGCAGCTGCTACATAGTGCTAGGTAAGATTTGGAGGAAATGGAAACCATCAATAGTACTGCAGCAAGTAAAGTGCATGACAGCAGACATTTAGCAAATCTCAGCAACTACTGATAGAACACACCAACAAATCTATTACTGACGGTGTAATACGGGGGTGGCCGCTCGGTGGGGAGCCCGGCAGCAGGCCCGTCTTGGGGCCCACAGGAGGGGCCCTGGAAGCCCGCAGAGGCGGCAAAAAGACCACCTTGGCGAGCAAGTCAAGGTGGCAGCGGCTTAGATCAGATCAATCTCCTGTAAAACCCTATCCCCTGTCATCTATATAAGGTAGGGGTTGGGGGTAGCAAGGCCCATCTACATCCGTAGAACCATACTCTCGCTAGACTCATACTCCATCCCCCATTGTAACCCTCGCACGATGTATCCCACCATGAATACAAAAACAAAGCAGGACGTAGGGTATTAGGCCAACTCCAACCGACCCCATACGGACGCCTGTTTAGTCTGGATTTTGTCCGTTTGGGTAGGGCGATGGGGCAGCGTCCAGCCGTTTTCCTGGATGCGTTGGCCGTGCTCCCAACGCGCGGTTGCATCTGGTCCGGCACGGCCGGCTGGAGCCCCTATATGCACATTTTAACTATGCACATTGTAAAAATAGTCTCACAACCAAATAAATCAAACATTGCAAATAGTCTTACAAACAAATAGTTCCACATCCAAAAAAACACAATCAAATAGTTTTATAACCCAGTCGAAATTGTCTTCAATAGATGGAAAGAAAATGAACCGATGAATCTATTGGTTGGCAATGTGATTCCACATGTGCTCAACCAAGTCATCTTGGAGCTGCATGTGAGTATGCCAACCACGCATTTCACGATGGAATTGGGCAAACTATTCAAACGTTGCCGGTTCTTGGTGCTCAGGCTCAACATTTACACCCTGAAAATCAAACCCTTGACCATAGATGATGTCATCACGCTCATCCTCCACGATCACACAAGTAGTCGTTCTTGGTGCTCAGGCTCAACATTTACACCCTGAAAATCAAACCCTTGATCATAGATGATGTCGTCACGCTCATCCTCCACGATCACACAAGCAGTCATCATCTCCCAAAGCTTCTTGGTGCTCCATGTCAGTGCATGGTTTCAAACGATACCCATCAAGATTGAAGCATGCCAAAAGCACGCTCCACATCCTTCCTAGCACTCTCTTGCATTTGGGCAAATCTCTATCTCTTCTCTCCTTGCGGATTGGGTATTGTCTTCACAAGAGTTGACCACTAAGGATAGATACCATCAGCTAGGTAGTATCCCTTGTTGTAATGGTGGCATGGTTTTTGAGTCGCTGTATAGTCGCTGACTAATCGCCAAGTCGTTTTCTAGAAATCAGGGCGACTCACGACTATACAGCGACTTGGGTCGACTAATCGCCGAGCCATAGGGCTGGCGGCGACTTGACTAGTCGCGACTCAAAAACCATGAATGGTGGCCACTGATCTCAAAGTTGACCTCTGGGGAGTGGCCTTCTGCAAGCCTTGCGAACACTGGAGAACGCTGAAGCACATTGATATCATTGTGAGAACCAGCCATGCCGAAGAAAGAATGCCATATCCAAAGATCGTGTGAAGCCACCGCTTCTAGCATGACAGTGGCACCTTTCACATGCCCCTTGTACTGCCCTTGCCAAGCAAATGGACAGCTCTTCCACTTTCAGTGCATACAATCTATACTGCCAAGCATGCCCGGAAAGCCCCTATATGCATTGATCGTCAACAACATTTCTGTATCGACGGCAATTGGCTCTCTCATGTACTCAAGGCCAAACACTGCCACCATGGCCTTGCAGAAAATGTACATTGATAGGAGAGATGTGGACTCACTCGTATGCACATACTCATCCACAAGATCGCCTGGAATTCCATATGCAAGCATGTGAATAGCCGTAGTGCATTTCTGGTAAGAGGAGAAGCCAATCTTGCCAAGGGCATCCTCTTTGCACTCAAAGTGTGGGTCATATCCGACCACTCCCTCCCCTCATACGGAGGCGGCGGCGGAATTGATGTGGTCTGAAGAGCGCGGTATTCTCAAAGTAACCGGCATAGAGCAGGGCATGGCCACTCTCCCTATTGCGGTTCAAGGCCGGAGCATGACCCGGGATTGATCCCCTGAACCGAGGCCGCTGCCGAGAAATGTGGTCATTGACGACCAAAGCAGCCACCACAAGCTCTTCGTCATCCGATGAACAAATGAAGTTGTGAAAAAAAATACTAATCCCCACTATCCATGGTACCTTGTGAGCAAAAGTCTCGAACACCTTGTGGTCATGGTGGAGATGCGGCCGGGCTCCCCTCACAGGCAGCAGGCAAGGTTGGCGATGGCAGCCGGCGGCTATGCAGCGCCTGCCGGAAGGTGTTGGGGTCAATGGGCGTCGCCAGCGGCCGTAGCTTTCCTGGTACCGGATGAGGCGACAAAGGGCCACAAACGCCGGCAAAAACTCCTTCAAAACACAGGCATGGGGCGGCTATGGCGAGGGGTCGTCGTGGTTTGGGCGGCCGGAAAAATGTGTGGCGGCGGCGATGGCAGGGGGAGGGGAAGAGAAAATGGGTTGTGTCCCCGACAGGTGGGCCAGGGGAGGACAAGGGTGAGCGTCCCGCCCGCCCGCGGGCTGTCCATTCGACGCAAACGCGGCCCAAATTTGGGCCAAGAATGGGTTGAAAGCGGACAAAAAACGGACGTTTGTCCATTTGCTCCTGCGTGTTGGGCCGCGATTTCTGTCCGTTTAGCCCCAAACGGGCACGGCCAGACCATTTGGGGTCCTGGGTTGGAGTTGATCTTACTCCTTCTCGGAAGCCCGAACCTGGGTAAACTCTTCGTGCGACCTCCAATCTGATACTTACGCCCATGTTCGCCACTCTACCGAGGGTACTGAGGGGTTCCTGCTCCGTCAGTTGCCGCGCGAGGCACGGGCTACGTTGGTCGGAGAACGAACCCATATCGGATCATTATACGTGCCCGAAGACTTCATGCCGGGCCAGACCTTCATCTTCGGCTCCTTCGACCTCAAGGTTGACAATCAGGGGCTGCTTTATGACGTAACGCCTCACCCCTTCGTCAACTACAACTGTTTCGGGAACATTGAGTTCGTGTTCGAGGAACACGGCAACACCACATGCGTCCATACCCCTTCATCATCACTGGCGAAAAAGGCGGCATCGATCTCGACCTGTCTCGGGGCTGCTGGATCTTCACCAACCCACCAGCCCACCCAAACAATCAGCGTCAACATGATCTTCTAGGCCACACCAACCCCGACGTGCGGTCTACACGGCCACATCAACCCCGACGACCTCCTAGAGTGGTCAGGCACCACAATAGCCTCCGGCTACACCGACCATCCGGCCTACGTTCCCCATCCTGGCAAGTTTGCTTTGGTGGTAAATCCGATCATCAAGGGCTTCGGCCTCCCATGGGTTCTGAACTTCTGATGGGCAGTGGCAGTAGCGTAAACATCATCCTCCCAGACACCCTGGCCAAGACGGGAGTCTTTCCCAGCACAGCTTGTAGCCCTCGCTCACCGGCTTCCGCGACTTCGTACCGGGTGGGCCGGTGCGCCCCCTCGAACGGCTCAATCTAGAGGTCATCTTCGAGGAAGAGAAAAATTACAAATAAGAAACGATCCAGTTTGAGGTCCCCCCGTTCCAAACCGACTACAGCGTGATCCTCGGCAGGATGGCCTACGTAAGTTTATGGCACTGCCCACCCACGCGTACCTCCAGCTCAAGATGTTGAGGTCCCAATGGCACGATCACGATACATGACAGACCCGAGAGGGCACTCCAAACGAAGGTCGTCAACGTAGAGCTCGCCGAGGAAGCGCTGGCCTTAGCGGAGCTCGAGCACATCATGAAGTTCGTCGACACATCTACAAAAACGCTCCCAACCAAACCCAGGTCAGGGCCCGCGTACTAGCCGACAAAGGAAACCAAAAAATTCCAAGTGCACCCAGAAGATTCGAAGAAATTGATGATTATCAGAGAAGACATGTCAAAGGAACAGAAAGCCGAACTCCTGCAATTCCTCCTGAGCAACTGGGACATCTTTGCTTGGAAACCCGCAGATATGCCCGGGTTTCCCACAAAGATCGCACAACACAGCTTCGACGTCCGAAAGGACGCCAGACCAGTCAAACAAGCCCTCCACTGCTTCACCACAGAGAAACGGCGAGCCATCAGCAAAGAGATCGCTCGGCTCCTAGCTGCCAGGTTCATCAAAGAAGTCACGCACCCAGAGAGGCTTGCCTGCGTTGACTACACCGACCTCAACAAAGCATGTTCAAAGGACCCATTCCCTTTAACCCGCATCGACCAGGTCATAGACTCAACCGCGGGCTGCAAAGTTCTGTGCTTCCTGGACGCCTACTTCGGCTACCACCAAATACGCATAAAGGAGTCCAACCAGGAGAAGACCTCCTTCATTACACCTTTCGGGCCCTTCTCCTACATCACCATGCCCTTCGGGCTCAAGAACGCCGGTGCAACGTATCAACGAACCATGCGAAAGTGTCCTCACGACCAGAATAGCGTCAACGTCAAGGCATACGTCGACAATGTAGTCATCAAGTAAAGACATGGCTCCAGCCTTCTCTCCAACCTCGAGCAGACATTCACCAACCTACGTCGCTTCAGCATAAAGCACCCTGAAAATGTGTTTTCAGGGTACCCTCGGGACAACTCGGCTTCATGTCGCTCAATGAGGAATCAAGGCCAAACCGGAGAAGATACAAGCCATCATCAACTTGAAGCCCCTAGAAAAGACCTGGGAAGTCCAAAAGCTCGCCGAGTGCGTTGCAGCCCTCAGTCATCTCCCAGCTCAGGGAGAAAGCACTTCCGCTTTACCGGCTCTTACGGAAGAATGACAAGTTCTACTAGAGCAACAAACCAAAGGCCGCATTCGTCGACCTCAAGCGTCTCCTGCAATCCAACCCGCAGCTGGCCTCCCTGTTGCAGTCCGATCCGCTATATATCAACTGTTATAGTATATATGGATTGCACTAGCCCTTTCCATCAGTTCGGACTTTTGGTTGCGTTGGCTAGTACATGAAGCTTAACATGGTATTAGAGCTAAGGTCTTGAGTTCAAGTCCTGGCTTTCGCAATTTATTAAAAATTGCTGGTAGCCCCCCTTTGTGTCCATGTAGAGGCCTCTTGAGTCATATGTGTCGCGCGCCGTCGCTCTCTTCCGGTTGCACGTGTTGACTTGTCTTCCCTGTCACACGTGAGAGGGGGTGTTACGGTATATGTGGATTGCACTAGGCCTTTTCATCAGTTCGGACTTTTGGTTGTATTGGCTAGTACATGAAGCTTAACATGGTTATGTGGATTGCACTAGGCCTTTCCATCAGTTCGGACTTTTGGTTGTGTTGGCTAGTACACGAAGCTTAACATGGTATCGGAGCTAAGGTCTTGAGTTCAAACTGACTTTGACAATTTATTAAAAATTGCTGGTAGCCCCCCTTTATGTCCAAGTAGTGGCCTCTTGAGTCATACGTGGGTTTCGCGCGCCGTCGCTCTCTTCCGGTTGCACGTGTTGAGTTGTCTTCCCGTCACACGTGAGGGGGTGTTACAGTATATGTGGATTGCACTAGCCCTTTCCATCAGTTCGGACTTTTGGTTACGTTGGCTGTTGCAGTCTGATCCGCTATATATATATCAGCAACCACACAGGTAGTCAGTGTAGTTATAGCAGTAGAGACATCGGGTTCTGCATCCCGTATACTACGTTAGTGAAGTGCTGACACCATGCAAGACCCGCTACCCACATTATTAGAGGATCATGTATGGCGTGTTCATGGCGGCCGCAAGCTACGTCACTACTTCCAGGCAAATCCCATCACGGTTGTCAGTCATGCCCCGCTATCGAACATGGTTCTATGGTCATCCAAGGATTGGGGGCCGACATCGTCCTGATCTCACCGTGCGGTGATAGGATGAACTACGACCTACAGATACATTTCCCCAACTCCAACAACGGGGCAGAATACGAAGCCCTCCTCCACGAGCTTCGCATGGTGATTTGTATTAACAATTGAAATAGCAAATCACATTGTTTTAGCTCGATCCAAATAAACTGCTGAATAAAGTTATCATTCTAGGTTCCCATGGTGATTTGCTATTTCAATTGTTAATACAACGAACACAATGGGATAGACCTAGAGGTAGAAACAAACGTATCTCTCTGCTTGCCAGGCTCGGGGGTTGTACTAGCATCGTTGACCTCCCCACGGTCTGCACAGAGGCTGCATCATGCATTCCTTCTATTAGTCTGGACCCGAGGGCTGATTCGCCCTTGCCGACCTCCTAGTGCCACCAACACGGGGCTGCATCGACGTAAGAAAACGATTTGGTAATCCTTATAAAAAGGGCATAGCCGAGGGAAGACGGAGGCTGAATAACCTCTGGTCGCGTCATGCCCCGATCAAAAACAAAGAGGCCTCAGGCAGTATAACACACTTGATCTCCAAATAAAACTGTTAAATGACAAGAAACTGATTCAGATATGCGTCACATGAATAAGTTTGTCTATGATGGGCATCACCCAGGCCGCAACGACCACTACATCTTTTTCAAGCTACTCCAAGCCTACATCCAGGTCGCAGTCCGCCGCCACCATAATGGAGGCCTCCCTCCCTTCCTCAAATAAGTCGAATAACTGACAATCTCGGGAATCAAAGTGGCGACGACCTCCATGGAAATATCGGGGCGATGCACCTTTAGTTGCGCAAGAATGGGCCGAGCTCCTTCGAAAGCAGCAAACTCATGCAGCACAATCAGGTGCTCCGTTCACGAGCTCAATCAGAGGCCGCGGGCGAACGTCCACTCCATTGTGTCCGGGTTCCACATCAACCCCGACACATGGACAAGAGCTCGGGTCATCCGCCGCAACAAAGGTGCCGCCACGTTCAACCTCTCCTCTGGTGGGGAGCCCGACAACAGGCCCGTCTCAAGGCCCACGAAGATAGGCAGACCAAACCACAGGAGGGACCCTGGGAGCCCGGAGAGGCGGCAAAAGACTACCTTGGCAAGCAAGTCAAGGTGGTGGCGGCTTAGATCAGATTGATCTCTTGTAAAACCCTATCCCCTGCCATCTATATAAGGTGGGGGCTGGGGGTAGCAAGGCCCATCTACATCCGTAGAACCATACTCTCGGTAGACTCATACTTCATCCCTCATTGTAATCCTCGCACGAGGTATCCCACCATGAATACAAACACCCGGAGGCGCAAACCTAGGTAAACTCCTCGTGCGACCTCTGATCTGGTACTTCCGGCCATGTTCGCCACCCTACCGAGGGTACTGACGGGTTTCTGCTCCATCAATTACCAACTATTCACAATGTGACAGAATATCCCTTTAGTGTGACCAATCTTCATCTATGGTGTTTGGTTCGGGCACAATTAACAGTTTAAGCTCCAAAAAGGAAAAGGAAAAAGGAAAGGGGAAGCACCCAGTATACTACCATAACTTTGAGAGGGTTTCTGGCGTTTACAATTAGAATCAAACTCAATGGATTATATCAGGATTTTCCGGATAGTCGACAGGGAGCTAAAGACAGACCTACTCAACCATAGATTATTTGTTCCCAGAACTATGATACATATATCGTTCTTAGGGAGAATAATCAATAATGGTTATCAGATCAGTAAAGATCTTTTATGTGCATGCTGGAGTTGAAAGAATAAACCCAGAAGACACAATGTAATACTTCCAGACAACTTTGTCCATGTGAAATCAAGAGAATACCTGAGAGAAGTTTATAAGAGAATGCAGATTAAGCTGATTAACTGTTGATTCGGAAAGGTCGTTAAGACTCTTAAAGCATGACCGGAACTCCAAAGCTTGTTGAAGCATGCTTTTGATTATGGTGGCAACTGGTTTTGTCTCATTGGATAAGAAACATCTGGAAAAAAAACACCATGCAGTTAGAAGCAAACGTAATATAACACAAGAAAAAATCCAATATTATAGTCAGTACAGAATTAGCAAAAGAGATGATACTCAGGAAGTATAGACACCAAGTAAATGGGATAAACGAAGTTCTCTTGGCAGCTAAGAGATAATGTCAGAAGTACCAGATTCCCTTGCTTTCTATCCTACTTGGAAGAATTAGATACTCAATTGAACAGCCAAATGTGAGTTTGTGACAGGACAAAACAGAAAGTAGTCTAATAATTATCTTTATTATGCTCACTGCAATAAATCACACTAGTTCACGGCATGAACCACAATTAAAAAAACAACAGCTGCATAAATTGCCTATATACATGTAGTAAAATGAAAACTAGTTTCATTTTTGTGGGTAAAGGCCTTACATGTGAAGTGCGTCTGTAACATAACACAAATGCACATACTCAATATCCCGCATATCTTTAACCTACAGAATAGTTGAGATCAGTACACGCGCAGCCACCCAGAAAAGCTCAATCCAAGTACGATCATTATCTCAAAAGAGGTAATACGTTAATAGATAATAAACTCATGATGTTTAAAAAGATATATTTTCATCCTCTTTGAATGTAAGTAACATAACTACTATGCCAACAAATATATTATACCTGATGTTTAAGGGAATGTTGAAAACGACGCCATGATATATCAGACAAATTGCAATGGTGGTACTGCTGTAATGTTGATAGAAAATGGTAAACTTGATGTCTGATAAAAGAAAGGATAGTTATGTCAAGAAACAAACCAATGAAATAAGGACACATAAGTCAAGAGTAGAGGAACAGAAGGCATTCGCATAGTAGAAGCAACTACACATGAGAACATTGAGATAATTCATTATGCTTCTGCATAAAAATGGAGGATGCTATTTTAGATAATATGGACGTTGGTCTGTGCAATTGCAAATCAATAATTTAACCATCCAAAATGACAATATTTTTCTCAAAAGATTAAAAGGTTCAACCCTCCAGCAATGTTTTCAACAGTACATGATGTAACTTGAATTACATCTGACTAATTCTACTTTTTGGAATGTTGTTTGGTAGAAACAGGACAATTTTGCAGTGACTAATGAGTCGGCAGTACAAAAAATATATAATTAACGATTTTGTTTTGATAAATGTGGCAATTACAAATGTCATATTTATAGCAGGTTTAAGGGACTACTTTCCTGACCATCAACCACAATCTATTTGGCTATGGTTATCTAATACTAGAAAACCACTGAATGAATAATCAAACATGAATGCAACAGTTACTTTTATTATGACTTGGATATGCCAACATGTATTGCATTTCGAGATATTTTTAGAATAACAAGATTTACCAACAGATCAAACATTCAAATACTCGAAACAAATCAGACATTATGTTCTTAACACTTCAGTGGAATATTTGAGTGCCACAAAGCTTTGGAAAGGTTTTGTATGTGCGTACCTCACTTTCATCACAGAGTTTAATTCTTTCAATATATCAGGTCTACTGCGGCCAGAGCGACTGATTAACTGTGTCAACTCCTACAATAAATTAGCATATTATAGTCACATAGCAGCAAATAAGTCCCACGTCACCACAATTATGGATATTCACATTTGTTGACAGAAAAATATTCTTGTAACTTCTCTTGAAGAAAATTTAGTAAAAATCACTCGACGGTAATTTTGTATGTGAACAAAGGGCACTCTACAAACTTGTTCAGTTTCAAATAGATCCTACATCTGGGTTGGGTCTGAGAACTCTCTGTCCCCCGATTGATGCGAACTAACAATGACGACCCCTTAAATTTCTGTGTAGTGCTTATTTATTTATTTTCTCTTGCCTAATTGCCTCCAGCTGCAGCCTTGTGGGTTTTGCCATACATACAGATAATAACAGAAGCTTACATGGCATGTACATTTCAATGAATTAAGACATCGATAAAGGAATCACCTTTAGAAACCGCCATACTTCAGTCAGTGAAAAGACTGCAAACCTGACTTGAACAAGATAACAGAATATTTCAGCATATCTCCTAAGTGCCTCCTCTGTAATGACAATATTCACTGGCCAATCAACTTTATAACCCAGCAAGAAGTCATCCAGCATGTGGAAACCTGGCCGCCAAAAGTTGGGCCGTTAATAATTTGAGAAACAAACCTTCAGTTCTAAAAACTATAGTCAAGGACAAGATCAAATTATTACCATGTTCAGAGGCTGCCACAGAAATGACTGGCTGTTCTTTCATGTATATAAACAGTTTTTCCTTATAAGGATCGGTATCACATGAAGACCTCTGCAAGGCCAAGTCAAGAAGCCCTTGGATCTCTGCTCTTTTCTGCTCAGACTTAACAGAGAACCATTTCTGCATGGGGGGAAGTCAGACTTAACAGATTTGTGCATATAAACATGAGTGCATGGCGTACAGGCTAAAACAAAAACAGTTGGATAAAATTACCTTATGATAAATGGAAACAATAAAAGATTCTGCCCAGTCAGCTAGTTCCATGAAATGGTACCGTCGTAGTGCTAGTAGATGTCCAAATAGATCAAAACCCTCCTCAAGCAACTTCATTGTGAAGCTGCTAACATATTTATATCTTTTATTACAGTTAGGGAATAACAGGTAGAAAGAAAAATACTGACCAACAACTTTAGTGGTTTATAAGCTTTAGAATCATAGCCTGGATCAGATTTATTTTTTCCCCAACAAGATGGTTTTTTACTTGTAAAAGCAGTTGATGAACCTAATACATGACAGATGGACTAAGTTTGACAAAAAAAAGGCATTTAAAAGACAGTACATCGCAAATTGGCGTTCGTGAAATAGTCTATGATGTTATGCTGATAGTAATAGTAGAATGAACAAGAGGCATTGTGATCAATCTGACATTATGAACTGCACTGTACAAGCATATACAATTAAGGATACTGAAGCAGAACTTCTTGTATAATGCACTTGTCAATAGCTATATCAAGTGGCATATCAGATGCTGAACTACTATCTCCAGCTATCTTTTCTGTTGATTTAGCAGTATATTCTAACAATTTCTCCCATAATGCTCCCCCGCAGACATTTTTTCGAAGATTATCACTTGCTTCCGTTTCTCCTGATGAAGCAAGGTATCCCTGACTCCCTGTCTTAGCTTGAAGAAGCTCACTGGAACAATCAGGCTGTTTCTGAGCAGTGGAATGTACAACCTTTGTAGCTCCGGCTTCAGACTCCACAAGGGACGTACTTCTTTCACAGTATACTTCACATGGATTTGTGACTGACTCGAAAGCAAAGCTTTCAAGTGCTTGATTTTTCCATTTTCCTCGCAAGTCACTCTCCATATGATGACCAGCCGCATTCTTCAGAATGGGATTGGTGCTGAGATTGTAAGAAATGCTAGAATTCCATGAATGATTTATCTTGCAAGACTTATCTGTGTGTGATGGATAAACTACATCATCATGTGATACTTGCTCCACTGCACTTTCATTGTCAGTATACAGAAACTCATCAACTAAACACATTTTTCCAGGGGAACTATTAAATGTGTTCTTTGGAAATTTGCCAAATGGCCAAAATTTACTATATTGGTAATCCAGTTCTAGAGCATCAGGCATCACATTATGTTCCACATTCTGCGAGTGCATGGGAACGTTGCTGCAACCCAAATCAACATTTCTATGGTGCTCATCATTAGGGCTTGAAGAGTTTGTCCCGTTGTGACGAGAACTAGTTTGATGTGAAAGCACATTTTGGGTTTCCGAGGAGCATTTTGCTTCACCTGTACTTGCATGGTACAACGAAAACCTGGAACTAGACAAATTACCACGAGTGATGCCACTCTCAACCTCAATTTCATCCATAGAACTATAAGAAGAAGAGCATTCTGAAGATTCCAGAGGATCTAGTTTATCTGAAGATTCTTGCGATGTTGAATAAGCATCATTGTCTTTTTCATCTGCAGACATACTGTGAGAAAGGACAGATCAGACTAATCTGTTGTGGTGAAGACTTATGATGTACACTGCTCGCATGAGTAAAAAAAGAGTATGCACAATAAAAACAGAAGAAGTGAATGAAAGTGGCAGATTTAACATTGCTACAAAGGTAGATCCAGGACGTACATATCACAAGTTGGTAGAGCATGGATGCCGCCATACAATAGCTCCACATCTGAAACTGATGTGTCTAGAGTGCTTTTACTTTTATGCAGGGAGTTTGACGGAGGACCAAAAGGAATTATCTGAAACATAACTTCATGTCATAAAGTGTGATTTAAAAGCATAGTTGACCCAGTATATTAGTACTGTTGCTTTGGCAAGGGCGAAAAACAGACTAGTTAATTCTGGAACTAAAATTAGAGTGCTAACCAGACCTCAATATTTAAGAAAAAATGATGGAGCTTCTCTAGCATTGACTTGTACATAGCGTCTCTCTGACATATTACTGCTTCAGCCTTGCTTTTTGAGAAAGTAAATGAATTCACTGAGCACTCAATTGGCGTACCAAACCATGGGAGAATTTCCTCCAGAAGGATAGTTTTACTAGCGTCGTAATTATCTCCTCCAGTAGAACAAAGATTGCATGACTTTACAACCTTCATGAGCACTTGAAGCTGCTGCCCAGTGCGTAAAAGAGGATTGCATATATCTTTCAGAAAACATGGAACAGATACATGATTACTTCCCTGTTGGCAGCGATACATGATAAAAACTTAATTAGATCTACTGGAAAAGGAATAACATTTTCATGGTTCAAATGCATGGGTTTATGTGAAGAGTGGAGCATATGTCTGAATTTCTGATGTTGAGAATAAATTAGGTCAATAATGACCGTTTAGGCGTTTTTCCTTGAAGCTTCACAAAGACAAGAAGTGATGTCTTACCTTGAAGGGCAATGCAGTGACACCTAGTGGGCCCAACGAACCTCCTTGAATCTGGCTGTTCTCGGTTTGTGTTATGAGAAATTCTTCATAAGGGTCGTCAACACTAGCTCGGTAAATCCATAACTTAATGAAGTTACAGTATGGTTCACACGAACGAATGAAGAGATATTTCAAAAGAGCATAGTGAACTGGATCAGCATCCTACAATTGAAGGGAAATCATTGGACATTTCAAAACCTTTGTCATATGTAGAACGTGAACAGAAGGATATGTCCAAACAGAAACTTTCAGTGCAGAAGCACAAATTTATGCCATCAGATAAAGAAAAACTAGCATGATCTTGTGGTAGCTGGTAATCTACAAAACTGTGGCGTTGATTGCCATGTTACAAAGAAATGTCAAAGAAATTAACCCATCCCAGCAGAGACCAAGTAAGCAACTGCGTACACATATAAAGCATAAGAGAAATAAGATGCTCGGCTACGTAGAATATGAAACTAAACATAGCCCAGGGCTCATAGCACCATACAAACAAGAGAGTAAATGCATTGTCGATATAGAACAGAGAATATCAACAAAAAAATGAAGCGGTAAGTTCCACAGTGTCATTAAATTTTATTAAGTAAATATGGGAGGGGCTATCACACCATCCTAAATCTTGCATTGCTTATTTGCTTCTCATGGAGGACAGAAATTGCTACCAATATCTCTGCCAGCTATTCTAGAACAATGAGTATGAAAAGTTGGCAACACTTCAGGGCGATTATTACCAAAAAACTTAGATAAATAAAAAGCAGCAAAGAATCACTTGAAAGGAAATTTTATTTGATAACATTTCCAAAACTTGAATAGATTCCCTCTCAAAAAGTTACTTTTCTGGATAATTACAGCAAATATGACCTAAAATTCCATGGCCGTTTCAAACAAGGCATTGGTAAGTCTGAAATGTTCAGTATCATACGTAAAGCTTAGATCTTGCTATTGAGCATGCAAACCAAGACATTGGCAAGATAAAATATAGATACAAAGTAGCAGACAATAGGAAATCCCTTTAAAAGTTTATTAAATTGAGTTAAACCGAATAGTAGGTTTTAAACAATAAGACGATTGCTTAAATTGAGTTAAACCGAATAGTAGGATTTAAACAATAAGATGATTGCTTACACGAAGGCGGACATACAAATAAGAAAGCAAATCAGTGCCCCGCGGAAAATTCTCAAACTCCAAGTTAGAATCAGTAGTCAAACCCTCCTGGCATAATGCAAGACCTGCAAACTTAGGAAAACAAATATTTCCAAGGGACTTAATATGCCTTCTCAACTCCTCGGTGTGGAGATAAACTTCCAGAAGAGTGATTTCAGAGCTAGAATTACAACTAGCTCTATCTGAGGTCATGGAAGGTCTATCAGGTTGTCCCACTGACCGCCTCAGCTTAATTGAAGGTGGTAAAGTATTCAAGGAACAGAAATAGCCTTCTAGAACTTTTTCAACTGCTGCAGCAAATGCTTGGTTCACTAGACTATAAGGAGGAGAATGCTCAGTATCTTTGTCATCAGAAACATCATGTCCATGTCCTTCTCTATTTCCACAATTTACTTCTCGACTTTGGAAAAGATAATAGTGCACAAACTTGCGCAGGAAGAAAACTGCAAGACCTGTAGAGCCTATAGAATTGAGAATATGTCCTATAGAGGCGGTGCTAGATGATCGTGACCACACATTTGCAATGCGATGAGATGTCCTGTCTGCCGGACTTGAGGAGAACAACACAGAAAGCTCGTCAATCTCATCTAGCGATGATTTGACACCATGCAGTGCATGCAAAGCCAAACGAACCAAAGCAGCATCCTGCAAAATAAAGATGATCCTCACACCCATCAGCAATATAATACTCCCTCAGTCCAAAATAAGTGTCATGGTTTTAGTACGAAATAGAATGGCACTACCCAGAAGATGTAACACACACACATCTATAATCGCTTCCCAAAAATCTATTCAGGTTATGAGATGTCATCACTAATAATCATCACATCATTAGCAATTCGCACCTAACTTACTGCATCAGATTAAAACTTCGTTTGAAGATTGTCAAAACATTCATAGCTATCAATACCACATTTAAGGATCCCTTTACAGATAATTTAAAACTTCCCCCACTTCACTACCCACACTCAGTGGCCATTTCGAGTAACCCTATTTCACAGCAATCTGCCTACATTCCTAACTGCCTACTTATTCTGGCCACAATCCCCAACCAGAGCAACTTTGTTTTAACAGAACAACTGCGTCCTCTCGCTTTTTATGATGAGGGGCACTGCTGACTGCACCCAAAATTTCTCCCTATGAATGTCGCAACTCCCACAAGTAGTTTTGGTTTAGTAGCCACAGCGGGTCGTAACATAATGCTGAATTTAGCTGGGTTCAGATATTTCACTCACAGGAACGGAGGTGAGCTCGTAGATTGGATCCCGAGAGGGACGCCCTGCAGGGTCTGGAACACCGACGGACGCGCTCTCGGGGGAGATGGAATCCCAGGCTGCAGGAGGCGTCCAGGGGCCGTCCACGCGGAGGCTGACGAGCAGCGACGAGAGGCTGGAGGCGGCGGCCTCCATCCGGGGGTCTATCACCCTAGCTAGGGTTATGGTATGCTCTCCAATGTGGCGTGGCTCCGCGCGTAGATAAAGAGATACGGGAGCAGAGGTGGGCGGATGGTGGTGAGAGCCGAGCGGTGGCGAGGTGCGGATGGCCGGAGGGTTGGCAGCCCCGGCAAAGGGAGTGGCGAGGAACCGGAGGAGAGCAGCGAGAGCGGCGGAAGCGAACCGAGGAAGAAGAGAATTTTGCGGTTTTCTGCTGAAGCGTCAGATTATGCTTGGACGGTCGGTGATGGTGTCCATGGCATAAAAGCCAATTGTTACTACCTTTTTTTTTGGCAAACTGTAGGCCAAAAGAGGTGCCAAATTCACTTCCCAGCTTTTTTTGCACGGATGAACTATGTTGCTCAGCCGAAGCCAAAAAAAATTATGGGCATCGAAGACTTGCTTCATTGTCAAACTCTGCAAAGCTGGTTGGAAGCCCCTAGTAGCTAGATCAATGGACTTGTTTATTTCTTATTTTACATCGCGCGGTGCCCTCCACTGTGAAGGCTGCCAAGTTGGTGCCATAACTTTTTCCTTGAACATCGATGGTGATGTGGCATCTTTCTGATTAGTATGGCACCCATAACATAGTGGAAGGCCCTAGGCCTTCTTTTGGTTTAAAGGATTTCTAAAAGAATTTTGGAGGATTCTAATCTTTAAGGCTTTCTTTGGTTCATAGGATAGGATTATCATGGGAATAAGAAACTTGTAGGAAATGAGATGACATGTATTTCAAATCCTATGAGTATGATTAGGAAAAGTGATGTCATTTGGTTCATCGTATGAATTTTCCATTGAGTCTAGACTCATGTTTATTTTCCTTTGAAATGTGGAGGATAGGAACCAATCCTATGTAGGAATAGGAATCCATTTCTATGAACGAAAGGGCTTTAAACTAAAAATTCTTACAAGAATTATATCCTATATAATTCCTTTGAAATTCCACCAAACCAAAGGAGGCCTAAGATTATTTTTCCTCCATGGGTTGTTTGATTCATCATAGGATTGTTATCCATAGGAATTTTTTTATAGGATTCACTTGTACTAGTTTTCATAGGAAAATTTCCATCTACTCCAACCTCATATGAAGAATCCTACATTTTTATGCGCATATCAAATGCTCATACTAATCTCTGTAGAATTGAGGATGACATACCACTCTATTCGTCTGTTTTTTCTATTCTTGTGTTTTACAAATCATGTAAATCAAATAGGCCGAGGGCTAAGGGTAACTCCAACGAGGCATCGCATTTTGTCCGTCCGTGATCGTTTGCGTCCAGACAAAAAGCTCAACCCAATTTGCCAATGCAAACGGACGGGTCCATTTTCATGTCCGTTTAAGCCATTTCCGGACCAGATTTTTGGGTCGGGTTTGCGTCCACCCGGACACGCCGTGCACACCCATGACGTTCTCCCCTTGAACTCCCCTGGCCCGCTGGTCGATGGCACACCATCTCCACTTCCATCATTCCTCACCCAAAACCCTCCAGCCTAGAGCCATGGTCGACGCGTCCAACCCCGCCATCGCCCCTGTCGTGGCCACCGGCGTCGTGCCTCCAAACAAGCCGAAGAAGGAGACCAACCGGAGCAGAGAGCGACGGATACAGTGAAGTGGGCCAACCGGAGGAGAGAGAAGATGATCAATGAGGGTGGCTAAGAGGATGGTGCCAAAGACACACAAGGCCAAGAGACCGAAGACCATGAGAGTGTTGACATCGAGGGTGAGTCATTGTTTGAGGAAGAGCTAGTTGATCAAGCTTGATCACAAAAAAGAGGCGGCAAAGAGTGAGGACTGGAGCATACACAGAGGATGAGGACAAGTTGCTTTGGGAGGATTGGATAGAAATGGGACAAGATTCCAAAACCGGCGATGAGCAAAAGGTTCAACTTTTTGGAAGAGGGTCCATGATTTCTTTTATGAACATATGAAGTTTGGGCCATACAAATTTGAGAGTGGTCGGAGTGACGTGTCACTTCAAAAGAGGTGGGGCTTCATCCGAACGGAATGCAACAATTTTTGTGGCTCCTATGATCATGTTGTTACCTGGTATGTCAGTAGCATTGGTATCAGCGACTTGGTATACTAGATGATGCCCCGCTCGTTGTTGCGAGGTTTGGTTGCAACAATTCTTGATGAAATTTAAATAAAAAATAAAATAGATATAATATATTTTAATTGATTATTATATAGGTCTAAATATATATGGAATATTAGTAGTGTTTCTCATGCATGTTGTGAGAAAATACAATAAGAATGCTTTAAGTTAGGATGTGTGCATGTTGAGAGAGAGTATAAATAGCAATTTGCATGCATGTTAAGAGAAATAGTTAGTGAGGTGATGAGGTGGCATATGTGGTGAGGTGACATGTGTGCATGTTGAGATAATTAAGACAGTGGAGATCAACTATTTAGGTATACTAGATGATACCCCGCACGTTGTTGCAGAAATATTTTGTAACATATTTGAATGTGATTCACTGTATGAAACATGAATATTTAAAGTAATAATATCAAAAGCTAAAACTAAAAGTACATACAAATTATTATGTTTGATTTCTACATAGTTGTAAAATATTTATTAAATATATATAGCATAATAGAATGAAAATTCTCATGTATGTTTGCATGTTGAGATGTGTCTTTTTTTCATGCATGTCACGATGAAGTGGCATATGCTCGCATGCATGTTGAGAGACATATGGTAGTGGGGTGGGCCTTTTCTCATGCATATTATGCGATGATGTGGCATGCTTGCATCTCAAGAGAAATAGTTAGTGGGGGCTGATACGTCCATTTTGCATCATGCTTTTATGTTGATATTTATTGCATTATGGTCTGTTATTACATATCATATCACAATACTTATGCCTATCCTCTCTTATTTTACAAGGTTTACATGAAGAGGAAGAATGCCGGTAGCTGGAGTTCTAGACTGGAAAAGGATAAAATATTAAAGACCTATTCTGCACAACTCCAAAAGTCCTGAAACTTCACGGAGATTAATTTTGGAATATATAAAAAATATTGGGCGGAGAAAGAACCAGAGGGGGGCCACCAGCCAGCCACAAGGGTGGAGGGCGCGCCCCCCGACTTTGTGGGCCCCCTGGCAGGCCTCCGGTGCCCATCTTCTACTATATGGTGTCTTTTACCCTGGAAAAAATCAAGAGCAAGCTTTCGGGATGAAGCGCCACCATCTCGAGGCGGAACCTGGGCAGAACCAATCTAGGGCTCCGGCGGAGTTGTTCTACCGGGGAAACATCCCTCCGGGAAGGGGAAATCATCGTCATCGTCATTGATGTCTACTACACAACCTTCTTCTTGTAGACGTTGTTGGGCCTCCAAGTGCAGAGGTTTGTAGGACAGTAGCAATTTCCCTCAAGTGGATGACCTAAGGTTTATCAATCCGTGGGAGCGTAGGATGAAGATTGTCTCTCTCAAACAACCCTGCAACCAAATAACAAAGAATCTCTTGTGTCCCCAACACACCCAATACAATGGTAAATTGTATAGATGCACTAGTTCGGCGAAGAGATGGTGATACAAGTGCAATATGGATGATAGATATAGGTTTTTGTAATCTAAAATTATAAAAACAGCAAGGTAACAAGTAATAAAAGTGAGCGAAAACGGTATTGCAATGCTAGGAAACAAGGCCTAGGGTCCATACTTTCACTAGTGCAAGTTCTCTCAACAATAATAGCATAATTAGATCATATAACAATCCCTCAACATGCAACAAAGAGTCACTCCAAAGTCACTAATAGCGGAGAACAAACGAAGAGATTATTGTAGGGTACGAAACCACCTCAAAGTTATTCTTTCAGATCAATCCATTGGGCTATTCCTATAAGTGTCACAAACAGCCCTAGAGTTCGTAGTAAAATAACACCTTAAGACACATATCAACCAAAACCCTAATGTCACCTAGATACTCTAATGTCACCTCAAGTATCCGTGGGTATGATTATACGATATGCATCACACAATCTCAGATTCATCTATTAACCAACAAAAAGAACTTCAAAGAGTGCTCCAAAGTTTCTACCGGAGAGTCAAGACGAAAACGTGTGCCAACCCCTATGCATAAGTTCACAAGGTCACTGAACCCGCAAGTTGATCACCAAAACATACATCAAGTAGATCACGTGAATATCCCATTGTCACCACGGATAAGCACATGCAAGACATACATCAAGTGTTCTCAAATCCTTAAAGACTCAATCCGGTAAGATAACTTCGAAGGGAAAAGTCAATCCGTTACAAGAGAGTAGAGGGGGAGAAACATCATAAGATCCAACTATAATAGCAAAGCTCGCAGTACATCAAGATCGTGCCAAATCAAGAACACAGAGAGAGAGAGAGAGAGAGAGAGAGAGAGAGAGAGAGAGAGAGAGATCAAACACATAGTTACTGGTACATACCCTCAGTCCCGAGGGTGAACTACACCCTCGTCATGGAGAGCATCGGGATGATGAAGATGGCCACCGGTGATGGATCACCCCTCCGGCAGGGTGCCGGAACAGGGTCCCGATTGGTTTTTGGTGGCTATAGAGGCTTGCGGCGGCGGAACTCCCGATCTAGGTTATGTTCTGGGGGTTTCTGTATTTGTAGGAATTTTTGGCGTCAGTCTCACGTCAGGGGGGTCTCCGAGTCGTCCACGAGATAGGGGGGCGCGCCCAGGGGGGTAGGGCGCGCCCTCCACCCTCGTGGATGGCTCGGGACTCTTCTGGCCCAACTCTTTTACTCCGGAGGCTTATTTTGCTCCATAAAAAATCATCAAAAATTGGCACTGAAGGAAATATGCCCTAGAGGCAATAATAAAGTTGTTTATTTATATTTCCTTATATCATGATAAATGTTTATTATTCATGCTAGAATTGTATTAACCGGAAACTTAGTGCATGTGTGAATACATAGACAAATAGAGTGTCACTAGTATGCCTCTACTTGACTAGCTTGTTGAATCAATGATGGTTAAGTTTCCTAGCCATAGACATGAGTTGTCATTTGATTAACGGGATCGCATCATTAGAGAATGATGTGATTGACTTAACCCATTCCGTTAGCTTAGCACTTGATCGTTTAGTATGTTGCTATTGCTTTCTTCATGACTTATACATGTTCCTATGACTATGAGATTATGCAACTCCTGAATACCGGAGGAACACTTTGTGTGCTACCAAACGTCACAACGTAACTGGGTGATTATAAAGGTGATCTAGAGGTGTCTCCGATGGTACTTGTTGAATTGGCATAGATCGAGATTAGGATTTGTCACCCGATGGTCGGAGAGGTATCTCTGGGCCCTCTCGGTAATGCACATCACTATAAGCCTTGCAAGCAATGTGACTAATGAGTTAGTTGCGGGATGATGCATTACGGAACGAGTAAAGAGACTTACAGGTAACGAGATTGAACTAGGTGTTAGGATACCGACGATCGAATCTCGGGCAAGTAACATACCGATGACAAAGGGAACAACATATGTTGTTATGCGGTTTGACCGATACAGATCTTGTAGAATATGTAGGAACCAATATGAGCATCCAGGTTCTGTTGTTGGTTATTGACCGGAGATGAGTCTCGGTCATGTCTACATAGTTCTCGAACCCGTAGGGTCCGCACGCTTAACGTTCAGTGACGATCGATATTATGAGTTTATGTGTTTTGATGTATCGAAGGTAGTTCGGAGTCCTGGATATGATCACGGACATGACGAGGAGTCTCGAAATGGTCAAGACATAAAGATCGATATATTGGATGACTATGTTTGGACGTCGGAATGGTTCCGGGTGAGTTCGGGCATATACCGGAGCACCGGAAGGTTACCAGAACCCCCCGGGAGGTATATGAGCCTTATTGGGCCATAGTGGGAGAGAAGAGAGGGAGGCCTAGGAGGCCCCCCCCCCCAAGCCCAATCCGAATTGGGTGGGGGGGCGGCCCCTTTCCTTCCCCCTCTCTCCCCCTTCCTTTCACTCCTAGTCCAACTAGGGAAGGGGGGAATCCTACTCTCGGTGGGAGTAGGACTCCCCATGGGGCGCGACATAGGAGGGCCGGCCCTCCCCCTCCTCCACTCCTTTATATACGGGGGAGTGGGGCACCCCATAGACACACAAGTTGATCATTGATCTCTTAGCCATGTGTGGTGCCCCCCTCCACCATAATCCACCTCGTTCATATCGTTGCAGCGCTTAGGCGAAGCCTTGCATCGATAGCTTCATCATCACCGTCATCACACCGTCGTGCTGACGAGGCTCTCCCTCGACACTCTGCTGGATCGTGAGTTCGTGGGACGTTACCGAGCCGAACGTGTGCAGATCGCGAAGGTGTAGGATCGGTCGATCGTGAAGACATACGACTACATCAACCGCTTTGTCATAACGCTTCCACTTACGGTCTACGAGGGTACATGGAGAACACTCTCCCCTCTTGTTGTTATGCATCACCATGATCTTGCGTGTGCGTACGAAATTTTCTGAAATTACTACGTTCACCAACAGTGGCATCCGAGCCAGGTTTATGCGTAGATGTTATATGCACAAGTAGAACACAAGTGAGTTGTGGGCGATAATAGTCATCTTGCTTACAAAGCATGTCATACTTTGATTGGCGGTATTGTTGGATGAAGCGGTCCGGACCGACATTACGCCAGACGCTTACGCGAGACTGGTTCTACCGACGTGCTTCGCATACAATGTGGTGGCGGGTGTCAGTTTCTCCAACTTTAGTTGAATCGAGTGTGGCTACGCCCGGTCCTTGTTGAAGGTTAAAACAACACATACTTGACGAAAAATCGTTGTGGTTTTGATGCATAGGTAAGAACGGTTCTTGCTCGGCCTGTAGCAGCCACGTAAAACTTGCAACAACAAAGTAGAGGACATCTAACTTGTTTTTGCAAGGCATGTTGTGATGTGATATGGTCAACACATGATGCTAAATTTTATTGTATGATATGATCATGTTTTGTAACGGAGTTGTCGGCAACTAGCAGGAGCCATATGGTTGTCGCTTTATTGTATGAAATGCAATCGCCATGTAATTGCTTTACTTTATCACTAAGCGGTAGCGATAGTCGTAGAAGCAATAGTTGGCAAGACGAGAACGATGCTACTATGGAGATCAAGGTGTCGCCCCGGTGACGATGGTGATCATGATGGTGCTTTGGAGATGGAGATCAAAGGCACAAGATGATGATGGCCATATCATATCACTTATATTGATTGCATGTGATGTTTATCCTTTATGCATCTTATTTTGCTTAGTTCGATGGTAGCATTATAAGATGATCTCTCACTAAATTTCAAGGTACAAGTGTTCTCCCGAGTATGCACTGCTATGCGAAAGTTCGTCGTCGTCTTCGAGACACCACGTGATGATCGGGTGTGATAAGCTCTCACGTTCACATACAATGGGTGCAAGCCAGTTTTGCACACGCAGAATACTCGGGTTAAACTTGACGAGCCTAGCATATGCATATATGGCCTCGGAACACTGAGACCGAAAGGTCGAGCGTGAATCATATAGTAGATATGATCAACATAGTGATGTTCACCATTGAAAACTACTCCATCTCACGTGATGATCGGACATGGTTTAGTTGATATGGATCACGTGATCACTTAGATGATTAGAGGAATGTCTATCTAAGTGGGAGTTCTTAAGTAATATGATTAATTGAACTTTAATTTATCATGAACTTAGTACCGATAGTATTTTGCATGTCTATGTTGTTGTAGATAGATGGCCCGTCTTTGTTGTTCCGTTGAATTTTAATGCGTTCCTAGAAAGCTAAGTTGAAAGATGATGGTAGCAACTACACGGACTGGGTCCGTAACTTGAGGATTATCCTCATTGCTGCATATAAGAATTACGTCCTGGAAGCACCGCTAGGTGCCAAACCCGCTGTAGAGCAACGCCGGATGTTATGAACATCTGGCGAGCAAAGCGATGACTACTCGATAGTTCGATGTGCCATGCTTTACGGCTTAGAATCGGGACTTCAACGACGTTTTGAGCGTCATGGAGCATATGAGATGTTCCAGAGTTGAATTTAATATTTCAAGCAAATGCCCGGATTGAGAGATATGAAGTCTCCAATAAGTTCTACAACCGCAAGATGGAGGAGAATAGTTACATCGGTGAGCATATACTCAAAATGTCGGGTATAACAATCACTTGATTCAACTGGGAGTTAATCTTCCTGATGATACTGTCATTGACATAATTCTTCAATCACTGCCACCAAGCTACAAGAGCTTCGTGATGAACTATAACATGCAAGGGATGGATAAGACAATTCCCGAGCTCTTCGCAATGCTAAAGGTTGCAGAGGTAGAAATCAAGAAGGAGCATCAAGTGTTGATGGTCAATAAGACCACCAGTTTCAAGAAAAAGGGTAAAGGGAAGAAGGGGAACTTCAAGAAGAACGACAAACAGGTTGCTGCTCAGGTGAAGAAGCCCAAGTCTGAACCTAAGACTGAGACTGAGTGCTTCTACTGCAAGCAGACTGGTCACTAGAAGCGGAACTGCCCCAAGTATTTGGTGGATAAGAAGGATGGCAAGGTGAACAAAGGTATGTGATATACATGTTATTGATGTGTACCTTACTAATGCTCGCAGATAGTACACAGGTATTTGATCTTGGTTCATTGCTAATATTTGCAACTCGAAACAGGGACTACGGATTAAGCGAAGATTGGCTAAGTACGAGGTGACGATGCGCGTGGGAAATGGTTCCAAAGTCGATGTGATCGCGGTCGGCACGCTACCTCTACATCTACCTTTGGGCTTAGTTTTAGACCTGAATAATTGTTATTTAGTGTCATCATTAAGCATGAAAATTATATCTGGATCTTGTTTGATGCGAGACGGTTATTCATTTAAATCAGAGAATAATGGTTGTTCTATTTATATGAGTAATATCTTTTATGGTCATGCACCCTTGAAGAGTGGTCTATTCTTGTTGAATCTTGATAGTAGTGACACACATATTCATAATATTGAAGCCAAAAGATGCAGAGCTGATAATGATAGTGCAACATATTTGTGGCACTGCCGTTTAGGTCATATTGGTGTAAAGCGCATAAAGAAACTCCATTCCGATGGACTTTTGGAATCACTTGATTATGAATCACTTGGTACTTGTGAACCATGCCTCATGGGCAAGATGACTAAAACTCCGTTCTGCGGAACAATGGAGCGAGCAAAAAATTTGTTGGAAATCATACATACTGATGTATGTGGTCCGATAAATGTTGAGGCTCGCGGCGGGTATCATTATTTTCTCACCTTCACAGATGATTTGAGCAGATATGGGTATATCTACTTGATGAAGCATAAGTCTGAAACATTTGAAAAGTTCAAAGAATTTTAGAGTGACGTGGAAAATCATCTTAACAAGAAAATAAAGTTTCTAAGATCTGATCATGGAGGAGAATATTTGAGTTACGAGTTTGGTCTTCATTTGAAACAATGCGGAATAGTTTCACAACTCACGCCACCCGGAACACCACAGCGTAATGGTGTGTCCGAACATCGTAATCGTACTTTACTAGATATGGTGCGATCTATGATGTCCACTTACTGATTTATCGCTATCATTTTGGGGTTATGCTTTAGAGACGGCTGCATTCACATTAAATAGGGCACCATGTAAATCCGTTGAGACGACACCTTATGAACTGTGGTTTGGCAAGAAACCCAAGTTGTCATTTCTTAAAGTTTGGGGATGTGATGCTTATGTGAAAAAGCTTCAACCTGATAAGCTCGAACCCAAATCGGAGAAATGTGTCTTCATAGGATACCCAAAGGAGACTGTTGGGTACACCTTCTATCACAGATCCGAAGGCAAGACATTCGTTGCTAAGAATGGATCCTTTCTAGAGAAGGAGCTTCTCTCGAAAGAAGTGAGTGGGAGGAAAGTAGAACTTGATGAGGTAACTGTACCTGGTCCCTTATTGGAAAGTAGTTCATCATAGAAATCTGTTCCTGTGACTTCTACACCAATTAGTGAGGAAGCTAATGATGATGATCATGTAACTTCAGATCAAGTTACTACCGAAACTCGTAGGTCAACCAGAGTAAGATCCGCACCAGAGTGGTACGGTAATCCAGTTCTGGAGGTCATGTTACTTGACCATGACGAACCTATGAACTATCAGGAAGTGATGATGAGCCCAGATTCCGCGAAATGGCTTGAGGCCATGAAATCTGAGATGGGATCCATGTATGAGAACAAAGTGTGGACTTTGGTTGACTTGCCCGATGATCGGCAAGCCATCAAGAATAAATGGATCTTCATGAAGAAGACTGACGCTGATGGTAATGTTACTATCTACAAAGCTCGACTTGTTGCGAAAGGTTTTCGACAAGTTCAAGGAGTTGACTATGATGAGATCTTCTCACCCGTAGCGATGCTTAAGTCCGTCCGAATCATGTTAGCAATTACCGCATTTTATGATTATGAAATTTGGCAAATGGATGTAAAGAATGCATTCCTGAATGGATTTCTGGAAGAAGAATTGTATATGATGCAACCTGAAGGTTTTATCGATCCAAAGGATGCTAACAAAGTGTGCAAGCTCCAGCGATCCATTTATGGACTGGTGCAAGCATCTCGGAGTTGGAATAAATGTTTTGATAGTGTGATCAAAGCATATGGTTTTATACAGACTTTTGGAGAAGCCTGTATTTACAAGAAAGTGATTGGGAGCTCTGTAGCATTTCTAATATTATATGTGGATGACATATTGTTGATTGGAAATGATATAGAATTTCGGGATAGCATAAAAGGATACTTGAATAAGAGTTTTTCAATGAAAGACCTCGGTGAAGCTGCTTAGGGCATCAAGATCTATAGAGATAGATGAAGACGCTTAATTGGACTTTCACAAAGCACATACCTTGATAAAGTTTTGAAGAAGTTCAAAATGGATCAAGCAAAGAAAGGGTTCTTGCCTGTGTTACAAGGTGTGAAGTTGAGTCAGACTCAATGCCCGACCACTGCAGAAGATAGAGAGAAAATGAAAGTTGTTCCCTATGCTTCATCCATAGGCTCTATCATGTATGCAATGTCATGTACCAGACTTGATGTGTGCCTTGCTATCAGTTTAGCAGGGAGGTACCAAAGTAATCCAGGAGTGGATCACTGGGCAACGGTCAAGAACATCCTGAAATACCTGAAAAGGACTAAGGAAATGTTTCTCGTTTATGGAGGTGACAAAGAGCTCGTTGTAAATGGTTACGTCGATGCAGGCTTTGACACTGATCCGGATGACTCTAAGTCACAAACCGGATACGTGTTTATATTGAACGGTGGAGCTGTCAGTTGGTGCAGTTCTAAGCAAAGCGTCGTGGCGGGATCTACGTGTGAAGCGGAGTACATAGCTGCCGGAAGCGACAAATGAAGCGATCTGGATGAAGGAGTTCATATCCGATCTAGGTGTCATACCTAGTGCATCAGGTCCAATGAAAATCTTTTGTGACAATACTGGTGCAATTGCCTTGGCAAAGGAATCCAGATTTCACAAGAGAAACAAACACATCAAGAGACGCTTCAATTCCATCTGCGATCAAGTCAAGGAGGGAGACATAGAGATTTGCAAGATACATACGGATCTGAATGTTGCAGACCCGTTGACTAAGCCTCTCTCACGAGCAAAACATGATCAGCACCAAGACTCCATGGGTGTTAGAATCATTACTATGTAATCTAGATTATTAACTCTAGTGCAAGTGGGAGACTGGAGGAAATAGGCCCTAGAGGCAATAATAAAGTTGTTATTTATATTACCTTATATCATGATTAATGTTTATTATTCATGCTAGAATTGTATTAACCAGAAACTTAGTACATGTGTGAATACATAGACAAACAGAGTGTCACTAGTATGCCTCTACTTGACTATCTCGTTGAATCAATGATGGTTAAGTTTCCTAGCCATAGACATGAGTTGTCATTTGATTAACGGGATCGCATCATTAGGGAATGATGTGATTGACTTGACCCATTCCGTTAGCTTAGCACTTGATCGTTTAGTATGTTGCTATTGCTTTCTTCATGACTTATACATGTTCCTATGACTATGAGATTATGCAACTCCCGAATACCGGAGGAACACTTTGAGTGCTACCAAACGTCACAACGTAACTGGGTGATTATAAAGGTGCTCTACAGGTGTCTCCGATGGTACTTGTTGAGTTGGCATAGATCGAGATTAGGATTTGTCACTCCGATTGTCGGAGAGGTATCTCTGGGCCCTCTCGGTAATGCACATCACTACAAGCCTTGCAAGCAATGTGACTAATGAGTTAGTTGCGGGATGATGCATTACGGAACGAGTAAAGAGACTTACCGGTAATGAGATTGAACTAGGTATTCGGATACCGACGATCGAATCTCGGGCAAGTAACATACCGATGACAAAGGGAACAACGTATGTTGTTATGCGGTTTGACCGATACAAATCTTCGTAGAATATGTAGGAACCAATATGAGCATCCAGGTTCCGCTATTGGTTATTGACCGAAGATGAGTCTCGGTCATGTCTACGTAGTTCTTGAACCCTTAGGGTCCGCACGCTTAACGTTCGGTGACGATCGGTATTATGAGTTTATGTGTTTTGATGTATCGAAGGTAGTTAGGAGTCCCGGATATGATCACAGACATGATGAGGAGTCTCGAAATGGTCGAGACATAAAGATCGATATAATGGATGACTATGTTTGGATGTCGGAATGGTTCCGGGTGAGTTCGGGCATATATCGAAGCACCGGGAGGTTACCGGAACCCCCCAGGAGGTATATGGGCCTTATTGGGCCATAGTGGGAGAGAAGAGAGGGAGGCCTAGGAGGGGGCGCCCCCCTCGCCAAGCCCAATCCGAATTGGGTGGGGGGCGGCCCCCCTTTCCTTCCCCCTCTCTCCCCCTTCCTTCCACTCCTAGTCCAACTAGGGAAGGGGGGGAATCCTACTCCCGGTGGGAGTAGGACTCCCCATGGGGCGCGCCATAGGAGGGTCGGCCCTCCCCCTCCTCCACTCCTTTATATACGGAGGAGGGGGGCACCCCATAGACACACAAGTTGATCATTGATCTCTTAGCCGCGTGCGGTGCCCCCCTCCACCATAATCCACCTCGGTCATATCATTGCAGTACTTAGGCGAAGCCCTGCGCCGGTAGCTTCATCATCACCGTCATCACGCCGTCGTGCTGATGAAGCTCTCCCTCGACACTCTGCTGGATCGTGAGTTCGTGGGACGTCACCGAGCCGAACGTGTGCAGATCGCGGAGGTGCCGTACTTTCGGTACTAGGATCGGTCGATCGTGAAGACGTCGACTACATCAACAGCGTTGTCATAGCGCTTTAAACTACGGTCTCAGGAGTGCGTGAACAACACTCTCCCCTCTCGTTGCTATGCATCACCATGATCTTGCGTGTGCATAGGATTTTTTTTGAAATTACTACGTTCCCCAACAGGCACGTAATTTGGACTCCGTTTGGTATTCCTTTTCTGTAAAACTCAAAAACAAGGAAAAACCAGAAACTGGCACTGGGCTCTAGGTTAATAGGTTAGTCCCAAAAATAATATAAAAGAGCATATAAATGCATATAAAACATCCTAGATGGATAATATAATAGCATGGAATAATAAAAAATTATAGATACGTTGGAGATGTATCAAGCATCCCCAAGCTTAATTACTGCTCGTCCTCGAGTAGGTAAATGATAAAAACAGATTTTTTTATGCGGAATGCTACCTAACATAATTATCAATGTAATTTCCTTTATTGTGGCATGAATGTTCAGATCCAAAAGATTCAAGACAAAAGTTTAATATTGACGTAAAATAATAATACTTCAAGCATACTAACCAAGAAATTATGTCTTCTCAAAATAACATAGCCAAAGAAAGCTCATCCCTACAAAATCATATAGTTTGGCTATGCTCCATCTTCGTAACACAAAATGCTCCAATCATGCACAACCTCGATGACAAGCCAAGAAATTGTTTCATACTTTAGTATTCTCAAACTTTTTCAACTTTCACACAAATATATGAGCGTGAGCCATGGACATAGCACTATAGGTGGAATAGAATGGTGGTTGTGGAGAAGACAAAAAGGAGAAGATAGTCTTACGTCAACTAGGCGTATCAATGGGCTATGGAGATGCCCATCAATAGATATCAATGTGAGTGAGTAGGGATTGCCATGCAACGGATGCACTAGAGCTATAAGTATATGAAAGCTCAACAAAAGAAACTAAGTGGGTGTGCATCCAACTTGCTTGCTCACAAAGACCTAGGGCAATTTGAGGAAGCCCATCATTGGAATATACAAGCCAAGTTCTATAATGAAAAATTCGCACTAGTATAATAAAGTGACAACATAAGAGACTCTCTATCATGAAGATCATGGTGCTACTTTAAAGCACAAGTGTGGAAAAAGGATAGTAACATTGTCCCTTCTCTCTTTTTCTCTCATCATTTTTTTATTTGGGCCTTCTCCTTTCTTTTTATGTCCTCTTTTTTCTCTCTCTTTTTTCGTTCAGAGTCTCATCCTGACTTGTGGGGGAATCATAGTCTCCATCATCCTTTCCTCGCATGGGACAATGCTCTAATAATGAAGATCATCACACTTTTATTTACTTAGAACTCAAGAATTACAACTCGATACTTAGAACAATATATGACTCTATATGAATGCCTCTGGTGGTGTACCGGGATGTGCAATGAATCAAGAGAGACATGTATGAAATAATTATGAAGGTGGCTTTGCCACAAATACGATGTCAACTACATGATCATGCAAAGCAATATGACAATGATGGAGCGTGTCATAATAAACGGAACGGTGGATGTCGGGGATATACCCCACGGTGTGACCCTGATAACCCACAAGTATAGGGGATCGCAACAGTTTTCTAGGGTAAAGTATTCAACCCAAATTTATTGATTCGACACAAGGGGAGCCAAAGAATATTCTCAAGTATTAGCAGTTGAGTTGTCAATCCAACCACACCTGGATAACTTAGTATATGCAGCAAAGTATTTAGTAGCAAAGTAATATGGAAGTATGATGTGATAGCGAAAGTAATATTTTCGGTTTTGTAGTGATTATAAAGAGTAACGGAAAAGTAAATAAGCCAAGAACAACATGTGAAAAGCTCGTAGGCATTGGATCGGTGATGGAGAATTATGCCGGATGTGGTTCATCATGTAACAATCATAACATAGGGTGACACAGAACTAGCTCCAATTCATCAATGTAATGTAGTCATGTATTCCGAATATAGTCATACGTGCTTATGAAAAGAACTTGCATGGCATCTTTTGTCCTACCCTCCGTGGCAGCGGGTCCTAATGAAACTAAGGGATATTAAGGCCTCCTTTTAATAGAGTACGGACCAAAGCATTAACACATAGTGAATACATGAACTCCTCAAACTACGGTCATCACCGGAGTGGTCCCGATTATTGTCACTTGAGGTTGCGGATCATAACACATAGTAGGTGACTATAGACTTGCAAGATAGGATCAAGAACACACATATATTCATGAAAACATAATAGGTTCAGATCTGAAATCATGGCACTCGGGCCCTAGTGACAAGCATTAAGCGTAGCAAAGTCATAACAACATCAATCTCAGAACATAGTGGATACTAGGGATCAAACTCTAACAAGACTAACTCGATTACATGATAAATCTCATCCAACCCATCACCGTCCAGCAAGCCTACGATGGAATTACTCACGCACGGCGGTGAGCATCATGAAATTGGTGATGGAGGATGGTTGATGATGACGACGGCGACGGATTCCCTCTCCGAGCCCGAGCGGACTCAGATCAGCCCTCCGAGAGGTTTTAGGGCTTGGCGGCGGCTCCGTGTCGTAAAACACGATGAATCCTTCTCTCATTTTTTCTCTCGAAAGTGAATATATGGAGTTGGAGTTGAGGTGCTGTGGGCGTCGGGGGCCCACGAGGTGGGCGTGCCCTCCACCCTCGTGGACGGTGGAGGCCCCCCGGCGTGGATTCTTCTTCGATATTTTTAATATTTTACAAAAATATGTTCTGTGGAGTTTCAGTCGATTCGAGAACTTTTGTTTCGCATAAATAACACCATGGAAATCTGCTGAAAACAGCGTCAGTCCGGGTTAGTTCCATTCAAATCATGCGAGTTAGAGTCCAAAACAAGGGCAAAAGTGTTTGGAAAAGTAGATACGACAGAGACGTATCAACTCCCCCAAGCTTAAACCTTTGCTTGTCCTCAAGCAATTCAGTTGACAAACTGAAAGTGATAAAGAAAAACTTTTACAAACTCTATTTGCTCTTGTTGTTGTAAATATGTAAAGCCAGCATTCAAGTTTTCAGCAAAGATTATGACTAACCACATTCACGATAACTCTTAGGTCTCATGTTTACTCATGTCAATGACATAATCAACTAGCGAGCAATAATAATAAATATCGGATGACAACACTTTCTCAAAAAAATCATGTCATGATACAAAAAGATGGTATCTCGCTAGCCCTTTCTGAGACCACAAAACATAAATGCAAAGCACCTTTAAAGATCAAGGACTGACTAGACATTATAATTCATGGTAAAAGAGATCCAATCATAGTCATACCCAATATAAACTAATAGTAATGGATGCAAATGACAGCAGTGCTCTCCAGCTGGTGCTTTTTAATAAGAGGGTGATGACTCAACATAAAAGTAAATAGATAGGCCCTTCCCAGAGGGAAGCAGGGATTTGCAGAGGTGCTAGAGCTCGATTTTAAAGCAGAGATAAATAATATTTTGAGCGGTATACTTTCATTGTCAACATAACAACCAAGAGATGGCGATATCTTCCATGCTACACACATTATAGGCGGTTCCCAAACAGAATGGTAAAGTTTATACTCCCCCTCCACCAACAAGCATCAACCCATGGATTGCTCGAAACAACGAGTGCCTCCAACTAACAACAGTCCCAGGGGGAGTTTTGTTTGCAATTATTTTGATTTGATTTGCATAAAGCATGGGACTGGGCATCCCGGTGACCAGCCATTTTCTTGTGAGTGAGGAGCGGAGTCCACTCCTCTTGAGAATAACCCGCCTAGCATGGAAGATACGGACAACCCTAGTTGATACATGAGCTATTCGAGCATACAAAACAAAATTTCATTTGAAGGTTTAGAGTTTGGCACATACAAATTTACTTGGAACGACAGGTAGATACCACATATTGGAAGGTATGGTGGACTCATATGGAATAACTTTGGGGTTTAAGGGATTGTATGCACAAGCAGTATTCCCGCTTAGTACAAGTGAAGGCTAGCAAAAGACTGGGATGCGACCAACTAGAGAGCGACAACAGTCATGAACATGCATTAAAATTAATAAACATTGAGTGCAAGCATGAGTAGGATATAATCCACCATGAACATAAATATCGTGAAGGCTATGTTGATTTTGTTTCAACTACATGTGTGAACATGTGCCAAGTCGAGTCATTTAAATCATTCAAAGGAGGATACCACCCCACTATACCACATCACAACCATTTTAATAGCATGTTGGCACGCAAGGTAAACCATTATAAGCTCCTAGCTAATCAAGCATGGCATAAGAAACTATAATCTCTAATTGTCATTGCAAACATGTTTATTCATAATAGGCTGAATCAGGAACGATGAACTAATCATATTTACAAAAACAAGAGAGGTCGAGTTCATACCAGCTTCTCTCATCTCAATCAGTCCATCATATATCGTCATAATTGCCTTTCACTTGCACGACCGAACGATGTGAATAATAATAATAATAATAGTGCACGTGCATTGGACTAAGCCGGAATCTGCGAGCATTCAATAAACAGGAGAAGACAAGGCAATATGGGCTCTTGGTTAAATCAACAACAATGCATATAAGAGCCACTTCAACATTTTAATCATGGTCTTCTCCTATCGACCCCCAAAGGAAAGAAAAGAAATAAAACTATTTACACGGGAAAGCTCCCAACAAGCAAAAGAAGAACATGAAATATTTTTGGGTTTTCTTTTAATTATTACTACTACAGCAAGAAAAGTAAACTGGCTAAATCTATTACTAATTTTTTTGGTTTTTCTTAAGATTTAACAAACACACAAGAAGAAAGCAAGAGAAAAAAAACTAGCATGGATAGTACAGTGAAAAAGTATGAGCACCGACATCTAGCAATGAGTGTGTGAACATGAATGTAATGTCGGTGAGAAATACGTACTCCCCCAAGCTTAGGATTTTGGCCTAAGTTGGTTTATTGCCACGGATGGCCTGACAGATATCCATAGTTGTAGTTGGGGTCGTACTGAGATGAAGAAGACTCTGATTGCCACTGGTTGGCAATCATCTCCGGATCCCACTGGTAATTAGATTGTCGTGGAGGATCAAATTGTGGTTCCGGCTCTAGCTCTGTGGCTGATCTAGGGTTCCGGTAGGCGTGAATGGCCGCCAGCGGAACGAGATACAGACCTGCAAATAAATCAAACAAGGAAGGAGCAGGCAAGGTAATAGTCTCAGGGTGATGTTTATCAAAGAACAATTTGTATTTAAGCGCCCTTCCCTATTCTTAACAATAAAGTCATGCGCTACCATACTCTTATAATCTAAATAAGCAGTGGGCAGCAATTTTTCTTCTTTTTCATAGTGTCTAATAGGTATATTATAGTGTGCAGCAAGGTGTGAAGCATAAATACCTCCAAAGATGGGGCCCTTTGTACAGTTCAGACTTAACCGTTTGGCAATAATACCGCCCATACTAACAGTGTTATCACAGAAAAGACCATGGAACAAAATAATAATATCAGGAACACTAAGGTTTCCACAGTTTCCGCGACCAATTAAGCAACGGCTAGCAAATATAGCAAAGTAGCGTAAAACAGGGAAATGTATGCTAGTGATTCTTGCATCGGAAACCTTCCTAGTTTCCCCTATAGTAATAGTGTCAATAAACCCATCCACATCTTTACGATGTGGTTCTTCTAAACTACCCTCGAAAGATATTTTGCAAACCTTGCAAAATTCATCTAGTGATATCTTCTTAACCACATCATATAAATGAAACTCTACTGAAGGAGGTGATTCCTTAGGATAATAGTAGAAGTTTTGCACAGAAGTATCGGTGAGTAAGAGATACTGTTCGCATTGGTCGCGGAGGAAGTCGGTGAGGCCTGCATTCTCAGCCAATTCATAAAAATCATCATAAATCCCAGCTGCTCTCAAGAAATCATTGGAAGGCCATTCACACGGCCGAACCTCCATGGTGCGAGGAAAATTATATTTGGGCCTTTGTGCTTCTTCACTTTGCTTTTCCTTCGAGCTTCGACTCGATGATCCCCTCAAAAATCTCTTCATTATTTTCTGAAAATTACTGAAATTTTTAGTAATTTCAAATAAAAGTGAACCAAACTCAACAAAATTGATAGCAACTACTCCTACAAGTGCCTAGAGCCTATATCATGCATTAGAACTACTTGGAACCATATAAATTTGACATGCAAGCTCAAGAACATGGTCACCTAGGTAGCACAAATTTGCAATGAATAAAGCACTAGAACAAAAACTAATTGGACCAATGGAGGAGTCACATACCAAGGAACAATCCCCCAAGCAGTTTTGTGAGAGGTGCTTTGAGCAAGGAGATCGAAAATCGCAGCAAAATGAGCTAGAACTCGTGCTTGAGCTGGATAGTGATTTTTTTGGGAGGAAGAAGAAGTGTGTGGGTGCAGGAATAAGTGGAGGGGAGCCGCCATGGGCCCATGAGGTACGGGGCGCGCCCTGTAGGGGTGGGCGCGCCCTGGACCCTCGTGGCCAGGTGCTTGCTCCCCCTGCTGTGTTCTCAGTGCCAGATATTCTCAAATATTCCACAAAAATCATATTTCAATTTCAGGGCATTTGGAGAACTTTTATTTTCGGGGTATTTTTATATTGCACGGATAATTCAGAAAACAGACAGGAAAATACTATTTTTGCTTTATTTCAACTAAATAACAGAAAGTAGAGGGAGGGTACAGAAGGTTGTGCCTTCTAGTTTCATCCATCTCATGCTCATCAAAAGGAATCCACTAACAAGGTTCATCAAGTCTTGTTAACAAACTCATTCGAATAACATGGAACAGGAGAAATTTGAATAACACTATGTTACCTCAACGGGGATATGCACATCCCCAATAATAAGAATATCATATTTCTTTTTGACAGTAGGAAGAGGAAATTCAAAACCTCAAAAAATAATCGATGGAATTTTTCCAATAGAATTGATACTATGAACTTGAGGTTGTTTCCTCAGAAAGTGTACCGTATGCTCATTACCATTAACATGAAAAGTGACATTGCCTTTGTTGCAATCAATAACAGCCCCTGCAGTATTCAAAAAAGGTCTTCCAAGAATAATAGACATACTATCGTCCTCGGGAATATCAAGAATAACAAAGTCCGTTAAAATAGTAACGTTTGCAACTACAACAGGCACATCCTCACAAATACCAACAGGTATAGCAGTTGATTTATCAGCCATTTGCAAAGATATTTCAGTAGGTGTCAACTTATTCAAGTCAAGTCTATGATATAAAGAGAGAGGCATAACACTAACACCGGCTCCAAGGTCACATAAAGCAGTTTTAACATAGTTTCTTTTAATGGAGCATGGTATAGTTGGTACTCCTGGATCTCCAAGTTTCTTTGGTATTCCACCCTTAAAAGTGTAATTAGCAAGCATGGTGGAAATTTCAGCTTCCGATCTCTTTCTTTTATTAGTAACAATTTCTTTCATATACTTAGCATAAGGATTCATTTTGAGCATATCAGTTAATCGCATACGCAAGAAGATAGGTCTAATCATTTCAGCAAAGCGCTCAAAATCCTCATCATCCTTTTTCTTGGATGGTTTGGGAGGAAAAGGCATGGGTTTCTGAACCCAAGGTTCTCTTTCTTTACCATGTTTCCTAGCAACAAAGTCTCTCTTATCATAACGTTGATTCTTTGATTGTGGGTTATCAAGATCAACAAAGAGTTCAATTTCTACATCATTATCATTACTAGGTTGAGCATCATCATGAACATCTTCATTAATATTTTCACTTGGTTCATGTTCATTACCGGGTTGTGTTTGAGATCGAAATAGAAATATCATTTGGATTCTCGGTGTTTCAGCAATAGGTTCACTAGAAGCATGCAAAGTCCTATCATTTTTCTTTTTCTTCTTTTTAGAAGGACTAGGTGCATCTATATTATTTCTCTGAGAATCTTGCTCAATTTTCTTAGGGTGGCCTTCAAGATACAAAGGTTCCTGAGTCATTTTACCAGTTCTAGTAGCCACTCTAACAGCATAATCATTATTCTTACTATTTAATTCATTGAGCAAATCATTTTGAGCTTTAAGTACTTGTTCTACTTGAGTGGTAACCATGGAAGCATGTTTACTAATGAGTTTAAGTTCACCTTTAACTCTAGACATATAATCACCCAAGTGTTCAATCATATAAGCATTTTCTTTTAGTTGTCTACCAAAATAAGCATTAAAATCTTCTTTCTTAACCATAAAGTTATCAAATTCATCCAAACATTGGCTGGCAAACTTAGAAGGAGGGATTTCAGCTTTATCATATCTATAGAGAGAATTTACCTTTACTACCTGTTTTGGGTTATCAAGACCATGAGTTTCTTCAATAGGTAATGGATTAAGATCATATATTTCTTCAACAGGCGGTAAATTAAGACCATGTATTTCTTCAATAGGAGGTAAATTCTTAACATCTTCAGCTTTAATACCATTTTCTTTCATAGATTTCTTTGCCTCTTGCATATCTTCAGATGAGAAATAAAACACCCTCTTCTTCGGAGTTGGTTTAGGAATAGGCTCAGAGCTGGCTCGGGATGTGTCCAATTATTTTCATTTGTCAACATATTTTTCAATAGAATTTCAGCTTCATCCGGTGTTCTTTCCGAAAAGAACCAGCACAACTATCCGGTAATCTCTAGAAGCATCGGTTAGTCCATTATAAAAGATATCAAGTATTTCATTTTCTTAAGAGGATGATCGAGCAAAGCATTAAGTAATTGGAGAAGCCTCCCCAAGCTTGTGGGAGACTCTCTTCTTCAATTTGCACAAAATTATACATATCCCTTAAAGCAGCTTGTTTCTTATGAGCAGGAAATATTTAGCGAGAAGTAATAAATCATATCACGGGACTCACACAACCAGGATCAAGAGAATTAAACCATATCTTAGCATCACCCTTTAATGAGAACGGAAATATTTTAAGGATATAAAAGTAGCGAGATCTCTCATCATTAGTAAATAGGGTGGCTATATCATTTAATTTGGTAAGATGTGCCACAACAGTTTCAGATTCATAGCCATAAAAAGGATCAAATTCAACCAAAGTAATTATATCAGGATCAACAGAGAATTCATAATCCTTATCAGTAACATAGATAGGTGAAGTAGCAAAAGCAGGGTCAGGTTTCATTCTAGCATTAAGAGATCGCTGCTTCCATTTAGCTAATAGCTTCTTAAGATCACTTCTATCATTGCAAGCAAGAATAGCTCTAACAGATTCTTCATCCAGAACATAACCCTCAGGCACAACAGGCAATTCATATTTATTAGGGGGAGAGTCTTCATCATCACTATCTTCAATATTATCAGTTTCAATAATTTCATTCTCTCTAGCCCTAGCAAGTTGTTCATCAAGAAATTCACCAAGTGGCACAGTAGTATCAAGCATAGAAGTAGTTTCATCATAAGTGTCGGGGATATACCCCGCGGTATGACCCGGCCGGATGGATGACCCGGCTGGGACTCGGCGTTTCACTGGTAACCCGCCGGAGGTTTGGCGACTTACGAGTCTGGCGGCTCACTGGTCTGACGACTCACGAGCCTGGCGACTCACGGATGGCCCCGATGGCGGGTCAAACGGATGACAAGGCCCAAGGCCCAATAGGCCGGTTCATGTGATGGTGGGCCGACTTAATAAGAAAGGTGTGAGGAATATTTCCCTTACAAGGAATCAAGACCCGGACTTGTATCCGGCTTGTAGTAGAAGATAGGCTAGTCCTAGTCCTACTAGGACTCCACATGTAACCCGCCCCTCTAACTTATATAAAGAGGGGCAGGGCTCCCCAAAGAGGGACAAGCAAGAAGCAATAATCTCTAGGGCTAGACACAATTAGAGGAGAGCCGGCTTACCGGCGACTCCCTCATGAGCATAATGAGACCTAGCCACAAACAGCATGTAGGGCTATTACCGGATGATGTTTCCCGGGGCCCGAAGCTGTCTAAATCCTTGCCTTGTGTGTTGATCCGCCTCGCATCTCTCGATTCGGACCAACCCCTTCAAGCTACCGCATAGATGCGTTGGCCTCACGACTAAGTCCTCACACTGATGTCCTAGTGTGAGGACTTAGTCGTGAGGCCAACGATCTGCGCGGTAGCTTGAAGGGGTTGGTCTGAATCGAGAGATGCGAGGTGGATCAACCCCTTCAAGCTACCGCAGAGATGCGTTGGCCTCACGACTAAGTCCTCACACTAGGACATTGTAGCGACCCGACCTCAGACGGTCAAGCCTGCGTATTCTTGTGCCATCCACGGATCGGTAGATTTGGCACACACAGTACATCAATGTATATATCAAAGTGCAATCACATGTATAATTAACGTAAAACTGATATATACCTTATAAGTCACAATGAAACAAATAGTGGTGTGGAGTCCCATCAACGCCATCGGCAGTTGAGTGTAGACCGTAACCTGCACCGTATTCTTACTCGCTTGAAGAAAATATCGCAACATGATACGTTGCAGCCGTGTAGGTCATTACATTGAATGTACGGCAAGATCACAATATGAGAAAGCAGATGATAAAACTATACTATATGCGGTAGGGCTTTGTGGCTCAGTATCTGAGTTTTATTTGCGTAAAAGCTGGTTTTATTTTCCCTACATCAAAGGAATAAATGGAGTCTGCTCTATAGAGTTCTCTATCATGACATGGTTCCGCCAACCGATGTCTCATAGCCCAAAATCATCATAAGTTGCCCACAATTAAGTTATCAATCCGGTGTTGAGAGTTCGAGATAGATCCAAGTCCAGAGGCTCAAATTGTCCGTAGCAGGGGACACGGCTAATCGATTAGGTTATAACCCTCTGCAGAGGTTTGTACACTTTACCCGCAAGATTCGATCCCTCTTTTACGTTCTCGCACTTGAGTGTTTGAGAACAAGATGACCAAACATGGTCTTCCAAAGAGTTCCTCGACCCCGTCCGGTACCCATCCGATCCTACCGTTCTTCTACATCTGCTAGTACCGCCCCAGCCAGAGTCACAACCAAGGTCAACCAAGCGAGCCCATAATGACTTGCGGTTGCAGGTAAGCTTCCAGGCGTGAAGTATTCTTCCGTCTCTTTGAGTGCAGGTGAAGCTTTCCGCGAGATGTCATGGCGCTTCTCCATGCATCCGGCCAACCACTGGTTTCTCAGGGCTGCCCGTCAACCGTCCTTCACCCAGAGTGTGTATTGCAATCCTGTCTCGAGTCTTGAAGTCTTGAGGTCTTGAAGATGCAGTCCTTGCAGATTCCATCATGGAGTTATCGTCATTGTCGTAGAATCCTCCATTCTCACACCACTCCGTGCACTCATACCAAACCCGTCTACTATAGCGTAGCATTAAAAGAAATAACGTCCGGGCTTGGTAACAGGGTGATGGGTTCCTACCTCATGCATACTACTCAACTACAGGATTCAATAACACTCTTGAGGGGTGGTTACCAAGGTGCCACTAAATGCAATAAAACATAGGTAAGAAAAAGCATGGTCAAAGTGAACTTGCCTTGTTGACGATCTTGAAAAACTAGGGTTTCAGTAGTAGCAATCTTCGCACTCGGAAATTCTACCGAGGCAAACAATAACTATAATAAGCACATAGCATAACATAACATAACAAAGTAACACACCAAAACCAACAAAGCAAAACCCAAAGGAAAACTTAAAGAAAAAAACAACTCAAAGTTTTCCTACTTCAAATAACAACAAAAATAGTTTTATATAACAAAAATTTCTTAACATCACCTAATCATGGTTTTATGTTAACTAAACAGAAAATATTTCATTAAGCAACTAGGAGCAAAAAGAATTAAATAAAAATCTATTATGAAACTCCCGGAATAAGCAAAACAAGCTTTAATTCAAATCTGATCTAACTCAATTTTATAAATCCAAACATAGACAAATTATATATTTTTGAAACTACAAGAAAATTGTGATCTAACGCAAAAAGAATCAGCATCATTGGACTTCTAGATCAAAAGTTATAAGCTAAACAAGAACGGAACTAAATCTGTTACGGGAATAAATCTGAAAACGAAAACGGAGTTACTGTACGTGAGGCAGAGATGGCAGGAAGGAGGCAGCGATGTGGAGGCTGCTCGGCGAGGGGGCGAGGTCGCTTGGCGAGGTGGGGGTGGCGGAGGAGGGGTCAGCGCTGGGGAGGTGGCGCTGGGCGATGGGAGGTTCAGGAGAGCTCTGGTGGCGTTCTAGGCAGGAAAAGGAGGACGGTGGCGAGGAGGCTACGGGCAGGGAGGCGTGGTGATGGGAAAAATGGAGCGAGGAGAGGAGGGGGTTTTATAGGCGGTCTCGGGAGGCGCTGGGATGGAAAGACGAGGAGATCGGGAAGGTGGAGATTTCCTGTCTCCATGGACATGGAAAGCTTCAGAACGTGAGAGGAAGCAGAGGAAGGAGATGATCTCTTGTTGGGCTAGAATAGGAAAGTACTTAATGGGCCAGGTTTTTCCTAATAAAACGATTCCATTCCTATTTTAAAATTAGGAAACTAAAACAATAAAAGGGAATCAAATCAATTCGAATCAAGAGCTTTTATATACTAAAATTATCAGAAAAATAAAATGTAGATGATGAGCATTATTCCACGGCCAAAATAAAACTTAAAAAAATGTTTTCAGAAAATCCCTAAAGGCTTTATTTCTTTTTGCAAATAATTTTAAATAAAAACTTTGGTTTTCTTGGCTCAAATATTTTCAAAAGTGCCCCTGATTTTGGAGGGTCATTTTCCTCCGCTCTTTCTTGCTTGCAAGAATTTATTTTCGGGTATTTCTCGGGGAAGAAAAATAGAGAAGCAAGTGCAAATATTTGAAAGAATTAAATTGCAAAACTCCGTTCAAATTCTTTATAGTTGAAGAAGTCATGCCATCTTCTCTCATTGATTTTAATAGGATGAATTTGAATTTATCGGAGAAGGGGAAAGTCATTTTATTCCCTCTTATTCAAAAGTTTTTGAAAAGGTTCAAAGTTCACTCAAGTTTAATTCACTCAAGCAAACAAACAATTCAATTAATTATATTAACATTCCAAAATTTGGGATGTTACAGACATCTGACGTGACAATTCCACGACAGTTGGCGCCCACCGTGGGGCCTGCGCACGGTGGTGTTGAGTTCTTGGAGGGATCTTCCCAAGGTTTCGAGAAGCTCGCGATTAACCGGATGAAGAAGAACCGGCGTGATCGGATCTACATCATCAGCGGCCACTCTTTCCTATTATTGCAAGTCTTCACGATCGTGTGTTTCGCTCATTGACGAGCAGCCGGCTGTTTGAGTCAAAGTCTAGCATCCGAAAACATTCGATACGAGGTACAAGTCGCCGAAACCTACACTGTCGTGCATGTACAAATCTAAATCGGAGCATCAGATTCCATAGCCATTGCATGGCATGGCTCCCTAGGCTTGCTGCCAATTTCTCAACGGATCAAGGCCGAAACCTCAGGCACGTGGACCAGCAGTTGAAAAGAAAAAAAGTGCTAACGACCCGGACGTGGATAAGGCCACGATTCGGGAACAAATGCAGTGGTGGATTTGCCAACGAGCCGCCTGCTAGTGTCACACGAGGAAGCAGGCCGTCCTGCCTCCGCCGCCCGCGGCCTCGCCTCCATTGCTGCGTGGGCTGCTGCCCTCGTTCACCTCTGCTTTGGGCCGTCATGCCTCGCCGGATCCGCCTCTGCCTCAGCCCGCCGCGCCTCGCCCTGCACCCGCCTCCGTCCCGAGCAACAAGTCACCGCCTCAGCTGCTGTTGAGCCACCCGCATCGGCGGGGTACACCTCGCCGCCGGATTTTGTTGTTCAAGTGAGCCGGATGTGACCCAGGCATAGACGCGGACTCGGCCTCCGTCGCCACGGCCGCGCGCCGCTTCCACATCGCCAAGTCATCGAGTCGCTGTCAAATCACTGCACGCTGTCGCCAAGTTGCAACAGGTTTGACCCCGAGTCATCGCCGAGTTGCTGCGGTTGCCTTCAAGCCGGCGCCTCCATGGCCGAGCCATCTCCGCGATGGCGGGTCAACGCCGAGCCACTGCTGAAACCTCGCCGACCTCTGCCGTGGCTGGCCGGTCTGCCTCCACCGCAGTTTGCTACGGTTGTTGTAGCCCGTTTGGCCGGGTCGGCCGCCTCGAGCCGCCTTGTTCCACTGTTATGACCCGCCCTTGCTTTGGAGCTTCTCCGTGTTAATGCATCAAGCTGACGAGGCCGTGACCCGCCGGCGCCCTGCTGAACCACAGCTGCTCTCCATGTTTTCCACTGCGCCTCCGAGCCATTTACACTAGGCCGCTGCGCCCCTGGGCTACTTCTGCTGGACTGCTGCACTGCCGAGCTGCCCTTGTTTTTGCTGATGGTTTTCTCATACCTGATGCGTCCCTTCCTATATCGCCAGATTTGGAGGCCATGGTCAACTCTTGTGCGGCAGAGTAAGGGGACCAGCAGGAATTATGGGCGTGGATGCTGCTGGCGTCTTGTGATGAAGCAGATTCTGAATCTATTTTTAAATCGCTGCACCCGGATAAACAACTCTGATGACCAGTTTGATACACTGTTTGAGAAAAATATTATTCAAGAGCGGTGGTAGTAACGGTGTCCACATGCATCAAGTAGTAATGAACACTTGATATGCATCAGGCACATCCGCATGGATAGCAAGGCATTCAAAAGCAATCGTTACTCAATAACAGAAGTGGGAAAAGACAAATGAAGACCCACGTGGGTGCTGGTACTACATCACGCGCAAGCGTCTGTCAGCTATCTTTTGATTGGAGTCGTCCGGCATTATCGATGTCGGCGTCCGTGTTCATTTGATAAAAAATACCAGGACAATTGTTCACGGCAAGGGCGATGGTTGTGTCACGAATATATACTTCTACGCCTGGGATTGACTCGACCCGTCCGCGCGGCTTATTGTGCATGTGGTTGACTCGCCCGTCCGCGCGGATTACCGTGCATGTGATTGATTCGCCCGTCCGGGCGGCTTACCGTGCCTGACATATCAGGTGAAATCCATCCAAATTTATTTTATTAGCACATGTTGTTTTTGTCAAAGAGCAAGTTTATCTTTGCCTTGGTCTGCAATATTATTTATGCAGGGTAATTATTTATGACAAAAAGTGATATTATACCGCGGAGATGGAGGCACGCCAACATCTTTTGGCACAGGTGGTCGTCATTACTCAACGGACTCCCGCACCGGCTTACAACGCCGTGGCCGTCTCTCGCGACCACACTGGCTTACAATGAGGAGGACAACTTGCCCGTCCGCACCAGCTTACAACACCGCGTCCGACTCATCTATCCAAGCCGCCTTTGATGCTGCGGTCGTCTTTACCGTCCATCTCTCGCGGCCTGGTCTACATCAACACACCGGGTCGCGCCTGTCTGCGTGAGCTGTTCATTGAGTATGAGCAAGTCACTACTTGGGAAGCCCGGTTTCTCTTCCAACAAATTGGAGGCAAATTATCATATATTATCAGCCCCGTACGCCTTTGGATGGTTCAATGGGCAGGCGCACAAGTCGCCGCCGCTTCTGATTTGATTAACTTCAAACAACGGTTGGAAGGAGCCATTGGCGAGTTCTTGAAAGCGGCTCATACGGGATCATTTATAACCCGCCGATCATCTCAACCTTCTGTAGGTTCACATCGCGCTATCACAGCCAATGATATACACCTCCTACTATGGTCAAAAATGGAGAATCTCAAGCCAACTCCTCGAGTCGCCTTGAGACTCGGGGGCTACAATGGTATGACTCGGCATAACTAGCCGGTTTCAATAAATTCAAGAACTCCGGGTCATTGAAGGGAAAAATAAACCGGCCCCATAGATTACTGTTAGATAGATGAAAATTTAAAGGCCGTCAGAAGATTTCCAGCTCAAAATAAGGACTCTGGTTTAAAATCCGGTTCAAGAGACATCTTTCTCCCACAAAGCACTGGAACTCTCAAATCTGGTTCAAAATCCGGCCCAAGGTAAATTTGTCCCTCACAAATTTTTGAAGCTCTCAAATCCGGTTCAAAATCCGGCTCATGGTAAATTTGTCCCTCACAAATTTTTGAAGCTTTCAAATCCGGTTTAAAGTTCCGGTTCAAAAAGAATTAATCTCTCGCAAGTTCGAATTCTAAGAAAAATTAAAGGTTGCCAAAAAGAACTTGCTGCCATGATGCGCGGTTCAAACATAGGTATCCTGCCTTACGGCTTATCTTATTATGGTCACTTAGGGGGCTTCCTGCTCATCGAGCATAGCTGTTGGTACCCTCTTGATTGGTGCAATGCTAATATATGGTCACTTGGGGGCTTCTTGTTCAAACATAGGTCGTATTTGAACCAAAGAGAACATAGCTGTTGAAACCCTTTTGATCGGCACACTGCCAAACTCACTAGGGGGCTTCTTGATCGTATCCGAATCATAGCTAAACCTCTTTTGGGTCCGACGTGGATTGTATTCGAATCAGCGTCGTTAAACAACTCTCAAGGTCATTTGGGGGCTTACTGTTCAAACATAGGTCGTATTCGAACCAAAGAGAACATACCTGTCGGTACCCTCTTGATCGGCAACGCCAAAGCCACTGGGGCTATATGATCGTATTGGAATCTTAGCTCAACCCCTTTGGAACGGTTTTCTGATCGTATACGAATCAGAAGCCTTAAATTTTTTAAGTCTTTTTTGCGAACAATTTTGGGTTTGACTTTAGACCTTTTTTGGATTATATCTCAAATGTATATAAGTGTTTTATGCTTAACCCGGCTTGACTTTTGACTATAAGTCGCCAGCTTATGACAATCATCATCTATGTGGAAGCATTGGCTTCCGAGGATTGGGTTATCACCCTTATTGCACAGGTCATGTAAACCGGCAGTACAAATTCAATATCATAGTGGTTATATGTGAGGTATTATGACCCGCCCTGCGGCAAACCGCCAAGGGTTCTTGTGATCTACTTGTGTGCAGAGGTAAGACTACATTTGGGTGGTTACCATACGGCTCTTGACGTTAAGTCGCCGGGGCATATGTTGTTTAAACTCGTGCGGATTTGCGAACTATGACTTATATAAATGCTTCATCCAAGCTAATCATTGAAATTGGTGTCTCAAAGGGTTATCAATTATTGATTTTCTCAAGGGCTATAGGCCACCGGGTTACAAAAATTCCGGCTTACAATGAATGCGCATTAAGTCGTCATCGGCCAAGAGCCGCCAGGTATTTAAACTCCGGGTTTACTTGTCAACCGATGAGGTATTCAAATCTTTAATAGCCAAAACTGGCTGGATTTTCATGATGATATTGAATGATTGAGGTTTTTATACCGGATTATATTATTCAAATCTTGAATAGCCAACATGGCTGGATTTCTATTATGATTATCAATAACCAGTATTATGATTGAGGTTTTCAAAGTCGCTTTAGCGCAACGGCTATTATCTTTATCAATGGGCATGATTTATTTTACAATGGAGGAAATAGTCCCGAGTCGCTGCAGGCTTAGGACACGACACTTGGGGGCTACATTATTCAAGTTGAGGTTACATCAAATATGCAAGTCTCATGTCGCTGCAAGCATGCACCATGATACTTGGGGGCTAATGCAAAGTCATTTTATTGGCCTTATTGAAGACCCGACTCATCCCATTGTAATGAGCCGGCCCTTGGGGGCTACCAATTGCTCTTGTCAAAAATTCAAGGATGACCCGGCTACACTACTATGAATATAGTCGACTCATGGGGGCTACACAACTGGATTTTATTTAAAGCCATGGTGATAAGTCCCGGCTTATTCGTGCTGATTAAACCGGCCCTTGGGGGCTACAGGTAATATGGATATAAGGGAGAAATATCTTCAAATTCTCAGTTTTGAGTAAATCAGATTGACCCGGTGTCTGCGAAAATCATAAACCGGCGTCGGCGACAATTATGACTCGGCATCATCTATTTATAACCCGGCAATTTTGGTAATCATAAACCGGCAAGTTTTATATCTTCAAGCCGGCTGAATATAAGTTTGAAGACCAATATTTTTGTCAAGTCAGAGCATTGAAAGCCGACTCAAGTGTATTATCTCTTACAATATTTCTCAACAAGAGACCAATGTCAGCAAATTGACTCTGAAGCTGGCCTGTTGACCCAGATTTTTCGAAGGAAGTATCTGGATTTTTTGCATTGGCAAAATTTGAACATATCTGCTAAAGAGATTTGCTATGAGATTATGGATACATATCAAGAAGGAGATGACAAGGACTTAAGGATGATCAAGTGCCGGCTTACAAAGAATATTTAACCCGGAACACAACCTGTCAAATTTGTTCTTGTGTTTATATTGCAGATTAGTTTAACATGGATAAATCCAAATTAAACTGGGGGCTAATGTCGGGGATATACCCCGCGGTATGACCCGGCCGGATGGATGACCCGGCTGGGACTTGGCGTTTCACTGGTAACCCGCCGGAGGTTTGGCGACTTATGAGTCTGGCGGCTCACTGGTCTGACGACTCACGAGCCTGGCGACTCACGGATGGCCCCGATGGCGGGTCAAACGGACGACAAGGCCCAAGGCCTAGTAGGCCGGTTCATGTGATGGTGGGCCGGCTTAAGAAGAAAGGTGTGAGGAATATTTCACTTACAAGGAATCAAGACCCGAACTTGTATCCGGCTTGTAGTAGAAGATAGGCTAGTCCTAGTCCTACTAGGACTCCACATGTAACCCGCCCCTCTAACTTATATAAAGAGGGGCAGAGCTCCCCAAAGAGGGACAAGCAAGAAGCAATAATCTCTAGGGCTAGACACAATTAGAGGAGAGCCGGCTTACCGGCGACTCCCTCATGAGCATAATGAGACCTAGCCACAAACAACATGTAGGGCTATTACCGGATGATGTTTCCCGGGGCCCGAAGCTGTCTAAATCCTTGTCTTGTGTGTTGACCCGCCTCGCATCTCTCGATTCAGACCAACCCCTTCAAGCTACCGCATAGATGCGTTGGCCTCACGACTAAGTCCTCACACTAGGACATCTGACGTGACAATTCCACGACAATAAGTATCATGCATAGCAGAAGTGGCATCATCAATAACATGCAACATATCAGAATTAATAGCAGGAGCAGGTTTAGGTGTCGCAAGCTTACTCAAAACAGAAGGAGAATCAAGTGCAGAGCTAGATGGTAGTTCCTTACCTCCCCTCGTAGTTGAGGGATAAATTTTTGTTTTCTCATCTTTCAAGTTCTTCATAGTGACCAGCAGATATAAATACCAAGTGACTCAAAGAATAGAGCTATGCTCCCCGGCAATGGCGCCAGAAAATAGTCTTGATAACCCACAAGTATAGGGGACCGCAACAGTTTTCGAGGGTAAAGTATTCAACCCAAATTTATTGATTCGACACAAGGGGAGCCAAAGAATATTCTCAAGTATTAGCAGTTGAGTTGTAAATTCAACCACACCGGATAACTTAGTATATGCAGGCAAAGTATTTAGTAGCAAAGTAATATGGAAGTAACGGTAACGGTAGCAAAAGTAATATTTTTGGGTTTTGTAGTGATTGTAACAGTAGCAATGGAAAAGTAAATAAGCGAAGAACAATATGTGAAAAGCTCGTAGGCATTGGATCGGTGATGGAGAATTATGCCGAATGCGGTTCATCATGTAAAAATCATAACATAGGGTGACACAGAACTAGCTCCAATTCATCAATGTAATGTAGGCATGTATTCCGAATATAGTCATACGTGCTTATGGAAAAGAACTTGCATGACATCTTTTGTCCTACCCTCCCGTGGCAGCGGGGTCCTAACGAAAACTAAGGGATATTAAGGCCTCCTTTTAATAGAGTACCGGACCAAAGCATTAACACATAGTGAATACATGAAGTCCTCAAACTACGGTCATCACCGGGAGTGGTCCCGATTATTGTCACTTCGGGGTTGCCGGATCATAACACATAGTAGGTGACTATAGACTTGCAAGATAGGATCAAGAACACACATATATTCATGATAACATAATAGGTTCAGATCTGAAATCATGGCACTCGGGCCCTAGTGACAAGCATTAAGCTTAGCAAAGTCATAGCAACATCAATCTCAGAACATAGTGGATACTAGGGATCAAACCCTAACAAGACTAACTCGATTACATGATAAATCTCATCCAACCCATCACCGTCCAGCAAGCCTACGATGGAATTACCCATGCACGGCGGTGAGCATCATGAAATTGGTGATGGAGGATGGTTGATGATGACGACGGTGATGTATTCCCCTCTCCGGAGCCCCGAACGGACTCCAGATCAGCCCTCCCCAGAGGTTTTAGGGCTTGGCGGCGGCTCGGTATCGTAAAATGCGATGAATCCTTCTCTCTCATTTTTTTCTCCCTGAAAGTGAATGTATGGAGTTGGAGTTGAGGTCGGTGGAGCGTCAGGGGCCCACGAGGCAGGGGGCGCGCCTTCCACCCTCGTGGACAGGTGGAGGCCCCCCTGACGTGGATTCTTCTTCCAATATTTTTAATATTTTCCAAAAGTATGTTCTATGGAGTTTTAGGTCATTCCGAGAACTTTTGTTTCTGCACATAAATAACACCATGGAAAGTCTGCTGAAAACGGCGTCAGTCCGGGTTAGTTCCATTCAAATCATGCGAGTTAGAGTCCAAAACAAGGGCAAAAGTGTTTGGAAAAGTATATACAACGGAGACGTATCAGACCCGACCGGAGATATGACCCGGCTGGGACTTGATGTGTCATTGGTGACCCGGCAGACTATAAGCCGGCGGGCACAATTAAGCAGGTTAAGCTGCGGGAATAGTTAAGCAGGTTAAGCCGGCAGACACAGTCATGTAAGCCGGCAGACACGGTCAAACATTGTAAGCCGGTAGACACAGTCAGTTAAGCCAGACAGTTAAGCCAGATTGTAAGCCAGATTTTAAGCCGGATTGTAAACCGGCTTACGTTAAGAAGCCCAAGACATTAAGAATCCCATGGTAAGACGTCAAAATAGGTCAAGTCCTAATCCGAGTTTGACTCTACATGTAACCCGCCCCTTCATCTTATATAAGGAGGGGCGGGGCACCCCAAGAGAGGAGAGCAAGAAAAGAATCATTAAGGCTAGACACAAAGAGAGGAGAGCCGAATTTACGACGTCTCCCTCATGAGCATAATGAGACCTAGCCACAAACAACATGTAGGGCTATTACCAGATGATGTTTCCCGAGGCCCAAAGCTGTCTAAATCCTTGTCTTATGTGTTGCGTCTCTCGTCCCGATCAACCCCTCTCAAGCTACCACATAGATGCATTGGCCTCACGACTAAGTCCTCACACTAGGACATTTGCCGTGACAAATCCATGACAGTTGGCGCCCACCGTGGGGCTCACGCACGGTGGTGATGAGTTCTTGGAGGGATCTCTCCTAGGGTTCGAGAAGCTCGCGATTTCGTCGGATGAGGAAGAGCCGACAAGTTCGTTGTTTTGTGATCTGGAACATGATTAACTTTGGAGCCGGCGTGTACAAATTTGAGATCAAAGAAATTAGGGTTGCGTTTGCGCACCCGCCGCCGCGGTTTGCAATACATCGAGACAAAGAGAAATCGATCTTCGCTGCTGCGCCAATCCATCAAATCGCTGGGTTACCGATGCCACAAACATGGATGCGTAGTCATCCAGGCTTTCGTATGTATGGTCATATACACGTGCATTAAGTCCTGAGGCATATCAGTATATGTTGTTTCTGCTACTTCCACAAGCATGGAGTACTTCAAGGAGTAGTTCACGTGATCAAATTTCAAAGCAATCTCATCTGACTAGTAGTACTAATCCTAGTACGGTTTGGTTTCTTTATCCCATCTATGGACGGAAGCCGGTGGCCGGTTGCAATTTGTTTAATCTGGAAAAAAAATCACAGAGGACACCACGACCCGGAGGAAGTCACGGACTCAAACTCTGCCTTTGACTCGACTCCGTCTCAGCAGGCGCCACCGGAGCGTTGTTGCGCAGTTTTAGTTTTCATCTCGAGCTGCCACGGGCTGGCCCTGACGTGGAGCCGGCCTGGCCCTGTTCTCCTTCGCCTCTTCCGGCCTGGACTTGAGCCGCCGGCCGCCTTCCGCGCCAGCAGTCTGCGCCACAAGCCGCCGCCCACCTTGAGAAGCAATCTGGTGCGTACAATCCGGTGTAAGCAATCCGGTGCTACCTCCGCCGAGCTGTAGCGGCCTCGGGCCCAGCCACGTTTGCTACAATCCGGTGCGTACCTCCACCGTCGCCTTGGCCCTCACTTCTGCCCAGCGTCGTGAGTCGCCACCAAACGCCACAACCCACCGGCCTCTGCCATGGGTCGTCTTCGCCGCAGCCCCTGCTGTGGCCGGCCTCGAGCCGCTGGCCTCCGTCGGCGAATTCTTGAGCCGCCGAGTCTGCGGGTGTGAGCCGCCGAGCTCCCCTCGCCGTGGCCTTCAAACTCGTCGGAGCAGGCCTGAACCGGACTTCGTTGAGCTCGAAGTCAACTATGACCCAGGAGAAGATAGAGTCGTGGGCACGGACTCCGTCGCTGCTCCGGGCCGTCTCTCGCTTTGCGCCTCTGCATCCGCCCGGTCATTGCTCTGGGATGGCTCTCCCATCGCCGTATCTCGAGCGACTGCCTCCGCCGGTGTGGTTCTTCAAGCCGGCGCCTTTCCTGGCCGGTGCCCCCTCGCGCTAAGCCGCCCGTTCCCGAATCGTCACCGAGCTCACCTCCGCCTTGCTGCGGTGAGCCACCTCGGTTGAGGGCAGCCTGTGAACCGCTGCTCGGGCCCGCTTCGGACGCCATCTTCTGCCTTCGCTATTTGACGCTACGACGTTTGCCTCGCCCTCACCGGAGAGCTGCCGCACTACGGGCTGCCGCAGTCGCCGTCGTGCTAAGTCGCCGTCGTCGGGATATTTGTTGAGCCGTTCACTGGTGAACCGCCCCGACCACAGTCACCGCCTGTGAGCCGCTGCTTTGCTGAGCGTCGCCACCTCCGAGTTACCATTCCTGTCGCCGCGACTTCAAGCTGGCCACACCTCCACGTCCATGGCCTCGGTGACCCGCCGCTGCGTTTCCCCTCTGCTAGCAAGTCGGCCGCCGTCCCCACGGCCCCGCCACCGCCGGTCGGCGTCGTCACCTCCGCAGCCGCTGCCGCCGCCTCGTCGTGCTGCGCTAAACCGCCGCCTGCCTCTGATTACCGCCGGCCCAGCTCCAAGTCACCGATTTCAAGTCACCGCCGGCGGGCCCGCCTCACTTTGAGCCGATGGGCCTTGCCGACCGCCCCTTTCCCGCGGCCGCCGTCTGCGCCTCACTCTAAGCCGATGGGCCTGGCCGTCCGCCCCTTTGCCGCGGCTGTCGTCTGTGTTGGCCTCCCGAGTCTTCCCGCACGGCTGCGCCCATCGTCTCCCTTGTCAAGCCGGCCAATGCCGCTACCTGCCTCAAGTCGCCTCCGCCTATACGGATGTGCGAGCCACCTCCGTCGCTTTACCTTCATCTCAAGTTTTGCCACCGGCTCGAATTTTCTTCCACGGTCTCGGTCCTCTATCGTGACTCTGGATGACCCTGCTGCCTTTTGTTGCGGCCTCGAATCAGTCACCCTCCACCGCTGTGGTCAACGTCCGGACCGCGCGCCTCCACCTAATGCCGTTTTCGAACTGCTGTCGTGGTCTCCGCAGCAGTCGCCCGTTTTGGCCTTGCTCCGTCTCCCCTCAAGCCATCGCCTGATGGAGGAAAAATTCAAACAGTGGACACAGGCGGTGATTCTCAGTTTCCTGGTTCAGAATTTGGAGATGAGGTCATGGAAAAAACACCCGAACCTTTGCAAATTGATTCTGCTGAAGTGGAGGATTTTGCACACGGTCGTTTGTCACCACAACCCGCCCACCTCTGCTGCAGAGCCGTCCTCAAACAACGACTCCGTTAGAGTTGTCTGCTCGCCGCACTGACTCTCCGGCGCCTCTCTGCTCCGAGCACCCGCCCCGTTGCAGGTGTCTCTGCTGGCTCGCACCCGTCTTATCGTTTCTTCGCATCTGCGTCGGTCCAGCCGACTTGGTGCGCCTCATTCTGCCCGCTGGCCTTGCTTCATCGCTGGTTCACCCAAGTCATGGTCTCACTACTGCTTCCAAGTCGTCGCTGGCCCTGCAATTCCTCCGCTGCGGCCGGTTCCGCACCGCCCTGCCGCTGCGGGCGCCCTTGCGTGGCTGAATCGCTGCTGAGAGCCGCCGTCACCGCGGCGCTTGTCGATGTCAAAACCGGTGGATCTCGGGTAGGGGGTCCCGAACTGTGCGTCTAAGGTCGATGGTAACAGGAGATAGGGGACACAATGTTTACCCAGGTTCGGGCCCTCTCTATCGAGGTAATACCCTACTTCTTGCTTGATTGATCTTGATGAATATAGGGTTACAAGAGTTGATCTACCACGAGATCGTAGAGGCTAAACCCTAGAAGCTAGCCTATGGTATGATTGTTGTATATGATCTATCGACTAGCCGGGCCTCGGTTTATATAATGCACCAGAGGCCCAGGATAACAAGAGTCCTAGCCGAATACGTCTGTGGGGGAGGAGTCCTTGTCTTGATCGCCAAGTCTTGTGGAATCTTCCTTGTATGCGGCAGCTGTCCGGACTGGCCCATGAGTATATGGCCATGGGGGTCCTCGGCCCAATCTAACAGATCAGGAGATGACGTGGTGAGTACCCCCTAGTCCAGGACACCGTCAGTAGCCCCCTGAACCGTTCTTCAAGTTAGGGACGCTCCTCGATTCTTCTGAACTGTTCTTCATCTTCGGTCATCAGTCTTGAAAACTGCTTCAACAAATCTTCTCATCTTCAATCTTGAGGATCGCCGAAGTGCATCCGAAGAGTTTACACGTCGGGTATCCGAGGAGCCCCTTTAAGTTTCCGGCCTTTATCAATGCCTCGTTATTTTTATGCCACACCTCGGGTTTGAAGTTGTTCCCGGGAGGCAGTGTCCTCTTGCATCCGAGCTCCAACGCCGGACTGCATTTGAGGTATCCTTTGCAGCCGAGCACCAATGCCGGACTGCTTCCGAGCTCCAACACCGAAATGTATCCGAGCTCCAAGCGGATGTGTCCAAGCTCCAGCCGGAATGAACCGAGCTCAACGTCGGACTATATCCAAGATGTCATAGACCATCTTGGTACAAAAAGTTGAAGGAGTGTAGCCGAGCTTAATGCGGAAATGCCCTTTATGGAGCTAGCCATTGGCGCTTAGAGCTTTATGCCGGACTGCCTCCAGGTGGTGCACCACCCGACCATGAGCTGATTTTTTGTGAATATTTTTAACTGGTGCAGTTTATCCTCTGCCAAGATATATAGCCAGTATCCCTCAAGGTGTGTATCAGTCTAAAACCCGAGATGCACCTGAAGGAAAGCATAAAACCACTGTTCCTAGTTGCCCCTGAGACTCAGGTCGATGCGCGAAATCGGCCTGAGGATCAACTCCTAGCTCGGCAACATACATAGTAATAAAAACACAGTGTAATATATTAGAGATAATAGTGATCGGCGAACGGGCCCCTGAGAGAGGGTCGTGAGAAGTCGCCACCATATACTAGCTTGATGCCGGATAGGTCCATATGGTACCTATTATTGTTCGAAGACATGCATGCGCATAGTTCGGTCAAGCCGAACACCGAGCACTTTGAATTCTCTGCATTGAATAAGCAATGCAGTAGCCCCGAGACACTGGTCGGTGGCAACACCGATCGAGGATCGATGTGCTTACTAATATTTATAGATAATGGCGCAAAGCCCAGTAGCCCCCGAGCCTTAATGTGGGCACGAGTGGCTGAATTAAGGATCGATATCCAGAGTAAAATCACAGATTATGTGTAATGATTTTATGTATCCAAGTACTTTATATCATTATTTTGACTCCATTGTGACCTATTATCAGTTGAAAGTGGCCCATCGTCGGCTTCTACCCCTTGGTAGATACTACGAGGTGTTTCCACACTAACAAAGCAACCCTTAGCCGACGTCTCGGTGCGGCGGTTGTGTTAGCGGAAATGAGGCAATCAGATATGCGGGCTTTATAACTTTCGCTTAGTCATAGGAGCTTTAAATTGGGGAAGCTAGCTATGAGCCCCGGTTAGTGTTGGCGACATCCGAGGTCAAGCCGTAAACACTCCGACCAATGTTATGAACGGCCGTCATTCAACATAGTCATCGGATCGCTGACCAGTTTCGCCTATTGTGATAGTCGGTTTGGCCTTCTCCATCGAGGTGCTTAACCATGCGAGTGGAAGCACAATATGATGGTTCTCTCTTTGCGCCTAGCCGAACAAAGCGGGCGTAGGAGGCAAGCACAGAGCCGGCAACCCAACTATTGATCGAAGACACAATTGAAACCGATGCGTATATAGCAATGTCCGAGAATGTTTTGCGAATCCCTAAAGGTGTCGGCGTTGCCTTTGCGAGACTAATCTTTGGAAACTCACAAATAGTTTAAAAGTGCCATAGGCTCGAAAAGCCAAAAAACTTAGTCAAAAGTTTAATGTCCGAACTAGATCAAGTGTTCGGTGCCAATCCGAAAATTGGACTTTAAAAAAAAGGTGCTTCTGCCGTGCTTTAAAATGACACATCCTATCACAAGACTTCAAGCGGGTCAGCCTATGGCTTCAACCTCCTTATCCAGAAAGCGGAGTGCTTCTTCGAGGCTACTTTAGCAAACTGCACTCGAGAGGATTTAGAGAGAAGCAAGGCTATCCGGCTACTGACCACACACTTGCATCGAGAAAGGAGTGATAGAAAAAGACTTTGCAACGACTAATACGAAGAACACTTATTATAAAAACAGATCACATAAATTTAAGAGCCCCCGAGTGACTTGGGTAAATGAATGATTGTATGGACCGAAGTACTTATATCATATCTATGTTCACCCGAACTTTAAACGCGTCTTAACCGACCGTCGACTTCTCCCTCTTTGATCAAAGACCGAAAAGTGTTATGTACTCCACCTGTCGAGAATATCGACGGTGTTTCCGATAACCAGGAAATCAGGTCATAAAGCATAATGAGACAAAGCGCGCTCAGGGAACTTATGCTATATTACTGATAAAGTGTAAGAAGCATCTTCGAAGAAAATAGTACCCCCACTGATACCTTTCTTCGCTGCTCATTGTTAATATGAGACTTGCGCAATAGATTTTTTGTACTCATGAATTCCGTTGTGTGCCGACCATTATTGAAAACAGTAAGAGCGCTAGCTTTCGGCTTCACCCAGTCTGAGGCCTGGCTCGGGTGACCCGATCGTGACAATCGCAGAGGTGCTCCCTTTACTCCCTAGCCGAACAATCGGAAATGTAGGGGTAAACACAGGAGCAAGGCAACCCAGCTTGCAAATCACTTAGGTCAATATGGTGCATATTGTGGTGTAATACACGAACAAGGAACGAAGCCGTACAAGTATAATCATATGCAAGAGGAAAGGCTTCATGAAAGAAGCCCCCAAGTGAACTGGGTATTTGAATTTGTGCATCACAAACAAAGTTTGGACAAGGAAATTTTTTACAAGCAACTTTTTTCCAAAAAAGTATAATGCTTGATCGAACCGAACACAAGTTAAAAATTTAAAACTTTGAGCATGAAGGCAACTTAGCTGGTTAATGTGTTGACGCCGTCCGAGCTTGATGCGAGACAAGGTTCCATCCCCCAAGCCGGTCCCGAGGTGACGCCAAAGGATATAGTCTGGCTGGATCATTTTCCTGTGCACAAAAAATAGTGCAAACCGGAGATAATAGTAATAACGATAAATTAAAAAATAAAAATTGATGCATAATAAATAATTTATGCAAAGTGAGTAATAAAAGAAATATGGCCTGGCGCCGAAGTCAATGTCGATGCAGGGCGACGGCGTGACGCGGTAAAGGCGTGGCAAAGCCTGAATTCACAGGTCGGTCCGAGTTCCGGATGCGGCATTCGCCGGACTATGTACGGAAACTGACCGAACCACCATGCGATCGTCGTTAATGCGGCCACCATTTGATAGCCCTGCGTACATATGATGGACAAACCAGAGCAATAATTCCTTGGGAAAAATGAACCCAAGCAAGCAAAAAATACTAGGATTAATAGCACCTGGTTTATTTATTGTAGCAATCCAAAGAAAGGTGATTCCCAAAATTGGGACTCGATCCGCACACCCATTGCCTGACGGGTGATAAAGCGACAGCATGGCAATGCTGGCAAAGGTTGGCTCGCCAAGGCAAAGCCCTCGGTCCAGCTAACATGATGGAGCTGGTCGGCTAGTGACGCCGAAGTCTCTGGAGTATAGGTTGATGAAGAGATGGCGAAGCCCCCGGTCCAGCCAAGATGTCGAAGCCTCGATGTTAGCCGATGAGTCGAAGTAGGTGGGCGTGATGGACACCGGCTCGAAGGAGCAACAGTGCGGCCCTGCCGATGCAGGTCGTGACGTGGTCAATGTCGGCTTGATGAAGTGACCGTGCGGTGATGCCGGTGCGCCTGCTCTGTGTAATCCATGGGGCGGCGATGTTGGTGTTGATTTATCCTTTCCGATGCCGAACTCCTGTTTGGCTTGCCGAGATGATGATCCGAAGAAGTTGAGCTCGGCTCAACAAAGTGACGACGTGTTTAGCGCAGGTCGGCGGTCGTGGAGCAATATTGCCGGAGTGTTTGACACCAGCATGATGTTGAAGATCATGTTCAAAAGATTTTAAAGTTAGTGGGATGTGTTCAGGAACAAAACACAATGCCCCATACAAAACTTCCTTCAAAAAGGATGTCCTAAATCCCGTTCATAAAAAAGACGAACTCGGGTCGGATTCGTTTTCGCGCAGAAAACAAATCCGAAAAGTGATGCACTAATCGGAAGGTTCCCGGAGTTTGGACGGTCGGATCGAGCTGAAATTTTGAGGGGTGGTAGATATAGGAATTCCGCAGCCGATCAACGGTTGGATCTTCCAAAGGATGTCCAAGCTAGAAGCTGGACACCACGCCCTAAACTCGTCTAGATTCTCGTCCAGATTTGACAGGGCTCCGGTATATCGCGGATTGCCAGAGATTCCTCCATCGGAACTCGACGAAATTTTCCAGGGTTGTTGTAGACTCAATTCCGCACAATTCCACCGAAGCAATCGTTAAAACGACAATTGAAGAGGCGGTGGCGGCGGACTCAAGTTCGTTGTCCAGAAAAACAGCACGGTCGCCCGAGGGCAATGTTGGCGTTGAGCCCCCGGGCTCCCTGGATGATTCCTCCATGATCTTGATAGAGATCGGAGTTGATGTTGATGAAGGCCCTCATCCGAACATGACGATCGGAGGTTGGGCGCAGTCCTTGGTTGAACCAAGGTGACCAGTCGAGCTGGTGACGAAGATGCCGAAGTCGCAGTTGATCTGCAAGCGAGCCATCGACCTTTTGCCGAACACACAGCGGGACTCTCAATGAAAGCACCAATGTCGATGTCAAAACTGGCGGATCTCAGGTAGGGGGTCCTGAACTGTGCGTCTAAGGTCGATGGTAACAGGAGATAGGGGACACGATGTTTACCCAGGTTCGGGCCCTCTATCGAGGTAATACCCTACTTCCTGCTTGATTGATTTTGATGAATATAGGGTTACAAGAGTTGATCTACCACGAGATCGTAGAGGCTAAACCCTAGAAGCTAGCCTATGGTATGATTGTTGTATATGATCTATCGACTAGCCTGGCCTCGGTTTATATAATGCACCAGAGGTCCAGGATAACAAGAGTCCTAGCCGAATACGCCGGTGGGGGAGGAGTCCTTGTCTTGATCGCCAAGTTTTGTGGAATCTTCCTTGTATGCGGCAGCTGTCCGGACTGGCCCATGAGTATACGGCCATGGGGGTCCTCGGCCCAATCTAACAGATCGGGAGATGACGTGGTGAGTACCCCCTAGTCCAGGAAAGCGTCAGCGCTCACCTCGCTTCTGCGGGTGTGGTCTCAAAGTCGCCGTTGGCGAGTCTCTTGGCCATCGCGATGAGCCGGCCTGCTACTCCCACTTCATCGTTGACCCATATGGCCAGGGCCTCTCCTCCGTCCCGTTGACGAGCCGCCGTCACGGCGGATCGCCGGACTCTTCTGAAGATGGCCAACCTCGCTCCTCCCCTTTTGCTCTGCTTCTCTGGGCTAACCCGCCTCCACTATCCAGGGAGTCGCTCGCGCCGGCTGACTGCTGCCTCCCGCGTTCAAGATGCCCGTCGGCTCGCCGCACATGCCGGCCTCCGCCCCTGTTTCCACTACCGCACTCCATTGCTTCTAAGGAGAGAAGGAAAGAACAGGGGACCGGATGTCCATGTAAAGTTGGACTAAAGTCAAAGGAGCCAGCTGCTCAAAGGAGCTACATCACACGTTTGATATACTTTGGATCCTGATGACCCACAAGTATAGGGGATCTATCGTAGTCCTTTGGATAAGTAAGAGTGTCGAACCCAACGAGGAGCAGAAGGAAATGATAAGCGGTTTTCAGCAAGGTATTCTTTGCAAGCACTAAAATTATAGGTAACACATAGTTTTGTGATAAGATAACTGGTAACGAGCAACAAGTAACAAAAGTAAATAAAGTGCAGCAAGGTGGCCCAATCCTTTTTGTAGAAAAGGACAAGCCTGGACAAACTCTTATATAAAGGAAAACGCTCCCGAGGACACATGGGAATTATCGTCAGGCTAGTGTTCATCACGTTCATATGATTCACGTTCAGTACTTTGATAATTTGATATGTGGGTGGACCGGTGCTTGGGTGCTGCCCTTACTTGGACAAGCATCCCACCTATGATTAACCCCTATTGCAAGCATCCGCAACTACAAAAGAAGTATTAAGATAAACCTAACCATAGCATGAAACATGTGGATCCCAATCAGCCCCTTATGAAGCAACGCATAAACTAGGGTTTATGCTTCTGTCACTCTAGCAACCCATCGTCTACTTATTACTTCCTGATACGTCTCCAACGTATCTATAATTTCTGATTGCTCCATGCTACTTTATCTATTGTTTTGGACTATAATGGGCTTTATTTTCACTTTTATATTACTTTTGGGACTAACCTATTAACCGGAGGCCCAACCCAGAATTGTTGTTTTTTTTGCCTTTTTCAGTATTTTGAAGAAACAGAATATCAAACGGAGTCCAAACGGAATGAAACCTTCGGAAACATGATTTTCTCACCGAACATGATCCGGAGACTTGGACCTCACGCCAAGGATCCAGAGAGGCGGTCACGAGGTGGGGGAGGCGCTCCCCTAGGCGCGCCCGCCTCGTGGGCCCTCGAGCTATATACCCACGTACCCCAAACGATCGAACAGAGCCAAAACCTAATTCCACCGCCGCAACTTCCTGTATCCACTAGATACCATCTTGGGGCCTGTTAGGAGCTCACGGGGGGGCATCCACCACGGAGGGCTTCTACATCAACACCATAGCCTCTCCGATGAAGTGTGAGTAGTTTACTTCAGACCTTGGGTCCATAGCTAGTAGCTAGATGGCTTCTTCTCTCTTTTTGGATCTCAATACAATGTTCTCCCCCTCTCTCGTGGAGATCTATTCGATGTAATCTTGTTTTTGCGGTGTGTTTGTTGAGACCGATGAATTGTGGGTTTATGATCCAGCTTATCTATGAATAATATTTGAATCTTCTCTGAATTATTTTATGTATGATTGAGTTATCTTTGCAAGTCTCTTCGAATTATCCGTTTGGTTTGGCCAACTAGATTGGTAGTTCTTGCAATGGGAGAAGTGCATTGCTTTGGGTTCAATCTTGCGGTGTCCTTACCCAGTGATAGAAAGGGTTGCAAGGCACGTATTATATTGTTGCCATCGAGGATAACAAGATGGGGTATTTATCATATTGCATGAATTTATTCCTCTACATCATGTCATCTTGCTTAAGGTGTTACTCTGTTTTAACTTAATACTCTAGATGCATGCTAGATAGCAGTCGATGAGTGGAGTAATAGTAGTAGATGCAGAATCGTTTCGGTCTACTTGTCTCGAACGTGATGCCTATATACATGATCATACCTAGATAACCTCATAACTATGCTCAATTCTGTTAATTGCTCAACAGTAATTTGTTCACCCACCGTAGAATACTTATGCTCTTGAGGGAAGCCACTAGTGAAACCTATGGCCCCCGGTCTATTCTCATCATATCAATCTCCATCACTTTTATACTTGCTTTCTTTTTACTTTGCTTTTTTACTTTTCACTTTGCATCTTTATACCAGAAATACTAAAAATATTATCTCTATGAGATCTCACTCTTGTAAGTGATCGTGAAGGGATTGACAACCCCTAATCGTGTTGGTTGCGAGTAGCTATCGTTTTGTGCAGGTACGAGGGACTTGTGCGTGGCCTCCTACTGGATTGATACCTTGGTTCTCAAAAACTGAGGGAAATACTTACGCTACTGTGCTGATCATCCTCTCCTCTTCGGGGAAAACCAACGCAAGCTCAAGACGTAGCAAGAAGGATTTCTGGCGCCGTTGCTGGGGAGTCTACGCAAAAGTCAACATACCAAGTGCCCATCACAATCCCTATCTCCCGCATTACATTATTTGCCATTTGCCTCTCGTTTTCCTCTCCCCCACTTCACCCTTGCCGTTTTTATTTGCCCTTCCTCCGTTCAATCTTGTGTTACCATGTGCCTTCTTTTTGCTTGCATCTTCGCTTGCTAAAAGTTTATGGATCCTCATCCACTTGCTAATCTCTTTAAGAGATCCAATTATGATGAACCTATTGCTAGTGAATTGAGTGCACTAGATTATCTTTATGAGGTTTTGCCTGAAATTCGTGAATCTAAAAATTGTGATGAAGTACTTTATGAAGCGATTCACGATAGATCTTTGAATAAAAAGCATGATTGCAATGATTTTACTATAAGTTCTATTGATGTCAGTTGTGCAAAAAATATGCAAAACCCTAAGCTTGGGGATGCTAGTTTTGCTATGTCCTCTACTTGTTGCAATGATCATGATCGGGGTGATTCTTCTTATGATCTTGAAAATTTATTTAATCCCCATGATGAATATGAGATTGATAATAGTGTTTGCAATAATATTGAAAGTGGGTTTGGAAGAGTGTCAACTTTAGATCCCACATATTTGGATAATGTTCAATCTTATGAAGTTTTTTATAAAAGTGGGTTTGGAGAGGTCATGACTTTAGTTAATATTAATCCCACTATTTCGGAAGAGTGTCAACTTCGCATGCATGTGGATCGTGTTGAGAATATGTTATGTGATAGCTATATTGTTGAATTTTCTTATGATCCTACATGTAATTATTATGAGAGAGGAAAATATGGTTATAGAAATTTCATGTTACTAAATTACCTCTCGTTATGTTAAGATTGCTATTGTTCCTTTCCGCTTCCTTGCATATGCTAGTTTTTGCTTGCTGCGATAATTTGTTTGCCTATAATATGCCTATGCATAGGAAGCATGTTAGACTTAAGTGTGTTTGTCACATGTTTTAGGATGCTCTCTTTGTGCCTCAATTCTTGTCTTTCTTGTGAGCATCATTGAAATCTCAATGCCTAGCTAGGGGTGTTAAACGATAGTGCTAGTTGGGAGGCAACCCAATTTTCTTTATGTTTTTTGTTTTTGTTTCTGTTTAGGAATAAATAATCCATCTAGCCTCTGTTTAGATGTGGTTTTATGTTTTAATTAGTGTTTGTCCCAAGTTAAACCTATTGGATCTTCTTGGATGATAGTTATTTGATCTTGCTGTAATTTCCAGAAACTTTGTTCTCAGTGCCCGAATTGTTAAAAATCACCAGAACGTGATAAAATACTGATTGCAATTGCTGCCGATCAATAAACAAATTTTCCAGTTCTTCTAATTTTGGTAGAAGTTTTTGAGTTCCATAAGTTTGCATTAGTTACAGATTACTACAGACTGTTCTGTTTTTGACAGATTCTGTTTTGCATGTGTTGTTTGCTTATTTTGATGAATCTATGGCTAGTAAAATAGTTTATAATCCATAGAGAAGTTGGAATACAGTAGGTTTAAAACCAATATAAATAAAGAATGAGTTCATTACAGTACCTTAAAGTAGTCTTTTGTTTTCTTTCTCTAACGGAGCTCACGAAATTTCAATTGAGTTTTGTGTTGTGAAGTTTTCAAGATTTGGGTGAATTCTTTTGATGGATTATGGAACAAGGAGTGGCAAGAGCCTAAGCTTGGGGATGCCCATGGCACCCCCAAGATAATCCAAGGACACCAAAAAGTCAAAGCTTGGGGATGCCCCGGAAGGCATCCCCTCTTTCGTCCACTTCCATCGGTAATTTACTTGGAGCTATATTTTTATTCACCACATGATATGTGTTTTGCTTGGAGCCTCTTGTATTATTTGCGTCTTTGCTTGTTAGTTTACCACAATCATCCTTGCTGTACACACCTTTTGAGAGAGCCATACATGAATTGGAATTTGATAGAATACTCTATGTGCTTCACTTATATCTTTTGAGCTTGATAGTTTTGCTCATAGTGCTTCACTTATATCTTTTGAGCATGATAATTTTTGCTCTAGTTCTTCACTTAGATCTTTTAGAGCACGGTGGTGGATTTGTTTTAAATAAACTTTATCTCTCATGCTTCACTTAGATTATTTTGAGGGTCGTTAATAGCATGGTAATTTGCTTAATGTTAATATACTTGGTATTCAAGATATGTGAAACTTTCTTTTGAGTGCGTTGAATACTAAGATAAGTTTGATGCTTGATAATTGTTTTGAGATATGAAGATGATGATATTAGAGTCATGCTAGTTGAGTAGTTGTGAATTTAAAGAATACTTGTGTTAAAGTTTGTGATTCCCGTAGCATGCACGTATGGTGAACCGTTATGTGATGAACTCGGAGCATGATTTATTTATTGATTGTCTTCCTTATGATTGGCGGTCGGGGACGAGCGATGGTCTTTTCCTACCAATCTATCCCCTAGGAGCATCGCGTAATACTTTGCTTTGATAACTTCTAGATTTTTGCAATAAGTATATGAGTTCTTTATGACTAATGTTGAGTCCATGGATTATACACACTTTTTCCCATCCTTCCACCGTTGCTAGCCTCTCTAATACCGCGCACCTTTCGCCGGTATCATACACCCACCATATATATTCCTAAAAACAGCCACCATATCTACCTATCATGGCATTTCCATAGCCATTCCGAGATATATTGCCATGCAACTTTCCACCGTTCCGTTTATTATGACACGCTCCATCATTGTCATATTGCTAGCATGATCATGTAGTTGACATCGTATTTGTGGCAAAGCCACCGTTCATAATTCTTTCATACATGTCACTCATGTTTCATTGCATATCCCGGTACACCGTCGAAGGCATTCATATAGAGTCATATTTTGTTCTAAGTATCGAGTTGTAATTGTTGAGTTGTAAGAAAAATAAAAGTGTGATGATCATCATTATTAGAGCATTGTCCCAAGTGAGGAAAGGATGATGGATACTATGATTCCCCCACAAGTCGGGATGAGACTCCGGACGACAAATAAAAAAAAGAGTCCATAAAAAAAAGATAAAAGGCCCAAATAAAAAAAATGAGAGAAAAAGAGAGAAGGGACAATGTTACTATCCTTTTACCACACTTGTGCTTCAAAGTAGCACCATGATCTTTGTGATAGAGAGTCTCTCATTTTGTCACTTTCATATACTAGTGGGAATTTTTCACTATAGAACTTGGCTTGTATATTCCAATGATGGGCTTCCTCAAATGCCCTAGGTCTTCGTGAGCAAGCGAGTTGGATGCACACCCACTTAGTTTCTTTTGTTGAGCTTTCATATACTTATAGCTCTAGTGCATCCGTTGCATGGCAATCCCTACTCACTCACATTGATATCTATTGATGGGCATCTCCATAGCCCGTTGATACGCCTAGTTGATGTGAGACTATCTTCCCTCTTTTTGTCTTCTCCACAACCACCGTTCCATTCCACATATAGTGCTATATCCATGGCTCACGCTCATGTATTGCGTGAAGATTGAAAAAGTTTGGAAAATGTTAAAGTATGAAACAATTGCTTGGCTTGTCATTGGGGTTGTGCATGATTTAAATACTTTGTGTGGGGAAGATGTAGCATAGCCAGACTATATGATTTTGTAGGGATAACTTTCTTTGGCCATGTTATTTTGAGAAGACATAATTGCTTAGTTAGTATGCTTGAATTATTATTATTTTTATGTCAATATGAACTTTTTTCTTGAATCTTTCGGATCTGAATATGCATACCATGATTAAGAAGATTTACATTGAAATTATGCCAAAGTATCACTCCGCATCAAAAATTCTCTTTTTATCATTTACCTACTCGAGGACGAGCAGGAATTAAGCTTGGGATGCGATCGTCTCCAACGTATCTATAATTTTTGATTGCTCCATGCTACTTTATCTATTGTTTTGGACTATAATGGGATTTATTTTCCACTTTTATATTACTTTTGGGACTAACCTATTAACCGGAGGCCCAGCCTAGAATTGTTGTTTTTTGCCTTTTTCAGTATTTCGAAGAAACAGAATATCAAACGGAGTCCAAATGGAATGAAACCTTCGGAAACGTGATTTTCTCACCGAACGTGATCTAGGAGACTTGGACCCTACGCCAAGGAACCAGAGAGGCGGTCACGAGGGTGGGGGGCACCCCCCCTAGGGCGCGCCCCCTGCCTCGTGGGCCCCTCGAAGCTCCACCGATGTACTCCTTCCTCCTATATATACCTACGTACCCCCAAACGATCAGAACAGGAGCCAAAAACCTAATTCCACCACCGCAACTTCCTGTATCCACTAGATCCCATCTTGGGGCCTGTTAGGAGCTCATGGGAGGGGCATCCACCACGGAGGGCTTCTACATCAACACCATAGCCTCTCCGATGAAGTGTGAGTAGTTTACTTTAGACCTTCGGGTCCATAGCTAGTAGCTAGATGGCTTCTTCTCTCTTTTTGGATCTCAATACAATGTTCTCCCCCTCTCTCGTGGAGATCTATTCGATGTAATCTTGTTTTTGCGGTGTGTTTGTTGAGACCGATGAATTGTGGGTTTATGATCCAGCTTATCTATGAATAATATTTGAATCTTCTCTGAATTATTTTATGTATGGTTGAGTTATCTTTGCAAGTCTCTTCGAATTATCCGTTTGGTTTGGCCAACTAGATTGCTAGTTCTTGCAATGGGAGAAGTGCATTGCTTTGGGTTCAATCTTGCGGTGTCCTTACCCAGTGACAGAAAGGGTTGCAAGGCACGTATTGTATTGTTGCCATCGAGGATAACAAGATGGGGTATTTATCATATTGCATGAATTTATTCCTCTACATCATGTCATCTTGCTTAAGGCGTTACTCTGTTTTAACTTAATACTCTAGATGCATGCTGGATAGCGGTTGATGAGTGGAGTAATAGTCGTAGATGCAGAATCGTTTTGGTCTACTTGTCTCGGACGTGATGCCTATATACATGATCATACCTAGATAACCTCATAACTATGCTCAATTTTTTCAATTGCTCAACAGTAATTTGGTCACCCACCGTAGAATACTTATGCTCTTGAGAGAAGCCACTAGTGAAACCTATGGCCCCCGGGTCTATTCTCATCATATCAATCTCCATCACTTTTATACTTGCTTTGTTTTTACTTTGCTTTTTACTTTTCACTTTGCATCTTTATACCAAAATATCAAAATATTATCTCTATCGATCTCACTCTCGTAAGTGACCATGAAGGATTGACAACCCCTAATCGCGTTGGTTGCGAGTAGCTATCGTTTTGTGCAGGTACGAGGGACTTGTGCGTGGCCTCCTCTTGGATTGATACCTTGGTTCTCAAAAGCGAGGGAAATACTTACGCTCTTGTGCTGCATCATCCTCTCCTCTTCGGGAAAACCAATGCAAGCTCAAGACGTAGCACTTCCCAATGCCTTCCTCTAGGCCCAAATAATGGTGAAGTGTCATGTAGTCGATGTTCACATAACACCACTAGAGGATAGACAACATACATCTCATCAAAATATCGAACGAATACCAAATTCACATGACTACTAATAGCAAGACTTCTCCCATGTCCTCAGGAACAAACGTAACTACTCACAAAGCATATTCATGTTCATAATCAGAGGAGTATTAATATGCATAAAGGATTTGAACATATGATCTTCCACCAAATAAACCAACTAGCATCAACTACAAGGAGTAATCAACACTACTAGCAACCTCACGGTACCAATCCGGACTTAGAGACAAGAATTGGATACAAGAGATGAACTAGGGTTTGAGAGGAGATGGTGCTGGTGAAGATGTTTATGGAGATTGCCCTCTCCTGATGAGAGGAGCATTGGTGATGACGATGGCGATGATTTCCCCCTCCTGGAGGGAAGTGTCCCTAGTAGAACAGCTCTGCCGGAGCCCTAGATTGGTTCTGCCAAGGTTCTGCCTCGTGGCGGCGGATTCTCATCCCGAAAGCTTGCTTATGATTTTTCTTCGGACGAAATACTTCATATAGCAGAAGATAGGCACCGGAGGGCCAACAAGGGGCCCACGAGGCAGGGGGCGCGCCCAGGGGGGTAGGCGCGCCCCCACCCTCGTGGCCAGCGTGTGGGCCCCCTCAGGTATTTCTTCCGCTCAGTTTTTTTTATTATTTCCAAAAATAACTTTCGTGGAGTTTCAGGACTTTTTGAGTTGTGCAGAATAGGTCTCTAATATTTGCTCTTTTTCCAGCCCAGAATTCCAGCTGCCGGCATTCTCCCTCCTTATCTAAACCTTGTAAAATAAGAGAGAATGGGCATAAGTATTGTGACATAATGTGTAATAACAACCCATAATACAATAAATATCGATATAAAAGCATGATGCAAAATGGACGTATCAACTCCCCCAAGCTTAGACCTCGCTTGCCCTGAAGCGGAAGCCGATAACGATAAATATGTCCACATGTTTAGAGGTAGAGGTGTCGATAAAATAAAATACGGACATGAAGGCATCATGATTATTCTCATAACAACAACATATATGGATATTGTCATATGATTTCTTATGCTCAAGTAATAATCTCACAATGCAAAGTATGAATCAGAAACTTTATTGAGAACCAACAAACTATAATCTCTGTCATTGAAGCAATTGCAATTTATCATAACATCAGAAAGAGTCTATGTCAGAGCTTTTTAGCAAGTCCACATACTCAACTATCATTTAGTCTTTCATAATTGCTAACACTCACGCAATACTTGTGGTTACAGAGTTTTAATCAGACACAGAGAAAGATAGGGGCTTATAGTTTCGCCTCCCAACCTTTTACCTCAAGGGTAATGTCAACAATAATAATTCATGCTAACCCACAGCCAATTAGATATATATATAGTGTTGATATTCATCTCCAGGGTGCAGAATAAGTTATTCTTCACCCGAGGTAATCTTACGGTCATTTCATAATTAAATTACACTTGAAATTCAAATAGTTACATTCCTATTGATTCAAACGTAAAATTTGGTATAAGAATTGAAAAATATAGGTCATAAGACAAGAAAATTTGAAGTTTATGTATATTTTACTATCTTTTAGTTTGTAATTTTACATAACATAAAATATTTTTACACAATTTTATATTTTACGGTCTCTTTTACGTCACAAATTTTTCTTATTTCCAACGTAAAATTACAATGCAAGAATATATATAATCGATTGACTAAAAAATCACCACTGGGTCATGTAAAGTTACAAACCTAAAATTTTACCATCAATACACGTGCAAATTTTCTTGTCTTATGACCTATATTTTATTTTCTTATGCCAAATTTTACGTAATGAATCAATAGGAATGTAACTATTTGAATTCCAAATATAATTTAATTATGAAATGATCATAAGATTACCTCAGTGAAGAATAACTTATTCTCGCACCTCGTTGATGAATAGAATCACTATATATATATATATATATATATATATATATATATATATATATATATATCGGGATCTTTCCAACATCCTGTGCTTGCCAAAGGATAAAATGTAAAAAGGAAAGGTGAAGATCACCATGACTCTTGCATAAGGTAGAAGGTAATAATAAAAGATAGGCCCTTCGCAGAGGGAAGCAGAGGTTGCCATGCGCTTTCAGGGTTGGATGCACAAAATCTTAATGTGAAAGAATGTCACTTTATATTGCCATTTGTGATATGGACCTTTATTATGCAGTCCGTGCTTTTATTTCTTCCACATCACAAGATCGTATAAAGCTTATTTCCTCCACACCACTCAATCATACATATTTAGAGAGCAATTTTTTTATTGCTTGCACCGATGACAACTTACTTGAAGGATCTTACTCAATCCATAGGTAGATATGGTGGACTCTCGTGGCAAAACTGGGTTTAAGGGTATTTGGAAGCACAAGTAGTATCTCTACTTGGTGCAAATAATTTGGCTAGCATGAGGGGAAAAGGCAAGCTCAACATGTTGGATGATCCATGACAATATACTTTATCTCAGATATAAGAAAACATAACCCATTACATTGTCTTCCTCACCCAACATCAACCCTTTAGCATGTCATATTTTAATGAGTGCTCCCAATCATAAAAGATGTCCAAGATAGTATATTTATATGTGAAACCTCTCTTTCTTTATTACTTCCTATTAATTGCAACGATGACCAAAGCTATGTTTGTCAACTCTCAACAACTTTTAATCATCATACTCTTTCTATGTGAAGTCATTACTCTCCATAAGGTCAATATGATCTCTTTGTTTCTTTTTGTTCTTTTCTCTTTTCTTTTATTCACCCAAGATCATGGCAAAATAATCAAGCCCTTGACTCAACACTAATCTTTATTATATATAGCTCACGGACTCGATTACATAGAAGGATCATAAAGCAAAACTCAAAACTAGATCATACCAAAAACTTTATTCTACTAGATCAAGATAATACTAAAAGGATCGAACTAAGAAAGACGGTAAAGATAGGAGATGTGGTGGTGATACGATACCGGGGCACCTCCCCCAAGCTTGGCAGTTGCCAAGGGGAGTGCCCATACCCATGTGATTATATCTCCTTTGTTGAAGAGGAAGGTGATGGAATTGTTGGCGTAGGCTTCTTCCTTAATTTGCGCTTGAGGACAGAATTTTGATCTCTCAGGTCCTCAATCTCTTTCTCCAGGCTTAATATCTTTTTGCATAATTCCTACTTGTTTTCCTGCAAGAGGCGAAAAGGGATAAACTCGATCTTACATTTCTTTGCTCTATCAGGGAGGCTTGACTTTTTGTACTCCACATGCATGTCCCCAGGTTGAGGTAATGGAACTTCATTTTCATCTGAGCTCGTCTCCTCCTTTCTCTTGGGTTCATAGTCCTCTTCTTCTTCCGTAGTCCAACCACAATGCTCCACATCCCCATAGACCTTAGGGTCTGCAAGGAAATCAGCCACATAGCTTTCTCCTTCCGAATACTGGGATGACATGTTGCTCTAATCTGCAGCAGGACAACTCGAAACAAAGACATGAGATATTTGCGTGATACGGAGGTCAAAACCTTCAGGAGATTATATAATGAATTTTTACCGACCAAAATATGTATCCTGCAAGAAAACGGAGTCCGGAGAGCGCACGAGGTGCCCACGAGGCAGGGGGCGCGCCCAGGGGGGTAGGGCGCGCCCTCCACCCTTGTGGAGCCCTCATGTCCTTCCCGGACTGCTTCTTATTTTTCTATTTTTCTAAATATTCCAAAACGGAGAGAAATTGCCTTTAGAACTGTTTTGGAGTCGGTTTACTTACCATACCACATACCTATTCCTTTTCGGAGTCTGAAGCGTTCCGGAAAGTGTCCCTTATGTATTCCTCCGGGGTTACGGTTTCAATAACATTGGTTTCGACATTTATAGGATTTACCTGAGATATAATGTTTAATTCTTTGACCGTTCACCACCTTCGGATTTGTGCCTTCAAAGTTGTTGATTTTTATGGCACCGGAACGATAGACCTCCTCGATAACGTAAGGGCCTTCCCATTTGGAGAGAAGTTTTCCTGCAAAAATTCTTAAACGAGAGTTGTATAGCAATACATAATCACCTACATTAAACTCACGCTTTTGTATTCTTTTATCATGCCATCTTTTAACTTTTTCTTTAAACAATTTGGCATTTTCATAGGCTTGTGTTCTCCATTCATCAAGTGAGCTAATGTCAAATAACCTCTTCTCGCCGGCAAGTTTGAAATCATAATTGAGCTCTTTAATAGCCCAATAAGCCTTATGTTCTAGTTCGAGAGGTAAGTGACATGCTTTACCATAAACCATTTTATACGGAGACATACCCATAGGATTTTTATATGCAGTTCTATAGGCCCATAATGCATCATCAAGTTTCTTGGACCAATTCTTCCTGGATCTATTAACAGTCTTTTGCAAAATTAATTTTAGCTCTCTGTTGCTCAATTCTACCTGACCACTAGACTGCGGGTGATAAGGAGATGCAATTCTATGATTAACATCATACTTAACAAGCATTTTACGAAAAGCACCATGAATAAAATGTGAACCACCATCAGTCATTAAATATCTAGGGACTAAAAACCTCAGAAAAATAACTTCTTTAAGCATCTTAATAGAAGTGTTATGATCAGCACTACTAGTTGGAATAGCTTCTACCCACTTAGTAATGTAATCAACGGCAACTAAAATATGTGTGTATCCATTGGAGGCAGGAAAAGGTCCCATATAATCAAAGCCCCAAACATCAAATGGTTCAATAACAAGTGAATAATTCATAGGCATTTCTTGACGTCTACTAATATTACCAATTCTTTGACATTCATCGCAAGATAAAACAAACTTACGTGCATCCTTGAAGAGAGTAGGCCAATAAAAAAAGGATTGCAATACCTTATGTGCAGTTCTGTCTCCAGCGTGTTGTCCTCCATAAGCTTCGGAGTGACACTTGCGTAGGATCTGTTCCTGTTCATGCTCAGGCACACAACGTCTAATAACACCATCTACTCCTTCTTTATAAAGATGTGGGTCATCCTAGAAGTAATGTCTTAAATCATAGAAAAACTTTTTCTTTTGTTGGTATGTGAAACTAGGTGGTATGAATTTAGCAACAATGTAATTAGCATAATCAACATACCATGGAGCAGTATGAGAAGCATTTATGACATTTAGTTGTTCATCAGGAAAGCTATCATCAATAGGTAGTGGGTCATCAAGAACATTTTCTAACCTAGACAAGTTGTCTGCAACGGGGTTCTCAGCTCCCTTTCTATCAATAATATGCAAATCAAATTCTTGTAACAAGAGAACCCATCTAATAAGTCTAGGTTTAGCATCTTTCTTTTCCATAAGATATTTAATAGCAGCATGATCAGTGTGAATAGTTACTTTAGAATCAACAATATAAGGTCTGAACTTATCACAAGCAAATACAACTGCTAAGAATTCTTTTTCAGTAGTAGCATAATTTCTCTGAGCATTGTCTAGAGTTTTACTAGCATATTGAATAACATTTAATTTCTTATCAACTCTTTGCCCTAGAACAGCACCTACAACATAATCACTGGCATCACACATAATTTCAAAGGGTAAATTCCAATCAGGTGGCTGAACAATAGGTGCAGAGATCAATGCTTTATTAAGTATTTCAAATGCTTCTACACAATCATCATCAAAGACAAATGGTATATCCTTTTGCAATAAATTAGTCAGAGGCCGAGAATTTTGGAGAAGTCCTTAATGAACCTCCTATAAAAATCGGCAAGACCAAGGAAACTTCTTATAACTTTGATGTCCTTGGGACATGGCATCTTCTCAATAGCATCAACTTTAGCTTTATCAACTTCAATACCTCTTTCAGAAATTTTATGCCCCAAGACAATACCTTCATTAACCATAAAGTGGCACTTTTCCCAATTCAAAACAAGATTAGTTTCTTCACATCTCTGCAAAACTCGATCAAGGTTGCTCAAGCAATCATCAAAATAGGATCCATAAACGGAGAAGTTGTCCATGAAAACCTCACAAATCTTTTCACAAAAGTCAGAGAATATAGCCATCATGCATCTTCGAAAGGTAGCAGGTGCATTACATAAACCAAAAGGCATACGTCTATAAGCAAAAGTACCAAAAGGGCAAGTAAAAGTGGTCTTTGATTGATCATCGGTGACACGGTATTTGAGAGAAACCGAATAACCATCTAGAAAGCAAAATGTGTATGTTTGGATAATCTTTCTAGCATTTGATCGATGAAAGGTAAGGGGTAATGATCTTTTTAGTAGCTTTATTTAATTTGCGGAAATCAATTACCATTCTATAACCTATAATAATTCTTTGCAGAATCAATTCATCTTTATCATTAGGAACGACAGTAATACCTCCCTTCTTAGGGACACAATGGACAGGACTTACCCACTGACTATCAGCAACGGGATAAATTATACCTGCCTCAAGGAGCTTTAGTATTTCCTTTCTTACCACTTCTTTCATCTTAGGATTCAGCCGTCGTTGGTGGTCACGAACTGGTTTGGCATCTTTCTCCAAATTTATTTTGTGTTGACATAGAGTGGAACTAATGCCCTTAAGATCATCAAGAGTATATCCAATAGTAGCGGGGTGCTTCTTCAGAGTTTTCAATAATCTCTCTTCTTCATGCTCTGAAAGGTTAGCACTAATAATAACAGGATATATCTTTTTCTCATCAAGATAAGCATATTTAAGAGTATCAGGTAACGGTTTGAGCTCAAACACGGGATCACCCTTGGGTGGAGGAGGATCCCCTAGGATTTCAACAGGCAAATTGTGTTTCAGGATGGGTTCCTGTTTAAACAATACTTCATCTATTTCCCTTCTTTCATTCATAAACATATCATTTTCATGGTCTAGCAAATATTGTTCTAAAGGATCACTAGGAGGTACGGCAATAGAAGCAAGACCAATAATTTCATCCTTACTAGGCAATTCCACTTCACGATGTTGTCTACGAAATTTAGAGAAGTTAAACTCATGAGACATATCACCTAGACCAATAGTAACAACATCCTTTTCGCAATCTATCTTAGCATTAACAGTGTTTAAGAAGGGTCTACCAAATATAATGGGACAAAAGCTATCTTGTGGGGAACCAAGAACAAGAAAATCAACAGGATATTTAGTTTTCCCACACAAGACTTCAACATCTCTAACAATTCCAATGGGTGATATGGTATCTCTATTGGCAAGCTTAATGATAACATCAATATCTTCTATCTCAGCAGGTGCAATATCATGCATAATTTCTTTGTATAAGTCATGAGGTATAGCACTAGCACTAGCACCCATGTCACATAAGCCATGATAACAATGATCTCCTATTTTAACTGAAATAACAGGCATGCCTACCACCGGTCTATGTTTATCTTTAGCACAGGGTTTAGCAATTCTAGCAGTATCATTACAGAAATGAATGACATGCCCATCAATATTATCAGACAAGAGATCTTTAACAATAGCAATATTAGGTTCAACTTTAACTTGCTCAGGAGGTGTAGGTTCTAATATTGCTTTTACAAACCACAGTTGAAGCTTTAGCATGATCCTTTATTCTAACAGGGAAAGGTGGTTTCTCAACATAAGCAGTAGGAACAATATGATCATTATAAGTGATGGTTTTTTCTTCAACTTTAATAGGTGCATCTACTTTTACTTCTATGGGAGGATGATATTTAAACCACTTCTCTTTAGGGAGATCAACATAAGCAGCAAAAGATTCATAGAAAGAAGCTACTATCTCAGAGTCAAGTCCATATTTAGTGTTAAATTTACGGAAAACATTGGTATCCATAAAAGATTTAACACAATCAAACTTAGGTGTCATACCTGACTCCTTACCTTCGTCGAGGTCCCAATCTTCAGAGTTGCGTTTAATTCTTTCCAATAAATCCCATTTGAATTCAATAGTCTTCATCGTAAAAGATCCAGCACAAGAAGTATCGAGCATGGTGCGATTGTTATCAGAAAGCCGAGCATAATTTTTTTGAATAATTATCTCTCTTGGGAGCTCATGATTGGGGCATGAATATAACATTGATTTAAGCCTCCCCCAAGCTTGAGCGATGCTTTCTCCTTCGCGAGGCCAAAAGTTATATATATAATTGCGATCACGATGAACAAGATGCATAGGATAAAACTTCTGATGAAATTCCAATTTCAATCGTTTGTAGTTCCATGATCCCATATCATCACATAGCCTATACCATGTCAATGCATCTCCCTTCAAAGATAAAGGGAAGACCTTTTTCTTAATAACATCATCGGGTATACCTGCAAGCTTAAATAATCCACAAACTCCATCCACATATATTAGGTGCTCATCAGGATGCATTGTTCCATCTCCTGCAAAAGGATTAGCTAGCAGTTTTTCCAACACACCCGAAGGAATTTCAAAGTAGACATTTTCATTTTCAGTAGGTTCAGTAGGTTGAGGAGCAACTCTTTGCTCTACTGGTCGGGGTGAAGATACCCCGAACAAGCCCCTCCGAGGATTACTTTCCATAGTAACAAGTGACAGTAAATTTCAGCACACTATATAAAATTTTCCTTACAAAATTCCACCTACCAAAGGCGCTTCACTCCCCGGCAACGGCACTAGAAAAGAGTATTGATGACCCACAAGTATAGGGTATCTATCGTAGTCCTTCTGATAAGTAAGGGTGTCGAACCCAACGAGGAGCAGAAGGAAATGATAAGCGGTTTTCAGCAAGGTATTCTCTGCAAGCACTGAAATTATAGGTAACAGATAGTTTTGTGATAAGATAACTGGTAACGAGCAACAAGTAACAAAAGTAAATAAAGTGCAGCAAGGTGGACCAATCCTTTTTGTAGCAAAGGACAAGCCTCGACAAACTCTTATATAAAGGAACACGCTCCCAAGGACACATGGGAATTATCGTCAAGCTAGTTTTCATCACGTTCATATGATTCGCGTTCGGTACTTTGATAATTTGATATGTGGGTGGACCGGTGCTTGGGTGCTGCCCTTACTTGGACAAGCATCCCACTTATGATTAACCCCTATTGCAAGCATCCACAACTAAAAAAGAAGTATTAAGGTAAACCTAACCATAGCATGAAACATGTGGATCCAAATCAGCCCCTTATGAAGCAACGCATAAACTAGGGTTTAAGCTTCTGTCACTCTAGCAACCCATCATCTACTTAGTACTTCCCAATGCCTTCCTCTAGGCCCAAATAATGGTGAAGTGTCATGTAGTCGACATTCACATAACACCACTGGAGGATAGACAACATACATCTCATCAAAATATCGAACGAATACCAAATTCACATGACTACTAATAGCAAGACTTCTCCCATGTCCTTAGGAACAAACGTAACTACTCACAAAGCATATTCATGTTCATAATCAGAGGAGTATTAATATGCATAAAGGATCTGAACATATGATCTTCCATCAAATAAACCAACTAGCATCAACTACAAGGAGTAATCAACACTACTAGCAACCTACAGGTACCAATCCCAGACTTAGAGACAAGAATTGGATACAAGAGATGAACTAGGGTTTGAGAGGAGATGGTGCTGGTGAAGATGTTGATGGAGATTGCCCTCTCCCGATGAGAGGAGCGTTGGTGATGATGATGGCGATGATTTCCCCCTCCCGGAGGGAAGTGTCCCCGACAGAACAGCTCTGCCGGAGCCCTAGATTGGTTCTGCCAAGGTTCCGCCTCGTGGCGTCGGAGTCTCGTCCCGAAAGCTTGCTTATGATTTTTCTTCAGATGAAGTACTTCATATATCATAAGATGTGGGCACCGGAGGGCCAACAGGGGGCCCACAAGGCAGGGGGGCGCGCCCCCACCCTCGTGGCCAGGGTGTGGGCCCCCTCAGGTATTTCTTCCGCTTATTACTTTTCATTATTTCCAAAAATAACTTTCGTGGAGTTTCAGGACTTTTGGAGTTGTGCAGAATAGGTCTTTAATATTTGCTCTTTTTCCAGCCCAGAATTCTAGCTGCCGGCATTCTCCCTCCTTATGTAAACCTTGTAAAATAAGAGAGAATGAGCATAAGTATTGTGACATAATGTGTAATAACAGCCCATAATACAATAAATATCGATATAAAAGCATGATGCAAAATGGACATATCAGATCCCCAGTATCCATGGTCATCCAAAAAAAACTTGTCGAACATGACCCGGAGGATCACTTCTGAGCCGCTCGGTGCGGCGATTTTTGCTGCCACCTTTGTCATCATTGCTGCAACTCTACGGCTGATGATTTTCGGTCAAACATATCAGGTGAAATCCATCATGTCAAGTTTCTAATGATACATTTTTTTTTCTTCAAGAACAATTACTTTCGTTTGTGTAAATTCTTATGCAGAACTCACTATTACAAAGGAGACCATCAAACTATGGCCCTTGCTTACACCGGATGGGTCAATGGAAAGGGTCAATTATAACCCACCGAGATTCAACATATTCCAGCAATCCATTGGTCATATCATGATCAAGCATGGAGAGGCTCAAGCCAACTCCTCGAGTAGTCTTAAGACTCTGGGGCTACAGTGACATGACTCAACAAATTTTGCCAGTTTCAGCAGGATCAAGAACTCCGGATCATTGGGGGGAAGATAACCCGGTCCCGGAGGCTCTCAATATCCGGTTCACAATATGGTTCAAGGACAATCTGTCTCCCACAAAGTTTTGAAGCTTTCAAATCCGGTTTAAAGTTCCGGTTCAAAAAGAATTAATCTCTCGCAAGTTCGAGTTCTCAGAAAAATTAAAGGTTGTCAAAGAGAACTTGCTGCCATGATGCGCGGTTCAAACATGGGTATCCTGCCTTACGACTTATCTTATTATGGTCATTTGGGGGCTTCCTGCTCATCGAGCATAGCTGGCGGTACCCTCCTGATCGGCGCAATGCCAAAGCTTATATGGTCACTTGGGGGCTTCCTGTTCAAACATAGGTCGTATTCAAACCAAAGAGAACATAGCTATCGGTACCCTTTTGATCGGCACACTGCCAAACTCACTAGGGGGCTTCTTGATCGTATTTGAATCATAGCTCAACCCCTTTTGGGTCCGACATTGATCGTATTCGAATCATCATCGTTAAAAAACTTTCAAGGTCATTAGGGGGCTTCCTGTTCAAACATAGATTGTATTCAAACCGAAGAGAACATAGCTGTCGGTACCCTTTTGATCGGCGCAACGCCAAAGCCACTGGGGGCTACATGATCGTATTCAAATCCTAGCTTAACCCCTTTGGAGCGATTTACTGATCATATTCGAATCAGAGGCCTTGATTTTCTTGTTGTTTGCCTTAAGTTTTTTGAAAATAGTCTGTTGGGTTGTCTTGAGAATTTTTGTTCATATATGAAGCATATATGTGGTTTTGATTAACCCGGCTTGACTTTGGATGATAAGTCGCCATATATGACAACCATAAACATTTGGAAGTTTTGGCTTCTAAAGATTGGGTTATCACCCTTACTGCACAGGTATCCTAAACTGGCAGTACGATTCAATATCACAGGAACCGGTTTTCCAAACCGGATTATATTATTCAAATCTTTAATAGCCAACATGGCTGGATTTTTGTTATGGTTATCAATAGCCAATATTATGATGGAGGTCTTCAAAGTCGCTTCAGCGCAATGGTTATTATTTTATTAATGGACATTGTCGGCGTCCTGGGAACAGGGGTCCCCAGACTTGCCTGCCTGCGTCCCATGGCGTGGCTGAGCTAGCAGGCCGTACGGCCCATCTTCATCGACGAGGCATTCAAGACCCTCGCGAGGGACCAAGCCTCGCGAGGCGGACGACGCAGGACCTCCTCAGGAGCGGCCAAGCCAGGCAGGCTCACGAGGAGCGGAGATATCAAGGCGGGGCAAACCTCACGAGGCTCTCGTGACGTGAGCCATGACGATCGACACGAGGCGGGCGCCAGGCAGGCGCCAGCACATGCAACGTCCTTGTTTCCTCTTTAGTGCTAAGGAGGCCAGTGCAGGCGAGGAGTACCGAGGCATCATGCAAAGGTTGCTATATTGGTGCAACGAGACCAAGACCAGGAGGACGGCAAGACGGAGGTCATCGTGGATCCCAAGACGGCGTCACCACCAGAGCCTTTTGCAGGCGAAGACCGCTTTTGTCAGGATAGCTTGTACTAGCTGTCCCCCTTCAAATTTGCCCGCCGTTGTTGGCTCCCTTCCCACTCAATATTTGGGAAGAGGACCAGGGCCTATATAAGTAGAGCTAGCCACCACCGTAGGGGCATCGAGTAGTTCACCCAGCTCTCACCCGCTGAGTTACCAAGCACAAGAACACCTCAACCTCAGGAGGCTGTTCTTCCCCTTGTACCGTTCATCAGCCCAAGAGGCAATCCACCACCACCACACTGGAGTAGGGTATTAAACCACAACGGTGGCCCGAACCAGTATAAATCCCGTGCCCTTTTGTGTTGCGAGTTCGTCGAGTTCGTCCATGAGATCTTAGCGAGCTAGGGCGTAGATCGGTAGGAGGGAAAGACTTAGCACGCACCCCAGTGTTCGAACCTTAAGAGTTTGCCGGAACCCCACATCCGACATTTGGCGCGCCAGGTAGGGGTGCACCGAAACTCCTCTCCACCAACCCGCGCCGCCGCACTTCGCCCCCATGGCAGGTGCCCCGCCATCCACCTCTGCGGACGATGCCAACAGCGGGGTATCTGGGTACCGAGCCCTGGCCCCCGCCCTGCGACGAGTGCGGTGGCCGATCAAGTTCAGACCAGAGATGCCGCCGCGTTACGACGGCGCGGCAGACCCGACGGTGTTCCTGCTGGCGTACGAGGAGGCTGTCCTCGAGGCCGGAGGCGACGACAGGATCATGGCCAACTGGTTCCCCATGGCCCTTGCCGGCGAGCCACGCGCCTGGCTTCTCAACCTCCCGGGATCCACGGTGGCCTCCCGGGGGGAATTCCGCGACCTTTTCACCGCATGCTACGCGGTGCCGGCGCACCACGCAGTCGCGGCCCTGCTGGGCGGCTCTCAAGCACCACCCTCAGACCGCCATGTCAAGCCGTTCCTCCGTCAGATCGGGGCCACATCCAAGCGCCCGGGGGCTCCGCCGGGTTGGGCCGCGCCGGAGGCCGACCTCACCTTTGGGTCGGAGGACCAACCCGACTCCACCGCCGGCTCTGGAATGCTCCCGATGCTCTGCACGCCCACCATCTTCAACATGGCCGTTACCAAGACCCTCATTGACGGTGGTGCTGGCCTCAACTTACTCTCCGTAGAAGCCTTCAACCTTCTACACGTGCCGCTCGAGCGGCTCGGCCTCAGCAAGCCCTTCTCTGGAGTGGGTGGAGGAGCTGCTCATTCTCTGGGGCAGATCCGCCTCCCTGCCACTTTCGGCACACGCGACAACTACCGCACCGAGCTGGTGGACTTCGACATCGCCCGCATCGCTCTCCCATACAATGCCATCCTCAGGTATCCGGCCCTCGCTCAGTTCATGGCGGCGACTCACCCCGCCTACAACCTCATGAAGATGCCAGGGAGCAAGGGCGTCCTCACCATCAAGGGGGACACTAAGGAGGCCTTGACGACGCTCAGGCTCGCCTTCAAGACCGCGACAGCAGCACATCCAGCCTACGCCGGTACCTCCGAGGCCAAGGAGGCCACGCCTACCAAGAAGAAGCAGCTGTTCACCCAAGACAAGGCGGAAACCAAGCAGGTGCCGGTCAACGAGGACGGGTCCTCAGGGGCCACCTTTACCATAGGGGCCGGCCTTGACCCGGGTGTGGCACCTCGGCTCAGAGCGACCGGTTTACCATGCATTGCCAGCCCAGAGACCATGTCTTCTGGCAACACACAACATCTTGGTATAGAAACAACCGATTTATTGATGCTAGCGGGACAGAGTTTACATTACAACAGTTGTCGAGGCCAAGCGGCACACTCGGTGCGGCTGAACAATATGTACACTATTTAGTGAACATAAAGGGGCCTCGATCCGAACAACTACGTGGCAGCGGAATAACGTCGTGGCGGAAGCTCCATATCACAGGGACACCGATGTGGACACGATCTAGACTCGAACAGCGCTCCTTTCCAATGATACTTTCCTGAAATCTGGCATGACACGCCAGGTCAGTACATTGAATGTACTTGCAAGCTCACAACAGGCATAATCATAATGGCAAACAATATCATGATATTTAACCAATTATTAATAATGCAACACTACATGTCAACATGCCGTGATCATGCTCGAACGTCCCTCGGGACAGCTTACCAACCGTGATCATCCCTTGATCACAACCAAACCACCAACGTGGTCTTTCACAAGAACAACTCGTGATCCTTACGACGATCACAACCACGACCATCATCTGGTCCCAAATGCCTCGATGGCCTTTCTGCCATCCATCACCAATGCAAAGTTCATAGCTTAGGGTGCAATTTTTATTAAACGTTGACTCATGGTGGGACCTACTACGAGGTGTCCGTGACCGTGGACTCGGCTACCGATAGATTATACACTCTGCAGAGGTAGCACACTGTACCCACACCACGGAACCCATGGCCTCGCACTCCCATTCGGGTGGACAGATGGCATTCTGACAAAACCCTTCCATTGCCACGACACTCTCCCGGCCACTCCGACCCATTCCCCAACGGGCTGGTCCTGGGTGGCCCCGTGTCTACCAAAGACACCCCGACCACTGTCGTGGTCAAAACATTCCCACTCGGGGACTCGGTACCATAATCTTTGTTGGAAATATGCCCTAGAGGCAATAATAAAATGGTTATTATTATATTTCCTTGTTCATGATAATTGTCTATTGTTCATGCTATAATTGTGTTATCCGGAAATCGTAATACATGTGTGAATACATAGACCACAACATGTCCCTAGTGAGCCTCTTGTTGACTTGCTCGTTGATCAATAGATGGTTACGATTTCCTAACCATGGACATAGGATGTCATTGATAACGGGATCACGTCATTAGGATAATGATGTGATGGACAAGACCCAATACTAAGCATAGCACAAGATCGTGTAGTTTGTATGCTAAAGATTTTCTAATGTCAAGTATCCTTTCCTTAGACCATGAGATTGTGCAACTCCCTGATATCATAAGGGTACTTTGGGTGTGCCAAACGCCACAACGTAACTGGGTAGCTATAAAGGTACACTACGGGTATCCCCAAAAGTATCTGTTGGGTTGGCACGAATCAAGACTGGGATTTGTCACTCCGTATGACGGAGAGGTATCTCTGGGCCCACTCGGTAGGACATCATCATAATGAGCTCAATGTGATCAAGAAGTTGTTCACGGGATGATGTGTTACGGGAACGAGTAAAGAGACTTGCCGTAACAAGATTGAACAAGGTATCGGTATACTGACGATCGAATCCCCCTTAGTGCAGATGAGGTTCACAAGCCTTCTGGTGATCCTCAAGACAAGCCTCACCCTCTGAAAATAAATTTAAACACAAAAAGCAAATATCAAGAACACTTCCGAAAATCACCAGAAATTCTAGACAGCTCAGAAAAATCTCATCTTTGGTGAGCTGCTAGATTTCTTCTCAAAGAACACAATGCAAAAAGAATCAATTCATTTGATCTTATGGTTAAAAAGTTATAACTGTTTGAAGCTCTCTAGAATATAAATGATTTTGAATTAAAATAAACAGCTGAGGGGGGTGACGTCGAAGGCGTAAAACCTCAGGGCGCCACCACTCGTACCGCTTCACGTCTTGTCTGAGTGGCTGACTAAGCGGCCCCGCTAGTAAGGTGGGGAAGGGAGAAAGAAAGCAGAGGCGGCGGCGGCCACGGAGCTCTCGCCGGCGACGAGGGCTTCTTGGCCCAAATGAGAGGGAGGGATTTAGAGAGGGGATGATGGCACACCTACCCGTACCCGTAGCGTGGCTAGGGGTTGTCGGACGGCGTCGGAAACAAGCTCGCAAGCGGAAGCAGAACACGGAGGTTGCCGGAGTTGAGGAAGACGACGAACGGAGGACACTCCAGGGGCTCCAAGCGTGCGAGACGGCCTGACCGGAGAGATGCGGAAGCCCTGGAAGGGTTGCCCTAGTCTGGGAAAGGCTAGAGCTTCCGCGGCGACCAGAGGGGGTCACCGGCGAGCTCGAGCTCAGGGACGGCGGCCCGAGGCTTGTCCGGCCGGGCTACGGCTTCCTACGCAGTCGTGGAGTGTGTGGGAGTGCTGGATGGTGCTCGAGGAGGCTGGGGGTGGCCCTATTTATAGGCGAGCGACGAGGGGGCTTCGGGCTCCGCCGATGGACACCTGTCCATGGCGCCCGGCGACAAGCGGCGTCAGTGAGAGGGGGAGAAGGCGACGGAGGTCACGCGGCAACTGAGGGCGGACGGAGATGAGCACAGGATCGAGAGGATGGCGACAAGAACAGTGCGCTCCGCACTGTTGGGCTGGCCGGACCTTGCCCGTGCTTGCTGCGGCGAGCTCCGGCGTCGGCGAGCGCCAGAGGGAGGTTAAGGGCTTAGAGACGAATATGGTGGCACGGTTTGGCACGCTCGGGCAGGCGAGAGAAGCGAGCACGCGCGAACAGAGCGCTCGGCGACGCTCAGAGCGCGTCGACACGCATGCCAACACCCCTGGACGAACGTGGTCACCGCGTGAACTATGAAATCAGGCCGATCTAAGCACAAACTTGATGTCTGGCATGTTGTTCGTGGTAGTTTTGAGTGTTACCATGAATTGGTTTGGATCCAGGTGTAGTAGAGAGGTTTTTACAAGCCAGGTAAGTTTCTGACCAGTAACTTTGAACAGTTACTGTGGTCAAACGGCTGGGAGATTGAGGCTGTGCTTTGGAGGCTAGCTATAAGTTACTAAGTAAAGATGCACAAGAAAGTTCAGGTCAAAAGGAGCAAGTAAAATGGTAGTTGCTGTAGAAACCACCATTTCTGTCCAGAACAGAAATAATTTCTGTAGCAAAAATATTCCAAAAAGTGATGAAATATTTTTGCTTAGGAAGGTGCCCTAGGGTTCACAGAATATTTGTGAATTATCTCAGATTTTTCTGAGCCATAAAAATTAGTGTTTCTTTGGAGCAAGCTGATCTAGCTTAGGGTTTCTGAGAGAAAATGAATATTTTTCATTTAAGAAAAATATTCCAAAGACTATTTTGGGATGGGTTAGAAGGGAAATGATGATTTAGGAGAGAAGTGGAGCACTTGGGTGAAAGCCAAGGATGCCCAAGTGTTTTAAGTCCATATGGAAAGATTCAAGAACTCCAAGTTTCAAAAAAATTCAAATGAAAATCATGCAAATAAGAGAGGGCAAAAACCAGGCTGTCACAAACCTCCCCCACTTAGAATGAATCTCGTCCTCGAGATTCGGTTGCTTGGGAAAACCACTCTGGATACTGATCCCTAAGGAATTCTTCCTGCTCCCAAGTCGCTTCTGACTCTGTGTGATGCTCCCACTGAACCTTGTAAAATTTTCTGACTTTACTGCGAGTGACCCTTTCCATCCGATCCAAAATTTTAAATGGTCTCTCTTCATAAGTTAAATCTTTTGCCAACTCTATCTCAGGCATAGCAGTCCTTTTCTTAGGTGGGGATATGTATCGTCTCAATTGTGAAACATGGAACGCGTTGTGCACGTCTGCCAATTCAGGGGGGTAGTTCTAGTTGATATGCAACCGTACCCACTCGAGACATAATCGAGAATGGACCAATAAATCTGGGTGCCAGCTTTCCACGAGGCTTAAATCTCTTGACTCCTTTCATAGGAGTGACTCGGAGGTATAAGTGCTCTCCGGGTTCAAAACTTACCTGCAGATGCTTTGCATCATAATAACTCTTCTGTCGAGATTTTGCCAATTGCAGTCTGTCTCTGATTTCCCTAACTTGTTTTTCAGCTTCCATCATGAGATCTGTTTCGAAGATACGGCTATCTCCAATCTGAGACCAATTTAGAGGAGTGCGACACTTACGGCCATCTGATTACTTCATATGGTGACATCTTTAGACTGTGCAGAAGCTGTTGTTATAAGAGAACTTCGGCATATGGTAAGCAATCTTCCCATTTAGCTCCTTTGGCTAGCACACGTGCTCGCAACATATCTTGAGTATTTGATTTACCGCTTTGTCATCCATACATGCGAGGGTGATAGGCGTACTATATTTGATCTGTCCCCAAGGCTTGATGGAGACGGGACCAAAAAGCGGAGGTAAACAAGGAACCTCGGTCGGAAGTGATAGTGCGGGGTACTCCATGCAGACTGACTATTCTGGATACATACAGCTATGCAAGTTCATTTGCTCTGTATCTGGTGCTGATTGGGATGAAGTGAGCAACCTTGGTTAGGGTGTCTACTATAACCCAGATTGCATCCTTGCCCCGCTGAGTCCTAGGCAATCTTGTGATGAAATCCATACAAACGTCATCCCATTTCCACTGTGAAACTGGCAGAGGTTGGAGGAGTCCGACTGGCTTCGGATGCTCTGCCTTCACCTTGTTGCATATGTTGCAACAGGCCGCGAAATAGGCAATGTCTTTCTTCATTCCCTCCCACCAGAATATTTGTCTGAGATCCACATACATTTTCATACCTCTCGGGTGAATGGAATACACGGATTCGTGTGCTTCTGACAGGATCTTATTCTTCAAATTCGTTTGATCTAGCACACAAATTCGTCCATGGAATCGGAGGGTACCGAATTTATCCTTGGAGAAGTCAGGGGCCTGCTTTGCCATCTGGCCCTTGGCACGTCTTTGTAGCTTGGCGTCAGCTGGCTGGGCCTTACAGATTTCCATCTCAAGTGTGGGGGTAACTTCCAAAATGTTTGCGAGGCCAGCATCCACGATGACCAAGTTGAGCTGAGCAATCTCCTCTTGAAGTTTGGTAGGCAATGATTTTAATATGACATTTAAGCTGGCGGGCTTTCGACTGAGCGCATCGGTAACGACATTGGCCTTGCCTGGATGGTAAATTATTCCAAGGTCATAATCCTTGACCAACTCTAGCCATCTTCGCTGACAGAGATTTAAATCTGGCTGAGTGAAGATGTACTTGAGACTTTTGTGGTCGGTAAAAATTTGGCACCTTCTTCCAATGAGGTAGTGTCTCCAAATTTTTAATGCATGAACCACCGCAGCCAATTCCAAATCATGGGTAGGATAATTTCCTTCATGGGGTCATAGCTGTCGTGATGCATATGCTACTACCTTGCTGTCTTACATAAGCACGCAACCAATACCTTGTCTGGAGGCATCATAGTACACATCAAAACTGCGAAAATGTCTGGAAGAGTCAATACAAGTGCGGTTGTCAGACGTATCTTCAGCTCATTGAAACTCTTCTCACAATCCTCCGTCCACTTAAACTTCTTATCCTTTTTGAGCAGCTCCGTCATGGGTCTAGCAGTTTTGGAAAACCCTTCAATAAAACGACGATAGTATCCAGCTAATCCGAGGAAACTCCGGATCTGCGTCATAGTCGTGGGTGGTACCCAATCGAGCACATCCTTTACTTTGCTTGGGTCCATGGCTATACCTTCGGCGGATAGTACATGCCCGAGAAACCCAACTTCCTTGAGCCAAAATTCGCACTTACTGAACTTGGCGTATAACAGATGGTCGCGGAGCCGTTGTAGTACTGCTTGGAGATGATCCTTGTGCTCTTCTTCCCCCTTAGAGTAGATGTCATCGATGAAGACTACCATGAATTTGTCGAGGAAGTCCATGAATACTTTGTTCATCATATGCATGAAGAAAGCAGGGGCATTGGTGAGACCAAAGGACATCACTGTATATTCGTAAAGACCATACCGAGTAGTGAATGCGGTCTTAGGAATATCTTCCTTTTTAATCTTGAGCTGATGATATCCGGTCCGTAAATCAATTTTAGAGAATACCTTAGCCCCACTGAGCTGATCAAACAGATCATCAATCCTTGGCAGAGGATATTTATTTTTGATGGTGACCTCATTCAGCTGGCGGTAATCTATGCACATACGGAGACTACCATCCTTTTTGCCCACGAAAATAGCAGGTGATCCCCATGTTGAAGAGTGGGACGAATATAACCTTTACGGAGTAATTAGTCAAGTTGTTTCTTTAGCTCCACTAATTACGATGAGGGCATCCGTAATACTTCTTGTATAACGGTGCAGTTCCGCACAAGATCTATTGCAAACTCCGGTTCGATCTGGTGGCATGCTGGCGTTCTTCCGAAACACATCGAGGTACTCACCGACCACAGAATAAATTCCAATTCAGCCACGGCCGGTGCAAACTAGTTACGGCTTGGGTATATTCTTGCGAGCGTAGAACTTGGTAAGTTGCCCATTCAGACTGGTCAAAGTGACTTCTCGGGTTGCGCAGTTTATGCAAACTTGATATTGGGTCAACCAATTCATACCCAATATAATATCCAACTTTTCAGACTCAATGATTATCAGAGATGTTGGAAAGTAGGCCCCGTTGATATTGATCTCTAGATCACGGTAGACCAGATTGCTCTTCATTATAGATCCCGGGGTCTGTACCAGCATATTTTTGCCCAAAATCGTTCAAGGATAATTGTTTTGGGCAGCAAAACTCCGAGAAATAAAAGAATGGGAAGCCCCAGAGTCAAATAAAATTACGGCAAGTATGTCATTAACAGAAAACATACCAATGACGACTTCGGGCTTTTCTTGGACTTCATCGGCGGAGATATGATGCACGTGCTCGGTGAAGTTTTGCTGGTGACTCCATAAAGTTGACTTGTGGCCTGCTTAGGGCATTCATCTTGTTGTTCTTGGGGCACTGTTTGGCATAATGTCCGTGCTGCCCGCAATTGAAACAAGAATTATTGCGCTGACGCTCCTCATGTGTTGGGTTGGTCACAACATTCTTGACTTGAGTGGTGGTCTTGTTAACATTCTGCTGCCAATTTGGCTTGAATTCCACCTGAGTCTGCTGCTAGGTACGAGCCTTTTGCACTAGTTGCCCTTCCTTCTTTGGCTCAAACTTACGCTTGTTGTCGTAGTTAACATGCCTATTATCTGCTATAAGCTTGTGCTCCCGCTCAGCAACGAAAGCCTTGTTCACCAGCGTTTGGAAGTCTGCGAAATCAAGCATACTGAGAGTACACCGGAGTTGTGGATTTAGACCTCCAAGAAATCTGTCAATTCTCCTTTCTTCGGTGGCCACGTCATAAAGAGAGTAACGGGCCAGATGATTGAATTTTTGCAAATATTCTGCCACAGACCGATTTCCTTGGACGAGTGCGAGAAATTCACGCTGCTTAGTCTTCATAACTCCAGTAGGGATATGATATTTTCAGAATCGATCCTTAAACTTTTCCCAGGCGATTTCCTCATCAGCCGGCCACATGGCCTTTGTATTTTCCCACCATATGGCAGCTGCGCCCTCAAGATAATGGGTGGCAAAGGGAACTTTATCATTTCCTTCAGTACGAGCAATCTCAAGCTTTTTCTCCATTGTGCGCAACCAATCGTCTGCATCCAATGGGTCAGCAATCTGACTGAAGCTGGGTGGATTGGTCCTCTGAAAATTTTACAACTTTGAGTGATGACCATTCGGATTTCCATTTTGTCCAACTATAGCTTGCACACTTCTCAATATTTTAATCAGATCATTGTTCCTCTTCTCTTCGAACATACGCAGAATTTTCTCGGTGGAGGGAGGATCAGATGGTGGAGGTGGTGGCTGAACGTACGGCTCGGGAGAATGTCCTGCCTGTCGTGCGGAACGACGAACAGGAGTTCCCTCACAAACGTTGCTACTGCTGCCTCCCCGCGTCATCCTATTGTGGGTTTTTCCCAAGACAACACAATCGAGATGAGAAACACCCAAGAATAAAATTGGGGAAAAACCAGCAACAAATCCCGGAAGAAAGCAGAAGAGCGAAGAAAAATACGGTGAATAAAGTCTCAACATAATTATACATAGACTCATACATGAAAGGTAAACAACATGACTGGTTCACTACTCTCATACATGCAACGAAACATCATGACTCGTACGACTACATCCGTACATCATCCAGACAACTGTGAATACTCAAAGATACTACTGCTCTGCTGGTGCTGCAGCGTCCTCCCCTGAAGCGGTCTCGGATCCCGAACTGACGTGGTTAACGGAAACCTCCGGGTTAAAGGTAACATGACGGCGCTGCCTCAAGGGCTCTCCCTCAAGGGCAGGGGTAGGATGAAGCATCAGAGCTACAGGAGTAGCAAGAAGTGAGACCCACTCGGCAGGAGTACTGAGAGGGTTCACAACCGAGACACTCGTGCTACTTGGAGGAGTAACCGGCGAAATAGGGGAGCTAGAGCTGACTGGAACATAAGGGGTAAATCCCAGTGAAGGCGGAGTAGTGGCAGATCTAGAAGTGACCAAAGTAGCGGCTAAAGCAGTACGGGTACGAGTCAGCTCTCGAGCCATCTCGTGGATCATAATATAGCTAGCAGTGACATAACGAGCAAGGTGGCTAGCAACACTATCAGACTCCGGATCAATGAGAGGGAAACGGACACGACCGTTGTCGTGCGAGATGGGTAGTAATAGAAACACAGGTGGTTACGCATTGAACCTCGTTGTAGCGAAGCTCGACAAGGACCTCGAATGCAGCAAACTGGATAGCCTGAGAAGCGGTGGAGGCGTAACCGCTCCGAGAAGTGCAAGTGTAAGAGCTAGAATCGGAACTAGTGCGTAGAGTGACCACTGCGTGATACTCATACACTGAGTCAGCTAGATGCTCCCGGTACACACGATAGACTGGGTCGTCTCCGAGAGGGTATAGCCGACGCCACACGTTGCGAAGGAGGTGCGATGACGTGTACGACATCAGCTGCAACTGGCACGGATACGGCACCAGAGCCATCTACACCCACAACCATTAGCAGGTTAGCATAAAGATATATAAACTGAATGCAAGCAACGCAACAATTAGCACAAATTACTACCGACATTCAACTTAAACTCATATCTAACGTCCAGTCAACGTGTCGCAGTCTAGCGTCGCCTACAGTCAGCGCGGCTCTAATACCAAGCGTTGTGGCACCCCGGCTCAGAGCGACCAGTTTACCATGCATTGCCAGCCCAGAGACCATGTCTTCTGGCAACACACAACATCTTGGTACATAAACAACCGCTTTATTGATGCTAGCGGAACAGAGTTTATATTACAATAGTAGTCGAGGCCAAGCGACACACTCGGTGCAGCTGAACAATATGTACATTATTTAGTGAACATAAAGGGGCCTCGATCCGAACAACTACGTGGCAGCGGAATAACGTCGTGGCGGAAGCTCCATATCACAGGGACACCGATGTGGACACGATCTAGACTCGAACAACGCTCCTTTCCAGTGATACTTTCCTGAAATCTGGCATGACACACCAGGTCAGTACATTGAATGTACTTGCAAGCTCACAACAGGCATAATCATAATGGCAAACAATATCATGATATTTAACCAATTATTAATAATGCAACACTACATGTCAACATGTCGTGATCATGCTCGAACGTCCCTCGGGATAGCTTACCAACTGTGATCATCCCTGGATCACAACCAAACCACCAACGTGGTCTTTCACAAGAACAACTCGTGATCCTTACGACGATCACAACCACGGCCATCATCTGGTCCCAAATGCCTCGATGGCCTTTCTGCCATCCATCACCAATGCAAAGTTCATAGCTTAGGGTGCAATTTTTATTAAACGTTGATTCATGGTGGGACCTACTACGAGGTGTCCGTGACCGTGGACTCGGCTACCGATAGATTATACACTCCGCAGAGGTAGCACACTGTACCCACACCACGGAACCCATGGCCTCGCACTCCCATTCGGGTGGACCAATGGCATTCCGACAAAACCCTTCCATTGCCACGACACTCTCCCGGCCACTCCGACCCATTCCCCAACGGGCTAGTCCTGGGTGGCCCCGTGTCTACCAAAGACACCCCGACCACCGTCATGGTCAAAACATTCCCACTCGGGGACTCGGTACCATAATCTCTGTTGGAAATATGCCCTAGAGGCAATAATAAAATGGTTATTATTATATTTCCTTGTTCATGATAATTGTCTATTGTTCATGCTATAATTGTGTTATCCGGAAATCGTAATACATGTGTGAATACATAGACCACAACATGTCCCTAGTGATCCTCTTGTTGACTTGCTAGTTGATCAATAGATGGTTACGGTTTCCTAACCATGGACATAGGATGTCATTGATAACGGGATCACATCATTAGGATAATGATGTGATGGACAAGACCCAATCCTAAGCATAGCACAAGATCGTGTAGTTCGTATGCTAAAGATTTTCTAATGTCAAGTATCCTTTCCTTAGACCATGAGATTGTGCAACTCCCGGATATCATAAGGGTACTTTGGGTGTGCCAAGCGTCACAACGAATCGGGTAGCTATAAAGGTACACTACGGGTATCCCGAAAGTATCATTGGGTTGGCACGAATCGAGACTGGGATTTGTCACTCCGTATGACGGAGAGGTATCTCTGGGCCCACTCGGTAGGACATCATCATAATGAGCTCAATGTGATCAAGAAGTTGTTCATGGGATGATGTGTTACGGGAACGAGTAAAGAGACTTGCCGTAACAAGATTGAACAAGGTATTGGTATACCGACGATCGAATCTCGGGCAAGTATCGTACCGATAGACAAATGGAATTGTATACGGGATTGATTGAATCCTCGCAATCGTGGTTCATCCGATGAGATTATCGTGGAGCATGTGGGAGCCAACATGGGTATCCAGATCCCGCTATTGGTTATTTACCGGAGAGTTGTCTCATTCATGTCTACGTGTCTCCCGAACCCGTAGGGTCTACACACTTAAGGTGCGGTGACGCTAGAGTTGTAGAGATATTAGTATGCGGTTAACCGAAAGTTGTTCGGAGTCCCGGATGAGATCTCGGACGTCAAGAGGAGTTCCAGAATGGTCCAGAGGTAAATATTTATATATAGGAAGTCCAGTTTCGGCCACTGGGAGAGTTTCGCGGGTCACCGGTATTGTACCGGGACCACCGGAAGGGTCCCGGGGGTCCATCGGGTGGGGCCACCTATCTCGGAGGGCCCCATGGGCTGAAGTGGCGTGGGAACCAGCCCCTAGTGGGCTGGTGCGCCCCACCCAAGGGCCCAAGGCGCCCAGGGTTGGAAACCCTAAGGGGCCGTTGCCCCCCGAGGGGGCATGCGCCCCCCTGGTTGGAAACCCTAAGGGGGCCGTTGCCCCACGAGGGGCCGCCGCCGCCGGGGCCGCCACCCCCCTCTAGATGGGATCTCCAAGGGGGCATGCGCCCCTCCTAGCCCCTATATATAGTGGAGGGGAGGGAGGGCAGCCGCACCCTAAGCCCTGGCGCCTCCCTCTCCCTCCCGTGACACCTCTTCCTCCTCCAGTAGCGCCTGGCGAAGCCCTGCTGGAATCCCGCTGCTTCCACCACCACGCCGTCGTGCTGCTAGATCTCCATCAACTTCTCCTCCCCCTTTGCTGGATCAAGAAGGAGGATATGTCTCCGCTCCGTACGTGTGTTGAACGTGGAGGTGCCGTCCGTTCGGCGCTAGGATCATCGGTGATTTGGATCACGACGAGTACGACTCCATCAACCCCGTTCTCTTGAACGCTTCCGCTCGCGATCTTCAAGGGTATGTAGATGCACTCCTCTCTCTCTCTCTCATTGCTAGATGACTCCATAGATTGATCTTGGTGATGCATAGAATTTTTTTTATTTCTGCAACGATCCCCAACAGTGGCATCATGAGCTAGGTCTATGCGTAGTTTCTATGCACGAGTAGAACACAAGTTGTTGTGGGCGTCGATTTTGTCAATTTACTTGCTGTTACTAGTCTTATCTTGATCCGGCGGCATCGTGGGATGAAGCGGCCCGGACCAACCTTACACGTACACTTACGTGAGACAGGTTCACCGACTGACATGCACTAGTTGCATAAGGTGGCTAGCGGGTGTCTGTCTCTCCTGCTTTAGTCGGATCGGATTCGATGAAAAGGGTCCTTATGAAGGGTAAATAGAAATTGGCATATCACGTTGTGGTTTTGGCATAGGTAAGAAACGTTCTTGCTAAGAAACCTATAGCAGCCACGTAAAAATTTGCAACAACAATTAGAGGACGTCTAACTTGTTTTTGCAGCATATGCCGTGTGATGTGATATGGCCAAAAGGATGTGATGAATGATATATGTGATGTATGAGATTGATCATGTTCTTGTAATAGGAATCACAACTTGCATGTCGATGAGTATGACAACCGGCAGGAGCCATAGGAGTTGTCTTAATTTATTTATGACCTGCGTGTCAACATAAACGTCATGTAATTACTTTACTTTATTGCTAAACCGTTAGCCATAGTAGTGGAAGTATTAGTTGACGAGACAACTTCATGAAGACACGATGACAAGGATCATGATGATGGAGATCATGGTGTCAAGCCGGTGACGATGATGATCATGGCGCCCCAAAGATGGAGATCAAAAGGAGCAAAATGATATTGGCCATATCATGTCACTATTTGATTGCATGTGATGTTTATCATGTTTTTACATCTTATTTGCTTAGAACGACGGTAGCATAAATAAGATGATCCCTCATTAAAATATCAAGAATTGTGTTCCCCCTAACTATGCACTGTTGTTAAGGTCCGTTGTTCCGAAGCACCACGTGATGATCGGGTGTGATAGGTTCTAACGTTCGCATACAACGGGTGTAAGCCAGATTTACACACGCAATCCACTTAGGTTGACTTGACGAGCCTAGCATGTACAGACATGGCCTCGAAACACGGAAGACCGAAAGGTTGAACATGAGTTGTATAGAAGATACGATCAACATGAAGATGTTCACCGGTGATGACTAGTCCATCTCACGTGATGATCGGACACGGCCTAGTTGACTCGGATCATGTATCACTTAGATGACTAGAGGGATGTCTATCTGAGTGGGAGTTCATTAAATAATTTGATTAGATGAACTTAATTATCATGAACATAGTCTGAAACTTTGCAATATGTCTTGTAGATCAAATGGCCCACGCTAATGTTGCCCTCAACTTCAACGTTCCTAGAGAAAACCAAGCTGAAAGACGATGGCAGCAACTACACGGATGGGTCCGTAACTCGAGATTATCCTCATAGCTGCCAAGAAAGCATATGTCCTTGATGCACCGCTAGGTGAAGCACCTGTTTTCCCAAACAACTCAAGGCGTTATGAGCGCTTTGGCGAGAGCGTAGTGATGATTACTCCTGGTTCAGTGCGGCATGCTTTACAGCTTAGAATCGGGGCTCCAAAAGCATTTTGAGCAGCACGGAGCATATGAGATGTTCCAAGAGCTGAAAATGGTTTTCCAAGCCCATGCCCGGGTCGAGAGATATGAAGTCTCCGACAAGTTCTACAGTTTTAAGATGGAGGAGAATAGTTCTGTCAGCGAGCACATACTCAAAATTTCTGGGTTGCACAACCGCTTATCTCAGTTGGGAGTTAATCTCCCGGATGATGCGGTCGTTGACAGAATCCTTCAGTCGCTCCCACCTAGCTACAAGAGCTTTGTGATGAACTTCAATATGCAGGGGATGGAAAAGACCATTCCTGATGTATATTCAATGCTGAAATCAGCGGAGGTGGAGATCAAAAAGGAACATCAAGTGTTGATGGTGAATAAAACCACTAAGTTCAAGAAGGGCAAGGGTAAGAAGAACTTCAAGAAGGACGGCAAGGGAGTTGCCGCGCTGTTAAGCCGATTCTTGCGGGAAGAAGCCAAAGCATGGACCCAAGCACGAGACCTAATGCTTTTATTGCAAGGGAAACAGTCCACCGAAGCGGAACTGCCCCAAGTACTTAGCGGATAAGAAGGCCGGCAATACCAAAGGTATATGTGATATACATGTTATTGATGTGTACCTAACCAGCGCTCGTAGTAGCTCCTGGGTATTTGATACTGGTGCGGTTGCTCATATTTGTAACTCAAAACAGGAGCTGCGGAATAAGCGGAGACTGGCGAAGGATGAGGTGATGATGCGCGTCGGGAATGGTTCCAAGGTCGATGTGATCGCCGTTGGCACGCTACCTCTACATTTACCTACGGGATTAGTTTTAAACCTCAACTATTGTTATTAAGTACCAGCTTTGAGCATGAACATTCATTGTATCTAGATCTCATTTAATGCGAGATGGCTACTTATTTAAATCTGAGAATAATGGTTGTTCTATTTATATGAGAGACATGTTTTATGGTCATGCCCCGCTGGTCAATGATTTATTCTTATTGAATCTCGAACGTGATGTTACACATATTCATAGTGTGAATGCCAAAAGATGTAAGGTTGATAATGATAGTCCCACATACTTGTGGCATTGCCGCCTTGGTCACATTGGTGTCAAATGCATGAAGAAACTCCATGCAGATGGACTTTTGGAGTCTCTTGATTATGAATCATTTGACACGTGCGAACCATGCCTCATGGGCAAAATGACCAAGACTCCGTTCTCCAGAACAATGGAGCGAGCAACCAACTTATTGGAAATCATACATACTGATGTGTGCGGTCCAATGAGCGTTGAGGCTCGCGGTGGTTATCGTTATGTTCTCACCCTCACTGATGACTTAAGTAGATATGGGTATGTCTACTTAATGAAACACAAGTCTGAGACCTTTGAAAATTTCAAGGAATTTCAGAGTGAGGTTGAGAATCAACATGACAGGAAAATTAAGTTCTTACGATCAGATCGTGGGGGAGAATATTTGAGTCACGAATTTGGCACACACTTAAGGAAATGTGGAATTGTTTCACAACTCACGCCACCTGGAACACCTCAGCGTAATGGTGTGTCTGAACATCGTAATCGCACTCTATTGGATATGGTGCGATCTATGATGTCTCTTACCGATCTACCACTGTCATTTTGGGGTTATGCTATAGAGACTGCCGCATTTACTTTAAATAGGGCTCCGTCGAAATCCGTTGAGATGACACCGTATGAATTGTGGTTTGGGAAGAAACCTAAATTGTCATTTCTGAAAGTTTGGGGATGCGATGCTTATGTCAAGAAACTTCAACCTGAAAAGCTCGAACCCAAATCGGAGAAATGCGTCTTCATAGGATACCCTAAGGAAACTATTGGGTATACCTTCTACCTCAGATCCGAAGGCAAGATCTTTGTTGCCAAGAATGGATCCTTTCTAGAGAAAGAGTTTCTCTCGAAATAAGTAAGTGGGAGGAAAGTAGAACTTGATGAAGTATTGCCTCTTGAACCGGAGATTAGCGCAGCTCAAGAAAATGTTTCTGTGGTGCCTGCACCGACTAGAGAGGAAGTTAATGATGATGATCATGAAACTTCAGATCAAGTTGCTACTGAACTTCGTAGGTCCACAAGGACACGTTCCGCACCAGAGTGGTACGGCAACCCTGTCCTGGAAATCATGTTGTTAGACAATGGTGAACCTTCGAACTATGAAGAAGCGATGGGTGGCCCGGATTCCGACAAATGGCTTGAAGCCATGAAATCCTAGATAGGATACATGTATGAAAATGAAGTATGGACTTTGACAGACTTGCCCGATGATCGGCGAGCCATAGAAAATAAATGGATCTTTAAGAAGAAGACAAACGCGGATGGTAATGTAACCATCTATAAGGCTCGGCTTGTCGCTAAGGGTTATCGACAAGTTCAAGGGGTTGACTACGATGAGACCTTCTCACCTGTAGCGAAGCTGAAGTCTGTCCGAATCATGTTAGCAATTGCCGCATTCTATGATTATGAGATATGGCAAATGGACGTCAAACGACATTCCTTAATGGTTTCCTTAAGGAAGAATTGTATATGATGCAGCCGGAAGGTTTTGTTGATCCTAAGAATGTTGACAAGGTATGCAAGCTCCAAAGCTCGATCTATGGGCTGGTGCAAGCATCTCGGAGTTGGAACATTCGTTTTGATGAGATGATCAAAGCGTTTGGGTTTACACAGATTTATGGAGAAGCCTGTGTTTACAAGAAAGTGAGTGGGAGCTCTGTAGCATTTCTCATATTATATGTGGATGACATACTATTGATGGGAAATGATATAGAACTCTTGGAAAGCATAAAGGCCTACTTGAATAAGTGTTTTTCAATGAAGGACCTTGGAGAAGCTGCTTACATATTAGGCATCAAGATCTATAGAGATAGATCGAGACGCATCATTGGTCTTTCACAAAGCACGTACCTTGACAAGATATTGAAGAAGTCCAATATGGATCAATCCAAGAAGGGGTTCTTGCCTGTATTGCAAGGTGTGAGATTGAGCACGGCTCAATGCCCGACCACGGCAGAAGATAGGGAAAAGATGAGTGTCATCCCCTATGCCTCGACCATAGGGTCTATTATGTATGCCATGCTGTGTACCAGACCTGATGTAAACCTTGTCGTAAGTTTGGTGGGAAGGTACCAAAGTAATCCCGGCATGGAACACTGGACAGCGGTCAAGAATATCCTGAAGTACCTGAAAAGGACTAAGGATATCTTTCTTGTTTATGGAGGTGACGAAGAGCTCGTCGTAGAGGGTTAAGTTGATGCTAGCTTCGACACGGATCTGGATGACTCAAGTCACAAACGGATCGTGTATATTTTGAATGGTGGGGCGGTCAGCTGAGTGCGATTGCAAGCAAAGCGTTGTGGCGGGATCTACATGTGAAGCGGAGTACATGGCAGCCTCGGGGCAGCACATGAAGCAATCTGGATGAAGGAGTTCATTACCGACCTAGGAGTTATTCCTAATGCATCGTGCCCGAGGCAAGGGCAATAGCTCCAGTGTTGTCACAGAAGAGAGTCATCGGGCCCGATGCATTAGGAATAACTCCTAGGTCGGTAATGAACTCCTTCATCCAGATTGCTTCATGTGCTGCCTCCGAGGCTGCCATGTACTCCGCTTCACATGTAGATCCTGCCACAACGCTTTGCTTGCAACTGCACCAGCTGACTGCCCCACCATTCAAAATATACACGTATCCGGTTTCACAAGAAGACCAGGCATATCAAGCGTTGCTTCAACTCCATTCGTGAAAATGTTCAAGATGGAGATATAGAGATTTGTAAAGTGCATACGGACCTGTATGTCGCAGATCCGTTGACTAAACCTCTTCCACGTGCAAAACATGATCAACACCAGAACTCTATGGGTGTTCGATTCATCACAATGTAACTAGGTTATTGACTCTAGTGCAAGTGGGAGACTGTTGGTAATATGCCCTAGAGGCAATAATAAAATGGTTATTATTATATTTCCTTGTTCATGATAATTGTCTATTGTTCATGCTATAATTGTGTTATCCAAAAATTGTAATACATGTGTGAATACATAAACCACAACATGCATAAAAAATTTATTCCTAACATCACCACAAACAAATCTTAACTTGTTTTACCCACTAAACTAGTTTTAATCATTCTGTAAATCAAGCATAATAACTAACAAATATTTAACAGAATACAACTAACACAACAATTATTTAAATGCATGAATTAATCATTTCATTCAAGTAAGAAAATCACAAATATTGAAATGACACCATGAAAATGTTGCTGTGGCTTGCCTTAGTGCAGATGAGGTTCACAAGCTTTTTGGTGACCCTCAAGACAAGCCTCACCCACTGAAAATAAATTTAAACACAAAAAGCAAATATCAAGAACACTTCTGAAAATCACCAGAAATTCTAGACAGCTAAGAAAAATCTCATCTTTGGTGAGCTGCTAGATTTCTTCTCAAAGAACACAATGCAAAAAGAATCAATTCATTTGGACTTATGGTTAAAAAGTTATAACTGTTTGAAGCTCTCTGGAATATAAATGATTTTGAATTAAAATAAACAGATGAGGGGGGGGGGGGTGACGTCGAAGGCATAAAACCTCAGGGCGCCACCACTCGTACCGCTTCGCGCGCATACAGATTGGCTGACTAGCGGGCCCCGCTAGTCAGGTGGGGGAAGGGGGAGAAAGAAACAGAGACGGCTGCGGCTTCGCCGGAGCTCTCGCCGGCGACGAGGGCTTCTTGGCCCAAACGAGAGGGAGGGATTTAGAGAGGGGACGATGGCGCACCTGCCCGTACCCGTAGCGTGGCTAGGGGTGGTCGGACGGTGTCGGAAACAAGCTCGCAAGCGGAGGCAGAACGCGGAGGTTGCCAGAGTTGAGGAAGACGGCGAACGGAGGCCACTCCAGGGGCTCCAAGCGGGCGAGACGGCCTCACCGGAGAGAGGCGGAAGCCCTGGAGGGGTTGCCCTGGCCTGGGAGAGGCTAGACCTTCCGCGGCGACCAGAGGGGATCGCCGACGAGCTCGAGCTCGGGGACGGCGGCGCGAGGCCTGCCCGGCCGGGATACGGCTTCCTACGCAGTCGTGGAGTGTGTGGGAGTGCTGGATGGTGCTCGAGGAGGCTGGGGATGGCCCTATTTATAGGCGAGCGGCGAGGGGGCTTCGGGCTCCGCCGGTGGACACCTGTCCATGGCGCCCGGTGACGAGCGGCGTCAGTGAGAGGGGGAGAAGGCAACGGAGGTCACGCGGCAACTGTGGGCGGACGGAGACGAGCACAGGATCGAGAGGATGGCGACGAGCACAAGGCGCTCCGTGACTGCTATTGGGCTGGCGGACCTTGCTCATGCTTTCGCTGCGGCGAGCTCCGGCATCGGCGAGCGCCAAAGGGAGGTTAAGGGCTTAGATACGAAGATGGTGGCGTGGTTTGGCACGCTCGGGCAGGCGAGGGAAGCGAGCACCCGCGAACAGAGCGCTCGGCGACGCTCAGAGCATGTCGACACGCATGCCAGCACCCCTGGACGAACGTGGTCACCACATGAACTATGACATCAGGCCGATCTAAGCACAAACTTGATGTCTGGCATGTTGTTCGTGGTAGTTTTGAGTGTTACCATGAATTGGTTTGTATCCAGGTGCAGTAGAGATGTTTTTACAAGCCAGGTAAGTTTCTGATCAATAGCTTTGAAGAGTTACTGTGGTCAAACGGCTGGGAGATTGAGGCTGTGCTTTGGAGGCTAGCTATAAGTTACTAAGGTAAAGATGCATAAGAAAGTTCAGGTCAAAAGGAGCAAGTAAAATGGTAGTTGCTGTAGAAACCACCATTTCTGTCCAGAACAGAAAATATTTTCTGTAGCAAAAATATTCCAAAAAGTGATGAAATATTTTTGCTCAAGAAGGTTCCCTAGGGTTCACAGAATATTTGTGAATTATCTCAGATTTTTCTGAGCCATAAAAATTAGGGCTGCTTTGGAGCAAGCTGATCTGGCTTAGGGTTTCTGAGAGAAAATGAATAATTTTCATTTAAGAAAAATATTCCAAAGACTATTTTGGGATGGGTTAGAAGGGAAATGATGGTTTAGGAGAGAAGTGGAGCACTTGGGTGAAAGCCAAGGATGCCCAAGTGTTTTAAGTCCATATGAAAAGATTCAAGAACTCCAAGTTTCAAAAAATTTCAAATGAAAATCAAGCAAATAAGAGAGGGCAAAAACCAGGCTGTCACACCGAGACAAGAAGAAGCCTTGGTGAGGTTCTTGCGCGCGAACAAGGAGATATTATCGTGGGAGCCCAATCAGCTGGTAGGGGTCCCGAGGGAGGTGATCCAGCATCATCTAAGGGTATGCCCCAATATACGCCCCGTGAAGCAGCGAGCAAGATGGCAGTCCACCGAAAAGCAAGCCTTCATCGTCCAAGAGACTCGCAAGCTGTGCGTCGACTTCACCAACCTCAATAAAGCCTGCCCCCAAGATCCATTGCCACTCCCGCGCATCGACCAGATTGTTGACTCCACCGCCGAGTGTGACCTGTTGTGCTTCCTGGACGCGTTCTCACGGTATCATCAGATCAATATGGAGGTGAAATATGTGAAGAAGACAGCCTTCCTGACACCATGTGGGTTGTACTGCTACACCTGCATGCCCTTCAGGCTGCACAACGCGGGCGCGACCTTTCAGCGGTTAATGCACATCGCCCTGGGGCGGCAGCTCGGGAGAAACACAGAGACCTACGTCGATGACATAGTGGTAAAATCTCGCGAGGCGAGGACATTGATTCAAGACTTGGAGGAGACCTTCGAGAGCCTGCGCCAAGTGAACTTGAGGCTTAACCCGGAGAAGTGCATGTTCGGCGTCCCCTCCGGCAAGCTACTGGGTTTCCTCGTATCCCACAGAGGGATCGAGGCGAACCCAGAGAAGATCAAGGCCATAGAGGACATGAGCCCACCGCAGACCCTCAAAGAGATGCATAAGCTAGCGGGGCGGGTGACCGCGTTGGGGCGTTTCATCTCCAAACTGGGAGAGCGCGCCTTGCCCTTCCTCAAGCTCATGAAGAAGAAGGGCCCGTTCGAGTGGACCCCGGAGGCCGACCAGGCCTTCCAAGACCTCAAGAAGTACCTTACCAGTCCCCCATTGATGGTGGCACCACGGCCTCTCGAGCCTCTGGTGCTCTACCTTGCTGCCACACCGTACTCTGCCAACGGGGCGCTGGTGGCGGTTCGGGAGGAGCGCTTGCTGGGGGGCGCGCCGCCAAGCCGGAGCTGAAGTGGTGCAGGTCAGGAGGCGAGAAAGGGCGCGTGGGAAGACCAAGCTCACGAGGCAACCTCGCAAAGCTCGGAGGATGATCCAGTCTCGGGAACCCCTCCACCTCAGGATATGCCCCGATCTCCACAGGGCCTGAGCCTCGACAGTGTGCCAGCCCTTGTCGAGCACCCGGTGTACTTTGTTAGCACCGTGCTGCGGGACGCGAAGGCACGCTACCCCATGCCCCATAAACTCCTGCTCGCACTCCTGGTGGCCTCGCGCAAGCTGCGACACTACTTCTAGGGCCACCCCATCAAGGTCATCTCATCCTACCCATTGGAGAGGGTACTCAGGAGCCCTAACTCAGCCGGAAGGGTCACCGAGTGGAACATCAAGTTGCAAGCATTCCAGTTGGAGTTCAACACCACCAGGGTCATCAAGGGGGCTACGCTCGCCGACTTTATGGCAGAATGGACGGATGCCCCGACACTTGAGGAAGGAGAAGACCGGTCCACCTCCCCAGGAAGCGAGGCTCCAGACGTCTGGGTCATGTATCTCGATGGCGCCTTCGCACACCAGGGTGCGTGGGCTGGAGCAGTGCTCATCTCGCCTACTCAGGACAAGCTCTATTACGCCGTGCAGCTCTGCTTTCAGCGCGGCGAGAAGGTCTCCAACAACATCGTAGAATACGAAGGCCTCATAGCCGGACTGAAGGCTGTGGCAGCTCTAGGGGTGAAGCGCCTTACCGTCAGAGGCGACTCGCAACTCCTTGTTAACTTCTCCAACAAGGTGTACGAGCCAAAGGACGAGCATATGGAGACCTACCTCGCAGAGGTGCGCAAGATGGAGAAGCAATTCTTAGGCCTGGAGCTGCAGCACATGCCCCAGGGTACCAACGAGGAAGCCGACGACATCGCCAGGAGAGCATCCAAGCGGCAGCCGAAGGAGCTCGGTGTCTTTGAAGAGCGGCTCTTCAGGCCATCAGCTACGCCACCTCTTTCAAGCATGACTCAACCCCGGGAGGAGCTCCCACAGCCTCCGGCCATGGGAACCCCAACCTGTGGCCCGACTTCAGGAGCTCGGCTGCCCTTGGCGCTCGAGCCCCAGGAGGAATGCTAGACCAAGGAATTCAAGGAGAACCTGACACACGCAGCGCTGCCGGAGAAGGAAGAGGACGTGAAGCACGTGGCCCGGCAAGCCACGTCATACTGTATCCAAGATGGCGAGTTATACAGGAAATGACCAAACGACATCACGCTGTGCTGCATCTCCAGCGATAAAGGAAGGGAGTTGCTGAATGACATACATGGCAGGTATTGCGGACACCATTCGCCGTCAGGAACCCTCATCGGCAAGGTGTTCCGCAGTGGATTCTACTGGCCTATAGCACTCAACGACGCAGCCGAGCTGGTGAAGTCCTGTGAAGCTTGCCAATTCCACGCCAAGCAAATCCATCAGCCTGCTCAGGGCCTCCAAACCATCCCGCTCACATGGTCGTCCGCGGTCTGGGGGCTGGACATCCTAGGCCCGTTCCCATGGGCGCCAGGGGGCTACCACTATCTCTACGTCGCCATCGACAAGTTCACCAAGTGGGCGGAAGTGGAAGCCGTCCGTACCATCCCAGCCGGCTTTGCTGTCAAGTTCATCAAGGGCCTCGTGAGCCGCTTTGGGGTCCCCAACCGCATCATCATAGATAACGGCTCGCAGTTTACTAGTAACCTTTTCAAAACCTACTGTTCTAACCTTGGAACGCAGATCTGCTACGCTTTGGTAGCGCACCCCAGGAGCAATGGCCAGGCCGAACGCGCCAACGTGGAGGTCCTGAGGGGCCTCAAGACCAGGACCTTCAAGAAGAAGCTGGAGGCCTGTGGCAGGGGCTGGCGCAACGAGCTCCAGTTCGTGCTATGGTCCATCCGCACCACTGCCACCAAGCCAACGCGCGAGACTCCATTCTTCCTCGTCTACGGAGCTGAAGCAGTCCTCCCTCACGAGGTCAAGCATCGCTCCGCACGGGAACTGGCGTTCGACGAAACGCAGCAGGACCCCACACGGGGGATGGACCTCGTGCCGGGGGAGGACGTCGTCGCGAAGCTGCATTGAGGACGGCAAGGTACCAACAAGCGCTGCGGCGATACCTGTCGGAGTAAATGACCACGGGTAGCCTAGCCGGCTCCCCCTGGCACTTCTGAAAAATTACGGGCCGATCGAGCCCTCAAGCATCCAAGACGCGGGGTCGCCTACCCTGGGCCGGCTGTCTTTCAGGCCGGCTTTCGAGAGGCGGCCCGGCCCTAAACCCACAGGAGGAAGGCCACCAGAGGGCCAGCTCCAAGAAGCCGGCCACGAGAAGGCCGACTCCAAGAAGCCGCCCCAAAGAAAGTGCCAAGACCGCACCTCAAACTTTGCATCCTCATAACGGCGATGAGATCGGGCGTAGCTCTGAAAGCCTGCCACCCCCGAATCTCGAGCACACATGGTTGACAGCAGGCGCCGTGACGGGCGGCCATCCCCGTCCGCGCGACATCATTGTTATGTTGACCCCGACGTCCCCCGACAAGCTGTCGACGGCCCCAGCGGCGGGCCCCTCCAGACAGAGAGATGCCCGAAGGCGGCCAGGCCTCCTCCAGTCGGCCTGGAATATGGCCGGCTCCCAGCCGCCGGCTTGCTCACTCTCTCGAAGGAGGCGCCTCATTAAGGAGACAAGATGAGGTGAGGCTACAGTGATCGCCGCCAAGGCGGCGCACTGTAGCCATGCTTACCTCGACAAAGCCCTCATCATCAGGAGTGAGGCAACAAGAATTCAGCCCCGACAAGGCCCCGGTGTGGGGCCAGCTTGTCGACCAGAAGCCGGCAGCCGGCGGGACCCACCAATGGCGGCCCCTGCGGCCGGTGGAGAAGCCGGCGATCGAGACGCCGACAGCTAGGGGCCGCGCCCAGCCGGATTACCATTGTACCCCTGGGGGGTAGGCCTATATAAACCCCCCAGGCCACCCATGCAAAGGGTGGATCTCTTATAGTTTTAGACACCACATAGAGGGAAGAGGAGAGCTAGCCGTGCCCTTCTTCTTCCTCTCACCGAAACAGATCAAGGAGCCTCTTGTAGCTACTTGTTCACATAGTGATCATGCGGAGACCCCGCAGAGCAGCAGTAGGGGTGTTATCTCCACGGAGAGCCCCGGCCGTAAGATTCGCCAAGGCATGTCTTCGCCATCCCGCTTTCTGTGCACCGCGACGCCTTATTGGCTCCCACAATGATAAGCCACCCATCGGCATATGTCGCACCTACCACCCGACATTTGGCGCCCACCATGGGGCCAGCACCGTCCGTCCGAGACCTGCTCGACGAGAACCTCATCCTTCCCAACAGCGAGCTAGCCCAAGACGCCTCGATGGCGCTTGCCCCGACGCTGCAAGGTGTCGCCGACGCTCACATGGGCGAAGTTGCTCGCCGATCATCTTGGCGAGGCTCAGATCTCCGACGAGCCCAAGATCCGACGCGGCACAGGCTGCCTCGAGAGCCACCCGTTAACCTCCTCGACCAACTCCACGCCTCCGCCGAGCCCGCTGTAGATTTGGAGTCGGTTGGCTCCACCGACCGATGCTTGTCGACTCGACACGCCATCGCTGACCTTTCCCCACCAACGTTGTGATCTTCAACGACCCGCTCCCCCGAGCCGACAGCTGTGGCAGCGCCATCACTGAGGTGCTGGTCATCAGCCACGACGTCGCCTCTGGCGAGAACACCCACGACGCCCTGCAAGCGGCGATCCATGACTTGTCCGTCCCCCTCCCGGCTGACGTCGACGCCGAGACACTGGAGGCACACCGCCTCGCCCTCATTGCGGAGGGCCAGAAGATAGCCTCCATGAGACGCCTCACTGAGGCTCACCAGCGCGAAGTCGACCGCACCGCCTTTGGCACGCTGCCTCCTGACGGGCCGAGCCGACTCGGCGCAATCAAGAAGCGCGGCGCAGCCATCGCCGACATGCTGGGAGCCGACCGCCCAGTCTACGCCACTCCCCTCGAGAACCTACGAGCCGCCTAGGCGGCCGTAGACGAGCTGAATGGACCGGGGCCCGAAGAGCTCCCCTACATGACCAGACGATCCAAAGAAATGATCGATGTAGCCGCACAGCAAGCACGAAGGCGGCCCGCAAGAAAGTCCTCCCCACGCCGAGAGCACGACGCGACGTTACGGACGCCGATCGGCAACACTACGCTGCAAGAAAAAAGGAGCCGGCCCAGCCACAGCCGACCGAATATCCATCGAAAGTCGCGACGCCGAAGGCCGCCGAGCCGTGGAGCGACGAGGCAACCTGCCTCCTCCTCCGCCTCGGGGAGAGATATCCCACCCGCCGCCGCACACGCGATCCGACTTCAGCGGCCGGGGCCGCCAAGCAGTCGGCGAGAACGACGCCGCCATTGATCAACGCCTAGCACGATCCCTAGCGCTAGAAGAAGAAGACGATGTCGGCCCGCCTTTGTTTTGGCCTCTCGATCCGTGATTTAGCCCTTCCCAAAGGGTTCTCGCCCCAAGAGACACGCCAAGTACAACGGCCCGTGAAGCCGTAAGATTGGTTGATCGACTACTCCACCGCAGTCAAGATAGCGAACGGCAACAGCGCGTTGTTGTGAAGTATGTCCCCTCATGCTCCAAGGCACGACGCTGCACTGCTCAACAGCCTCAAGCCTTACAAAGATCAATAGCTAGCTAGACTTCACAAGCCTTCATCCGCAATCTCACCAACACCTACAAGCAGTGCTCCCAAGCCCCGACAGCCTCCTTGTGCGCATAAGGGCCCACCGAGTCAACTCGCGATTACCTCACGCTGGGGCTAAGATCCGCATTCCCGCGAGGGGTGCATGAGGTTCAAGCCATAGAGTACTTCATCGCCGGTGCCGAGAAGGCACCTCCTCAAGCACAAATCCTCTCGCGACGAGCCGATTACCCTCGACGAGCTGCTGGTCATAGCAGCATAAGTACGCCACGGCCGACTCTTCAATGAAGACGGAGCCGGTAGACGCCTCGAAGGTGCTTAATTGGCTCCCAAGACGCCCGGGGGACTCCACCGACGTCAGACGTAACAACAAGCGCAAGGGCTCGTGCCGCTTCAACCACCGGCAGTGGCCACGCTTGAAGATGAATAACCAAGGGCGTGCCCACGCCAAGAAGCAGAGGATGGTAGGCTGCTTGGCAGCCGCTTTTTCCTACGAAAGCAGGCCCTTGATGCCCCATGCAAGTTCCACACGCGCCAAGCCGCCCAACCACACGACCGGAAATGCCGCTGGCTCACGCGAATCTCCAAAGGCGGCGGCTGGTGCCGCCCACTGGCTGGTCACCGCCCGGCCTCATCAGCCGCTGCTCGACCGACCAGCCGGAGCCGCTCAAGACGAGTTCCCCGACGAGCATGCCGCCTACATCGTCTTTACAAGCCAGCCCGAAGACCGGCGCAGCCGGCGCCAACAGCACCAAGAAGTCAACGCGGTCGTCTCCAACACCCCCAAGTACACGCACTGGTCAGAAAGGCCTATCAACTAGAGCTGGGCCGACCACCCAGAGGTGATGCCGTCTCCCGGCTCTTACGCATTGGTTTTGGACGCCACCCTAGCAACAGACAAAGCGTTGCCTGCTTCTCCCGCTGCGGCCGATAGACGCATGGAGCAGCATCAACATCTTGTACCGTGACACCATGGAGAAGCTAAACATCAAGACAAAGCAGCTCATGCCAAGCCATACCGTGTTCCATGGCATTGTACCCGGCCTGTCCTGCTCACCAATCGGCAAGATCAAGATAGATGTTCTCTTCGGGGACAAGGATCATTTCCGCCGAGAAGCGATCTGGTTTGAAGTGGTGGACCTCGAGAGCCCTTACCATGCACTGCTTAGCCGACCTGCTCTGGCCAAGTTCATGGCTGTGACCCACTACGCCTACCTCAAGATGAAGATGCCGAGTACCAAGGGCATCATCACCATAGCCGGCGATTACAAGAAATCCTCCGAATGTGCAGCTGCTAGCAGCCGGCTGGCCGAGTCCCTCGTGATTGCCGAAGAGAAGAAGATGTTGATCGAAGTCGTGGCCATGGCCGCAAGCAGCCGACTCGCCCCTGCACTCCCAAGGAGTGTGATGCCCAAGGTTCTTTCCACCGCCAAAGAAACGAAGAAGATCCTCTCGACCCGAGCATCGTAAAGGTTTGCCGCCATTGGGGCAAACCCGACAACAATAGGAAGGCGAGCTCGCTGACTTCTCCGTGAGAATCGTGAACATCTTTGCATGGTCCCCAAGGACATGCCGGGTGTTCAAGGAATTCGCCGAGCACAAGCTACACGTCCGAGCAGATGCAAACCAGTCACAGCCCCTCCACCGATCGTCGGAGGAGAAGAGAAGGATTGTAGGAGAAGAGATAGCCTGCTTCGGAAGCCGGCTTCATAATGGAGGGGTTCTTTCCGGAGTGGCTTGCCAACCCGTCCTCGATCAAGAAAAATAATAAGTGGCGATGTGTATAGACTACACAAGCCTCAACAAAGCCTCGCCCCAAAGATCCTTTCGCCTACCAAGGATTGATCAATGATAGACTCCACACCGGATGCGTAGCTATTGAGTTTCTTGATGCCTACCAAGCTACCACCAGATAAAGTTGATCCAATTGACCGCATGAAGACCGCCTTCATCACACCATTCGTGAGTCACACCGACTATGACATTCGGCTTGAGAAATGCCGGTGCCACTTTTCAGCTGCTGCGTAAATGCCTCTTCAAGCAGCTCGGCAGAAATGCCCACGCCTATGTAGACGATATTGTGGTGAAGACGGAGAAGCGCTGCACCCGCCGAAGACCTCAAGGAAACGCTTGAAAACCTCGCCGTTTCGCATCAAGCTCAACCTCGAGAAATGCGTGTTCGAGTACCAGCCGCCAGCTTCTAGGCTTCCGGTTCCGAACGCGCATCGAATGCAACCCAAGAAAGATCAAAGCCATTGAGAGAATGTAGATTCCCACTAAACTACGTAGACGCCCGAAGTTTACCGGATGCCCGCCTTCGAACCGCTTTATCAGCCAGCCTTGGAGAAAAAGCTCTCCCCCACCGACTATGAAGAAGACCACTCACTTTGAGTGGAACCACCAAGCCGACCAAGCTTCCACGAGCTGAAGAAGATGCTGGCCACGCCGCTCGCCTTGGCGGCGCCGACCGAGAAAGAGCCCATGCTCCTTTACATTTCCGCTTACCACCGGGTGGTCAAGACCACATCGTGGTTCAGCCGTCCTAAGAAGGCCGAGCTCACCTACCCAGAGGCCGTGTATTATTTAAGTGAAGTATCATGTCCACCTCGGCAGTAACTACCCGACTACCGTAAGATGTGCTATGGTGTACTTCACGCCAAGAAGCTCAAGCCATACTTTCAAGAGCACCCCATCACGGTCGTAGGCACTCGCCTTGTCGCCGAGATCATAGGCAGCCGGATGCATCTGGTCGGTGGCAAATGGGCCATTGAGCTGGCCCCTTACACGCATCTTCTACCCGCCAAGACAGCCATCAAGTCCCAAGCATTGGCCGACTTCCTCGCCGACTTGGCCGAGACTCAAGATCGCCACCGCCCCGACTCCACTCATTGGCGGATGCACTTCGATGGGTCCAAGATGCGACCGGCTTGGGAGCCGCATCATCCTCACCTCTCCCAAAGGCGCACAAGCTCAGATACACATTGCAAATTCATTTTGCCGCCCAACAATGTGGCCGAGTACGAGGCGCCATACACGGGTTCGCCATTAAAGAACTTCGCATCCGCCGGATCCCGTGCTATGGTGACTCGGATTTGGTGGTTCAACAATCATCTCGTGACGGGACGCCAAGGACACAAACATGGCAAGCTACCGCTCCTCGCTCAAAGCAAATCAGCGGTATTTTGAAGGATGCGAAGTTCTCCACGTACACGGGCCGAGAACGAAGCAAGCGATGCCCCGCACGGATAGGCTCCACTTACAAGCTATACCAACCGGGCGCCTCTCCAGCCGCCCCAAGCCGCCTTTTCCATCAAGCCGCCTCTAATCCGATTCCATCTTCGCATCGCTTAACCCCGACGCAGCCGGATCCGCTTGGGGAACCAAGCAGTGCTCGGGACTTCGAGAGGGCGGCTGGGACTTCGACATGCGGCTCGGGGATTGCCATAGTCGCACCCGCCCGGGACTTCGTGAGTCTGCCCGGGACTATCGCAGCTGCCCGGACTGATCGACATCGCAGCGGTGGCTGACTCCAGCTCTTCACCACCCAGCCCACCCACCCTGGTCGCAGTAGCCGTGTTGGCAATAGAAGAAGTCACAGCCCCATCATGGGCCCAACCCATCCTCAACTTCTTGATAAAACAGAGAGCTGCTGGCTGACGAGATCGTGGGAAGACAAGTCCAACGCCGAGCCGGAGCATACACAATTGTTAACAGAGAGCTCGTTAGGCGCAGTGTCACTAGAGTCTTCCAGCGCTGCATCGAGCAAGAGAAGGGCATAGCAATCCTCAAAGACATTCACTATATGCATGCGCCACCACGCGCCTCAAGATCACTTGCCGCCAAAGCTTTCCGCCATGGTTTCTTCCGCCGATCGCTTTGGATGACGCCAGGAGTTAGTCAACATCGCAAAGGGTGCCAAGTCTTCAGCTCCAAGCAACACTTGCAAGCCAGACTCAAGACCATTCCCTCACCTAGCCTTTTTGCCGCTCTGGGATTGATATGGTGGGCCCATTCACAGAGCGGGCGGCATGACACACCCGTCGCCGCCGGGACAAATTTACCAAGTGGATTGAAGCGGCCGATCAAGAAGCTGAATGGCCGATCGCCGTGACATTCATCGCTGATATTACAACCCGCACGGCGCATCACACAACATCATCACCGATAATGGCACTAATTTTGCCAAGGGAGCATTGGCACGCTTCGCGACATTGTGGCATCCGACCGACTTAGCGCCCGCTGCCCACCCGCAATGAACGCCAAGTCAAGCGAGAAAACGGCCTCATCCTCTCCGCATCAAGCCCCGATCGTCGTAAGCATCGAGCGCTCGGCTGGCTGTTGGCTCGACGAGCTGCCCAGCCCCTCGAGTTTGCGCACTACCCCAACAAGTCAACCGGCTTCACCCTTTCTTCCTTGTATATGGTGCCGAGGCTGTCATCCCAACCGACATCAAGTTCGACTCACCGTGACCATGTACACGGAGGCGGAGGCCAAGGAAGCACGAGAAGACGACATCGACCGCGGAAGAAAGCCGCCATTAGCCCTCACCGTCTGCCATCTACCAAGCCAGGGTTTGCGCCACTACCACGTACCGGAAGGTCAAGCCAAGATCCTTCCAAGAGGGTGATTTGTGTCCGCCGATCCATGGACAGCCGCCAACACAAGCTCCTTCATCATCGCAGAGCATTAGGCAACGACTCCTACCACCGATCGACGCCGGTCAAGTCATGCAAGAGAGATGATTCTGCAAGGAGTCGAACGACTATGGAACGCCAATCTCCTCCAAGATTTTAGCTTAAAAGCAGATGTACCACGCTACCTTTTGTACTAAGTATGAGACAATGGGCCTCCCGAGGAACACTGGGACTACCTCTTTATCTATGAATGATGAGTATCATGCCTATGATTATGTTACTACATTCATTTTTCTCGTCCGCACTGGTTCGACCAATGCCCGGGACTTGCCGCTTTGAGTTATATTCAAGTTCCACCGCAATGACAAGTAGTGTGTCAGCACCCAAGCCCTCTCTTGTCGAAAAGTCGCAGCTCAAGAATCGCCGTCCGGCCGGCAAGAGTCAAAGGCAGGAAAGGATGCCCACGTAAACGGCTAAGGACTAACGAACTTATATAACGAAGTCCGGCTTCCTCCACGATCAAGTTGCCGTGAGCAGCCGCTGGCCGCTTCTCATTCACCTTGCTACAATCTAAGAAAGCTCAAGTACTTGTCTTCCTAAAACGGTTGAAAGTCCTCTCCCCACCACAGATCGCAGAGCAACCGTCCTACTGGGAAGGCGGTACCAAGGGAAGGCGCAAAGGAAACAACCTAAGGATAAAAAGCAAACATGAATGGAAGCCAAACACATGCATGATTATATTTACACAAATGGCCTTCGAAGGCCGGCATTCAACATAGTTTGAATACACCCTTTAGTGGGTGGAATCGCTGCGAATTTAATAAATAGCTGTTCAAAGAGTAACAAGCAGAAAGCAAGGACGGCAGATCGTGCCAAGGGAACGACGGGCGAGTCGGGCAGGTCGGTGGAGACGGCAGAAGGCTGGCCGGAGGAGTTGCCGGTCGGGCGGGTCTCGGCTTGATCATCACCTCCGCAGACGGGCGGCCGCAAGACGCGCTCGCTGTCGGAGGCACGATCATGCCAAGCTGGCTGGTCGTCGCCGCTCGCACTACGCCTTCGCCACCCTCCCTTCTTCATCTTCGCCTTCATCGCCGGAAGCGATCTCCTCCGCCGAAGTCTTCACCTTCCGCCGGGTTCAGCCCAACCACCTCCGCCGAGCGACGCCGCCATCGCTCACCTCAGGAGCAAAGGCGCTGGTGTCAGCAGTAGTCGGCGATTGCCGAGGCGCTGGATGATAGCCGCCGCACCGCCACCGCCTTCATCGGCCTCCCGCCGCCAGTGCTCACCGGCCAAGCTCAGCTTAGGATACCGTGCTCGATGAACTCCGCCGCTTAGCGCCGACCGAGCCAGAAGCCTTCCAGCCTCAAGCGGCCGGCCATAACCTCCAGCCACCGGCATCCGACTAGGTGCGAGGAACCGCCGGGCCGTAGGGTGGCCAGACTTGTGCCCCGCACGTCAAGACGGTGGAGCATGCGGTGAGCCGCAGACGGGCTCAATCACCGTTGCTTCTCAAGTGTCCGCCGGCATCCGTGCGATTTGACCCTGCGCCACGGCGTAAGCCAAGGTGGGCCTCAATGGCTTGGGTGGCGCGACGGAGTAACCGGAAAGTAATCTGCACAAAGAAGAACGGCAAGCGCAAGGTCAAGATAAATCGAGGACAAGGCTAGCAAAGGACGAAGAGGAAGGCGGCTCACGCTGATAAAATCCTCAACCCGCCCATAGCCCTCGCCCGCTTGTTTCACCTCGCCCAGCCTACCACCTCGGTCTCAGATTCGCTTTGAGGGCGGCCTCGCTCTCCGCGCTTCTTCAGACCGCTTTATGGCTCTCCTATTGGTCGACAAGTTTCTTGGCTAGGCGGTCATGTTCCAGGCCAAGGCGCTGCACCCAGATTCCTTGGCACGAAGGGCGGTTCGATCCCGCCTAGCTGCTCCTCGTCAGCTGCTGGCCCCGCAAATATATATGAAGAAAAAGAAAAAGCAATAAGGAAGAAGTCGTCAGAAAGATTCGACCCGACCGCCAGCCAGCCGTCTTAACTCGGGATTACACTCAGCAGGCACTGACGCTACCCACGCGGAGATGAAAGAAACGAAGCACTCACTGCTATCACGATCAGCGGTCTTTCGTTCAGCCCCTCGGGCCCGGGAGTTGAAGGCAGCCGCTGGAGATTATGATGTTCCCGGAAACAGGACGGAGGTGCGAATAAGAACAAGACAGCAAATCGAAAGCATTATAGTTCCAAGCCGCTTGCCAAAGAGCCGACGCGAACTCGAGGATTACACCCAAGGGTGCGCCGACACGCCTCTACGTAAGAAATCAAGAAAGCAATCGACCAAGGCCGGAGGACTCACCGATGATGACCGCCGTGAGGAACTCTTGAGTGTACCGCTTCAACGAGGCGGCTCGGGCTCAAGCCGGCCCGACCTCCGCGCCACCACGCTCAGCTCACCGCCCCACCTTTTGGTGTCCATCAGACGCGCTTGGCGCTTTCAGATCCCGGCCGCCGAGCCGCCTCGCGGACCTTCGCGTTCGCGCCGAGGTCGCCCTCGCGCTACCGACGAGGCGGCGATCGAACCACGAGATCCGCCCCCACAGCCGCTCGCTTCCACCGGCTCGGGCAAGCACGACTGTGTCGGCCACCTTGGCCCGCTTCCATGGGCACCGACGACATCGCTTCCTCCAGATGATCACGCCTCCTCCTCCCTCTCCATCACCGCCGGTCAAGGCCCGCCTCCCGATCGAGGCACTGGGATGTTGGGGGCCACGGTGCGGAGGGAAATGATGAGCTATGGAGGTTGGTTCCGCAGGGCCTCCGCCTCCCTTTCCGCAGCCGCGGCCTTCGCTTGAACTTTGGTTGCCGGCCTGCTTGGCGCTTTGGCCGACTTCTCCTTGCCTCCTGGGCGCCTTCGCCTCCGCTTCCCGCCTCCTCAGGCCTCCCGCTGCTGGCCTGCTGTCTCCAGGAGGTCGACGCGGGATCCACGCGGCGGGAGCTCGAAGACCCTCCCGCTGTTCCGACTATGGAGGCGGCAGGAACCCGTTCGAGGGAAAGCGGTGCCCTGATTGACCAATCAAGAAAAAGGCTCAAGAGCCTCAACCAAAGAGAAGAAAGAAAAGTGGGAAAATCGACATCACATCAAAAACCGCGGCCGCTTTCACCACTTATGGAAGCGGGCCATGTCCGCTTGCCGTCTCCCGCTTGGTCGTCGCCAGGAACCTTGGGCTTTTTCGCCGGTTGCCAAAGAGAGTCGGCACACTCGACGCTTCGCTGGCTACCGGGCAGCCGGCGCGGCAGATGGGCCCGCTTTTGGCGATCGGACGCCGGCCGACGACGCTGGATAATCTCAGATCGCCGCTATCCCGCCACCCTCGGCCGGCTCGAGCTCGGGCCGCTTCGCCGCCGCCTCCCACGACGGCGAGTCCATGGTGGCCGCCTCAAGTCCGGATCGCTCACGCCGCCCACCACGCCGGTCGGGCATAAATCGGCGTCAGCCTCGCTGCTCGCCGCTAATCAATAAGGGGCTCGCCAAAATAAGCCGGTTGGTCAAGAGTCGGCCATTGTGAGCCCGCAACAAGAGAAGAAGAGAGGGAAACTTACCGCGGCGGGGATCGGCTCGAGAATACGGCCCTTGCCGCATCGCCATTCCTCGTGAGCTTGCGCTGAGATGTAATTCACCATGTAAGATACCTCATCATGAGGCATCTCCTTGGTGCTCAGCCGCTTGGGTGGGCGCCGCTTATCCGCAGATCATGTGCGGCCGCCTTGGAGCGGGATCACCCGCGCCCACGGCGGCCACCGTGTCGGCCTCACCAGGCCTTCCGATCGACCATCACCAAGCCGGGCGATGGCGTAAGCCCCACCGAGACAAACGACCTGGCTTGATAGGACCATGAAGGTTGCCTCCCAGCCGGGCGGGCCGCTACATAGGTCGGGCAGTTGACGTAAGTCGCTTTGCGGGGCGACGCTCTTCACGTAGAAGCAGGACTGCTGCCGAGTTTCACCGACCGGATCAGCGGATAGGCGTAAACGGGTTGTTGTCGCCGACCTCCGTGATGGGGATGAAGGCCGCAGGGGCGGCACACCCCGGTGACGGTGCCGAAGCCAGCATCGAAAAACTCCCCCAGAGCTCGAGGGTGGGGAAGACGCCAAGAAAACCTTCACACAAAGTGACGAGTCGACGCAAAGATCACCGTGTTGGGGGTGAGGTGATGCGGCCGAGATGGTAAATTTGAGGAAGGAGCGAAGAACCCGCCGGGCAGGCCGAGGTCGCAGCAGCAAAGGCGAGCGTAAAGATTACCCGCTGCCTTCCTCCGCGCCGGTGAGACCTCCGCTCGTGTGATGCGGGCCCAAGACGTAACCCATGCCCGGCAGCCGCTGCCTTATGCGGAGCTACCGATGTGGTCCTCATGGACGTTGGAACCATCCCAGGAGCTGGATAGCGCCATGGGGACGAGGAAGCGATGAAGGATGCGCGATCCAGCTACGGCGGAGCTATGGTGAGCCAAGAAGGTTGACGGCGAGACAGCGCGGTGGTGAGGCGCTGTGGCCGCGGAGGAGTGGAGAAAGAAGAAGAAGAAAGGGAGGAGCGAGGGCGAAGCGCAGGAAGCTGCTCGCCGCCTCCTCCCCTACTTATAGACTCGCGGCGCGGAGCCGAGGAGGCGAGGCGGGGGACGGGATTAACAGCCGCCACTCCCCCACGCCCCGCTATTATCGCGCTTCTAAAGGCGGGCTGAAACCGCCAATGGAAGGTGAGCGGTCCGCCGGGCCGCAGAAGATTCGCACATGGGCCGAGGCCTAGGAGTGGCGGGTTTCGCTCAAGCGGGCGACGCCCCTGCTGCACAAGGCTGGCAGGCCTTCCTCGCCGATGGTTGCTATGTGGCGCGCGAGTGGCAAGCGGTGCGCAAGGATTCGCTCAAGGCGCATCCGGTTCCCGCTCGAGCTGCCAAACCTTCCAAAGACGGCAAGACTAACTCAAAGCCGCCCTAGCTGCCGGGTTTCAGGTAGGAAGCCGATCGAGCTTCGTTGCTTCTTCACCCGGCCCAACCAGCTTCGGGACTACTGTCGAGTAATGACCACGGGTAGCCCAGCCGGCCCCCCGCACTTCAAAAATTATGGGCCGATCGAGCCCTCAAGCATCCAAGACGCGGGGCCGCCTTCCCTGGGCCGGCTGTCTTTCAGGCCGGCTTCCGGGAGGCGGCCCGGCCCTAAACCCACAGGAGGAAGGCCACCTGAGGGCCGGCTCCAAGAAGCCGCCCCCCAGCAGGCGGCCAAGACCGCACCCTCAAACTTTGCATCCTCATAACGGCGATGAGACGGGGCGTGGCTATAGTAAAGCTAGCCACCCCCGAATCCCGGAGCGCGCATGGCCACAGTGCGCCGTAGGGGGCGGCCATCCACCGTCTGGCGTGGCACTGTTGCCATGTTGACCATGACATCCCTCGACAACTGTCAGACGGCCTGCAGCGGCGGGCCCTCCAACGAGAGATGCCTCAAGGCCAAGCCTCCTCCAGCTTGGCTCGAATATGGCCGGCTCCTCACCACCGGATTGCTCCCTCCCTGAAGGAGGCGCCCATTAAGGAGACAAGATGAGGTGAGGTCAGAGTGATCGCCGCCAAGGCGGCAAAGACTCAGAGCCATGCTTACCTCGACAAAGCCCTCATCATCGAGGAGGCAACAAGAACCAGCCCCGACAAGGCCCCCAGCCGGTGGGGGCCAGCTTGTCGACTGTGAAGCCGGGCAGCATGGCGGGACCCATCACCGGCAGGCCCCAAAGGTCATGGAGAAGCGGGCGATCGTAGACGCTGACGGCTAGGGCCAGCGCCCAGCCGGATTACCATTGTACCCCTGGGGGTTAGGCCTATATAAACCCCCCAGGGCACCCATGCAAAGGGTGGATCTTTTAGAGTTTTAGACACCACATAGAGGGAAGAGGAGAGCTAGCCGTGCCCTTCTTCTTCCTCTCACCGAAATAGCTCAAGGAGCCTCTTGTAGCTACTTGTTCACCTAATGATCATGCGGAGACTCCGCAGAGCAGTAGTAGGGGTGTTATCTCCACGGAGAGCCCCGAAGCTGGGTAAGATTCGCCGCTGCATGTTCGCCAACCCGCTTCTGTGCACCGCGACGTCTTATTGGCTCCCACAATGATAAGCCACCCGTTGGCATATGTCGCACCTACCACCCGACAATACCACTGCCGCAACATCCGCTCCAGGACGCTCGAGGTGGGCGACCTCGTCCTGAGGCGGGTCCTCTCCAGGGAAGGGCTGCATAAGATTTCACCAATGTGGGAGGGCCCGTTCAAGGTCATCCACATCTCCAGGCCTGGCGCCGTGCGCCTGGAGACACAAGATGGGGTGCCTATCCAAAACGCCTGGAACATCCAACACCTCCGGAAGTTCTACCCATGAAGCAAGGCCCAGAGCCACTGAAGAAAGGCCCAGATCCTGTGAAGCAAGGCTCAGAGCCTGTGAAGAAAGGCCCAGAGCCTGTGAAGAAAGGCCCAGAGCATGTGAATAAGGCCCGGTGCCTATGAAGAATCGCCGCCCGTGACACTCTCACGTAATAATGAGTTGGGGCTGTACATGCCCCGGAGTCTCAGGAGCACCGGTCTCAGGCCCTGTGGCTCCCGCCCACACCTAGTGGCAGCACTTAGCTCCGCGCTGGTGAGAAGACTTGAAGACTAGATTAGGTGCCGGACATGGCTTTTCATTTGCTTTCCGCAGTTGGCTCGCTAATTTGCCTTTGGTGTCCCTTGCTGATTCGAATCCCTCGCCTCTTACCGCATTTTTCGCTTCTGGTTCGCTCATGTTCTCTCTCTCGCCTGCCTCGCGAGGGGGCTAGGCAGGTGCCCTCGCGAGCATTTTTCTCCTCTCTGCCTTCTTGTGAGCCACCCTCGTTCGAGCCCAAAAGCTGGCGCACCTCTCCTAGTCCGTTCCCCATGGGTACCGCGACACAAGTGCCAAGTCAGGGCCAGGGCGGACGGCGAATCTTTCGACGCACTTCCTAACGAGTTTTTGCAGTTCCTGAGCGAATGCAGGCCACCAAGGCAAGATGGACACGAGGAAATAAGCACCCGGTCCTAAACGCACCAGGTTAAGTTATCTTTGTGCAAAATACAACACGACACGAGAATAACACGCATAGTACAATAACCAAGGAACATAGTTCAATACACGCCCCTCTGGGCCCATAGTAGTTTCACTTTTTTGATGCAGGGAAAAAGAGCAAAACAAAGTGGCATTGCAGCGATCCGCGGAGGCAGGCCCTTAGCGACGCCCTGAGCCTAGACAGATCCTTCCTCGCGCTTCACGGAGGCGCGGCGGCGAGATGACCCGCTACCGCCTTCGAAGCGGGTGCGGCGGCTGGTCGTAGCCATCACTGCTGGAGCTGTCGCCGGAGGAAGAGCTGCCGTAGCTGGAGAAGACATGGTCGCCACCGAGGACAGGCTCGCCCTCGCCCTCGCTGCGACCGTCACCAAGGCCGAGCACCTCCTCACCGTCGTTCGTCTCGGGGCAGCACCCGGCGCGACGACCATCTTCCCCAAACACCCTCACATAGAGGGTCGATCCACCATCGTACTTGAAGTGGAGGGTGCACCGCCGCTTAGGCCAAGGCCATGGGCGTAACGCCTCGCCACCACGAGCCAGGCTATGTTGCTCATGGGCGAAGTTCGATCACACCCAGAGGTTTTGCTGCAGCAACCATCCGGTTGCAGCCAGAGGCCACCTGGCCCAGGGGCCGGCAGTTCTTCGACGAAGAAGCGCGGAAGCTGGAGCTAGTTGCCGGCCGGGTTTTCCGACCAAACGACGAACTCCGGTGACACCTCCGCTGAATGAAAGCGCGGACGGGGAGGTCGCGCCGCCATAGCACGCCTCCCCTTGTCAACTGGCTCGCCATGGCTAGGACGACCCCTCCGCAGCGCCAAGCGCGCGCCGCCGACAAGGCCACGACGGGGACGCGGCGTGTTTATGCGGACGGTCGCGCTTCACGCTTGGGCTCCGGGGAGCCGGGCCCCTCGCGAGGAGCCTTTCCCTTCTCGGCGGCGGAGAACTTCCTTCGTGGCGCCATTGGAGGCACTTCAAGCAACGGAGCAAAGGAGAAAGAAGTAAGCAAGCAAGGAAGAGATGGGCAACGGGGGCTCCGCCCCCTCCCCATTTATAGCAAGAGAAGGCCAACCGGCGCCTCCCGTGATCGCAGGTAATGATGGTTTTCCTTGCATGTCGCAGGGACTTGTCAAGTCGTGCAGTTGCCGAGGCAGCGTGGGGAAGCGGAGACGCCCACGTCCGATCAACCGCCATGCGTCAACCGAGCCCGCAGGCTTTGGGGGCCCGCAGTGCTCCGTACTTGGCCCTTGGCTTCGCCGCGAAGCCAAGTCCGAGTGCACCTTGGGCCCGGGGCTACTGTCGGCGTCCTGGGAACGGGAGTCCCCAGACTTGCCTGCCTGCGGCCCACGGCGTGGCTGAGCTAGCAGGCCGTACGGCCCATCTTCATCGACGAGGCATTCAAGACCCTCGTGAGGGGCCAAGCCTCGCGAGGCGGACGACGCAGGACCTCCTCAGGAGCGGCCAAGCCAGGTAGGCTCACAAGGAGTGGAGATATCAAGGCGGGGCAAACCTCACGAGGCTCTTGTGACGTGAGCCATGACGATCGACACCAGGCAGGCGCCAGCGCGCGCAGCGTCCTTGTTTCCTCTTTGGTGCTAAGGAGGCTAATGCAGGCGAGGAGTACCGAGGCATCAGGCAAAGGTTGCTATATTGGTGCAATGAGACCAAGACCAGGAGGACGGCAAGACGGAGGTCATCATGGAGCCTAAGACGGCGTCACCACCAGAGCCTTTTGCAGGCGAAGACCGCTTTTGTCAAGATAGCTTGTACCAGCTGCCCCCCTTCAAATTTGCCCGCCGTTGTTGGATCCCTTCCCACTCAATATTTGGGAAGAGGACCAGGGCCTATATAAGTAGAGCTAGCCACCACCGTAGGGGCATCGAGTAGTTCACCCAGCTCTCACCCGCTGAGTTACCAATCACAAGAACACCTCCACCTCAGGTGGCTGTTCTTCCCCTTGTACTATTCATCATCAGCCCAAGAGGCAATCCACCACCACCACACTGGAGTAGGGTATTACACCACAACGGTGGTCGAACCAAAGATAAATCCTGTGCCTTTTCAGGTTATGAGTTCGCCGAGCTCTGCTCATGAGATCTTAGCGAGCTAGGGCGTAGATCGGTAGGAGGGAAAGACTTCGCGAGCACCCCAATGTTTGAACCTTAAGGGTTTGCCGGAACCCCACATCCGACAGACATGATTTATTTTTACAATGGAGGGAATAGTCCCGCGTCGCTGCAGGCTTACGACCCGACACTTGGGGCCTACATTATTCAAATTGAGATTACATCAAATATGCAAGTCCCATGTCACTACCAGCATGCACCATGGCATTTCGGGGCTAATGTAAAGTCATTTTTTGATCAACTTATTGAAGACCCGACTCATCCCATTGTAATGAGCCGACCCTTGGGGGCTACCAATTGCTCCTGTCAAAAATTCAAGGTATACAAGCCTCAGTCCATTATATTGAAAGATCCACTACTCAATTGGTAGAGTACAAAGCTCTTAACCTTATGGATGTGGGTTCAAGCCCCATGGTGGAGATTACATCATATGATGTTATTATCAATGAATTATATACAAAGTCTCAGCTCAGTATTATCTTACTGTGACGGCCCTTGGGGGCTACACGTTGCTGCTCAAGTCTACATGATCATATTTACAAGTCCCTGCTCATTATTGCATAATGACCCAGCCCTTGGGGGCTACAAGTGATATGAATATAATGGAGATCTACATCTTCAAGCCGGCTGAAAATCAAATGAGTATTTCAAGGCCAATATTCTTCACAATATTTTTCTGTGAGAAACCAATGTCAGCAAATTGATTATGAAGCTGCTATATTGACCCGGACTTCCCACAAGAAGGAAACGACAAGGACTTGAGGATGATCAGGTGCCGGCTTACAAGAGTTCTTAACCCAGAGCATAATCTGTCAAAATTGTTCTTGTGTTTGTTTTACAAGATCAGCTTAACATGGATGGGTCCAAATTAAACTGGGGGCTAATGTCGGGGATAAACCCCGCGGTGTGACCCGGGCAGAGATATGACCCGGCTGGTACTTGATGTTTCATTGGTGACCCGGCAGACTATAAGTCAAGGGAAAAAGTTAAGGTGTTAAGCCAGCCGAAATAGTTAAGGTGTTAAGCCAAGAGACACAATCATGTAAGCCAAGCAGACATAATCATGTAAGCGGCAGAGACAAATATGTAAGCCAAGCGTATTACACAGTCAAGCATTGTAAGCCGGCAGACACAACCAGTTAAGCCAGGCAGTTAAGCCAGATTGTAAGCCAGATTGTAAGCCGGATTGTAAACCGGCTTACGTTAAGAAGCCCAAGACATTAAGAAGCCCATGGTAAGACGTCAAAATAGGTTAAGTTCTAATCCGAGTTTGACTCTACATGTAACCCGCCCGTTCATCTTATATAAGGAGGGGCGGGTGAAGGAAATATGCCCTAGAGGCAATAATAAAAGTTATTATTTATTTCCTTATATCATGATAAATGTTTATTATTCATGCTAGAATTGTATTAACCGGAAACATAATACATGTGTGAATATATAGACAAACAAGATGTCACTAGTATGCCTCTATTTGACTAGCTTGTTAATCAAAGATGGTTATGTTTCCTAACCATGAACAAGGAGTTGTTATTTGATTAACAAGGTCACATCATTAGTTGAATGATCTGATTGACATGACCCATTCCGTTAGCTTAACACTTGATCGCTTAGTATGTTAATGCTTTCTTCATGACCCATACATGTTCCTATAACTATGAGATTATGCAACTCCTGCTTACGGAGGAACACTTTGGTACTACCAAACGCCACAACGAATCGGGTGATTATAAAGGAGTACTACAGTGTCTCCAAAGGTACTTGTTGGGTTGGCGATTTCGAGATTAGGTTTTGTCACTCCGATTGTCGGAGAGGTATCTCCGTGCCTTCTCGGTAATGCACATCACTTAAGCCTTGCAAGCATTACAACTAATGAGTTAGTTGTGAAGATGATGTATTACGGAACGAGTAAAGAGACTTACCGTAACGAGATTGAACTAGGTATTGATACCGACGATCGAATCTCGTAAGTAACATACCGATGACAAAGGAACAACGATGTCGTTATGCGGTTTGACCGATAAAGATCTTCGAGAATATGTAGGAACCAATATGGGCATCCAGGTTCCGCTATTGGTTATTGACCGAGAATGGTTCTAGGTCATGTCTACATAGTTCTCGAACCCGTAGGGTCCGCACGCTTAACGCTTCGATGACAGCTCATAATGAGTTTATAAGTATTGATGCACCAAGGTTGTTCGAGTCCCGGATGTGATCACGGACATGACGAGGAGTCTCAAATGGTCGAGACATAAAGATTGATATATTGAAGCCTACATTTGACATCGGAAGTGTTCCGGTGAAATCGATTTTACCGAGTACCGGAGGTTACCGAACCCCCGGAGGTCCATGGGCCTTAATGGGCCATGGGAGAAGAGGAAGGGCAGGCCAGGGGCTGCGCGCCTCCCCTCTAGTCCGAATAGGACAAGGAAGGGGGGGCGCCTTCCCTCTTCCCTCCTCCAATCCTAGTCCAACTAGGAGAGGGGGAGTCCTACTCGGTGGGAGTAGGACTCCTCCTTGCGCGCCTCCCCTAGGGCCGCCACCTCCCCTTGGCTCCTTTATATACGAGGCGGGGGCACCCCAAGAAACACAAGTTGATCTACGGATCTTTCCTTAGCCGTGTGCGGTGCCCCTTCCACCATATTCCACTTCGGTCATATCGTCATGAGCTTAGGCGAAGCCCTGCGCCGAGAAGTCATATCGTCATGAGCTTAGGCGAAGCTCGCGCCGGTGGAGCATCAACATCGCCACCACGCCGTCAGGTCGACGGAACTCATCCCCGACACTTTGCTGGATCGAGTCCGGGATCGCCATCGAGCTGAACGTGTGCGTAACTCGGAGGTGCCGACGCTCGGTGCTTGGATCGGTCGGATCGTGGAGACGACGACTACATCAACCGCGTTGTTATAACGCTCCGCCGGGTTCACGAGGGTACGTGGACGGACACTCTCCCCTCTTGCTATGCCATCACCATGGTCTTGCGTGATCGTAGGAATTTTTTGAAATTACTACGCTCCCCAACAAAGGGTATCGAGCCTGGTTTTATGCGCTGATGTCATGTGCACGAGTAGAACACAAGTGAGTTGTGGACGATACAAGTCATACTGCCTACCAGCATGTCATACTTTGGTTCAGCGGTATTGTGAGATGAAGCGCCCGGACCGACATTACGCCAGACGCTTACGCGAGACTGGTTTCACCGCCCGAGCACTCGCTGCTTAAAGGTGACCGGCGGGTGTCTGCTCTCTCACTTTAGTTGAATCGTGGCTACGCCCGTCCTTGAGAAGGTTAAACGAGTCTATTTGACGAAGTATCGCTGTGGTTTTGATGCGAGGTAAGAACGGTTCTTGCTCAGCCCGTAGCAGCCACGTAAAACTTGCAACAACAAAGTAGAGGACGCCTAACTTGTTTTTGCAGGCATGTTGTGATGTGATATGGTCAAGACGTGATGCTATATTTTATTGTATGAGATGATCATGTTTTGTAACCGAAGTTATCGGCAATTGGCGGAGCCATATGGTTGTCGCTTATTGTATGAAATGCAACGCCATGTAATTGCTTTACTTTATCACTAAGGAGTAGCGATAGTCGAGAAGCAATAGTTGGCTAGACGACAACGATGCTACGATGGAGATCAAGGTGTCGCTACCGGTGACGATGGTGATCATGACGGTGCTTGGCGATGGAGATCACAAGCACAAGATGATGATGACCATATCATATCACTTATATTGATTGCATGTGATGTTTATCCTTTATGCATCTTATCTTGCTTTGATTGACGGTAGCATTATAAGATGATCTCTCACTAAAATTATCAAGAAGTGTTCTCCCGAGTATGCACCGCTGCGAAAGTTCTTCGTGGCCGAGACACCACGTGATGATCGGTGTGATAGGCTCTACGCTCAAATACAACGGTGCAAAACAGTTGCGCACGCGAATACTCAGAGTTAAACTTGACGAGCCTAGCATATAACAGATATGGCCTCGAACACGAGACCGAAAGGTCGAGCGTGAATCATATAGTAGATATGATCAACATAGTGATGTTCACCATTGAAACTACTCCATCTCACGTGATGATCGGACATGGTTTAGTTGATTTGGATCACGTGATCACTTAGATGACTAGAGAGATGTCTGCCTAAGTGGGAGGTTTTTAATATGATTAATCAAACTTAAATTTATCATGAACTTAGTACCGATAGTATTTTGCTTGTCTATGTTTGATGTAGATAGATGGCTCGTGCTGTTGTTCCGTTGAATTTTAATGCGTTCCTTGAGAAAGCAAAGTTGAAAGATGATGGTAGCAATTACACGGACTGGGTCCGAATTTGAGGATTATCCTCATTGCTGCACGTAAAAATTACGCCCCGAAGCACCGCTGGGTGACAGCCTGTCGCAGATGCCGAGCCGGTTGTGAACGTCCGCAAAGCAGAGCTGATGACTACTCAATAGTTCAGGTGCCATGCTTTACGGCTTAGAACCGGTCTTCAACGACGTTTTGAACGTCATGGAGCATATGAGATGTTCCAGAGTTGAAGTTAATATTTCAAGCAAATGCCCGGATTGAGAGATATGAAGTCTCCAATAAGTTCTATAGCTGCAAGATGGAGGAGAATAGTTCATCGGTGAGCACATACTCAAAATGTCCGGGTATAACAATCACTTAATTCAGCTGGGAGTTAATCTTCCGGATGATAGTGTCATTGATGAATTCTCCAATCATCGCCACCAAGCTACAAGAGCTTCGTGATGAACTATAATATGCAAGGATGACTAAGACAATTCTCGAGCTCTTCGCAATGCTAAAAGCTGCGGAGGTAGAAATCAAGAAAGAGCATCAAGTGTTGATGGTCAGCAAGACCACTAGTTTCAAGAAAAGGGCAAAGGGAAGAAGAAGGGAACTTCAAAAGAACAGCAAGAAAGTTGTCGATCAAGAGAAGAAACCCAAGTCTGGACCTAAGCCCTAAATCGAGTGTTTTACCGCAAGCGATCGACATCGGAAGCGGAACTGCCCCAAGTATTTGGCGGATAAAAAGGATGGCAAGGTGAACAAAGGTATATATGATATACATGTTATTGATGTGTACCTTACTAATACTCGCAGTAGTACTGGTATTTGATCTCGGTTCATTGCTAATATTTGCAACTCAAACAGAACTACGGATTGCCGAAGATTGGCTAAGGACGAGGTGACGATGCGGGTTGAAATGGTTCCAAAGTCGATGTGATCGCGGTCGGCACGCTACCTCTACATCTACCTTCGGATTAGTTTTAGACCTAAATAATTGTTATTTGGTGCCAGCGTTGAGCATGAACATTATATCTGGATCTTGTTTATTAAGTAGACGGTTATTCATTTAAATCAGAGAATAATGGTTGTTCTATTTATATGAGTAATATCTTTTATGGTCATGCACCCTTGAAGAATGGTCTATTCTTGTTGAATCTCGACAAGAGTGATACACATATTCATAATGTTGAAACCAAAAGATGCAGAGTTGATAATGATAGTGCAACTTATTTGTGGCATCGCCGCTTAGGTCATATCGGTGTAAAACGCATGAAGAAACTCCATACCGATGGGCTTCGAATCACTTGATTATGAATCACTTGGTACTTATGTAACCGTGCCTCATGGGCAAGATGACCAAAACGCCGTTCTCGGAACTATGGAGCGAGCAACTGATTTGTTGGAAATCATACATACCGATGTTTGTGGTCCAATGAATGTTGAGGCACTTGGCGGATATCATTATTTTCTCACCTTCACAGATGATTTGAGCAGATATGGGTATATCTACTTAATGAAACACAAGTCTGAAACATTTGAAAAGTTCAAAGAATTTCAGAGTGAAGTGGAAAATCATCGTAACAAGAAAATAAAGTTTCTACGATCTGATCGTGGAGGAGAATATTTGAGTTACGAGTTTGGTTTGCATTTGAAACAATGTGGAATAGTTTCGCAACTCATGCCACCCGGAACACCACAGCGTAATGGTGTGTCCGAACGTCGAATCGTATTTTACTAGATATGGTGCGATCTATGATGTCTATTTCGATTTACCGCTATCGCTTTGGGGTTATGCTTTAGAGACGGCCGCATTCACGCTGAATAGGACACCGCCAAAACCGCTGAGACGACGCCTTATGAACTGTGGTTTGGCAAGAAACCAAAGTTGTCGTTTCTTAAAGTTTGGGGCTGCGATGCTTATGTAAAGAAACTTCAACCAGATAAGCTCGAACCCAAATCGGAAAAATGTGTCTTCATAGGATACCCAAAGGAGATCTGTTGGGTACACCTTCTATCACAGATCTGAAGGCAAGATTTTCGTTGCTAAATTCGGGTCCTTTCTAGAGAAGGAGTTTCTCTCGAAAGAAGTGAGTGGGAGGAAAGTAGAACTTGATGAGATAATCAGATCTGCTCCCTTATTGGAAAGTAGTTCATCACAAGAAATGGTTCCCGTGACAACTACACCAATTAGTGAGGAAACTAATGATGATGATCATGAAGCTTCAGATCAAGTTGCTACTAAACCTCGTGAGGTCAACCAGAGTAAAATACGCACTGAGTGGTACGGTAATCTTATTCGGAAGTCATGTTACTTGACCATGGCGAACCTACAAACTATGAAGAAGCGATGGTGAGCCCAGATTCGCAAAATGGCTGGAAGCCATGAAATCTGAGATGGGATCCATGTATGAGAACAAAGTATGGACTTTGGTTGACTTGTTCGATGATCGGCAAGCCATTGAAAATAAATGGATCTTTAAGAAGAAGACCGACGCCGATGGTAATGTAACTGTCTACAAAGCTCGACTTGTTGCAAAAGGTTTTCGACAAGTTCAAGGGGTTGACTATGATGAGACTTTCTCACCCGTAGCGATGCTTAAGTCTGTCCGAATCATGTTAGCAATTGCCGCATTTTATGATTATGAGATTTGGCAAATGGATGTAAAAACCGCATTCTTGAATGGTTTTCTAGAAGAAGAGTTGTATATGATGCAACCAGAAGGTTTTGTCGATCCAAAGGGTGCTAACAAAGTGTGCAAGCTCCAACGATCAATTTATGGTCCGTGCAAGCCTCTCGAGTTGGAATAAACGCTTGATAGTGTGATCAAAGCATATGGGTTTGTCTGCACTTTTGGAGAAGCCTCAGATTTACAAGAAAGTGAGTGGGAGCTCAGAGCATTTCGATATTATATGTGGACGACATATTATTAATTGGAAATGATATAGAATTTCTGGATAGCATAAAAGGATACTTGAATAAAAGTTTTCAATGAAAGACCTCGTGAAGCTGCTTACATATTGGGCATCAAGATCTATAGAGATAGATCAAGACGCTTAATTGACTTTCACAAAGCACATACCTTGATAAAGTTTTGAAGAAGTTCAAAATGGATCGTGCAAAGAAAGGTTTTTACTCAGACATAAGGTGTAAGATTGAGTCGACTCAATGCCCCACCACAAGCAGAAGATAGAGAGAAAATGAAAGATGTTCCTATGCTTCAGCCATAGGCTCTATCATGTATGCAATGCTGTGTACCAGACCGACATATGCTTAGCTGTAAGCTTGGCAGAAGGTACCAAAGTAATCCAGAGTGGATCCTGGACAGCGGTCAAGAACATCCTGAAATACCGAAAAGGACTAAGGATATGTTTCTCGATATGGAGGTGACAAAGAGCTAGTCGTAAATGGTTACGCCGATGTAAGCTTTGACACCGATCCGGACGATTCTAAATCGCAAACCGGATACGTGTTTTTATTAAACGGTGGAGCTGTCGGTTGGTGCAGCTCTAAACAAAGCGCCGTGGCGGGATCTACATGTGAAGCGGAGTACATAGCTGCTTCGAAGCAGCAAATGAAGGAGTCTGGATGAAAGAGTTCATTTCGATCTAGGTGTCATACCTAGTGTATCGGGACCGATGAAGATCTTCCGTGACAATATCGTGCAATTGCCTTGGCAAAGGAATCCAGATTTCACAAGAGGACCAAGCACATCAAGAGACGCTTCAATTCCATTCGGGACCAAGTCCAAGTGGGAGACATAGAGATTTGCAAAATACATATGGATCTGAATGTTGCGAACCGCTGACTAAGCCTCTTCCACGAGCAAAACATGATCAGCACCAAGACTCCATGGGTGTTAGGATCATTACTTTGTAATCTAGATTATTGACTCTAGTGCAAGTGGGAGATCAAGGAAATATGCCCTAGAGGCAATAATAAAAGTTATTATTTATTTCCTTATATCATGATAAATGTTTATTATTCATGCTAGAATTGTATTAACCGGAAACATAATACATGTGTGAATATATAGACAAACAAGATGTCACTAGTATGCCTCTACTTGACTAGCTTGTTAATCAAAGATGGTTATGTTTCCTAACCATGAACAAGGAGTTGTTATTTGATTAACAAGGTCACATCATTAGTTGAATGATCTGATTGACTTGACCCATTCCGTTAGCTTAACACTTGATCGCTTAGTATGTTAATGCTTTCTTCATGACCCATACATGTTCCTATAACTATGAGATTATGCAACTCCTGTTTACGGAGGAACACTTTGGTACTACCAAACGTCACAACGAATCGGGTGATTATAAAGGAGTACTACAGGTGTCTCCAAAGGTACTTGTTGGGTTGGCGATTTCGAGATTAGGTTTTGTCACTCCGATTGTCGGAGAGGTATCTCTGTGCCTTCTCGGTAATGCACATCACTTAAGCCTTGCAAGCATTACAACTAATGAGTTAGTTGTGAAGATGATGTATTACGAACGAGTAAAGAGACTTACCGTGAACGAGATTGAACTAGGTATTGATACCGACGATCGAATCTCGGGTAAGTAACATAACGATGACAAAGGAACAACGATGTCGTTATGCGGTTTGACCGATAAAGATCTTCAGAGAATATGTAGGAACCAATATGGGCATCCAGGTTCCGCTATTGGTTATTGACCGAGAATGGTTCTAGGTCATGTCTACATAGTTCTCGAACCCGTAGGGTCCGCACGCTTAACGCTTCGATGACAGCTCATAATGAGTTTATAAGTATTGATGCACCAAGGTTGTTCGAGTCCCGGATGTGATCACGGACATGACGAGGAGTCTCAAATGGTCGAGACATAAAGATTGATATATTGAAGCCTACATTTGGACATCGGAAGTGTTCCGTGAAATCGGGATTTATCGAGTACCGGAGGTTACCGGAACCCCGGGAGGTCCATGGGCCTTAATGGGCCATGGGAGAAGAGGAAGGGCAGGCCAAGGTGGGCTGCGCCCCTCCCCTCTAGTCCGAATAGGACAAGGAAGGGGGGGGGGCGCCTTCCCTCTTCCCTCCTCCAATCCTAGTCCAACTAGGAGGGGGAGTCCTACTCCGGTGGGAGTAGGACTCCTCCTGTGCGCCTCCCCTAGGGCCGCCACCTCCCCTTGGCTCCTTTATATACGGGGCAGGGGCACCCAAGAAACGCAAGTTGATCTACGGATCTTTCCTTAGCTGTGTGCGGTGCCCCTTCCACCATATTCCACTTCGTCATATCGTCGTGGAGCTTAGGCGAAGCCCTGCGCCGGAGAAGTCATATCGTCGCGGAGCTTAGGCGGCTCTGCGCCGGTGGAGCATCAACATCGCCACCACGCCGTCAGGTTGACGGAACTCATCCCCGACACTTTGCTGGATCGAGTCCGGGATCGCCATCGAGCTGAACGTGTGCGTAACTCGGAGGTGCCGTGACGCTCGGTGCTTGGATCGGTCGGATCGTGGAGACGTACGACTACATCAACCGCGTTGTCATAACGCTTCCGCTTTCGGTCTACGAGGGTACGTGGACGGACACTCTCCCCTCTCGTTGCTATGCCATCACCATGGTCTTGCGTGATCGTAGGAATTTTTTTGAAATTACTACGTTCCCCAACAGCGGGGCACCCCAAGAGAGGAGAGCAAGAAAAGAATCATTAAGGCTAGACACAAAGAGAGGAGCGCCGAATTTACAACGTCTCCCTCATGAGCATAATGAGACCTAGCCACAAACAACATGTAGGGCTATTACCGGATGATGTTTCTCGGGGCCCTAAGCTATCTAAATCCTTGTCTTACGTGTTGCATCTCTCGTCCCGATCAACCCCTCTGAAGCTACCACATAGATGCGTTGGCCTCGCGACTAAGTCCTCACACTAGGACATCTACCGTGACAAATCCACGACTGTGGAAGTTGCATGGCAATATATCTCGGAATGGCTATGAAAATGCCATAATAGGTAGGTATGGTGTTTGTTTTGAGGAAGGTAAATGGTGGGTTTATGGTACCTGCGAAATTTGCGTGGTACTAGAGAGGCTAGCAATGGTGGAAGGGTGAGAGTGCGTATAATCCATGGACTCAACATTATTTATAAAGAACTCACATACTTATTGCAAAAATCTACAAGTCATCAAAACCAAGCACTACACGCATGCTCCTAGGGGGATAGATTGGTAGGAAAAGACCATCGCTTGTCCCCGACCACCACTCATAAGGAAGACAATCAAAGAAACACCTCATGCTTCAAATTTGTTACACAACGGTTACCATACGTGCATGCTACGGGACTTGCGAACCTCAACACAAGTATTTCTCAAATTCACAATTACTCAACTAACATGACTCTAATATCACCATCTTCATATCTCAAAACAATCATCAAGCATCAAACTTCTCATAGTATTCAATGCACTTTATATGAAAGTTTTTATTATATCCCTCTTGGATGCCCATCATATTAGGACTAAATTCATAACCAAAGCAAATTACCATGCTGTTTAAGACTCTCAAAATAATATAAGTGAAGCATGAGAGTTCATCTATTTCTTCAAAATAAAACCACCGCCGTGCTCTAAAAAGATATAAGTGAAGCACTAGAGCAAACGACAAACTACTCCCAAAGATATAAGTGAAGATCAATGAGTAGTTGAATAATTATGTAAATATGTGAAGACTCTCTAACATTTAAGAATTTCACATCTTGGTATATTATTCAAACATCAAGCAAAACAAAATAAAATAAAATGACGCTCCAAGCAAAACACATATCATGTGGTGAATAAAAATATAGCTCCAAATAAAGTTACCGATGAACGAAGACGAAAGAGGGGATGCCATCCGGTGCACCCCCAAGCTTAGGCTCTTGGTTGTCCTTGAATATTACCTTGGGGTGCCTTGGGCATCCCCAATCTAAGGCTCTTGCCACTCCTTATTCCATAGTCCATCGAATCTTTACCCAAAACTTGAAAACTTCACAACACAAAACTTAATGTAAAACTCGAAGTCTGTTAGTATAAGAAAATAAATCACCACTTAGGTACTGTTGTGAACTCATTCTAAATTCATATTGGTGTTATATGTACTGTATTCCAACTTCTCTATGGTTCATACCCTCCGATACTACTCATAGATTCATCAAAATAAGCAAACAACATACGAAAAACAGAATCTGCAAAAACAGAACAGTCTGTAGTAATCTGTATCATTCGAATACTTATGTAACTCCAAAAACTCTGAAATAAATTGGTGGATGTGAGGAATTTATCTATTAATCTTCTGCAAAAAGAATCAACTTAAAGCACTCTTCTTTAAAAAATGACAACTAATCTCATGAGCGCAAAGTTTCTATTTTTGTACAGCAAGATCGCATTAACTTTCACCCGAGTCTTCCCAAAGGTTCTACTTGGCACAAACACTAATTAAAACATAAAACCACATCTAACCAGAGGCTAGATAGATTATTTATTACTAAACAGGATCAAAAGGCAAAGAACAAAAATAAAACTGGGTTGCCTCCCAACAAGCGCTTACGTTTAACGCCCCTAGCTAGGCATGATGATTTCAATGATGCTCACATAAAAGATAAGAATTGAAACATAACGGGAGCATCATGAAGAATATGACTAGAACATTTAAGTCTAACCCACTTCCTATGCATAGGAATTTTGTGAGCAAACAACTTATGGGAACATGAAACAACTAGCATAGGTAGGTAAAACAAGCAAATCTTCAAGATTTTCAACACATAGAGAGGAAACTTGATATTATTGCAATATGTAGAAGCTGTAACATCCCAAAATTCTAAATTTTGGAATGTTATAAACAAAATAGATAGTTTTGATTGATTGACTGAAAGTGAGTGAATTCGAAACTTTTTGAAAGTTAAGTGAGAGGGAATAAAAGGACTTTCCCAAACTTTCATTTTTGCTTTTATGATCTTCGGGAATTCAAATTCTTTTCATCACAAAACCCTGGAGAGAAGATGACATGACTTCTTCCATTTATTTAAATGACAAGGGGTGTTGAAAATATTTGAATTTCATTTGAGAATATTTCCAATTCTGAAACTTTATGCAACTCAATGATTTTCACGCGAAGATAAAATGACTTCTTCAAAACATATGAAATATGAGTTGGGAGTTTCAAAGAATTAAATTCAAAGTTCTTTTGAATTTATTTTCAATTTGGAGTTATTTGAGTTTTATTCAAATTATTTTCTCCAAAAATAAAACATATGGAAAATAGGGTAACATGATTCCCTACATCGAGAAAATGGAGAGAAATAAATTTGAATTAATTTTGGTATTTTTAAAATGATTTTTCAAGGATTTTATTAGAGCAGAAGCACTCTTTGAATTATCTGTATTTGTGTGGATTTTATTTAATGCTAGGAAAATGTCCATGTTGTAGAAAATCTTTTTCTGCAAATTTTGATATATTATATGCCTATATAATATTTTTATTTCTTTGGTTTTATTATTTTTATTTTGTCTCTGTTTTAAATAAAACAAATGTTTTAAAAAAAGTTTCTCCGCCGACTGGGCCGGCCCAGCACCCGAGCCAGGCCGCAGAGCCCAACCCACGCCGCCTGTCGCCCTCGTCCCCGAAGCGGGACTCGCTCGAGTCTGCCCGGCGCCGTCTGAAGTCCCGGCCGGCCACGCCTCCCGTGGCCCCTTCTCCACGCCTCCGAGGCCGCCTCCCGCCTATTTAAGCCGCCCGGCCCGTCTCTCTCTCTCCCTCGCTCGCCGCCCGCCGCCCAAATCGCCGCCGCCGACGAGATCCGCCCGCCGCGCTCAAGCCGCCACCCTCGCCGCTTATGCCCACCGCCGCCGCCACCACACACCCCCGCCGCCGCCCTCCCGTCGCCTCGCCGCCTCCTCCGACGATCGAGCGCCTCGCCGAGCCAGGCCGTCTCGCCGAGTTCGACCTGCGCCCCCGGCGCCGGTTTTCTTCAGAAACCGCCCTGAACCGTATAAACCGACCCCGGTTCTTTTCTTTAAGTTCGGTTTTTTTAGGGTTTCGGTTTTGTTTAAAAACCCGTTTTTTTATTTGGTTAGTTTATATAGTGAGCGTTCGTTGTTTAGATCTCCTTAGCGAACGGTTTTTGTCGGTTTAGGTTCTGTAGCGAGCGTTCGCTCGATAGATTTTTCTTTTTATTTTAGATTTCGGCCAGGGACCCATTCGTGAATATTTCTTTTATAGATTAGTCCCTGTTTTTCAAACGCTCATAACTTTTTACTCGTTAGTCCAAATTCAACGAAACCAACGGTCACGTCTTCGTTATGATCCCCTCTACACAGTAATCCAACTCAAACATGTTTTTGAAAGTTTAAAATTTGAATTAGATTAGATTTGAATTTGAACTTTGTTTGATCATAACTTGAGTTTCAGAATCTCGATTTAGTTGATTCTTTTGCAAATCAAGCTCTTGACCTAAACTTTCTGATAAGGCCAAATTCACATAATTTTGGTACTGTTAGAAATTGTTTTATGCTGCAAGAGTTATTTGATTTGGCTTTGACGTTTTCTGAATTGTTTTCTTCGTTCTTTCCGATCTTTTGAGTGATTGCTTATGTGTGGTTACTATTGCTTGATTACGATAGATTGACCGGAGTGTGACGAGTAGAACTATCAAGAGTTTTGAGTGTGAATCATCTTCATCAACTTTGCAGGCAAGTAACACTTTGATCATACTTTTCTCATACCTAGTTTTTATGCATTAGATTCTATCCTCAAACACTTGCATGATTAGGATCTAATTAAATTGTGGGATGGGAAGTAGTTGAGGTAGTACCTATTACCTGTTTTATTATCAAACCTTTGGGAGTTACTTCTACGTCTGCTTATTATGCCATGATATGCTCGTAGACGTGGATTGGGTTTGAGTGAATATCCATGACAGATGTGAGATTGATAATTAATGGTTTATCTAAGGTGGCAACTTAAACACACATCTGGGTGGATTGAGGCACCTGGCTATTCTAGGATTTGCCTATCAAGGCACCTGGGTAGACAGGATTTGCTCAGATTTCTTGGACCGCCACCTGTGCTCAAAGGGATCATGAGATTATTCAAACTAGAAACTTCCGTGTGCAGCCACAAGCCATTATGGGCTCTGGCATAGTTGATTAAGTTGTGCGAACTCTTACGGGTAGACTAGCAGATGTAGGGGTTGTAGGTTGGTACGGTCTACCCACATGTAAGGTGCTAGTGCTTCTGAAAGACTATGTCTCGGTCATCCGTTTCTCAAACACCATGTAGTGCGAGAAATCAAACAGAGGAGATCTAGTCTTGTGGGGAAAAGTGCGCAAACCTCTGCAGAGTGTATAAACTAATCATGGTTAGCCGTGTCCCCGGTTATGGACATCTTGAGTACCTAGTTCTTGGATTATCCTGTTGATCTCATCACGTTACTTAATATAATTTGTTTGGGTTTTAATGAGTACTTTTAATTGGGATTGAGGATGCTGTCAACCATTCTCAATGTTCAACAACCACCATGATAGTTAAATAAATTTATTCTTTTGTAGTAGGAAAAAAACTGGCTTTTGGCAAAAACTGTAACCATAGAGCTTTCCACCAGCCATATATGCATGTAGTATAGGCTTATTCTTTCATTACTCTCTATGTGTTACATTGCCAGCATATTCCATGTGTGAATTGTTTTGGCTGCAACTTTTCATGTTGCGCATTTTTAGATGACCAGTAAGTGATACGTTAGGGTTACGATTTCATATACTCAACTTTGCCGTTGGTGTTGATGGGAATCCACAACCTTGTTGCTTCCGCTATATTTTGGATTGAGGTAATAATATTTACGTTATTTATACATGTGATTTACCTCTGTTATAAATCCTTCGAGTACTGTGTGTGTCAGCATACCGATCCAGGGGTGACACCTAAGCACAGAGACTTGATCCATTCGGGTCGGGTCGCTACAGAAGCATATGATCCTCTCTCATAATAACTTTCAGTAGCATCATGAATGAATTCAACCATATAACCAGCACATAAAGCATTCTTTTCATGATCTACTTGCATAGAAATTTTACTACTCTCAACATAAGCAAATTTATTCTCATCAATAGTAGTGGGAGCAAACTCAACAAAATAACTATCATGTGAAGCATAATCCAATTGAAAATCAAAATCATGATGACAAGTTTCATGGTTATCTTTATTCTTTATAGCATACGTGTCATCACAATAATCATCATAAATAGGAGGCATGCTTTCATCATAATAAATTTGCTCACCAAAACTTGGGGGACTAAACATATCATCTTCATCAAACATAGCATCCCCAAGCTTGTGGCTTTGCATATCATTAGCATCATGGGTACTAAAAGAATTCATACTAACAAAATTGCAATCATGCTCATCATTCACATATTTTATGCCAAGCATTCTATGTAATTCTTCTTCTAGTACTTGAGCACAATTTTCCTTCCCATCATTTTCACAAAAGACATTAAAAAGATGAAGCATATGAGGCAACCTTAATTCCAATTTTTTGTAGTTTTCTTTTATAGACTAAACTAGTGATAAAACAAGAAACAAAAAGATTCAATTGCAAGATCTAAAGATATACCTTCAAGCACTAACCTCCCCAGCAACGGCGCCAGAAAAGAGCTTAGTTGACGGGGTGTTAGTGCCGCTTTCCTCGCCTCCCCGGCAACGGCGCCAGAAAAGAGCTTGATGTCTACTACAGAAATTTCTTCTTGTAGACGTTGTTGGGCCTCCAAGTGCAGAGGTTTGTAGGACAGTAGCAAATTTTCCTCAAGTGGATGACCTAAGGTTTATCAATCCGTGGGAGGCATAGGATGAAGATGGTCTCTCTCAAACAACCCTGCAGCCAAATAACAAAGAGTCTCTTGTGTCCCCAACACACCCAATACAATGGTAAATTGTATAGGTGCACTAGTTCGGCGAAGAGATGGTGATACATGTACAATATGGATGATAGATATAGGTTTTTGTAATATGAAATTATAAAAATAGCAAGGTAACAAGTAATAAAAGTGAGAGAAAACGGTATTGCAATGCTAGGAAACAAGGCCTAGGGTTCATACTTTCACTAGTGCAAGTTCTCTCAACAATAATAGCATAATTAGATCATATAACAATCCCTCAACATGCAACAAAGAGTCACTCCAAAGTCACTAATAGCAGAGAAAACGAAGAGATTATTATAGGGTACGAAACCACCTCAAAGTTATTCTTTCTGATTAATCCATTGGGCTATTCCTATAAGTGTCACAAACAGCCCTAGAGTTCGTAGTAAAATAACACCTTAAGACACATATCAACCAAAACCCTAATGTCCCCTAGATACTCCAATGTCACCTCAAGTATCCGTTGGTATGATTATACGATATGCATCACACAATCTCATCTATTCAACCAACACAAAGAACTTCAAAGAGTGCCCCAAAGTTTCTACCGGAGAGTCAAGACGAAAACGTGTGCCAACCCCTATGCATAAGTTCACAAGGTCACTGAACCCGCAAGTTGATCACCAAAACATACATCAAGTAGATCACGTGAATATCCCATTGTCACCACACATAAGCTCATGCAAGACATACATCAAGTGTTCTCAAATCCTTAAAGACTCAATCCGATAAGATAACTTCGAAGGGAAAACTCAATCCATTACAAGAGAGTAGAGGGGGAGAAACATCGTAAGATCCAACTATAATAGCAAAGCTCGCGGTACATCAAGATCGTGCCAAATCAAGAACACGAGAGAGAGAGAGAGAGAGAGAGAGAGAGAGAGAGAGAGAGAGAGAGAGAGAGATCAAACACATAGCTACTGGTACATACCCTCAGCCCCGAGGGTGAACTACTCCCTCCTCGTCATGGAGAGCGTCGGGATGATGAAGATGGCCACTAGTGATGGATCACCCCTCCGGAAGGGTGCCGGAACAGGGTCCCGATTGGTTTTTGGTGGCTACAGAGGCTTGTGGCGGCAGAACTCCCAATCTAGGTTATGTTCTGGGGGTTTCTGTATTTATAGGAATTTTTGGCGTCGGTCTTGAGGGAGTCCTGGACTAAGGGGTCCTCGGGCGTCCGGCCTGTTATCCATGGGCCGGACTGATGGGCTATGAAGACATGAAGGCCGAAGACGGTACCCGTGTCCGGATTGGGCTCTCCTTGGCGTGGAAGGAAAGCATGGCGATCATCTATGAAGATTCTTTCCTATGTAACCGACTCTATGTAACCCTAGATCCCTCCGGTGTCTATATAAACTAGAGGGCGTAGTCCGGATAGGATATTCATTACCATAGTCATACAAGCTAGACTTCTAGGGTTTAGTCATTACGATCTCGTGGTAGATCAACTCTTGTAATACTCACATTCATCAAGATCAATCAAGCAGGAAGTAGGGTAATACCTCCGTAGAGAGGGCCCAAACCTGGGTAAACATCGTGTCCCCCGTCTCCTGTTACCATCGATCCTAGACACACAGTTCGGGACCCCCTACCCGAGATCCGCCGGTTTTGACACCGACATTGGTTCTTTTATTGAGAGTTCCACTGTGTCGTTGACGAAAGGTTCGATGGCCCCTTCAATCATCGATAGTGATGCCGTCCAAGGAGAAACCTTCCTCCCTGGACAGATCTTTGCATTCGGCGGCTTCGTATTGCGGGCCAACCCGCTTGGCCATCTGGAGCAGATCGATAGCTACGCCCCTGGCCATCAGGTCAGATTCGGAAGCTTGAACTACGTCGCGGACGTCCGTGGAGACTTGATCTTCGACGGATTCGAGACCGCGACGATCGCTCCCCCTCGTCCCGATGAACATGACTTAAATCGTTCATCGGATCACATCCAGGAGATGGTTCCTGTTGCTGCAATGGCCTTAGAACCGGAGCAGGTCGAGCCATCTGAGGCCACAGAGTCCGCGGCGTTGGAGCCGCACACAGACTCGACACCCTGCAATATTTGCGTCAACGGAACTCTAGACTCATCTTCGGCTATAAGTTCCGGACCATGTACGCCTACAGACACCGAGCTGGATCGGTTGTCGATTTTCCAATTCAGCGCCGCAGACACATTCCAGCACTCTCCTTTGGGTGATGTGCTAAACTCTTTAAAGAATTTGTCCTTGGAGAAGACTCACAGCCGAACTATGTTCGGTTCGAGCTAGAGGCTGATGTTGTGGAATTTTGCTTCCCACCCGCCCCCACTTTATAGCCACTGTCGATGACCTAACCGACGTGCTTGATTATGGCTCCAAAGACATCGACGGTATGGACGACGATGCCGACAAGGAGCAATGCCAAGACCCGCCATTCACTGGACGTTGGATGGCCACCTCTTCATACATGTGTACATGGTTGACACACCTAAAAAAACTAGCGACGATGACAAAGAAGATCCAGTTGCGAATAAACCTTCTGAGACACAGTCCAAGCGCCGGCGCCGTAAACGCCGTTCTAAGCCTCATCGCTCAAAAGATGGCAACGCTGGCACCGGAGAATAGAGTACTCCGGGCGACACCGAAAATAATGAAGACCCTGTTGGAGCTGCATCCGAACAGGAGGAACAAGACAACGGGCAAGTTAACCCTGATAAACAGGCCATGCCCAATGACCTGGATGACGATAGTTATCGTCTAGTCTCCGAGGATGAGGAGAGCCTCGGCATCGAGGATTTCGTCGTGCTTGAGGCACCCTTCGAGCAGGAGCACTTCAAGCGCCAGCTAATAGCTACTGCAAGAAGCTTGAAGAAAAAGCAGCAGCAGCTCCAAGCCGATCAAGACCTACTCATTGACAGATGGACAGATGTCCTGGCAGCCGAAGAATACGGCCCCAAGCGCCCAGCCAAGAGTTACCCAAAGCACAGACTGCTACCTCAGTTCGATGAGGGGGCACCAGATACCATACCTCCCTCGCGTAATGCGGAATGACCACCACGCGGTCGGGATAGTGCAACGGACCGACCACCTCGCGGTCGAGATAAAACGACAACTCAGACTGAACAACAGCCCGCCCCACCACCTCGTATAAACAAGGACATAAGAGCTCGAGACCATACATACGACCTTCGGCAGGACCTGGACAGTAGAGCAGGACACACCAGATCAATCTATGGATCGCGAGGACGCTTCCCAACTCGGGATGACGGCTACCTATTCGGACGTGACAAACCCAGTCACGCCCGGGCCGATAACCGCAGACGGACTTCATCAGAGGTGCGCCGTGACGCGGCCCGATATAGAGGCACCACACACCCTCTTTGCTTCACAGATGAAGTACTAGATCACGAATTCCCCGAGGGGTTCAAGCCCGTCAATATTGAATCATACGACGACACAACCGATCCCGCAGTGTGGATCGAAGAATTTATTCTCCACATCCATATGGCCCGAGGAGACGACCTCCACGCCATCAAATACCTCCCACTAAAATTAAAAGGGCCAGCTAGACACTGGCTGAATAGCCTGCCTGAAAATTCTATCGGCAGCTGGGAGGACTTGGAAGAAGCTTTTCTCGACAACTTCGAAGGCACTAATGTCCGGCCGCCAGATGCCGATGACTTAAGTCATATAGTTCAACAACCTGGAGAATCAGCCAGAAAATTCTGGACTAGGTTCATAACCAAAAAGAACTAGATCGTTGACTGTCCGGATGCCGAAGCCCTAGCGGCCTTCAAACACAGCATCCGAGACGAATGGCTTGCCCGCCACCTCGGCCAAGAAAGCCGAAGTCTATGGCAGCCCTCACGGCACTCATGACCCGCTTTTGCGCGGGTGAGGATAGTTGGCTGGCTCGTAGTACAAACACAACCAAAGAGGCATGACCTTCTAAGGCCAAACACAACACCGGCAAGCTCCGGCGCAATAAACACAAACGCCGAAGTAATGGCGATAACACCAATGACACGACAGTTCACGCCGGATTCAGCGGCTCCAAGTCTGGCCAGCGTAAGAAGCCCTACAAAAGGAACAACGAGGGACCATCCAGCTTGGACCGCATACTCGATCGTCCGTGCCAGATACATGGCACCCTAGACAAACAAGCCAATCATACCAACAGAGATTGCCAGGTTTTCAAACAAGCCAACAAGTCAAAAAGCGAGAACAAGGAAATGGGATCGCAAAGCAAGGACGACAACGAAGAGCTCCGGCAGCCGAACACTGAGCGGCATAAGAAATTCCCCCCTCAGGTCAAAACAGTGAACATGATATATGGTACACACATACCCAAAAGGGAGCGCAAGCGCGCACTCAGGGACGTCTACGCGGTAGAGCCAGTCGCCCCAAAATTCAATCCATGGTCATCATTTCCGATCACCTTTGACCGACGTGACCACCCAACTAGTATCCGTCATGGCGGATCGTCCGCACTGGTCCTTGACCCAATCATCAACGGATTTCACCTCACACGAGTCCTAATGGACGGTGGTAGCAGCCTCAACGTGCTCTATCAGGATACAGTGCGGAAGATGGGAATTAATCCCTCACGAATAAAGCCCACAAAGACTACCTTTAAAGGATTCATACCAGGCATAGAGGCCCGTTATACGGGCTCAATCATGCTGGAGGTGGTTTTTGGTTCTCCGGATAACTTCCGAAGCGAAGAGTTAGTCAAAGTGCTCTTTCGCTCAACGCCAGTTATCCTATTTGGGCCATACTATCAGCCAGCATGGGGTTGCCAAAGGTTTAGAAGACCTCTGTCCTATCCATTAGAAAATGGACGCTTTTCTTTCATATTTTATTCTTTCTTTTATTTTTTTGCTTCTTCCGAGAAAAAACTGTTAGACCAAAACTCTTTTAGGAAATCAAAAAATCCAGATACAAATGCATGATGTATATATTATATCATGCATATATCATAAAGAAGGAGAGGAGTATGGAGCCGGTAGTGGGAATCGAACCCGCAACCCCAAGGTTATGAGCCTTATGAGCTACCAAACTGCTCTATACTCTTAAACTAAAGAGGGGTAACTAGTGGATCTCTTCGATATCGTCCCTTTCCGCAGCGGCTACCACACACTGCTTGGACGAACCGCGTTTGCTAACGCAGTGCCACACTATGCTTATCTCAAGCTCAAGATGCCCGGTCCACGCGGTATCATAACAGTCAATGGCAACACTGAATGCTCCCTCCGAACGGAGGAGCACACAGCCGCCCTAGCAGCAGAAGTACAAAATGGCCTTCTCAAGCAGAACTATAATCCGGCTGCCAAACCCCCGGACATCGTTGAGAAGGTCCGGACTACACTACAACAGGACAGCTCAGCTCGTAAAGAGCTTGATTAGCAATTCGGCCTCCGCCCCACGCGTACATAATTACGCGCACAAACAATATGGACGGAGGCATTGCTAGCTCGCGATCCATAGTGCGGCTCGACCGACCCCACGATTTGCGTACCTTTTTCTTTTCCATTTCAGGTCAATTCTCTCTTTTCGAGACTTCTTCTGACAACATGTCTGTTGGATACACCAAGGAGGCAAGGAGCTTTGGCGCACAAGGGAACCCCCAGGTGGCCTCTGTTAACGATTGCTATACCTGTTTTACATACCCGCACGCAGCCCGCACTTGGTTTTGGCATGTTAAATAACCTTTTTTGCTTATCATATTGCATGTACAAATACACCTCGACGTATTAGTCACATTATAAAAATAAAGGGAAGCGTCAGTTTTTACCTAATCTTCCCCTTTCTTCCTTTGTATTTATTACTTATTGCACGCGTACATTCTGGTACGTATTATTGCGCCAGGGGCTTCATCACGCCCCGAATTACGGCAACAAAAGTTCGAATACTTTTACAGTACAGTTCGGCACCCCGAACTTATAGCATTATATGCATCGACTCCGAATCATGTCTTTGGTCAATAGTTGGGTTGCCCGGCTCCTGTGCTTACTACCTTACATTCCGTTATATCAGCTAGGGTAGTAAACGGAGAACTACTGCGATTGTGTCCCGGTTCTTCCGGACGAGCACCTCAGTAGAGAAAGCCGAAAACTGACTTCATGATGCGGCGAGAGCTGGCCAGCTGTTCAAGAGGTCCCAAATCGTTAGAGATTTTCTCCGCTTCATGCGAGGAATCGGTTTCCCCGATTAGGCGTGTGTTACGCCCCTAGTTCGGTCTTTCGAATACAAGGGGCTTCACCGTATTTCTTATTGTCAAACTCCTATGGCTACGGGAGGGCAGTAAAGGCTGCATAGTCTGATTGCCTTGTTAGTTGCGCTAAACACCTCCTTTAAGGACCATAATGTGGAGTAAAGAGTGTTTAGATTTATCCCAAACACCCCCGTACTACCTACGTGGGGGCAGAAGCCGATGACTGGTCAACCCTCAGATCTCATAAACGGTCGCACAAGAGGTAAAATTTAAATCACAAGCATTATATTACACACCATCATTGTTCCATATTATAGGACATGATAATACGAATGTTTTCATGGGAATATAACATCCTTCGAACATTGCTCCGCTACAAGGCGGGACCCCTCCAGGACACTATCAAAATATAGCTCGGGTCGACGATGCTCCTTGCCCTCAGGCGGCCCCTCGGTCACCAGCTTCTTGGCATCCAGCTTCGCCCAATACGTCTTGACGCGGGCAAAGGCCATCCGTGCACCTTCAATGCATACTGATCTCTTCACGGCTTTGAGCTGTGGGCAGGCACTCACGAGCCACTTCACAAGTCCGAAGTAGCTGCTGGGTACGGGCTCGGTAGGCCACAGCCGGACTATCAGGTCCGTCATGGCTAACTCGGCCGACCTGTACAGCTCGACCAGCTATTTCAGCTGGTTGCTAAAGGGCACCGGATGTTCTGGTCCAATATATTGAGACTAGAATAGCTTCTCCGTTGACATCCCATTTTCGGCTCGATAAAACTCGGCAGCATCTGATATGCTGCGCGGCAGATTCGTAAACGCCCCTGCAAAACCCAAATGTGGGTCAGTACAAGGAATGTTTCCTTTGCCTACTGGCTTTGCATAACGAAAGACTTACCTGCCGTAATCTTCTTGGCCGCCTGAATTTCTTGGAGGGCACTCTGGGCTTCGGCTCGGGCATCCTGTGCGCTCTGACGGGCCTTCGCAAGTTCGGACTCTTGCGTCTTAAAATCGCGCTCCAAGGACTCGAGCTTCTCGATGGCGTCCTGGAGCTCTTGCTGGGCCTTGCTAACCAGTGCCTCGTGCTTCTCGCGCGCGGCGTGTTCCTTGGATGCTTTGTCCTCGGCCTCGGCTAATGCCTTTTTGAGGGCCGCCACTTCGGTCGTGGCCCCTAATATAGTTCATGACACTTTAGTCAACTTGAACAATTTATTCTTCAATATACCGCGAGGTTACTGCATACCTTGGCTATCCTCCAACTGCTTCTTCACGAGGCTGAGCTCGTCCTCAGCCCGTTCCAGTTTTTGCTTCAGTCCGGAGACCTCCGCGGTTTGAGCGGTAGCAGCCCGCAACAAGGCCTGCTTATTCACACACACATACACCTTTTTGTTAGACTCCTGCGATAATTATTTTTGATCCTCTGTTCAGCTTTTTCTTTCCGAACACCGAACAGAGCAACAGGGGCTACTATCTACATTGTGATATTCTTCCTACAATCACACTACTTACCTCAAAGCCCGTTAGAAGGCTAGTACAAGCTTCAGTCAGTTTGCTCTTGACGAACTGAACCTTCTCGATCACCGTGCCCATGAGGGCACGGTGTTCATCCACAATGGAGGCGCCTCGTAGCGCCTCCAGCAGATTATCCGGTGCCTCTGGTTGGACAAAGGTCACTGGCGGAACAGGCACATCTCCTCCTTTCGGGGAAGGCCGTTCGCTGGACTCCGGAGCCATGTAGGTCTCCGGAAGGGTATCTGGCCGAGGGTCGAAAGGAAATTGGGCCCCGTCACCAGTCCCCGTGGGGGCTTTTCCCCCATATGTCCGGTGGTCGAGGAGCCATCCTGGGGCTCCACCCTGACGATCTCCGGAACCTTCCCCGGTCCGGGAAGGTCTTTTGGGATACCACCTCGTCATCACCCTTGGGCGAGGCAGAATGAGCAAGTGGCGGAGACATGCTAGCCATCTCCTTCGAGTCTAGCGAAGAGGATCGCGGTGAGCCATCGCGTGCCGGGCTGCAATGACAAGATTTAAAGTATATCAATAATACAAACCGGGAAGGCCAGACGTTTTTGGACTCTGATACTTATGATGCGTCCCGAGGTTTGATCCGGTGAGGTCGCTCCGGGCTGCTATCGACATCCCACACGGAGTTATCCATGAAGGAACTTTTTCCCCTCTTGGGCGCTTTTGCCTCCAGATTCGTGGGGACCGCGTCCTCTTCCTCCCCACTTCAAGTGGGGAGTCGTTTTGCTCCTCCTCTTCATCGTCGTCGTCAGTGGACGAAGAAGGAGTTTCGTCTTCGGACGACACGTCCAGAACACCTTTTCGGCGAGGGCCCTTCTTGGCCCCTTTGGCCGCTTTCTTGGCCGTCTTCTCTGGCACCTCATAAGGTGCTGGAAATAGCATTTTCGTCAGTAATGGGAATTCTTGGTCTTCGGGCAGTGGGGCCGGACAGTTAATCCCCTCTGCTACCTCAATCCAGGCCTGAAAATATGGGTAGGAAAGCTTAGGCTTTTCCTCAAAATATGCTAGTAAAGGGTACACCTTGAAAACATTATGGAACTTACCGAATTAGCCTGGCGTTTTGAGCTAAGCCCGTGATCCTCGGTCGTGGGCAGTGGCGTCTCACTGGCCTTGAAGAGCACTTTCCAGATGTCTTCGTGCATCATGCCGAAGAGCTCTAGTAGCGTTTGGTGCTTGGCCGGATCATACTCCCACAGATAGCAAGTCCAGCGTTGGCACGGAAGAACCCGACGAATGAGCATGACCTGGATCACGTTGACGAGCTTGATTTTTCTATCTATCATGTTCTGGATGCACGTCTGGAGCCCAGTCAGCTCATCCGAGGGACCCCAGGTTAGGCCCTTCTCTTGCCAGGAGGTGAGCCGCATCGGGGTTCCAGATCAGAATTCGGGGGCCGCCGCCCAGTCAGCGTCGCGCGGCTCAGTGATGTAGAACCACCCCGATTGCCACCCCTTCACCGTCTCCGCAAAGGAGCCTTCGGGCCAGGTGACATTGAGCATCTTGCCAACCATGGCGCCTCTGCACTTTGCTTGTTGACCTCTCACCACCTTCGGCTTCACATTAAAGGTCTTCAGCCATAGGCCAAAATGAGGTGGGATGCAGAGAAAGGCTTCGCACATGACAATGAATGCCGTGATGTTGAGAATAAAGTTAGGGGCTAGGTCATGAAAGTCTAGCCCATAGTAAAACATCAGTCCGCGGACGAACGGGTGGAGAGGGAATCCCAGCCCGCGGACAAAATGTGTGAGAAACACAACCCTCTCATGGGGCTCGGGAGTAGGGATGATTTGCAATTTTGCTGGGAGTCGATGAGCAATCTACTTGGCCAAATATCCGGCCTCCCGGAGCTCTGTGATGTCCTTCTTCTTAACGGAGGAGGCCATCCACTTGCCTCCAGCTCCGGATCTGGACATGATTGGAGTGCTTTCTCGAACGAGGAGAAGCTAAAGCTTGGGCACTGGAGCTCAAGGGCGGAGGGACTGAAGGAGAGGAAGGGTGTGGGTGAAGGAAGGGAATCCTTATCCCCTTATAAAGGCCACGAATATCAAGTGCCTCCCCACTCGTCCTAAAAACTCGCCTGTTCCCAAGGGCTGTACAAACGGCGCGATTGGATTACCCATGCCCGCATTGATGAGAATCCCACTATAAGGGGGCACGATCTCTGCTTCGACATGACGTGCCAATGGCAACCGCGTCTTGGGACGTGGAGCGTTGGGCACAAAATGGTCCGGAATTATGACCGGTCAGACGAGATATCATGCAACCGAAATTTGTCAGCGGATTGAACTCGTGCAAAATTATATTCTCTCTGTGGTTGTGTATGGTGTGTGTGTGACAGGTCCGGATACTATCGCGTCCGAAGACTATCTTGGAGTTCGGAGGAAGGGAACCCGCCTTGCAATGCCAAGAAAATCTGCGTGTCGGACTCCTCGTCATTGAAGCCAGGTTCAGGGGCTACTGAGGGAGTCCTGGACTAAGGGATCCTCGGCGTCCGGCCTATTATCCATGGGCCGGACTGGTGGGCTATGAAGACATGAAGGCCGAAGACTGAACCCGTGTCCGGATTGGACTCTCCTTGGCGTGGAAGGCAAGCATGGCGATCATCTATGAAGATTCTTTCCTATGTAACCGACTCTATGTAACCCTAGATCCCTCCGGTGTTTATATAAACCGGAGGGCGTAGTCCGGATAGGATATTCATTACCATAGTCATACAGGCCAGACTTCTAGGGTTTAGTCATTACGATCTCGTGGTAGATCAACTCTTGTAGTACTCATATTCATCAAGATCAATCAAGCAGGAAGTAGGGTATTACCTCCGTAGAGAGGGCCTGAACCTGGGTAAACATCGTGTCCCCCGTCTCCTATTACCATCGATCCTAGACGCACAGTTCGGGACCCCTACCGAGATCCGCGGTTTTGACATCGACAGGTCTCACTCGTGGGGGTCTCCAGTCGCCCACAAGATAGGGGGGGTGTCCAGGGGTAGGCGCGCCCTCCACCTCGTGGATGGCTCAGACTCTTCCGCCCAACTCTTTTACTCGAGGCTTCTTTTGGTCCATAAAAATCATCAAAATTGGCACGCCAATTGGACTCCGTTTGGTATTCCTTTTACGTAAAACTCAAAAACAAGGAAAAAAGAAACCGCTTTGGGCTCTAGGTTAATAGGTTAGTCCCAAAAATAATATAAAAGAGCATATAAATGCATATATAACGTCCTAGATGGATAATATAATAGCATGGAATAATAAAAAATTATAGATACGTTGAAGACGTATCAGTCATCACCATCGATCCTCTCATCGAGAGGGGGTCAATCTCCATCAAAATCTTCACCAGCACCATCTCCACTCAAACCCTAGTTCATCTCTTGTATTCGATCTTAGTCCCAAAGCCTCAGATTGGTACCTGTGGGTTGCTAGTAGTGTTGATTACTCCTTGTAGTTGATGCTAGTTGGTTTATTCGGTGGAAGATCATATGTTCGGATCCTTAATGATAATTAATACTCCTCTAATTATGATTATGAATATGCTTTGTGAGTATTTACGTTTGTTCCTGAGGACATGGGAGAAGTCTTGTTATATCTAATCATGTGAATTTGGTATTCGTTTGATATTTTGATGAGATGTATGTTGTCTCTCCTCTAGTGGTGTTATGTGAACATCGACTACATGACACTTCACCATTATTTGGGCCTAGGGGGAGGCATTGGGAAGTAATAAGTAGATGATGGGTTGCTAGAGTGACAGAAGCTTAAACCCTAGTTTATGCGTTGCTTCGTAAGGGGTTGATTTGGATCCATATGTTTCATGCTATGGTTAGGTTTACCTTGATTCTTCTTTCGTAGTTGTGGATGCTTGCGAGAGGGGTTAATCATAAGTGGGAGGCTTGTCCAAGGAAGGGCAGCATCCAAGCACCGGTCCACCCACATATCAAATTATCAAAGTAACAAACGCGAATCATATGAGCATGATGAAAACTAGCTTGACAACAATTCCCATGTGTCCTCGGAAGCGCTTTGCTTTATATAAGAGTTCGTCCAGGCTTGTCCTTTGCTATAAAAAGGATTGGGCCACCTTGCTGCACCTTGTTTATTTTTATTACTTGTTACCTGTTACTATTTATCTTATCACAAAACTATCTGTTACCGACAATTTCAGTGCTTGCAGAGAATACCTTGCTGAAAACCGCTTGTCATTTCCTTCTGCTCCTCGTTGGGTTTGACACTCTTACTTATCGAAAGGACTATGATAGATCCCCTATACTTGTGGGTCATCAAGACTCTTTTTTGGCGCCGTTACCGGGGAGTGAAGCGCCTATGGTAAGTGCAATTTGGTAAGGAACATTTATATAGTGTGCTGAAATTTACTGTCACTTGTTACTATGGAAAATAATCCTCTGAGGGGTTTGTTCGGGGTATCTTCACCTCGACAGGAACCACAATTAGTTTCTCCTCAACCTACTGCACCTACTAAAAATACTTATTATGAAATTCCTACGGGTATGTGATAGAGAAACGACTAGCTAATCCTTTTGCAGGAGATGGAACATTACATCCCAATATGCACCTAATCTATGTGGATGAAGTTTGTGGATTATTTAAGTTTGCAGGTATACCCGATGATGTTGTCAAGAAGAAAGTCTTCCCTTTATCTTTGAAGGGAAAGGCATTTACATGGTATAAGCTATTGGATGATATTGGATCATGGAACTACAACCGATTGAAATTGGAATTTCATCAGAAGTTTTATCCTATGCATCTGGTTCATCGTGATCGGAATTGAATATATAATTTTTGGCCTCGTGAAGGAGAAAGTATCGCTCAAGCTTGGGGAAGGCTTAAGTCAATGTTATATTCATGCCCCAATCATGAGCTCTCAAGAGAAATTATTATTCAAAAATTTTATGCTCGGCTTTCTCATAATGATCGATCCATGCTCGATACTTCTTGTACTGGTTCCTATTGTTGGGAAACGTAGCATGCAATTTCAAAGATTTCCTATGCTCACACAAGATCTATCTAGGAGATGCATAGCAATGAGAGGGGGAGAGTGTGCCCACGTACCCTCGTAGACCGAAAGCGGAAGCGTTTGACAACGCGATTGATGTAGTCGAACTTCTTCTCGATCCGACCGATCAAGCACTGAACGTACGGCACCTCCGAGTTCTGCACACGTTCAGCTCGATGACGTCCCTCGAACTCTTGAGCCAGCAAAGTGTCGAGGGAGAGTTCCGTCAGCACGACAGCGTGGTGACGGTGATGGTGAAGTGATCCGTGCAGGGCTTCGCCTAAGCACTACGTGAATATGACCGGAGGCGTAAACTATGGAGGGGGGCGTCACACACGGCTAACAATGTTTGTTGTGTGTTCTAGGCACCCCCTCCCCACATATATATAGGTGGGAGAGGGAGGGGAGCAGCAAGGGGCTCCCCAAGTAGGAGTAATCCTACTTGCGCGCCTCCCACAAGTCGGCCTCCCCCTTCCATAAGTGTCGGAGGGGGAAGGAAAGAGAGGGGGAAGAGAAGGGAAGGGGGAGGCCGAATCCTCCCCTTTCCTTTCTCCCTTCCCCTTCTAACTTCTCCTCCTATTCGGCCTATATGGGGGCAAACCAGCCCACTAGGGGCTGGTCTATCCCGCTCTTGGCCCAATAAGGCCCATATCTTTGCCGAGGGGGTGCCGGGAACCTCTTCCGGTGACCCGATACGTACCCGGTACCCCCAGAACACTTCTGGAGTCCGAATACTATCGTCCTATATATGAATCTTTACCTATCGGACCATTTTGAGACTCCTCGTCATGTCTGTGATCTCATCCGGGACTCCGAACCACATTCGGTCACTAAATCACATAACTCATATTCCCTCCGTTCTATAATGTAGTGCCTATAGATTTTTGCAAAAGTCAAACATTACAAACTTTGACCATATTCATAGAGAAAAGTAGGTACATCTAGAATACCAAATGCACATCATTGAATACATCATGAGTTATATTTTTATAATGTACATGTTTGGTATTGTAGATGTAGATAGTTTTTTCTATACACTTGGTCAAAGTTGGCAAAGTTTGACTTTCATAAAAATCTATAGGCACTACATTATGGAACGGAGGGAGTATAATACAAAATCATCATCAAACGTTAAGCGTGCGGACCCTACGGGTTCGAGAACTATGTAGACATGACTGAGACACCTCTCCGGTCAATAACCAATAGCGGAACCTGGATGCTCATATTGGTTCCCACATATTCTACGAAAATCTTTATCGGTTGTACTGTAATGACAATATATGTTATTCCTTTTGTCATCAGTATGTTACTTGCCCGAGATTCGATCGTCGATATCTTCATACCTAGTTCAATCTCGTTACCGGCAAGTCTCTTTACTCGTTCCGTAATACATCATCCCGCAACTAACTCATTAGTCACATTGCTTGCAAGGCTTCTTATGACGTGTATTACCGAGAGGGCCTAGAGATACCTCTCCGATATTCGGAGTGACAAATCCTAATCTCGATCTATGCCAACCCAACAAACACCTTCAGAGATACCTGTAGAGCATCTTTATAATCACCCAGTTACGTTGTGACGTTTGATAGCACACAAGGTATTCCTCCCGTATCCGGGAGTTGCATAATCTCATAGTCAAAGGAATATGTATATGACATGAAGAAAGCTATAGAAATAAAACCGAACGATCAATATGCTAAGTTAACGGATGGGTCATGTCCATCACACAATTCTCCTAATGATGTGATCCCATTCATCAAATGACAACACATGTCTATGGTTAGGAAACTTAACCATCTTTGATTAACGAGCTAGTCTAGTAGAGGCTTACTAGGGACACTGTGTTTTGTCTATGTATCCACACATGTATCAAGTTTCTGATTAATATAATCCTAGCATTAATAATAGACATTTATCATGATATAAGGAAATATAAAATAACAACTTTATTATTGCCTCTAGGGCATATTTCCTTCAGTCTCCCACTTGCACTAGAGTCAATAATCTAGTTCACATCGTCATGTGATTTAACACTAATAGTTCACATCTTTATGTGATTAACACCCATAGTTCACATCGCCATGTGAACCAACACCCAACGGGTTTACTAGAGTCAATAATCTAGTTCATATCGCTATGTGATTAACACCCAAAGAGTACTAAGGTGTGATCATGTTTTGCTTGTGAGAGAAGTTTAGTCAACGGGTCTGCCACATTCAGATCTGTATGTATTTTGCAAATTTCTATGTCTACAATGCTCTGCACAGAGCTACTCTCGCTAATTGCTCCCACTTTCAATATGTATCTAGATCGAGACTCAGAGTCATCCAGATCGATGTCAAAGCTTGCATCGACGTAACTCTTTACGACGAACTCTTTATCACCTCCATAACCGATAAATATTTCCTTAGTCTTCTAAGGATAACTTTGAACGTTGTCCAGTGATCTACTCCTGGATAACTATTGTACCCCTTTGCCAAACTCATGGCAAGGTACACAATAGGTCTGGTATACAGCATGGCATACTTTATAGAACCTATGTCTGAGGCATAGGGAATGACTTTCGTTCTCTCTCTATCCTTTGTCGTGGTCGGGTTTCGAGTCTTACTCAGCTTCATACCTTACAACTCAGGCAAGAACTCCTTCTTTGACTGATCCATTTTGAACTCCTTCAAAATCTTATCAAGGTATTGATACGTCTCCAACGTATCTATAATTTTTTCTGGTTCCATGCTGATTTATTATCAATCTTCAATGTTTTATAATCGTTTTATAGTCATTTTATATCATTTTTTGGTACTAAACTATTGACATGGTGCCAAGTGCCAGCTGCTGTTTTTTCCCATGTTTTTTACATCACAAAAAAAACAATACCAGACGGAGTCCAAATAACACGAAACTCCACGATGATTTTTTATGGGCCAGAAGGAACACATTGGGCCCTGGTTGCACCTCGGGGGAGTCCCGAGGAGGGGACAACCCACCAGGACGCGCCAGGAGGCCCAAGCGCGCCCTGGTGGGTTGTGCCCACCTCGGGTGCCCCCCGGACCACCTCTTTGCTCTATAAATACCCCAATATTCCAGAAACCCTAGGGGAGTCGGTGAAATATTCATCCAGCCGCCGCAGAGTCCAGAACCACCAGATCCAATCTAGACACCATCTCGGACGGTGTTCACCACCTCCATTGGTGCCTCTCCAATGATGCATGAGTAGTTCTTTGTAGACCTTTGGGTCCGTAGTTAGTAGCTAGATGGCTTTCTCTCTCTCTCGCTGAATTCAATACAATGGTCTCTTGGAGATCCATATGATGTAACTCTTTTTGCGGTGTGTTTGTTGGGATCTTATGAACTTTGAGTTTATGATCAGTCATATCTTTTTATATGTATGAAAGTTATTTGAGTTTCTTTGATCTCTTATAGGCAAGATCTCTTAGAGCCTTGTATTTCTTCTCCGATATTTGGGTTTTGTTTGGCCAACTTGATCTATTTATCTTGCAATGGGAAGCGGTGCCTGGTAGTGGGTTCGATCTTACGGTGCTTGATCCCAGTGACAAAAAGGGAAACAACACGTATGTATCGTTGCTACTAAGGATAAAAAGATGGGATCTATATCTACGCAATAGATAAACGGATCTTGTCTACATCATGTCATCGTTCTTATTGCATTACTCCATTTCTCCATGAACTTAATACACTAGATGCATGCTGGATAGCGATCGATGTGCGGAGTAATAGTAGTAGATGCAGGCAGGAGTCGGTCTACTAATCTTGGACGTGATGCCTATGTAATGATCATTGCCTGGATATCGTCATAATTATTTGAGGTTCTATCAATTGCCCAACAGTAATTTGTTTACCCACCTTTTGCTATTTTTCTCGAGAGAAGCCACTAGTGAAACATACGACCCCCGGGTCTTCTTTCTCATATATTTGCTTGCGATCTACTTTTCCTTTTCATTTTTATTTAGATCTATTAAACCAAGAATACAAGAATAGTTTGCTGCACTTTATTTTATTTATGATCTATTATTTCAATCTATCACAAATTTCTGGCATCGTTACCCGAAAGGGATTGACAACCCCTTTAACACATCGGGTTGCGAGGTGTTATTATTTGCGTGCAGTTGTTGTTTACGTTGGGTTGCTTGGTTCTCCTACTTGTTCGATAACCTTGGTTTCATCACTGAGGGAAATACCGACCTTCGTTGTGCTACATCATCGCTTCCTCTTTGGGGAAATACCGACGTAGTCCTAGCAGATAGGAGCTTTCTGGCGCTATAGTCAGGGAGAAATCAAAAGGAATTTCTGGCGCCGTTGCTGGGGAGAATCTTCAACATAACCAGGTTCCTTATCACAAGTCTCATCTCCTCGCAATTTACATTATTTGCCATTTGCCTCTCATTTTCCTCTCCCCCACTTCAATTTTTTTTTCCGTTTTATTCGTCTCCCTTTTTCCGTTCGCCTTTCTCTTGCTTATCAGTCTTGATGGCTAGCGTCCCTACTCCTCCTTTGTCACCAGATTTTGAAGTTCTTTACTTCAAACAAAGACAAGGAGAAAATTTGAAAGATGCCTGGTATAGGCTTATGGAATCGTATCGTGTTTCCAATCTAAAGGGGGATGCTAAGGTTCTGCTTCATAATTTTTACATAGCATTAGCTTTGCATCATAGACAACTTCTGGATTTTGCCGCTAAAGGAATTTTTATTGAACTTGATGCAAACGCTGCCTATGAAATTTTGGAAGGAATTTTGGGAATTCCTCCTCAAAAGAAGGGGTTTTCCTTCACCCCTGAGGGAGTTAAAATGTTGGCTAAACTTGGTGATTTGCATAAACATATGGTTGAAATACAGAAATATAATGAACCCCTCAAGGACCTCAATGGTAGTATCAATCGCATGAATACTTTGATTACTCTTTGCAACAAGCGATTGGATATTTTGGATCTTAAGATAGTTTATTTTCTGGAGAATTTAGGGAACCATAAAGAGCCTCCCAGGTTTGAGAAAACCCTTACAAAAGTTGCCAAAACTTCGGAAGACAAAACTTAGATCCTTGCTTTATGCCTAGCTAAGGGCGTAAAACTATAGCGCTTGTTGGGAGGCAACCCAATGAATACATTTTCTTTTTTCTTTTTGCTTTCTGTTCTTGAGTGTTAGCACAATTATGCTACTGTTATGTTTGTGTTTTTGTGTTTTACTTAGTGTTTGTGCCAAGTAAAGCCTTTAGGATCTTCTTGGGTGATAGTTGTTTGATCTTGCTGAAAAAGACAGAAACTTTGCGCTCACAAAAATAATTTTCATAAATCACACAAAACTATGTTTGCCCTGATTCTTTTTGCAGAAGATTAATATACGAATTACCCTGGTCTTCCTAATTTGGTAGAAATTTTGGAGTTCCAGAAATATTCACAAAAGTCAGATTGCTACAGACTGTTCTCTTTTGACAGATTCTACTTTCTTTATGTTGTGTGCTTATTTTGATGGCTCTACGCTTTTATTTGATGAATTTTTGCCATAGAAAAGTTGGAATACAGTATATATAATACAAAAACAAAATATGAATTGGTTTGATACATCACTTATAGAAGTGATTTATTTTTCTTACACTAGCGGATCTCACAAAGGTTTTGTTGAGTTTTGTGTGATTGAAGTTTTCAAGTTTTGGGTTATCTTACGATGGATGAAAGAAGGATAGAAGAGCCTAAGCTTGGGGATGCCCCATCATCCCAAGCTATTATCCAAGAATGAGAAACCAACTAAGCTTGGGATGCCCCCCGAGTGGCATCCCCTCTTTCTTCTAACGACCATCGGTATTTTACTTGAGGCTATATTTTTATTCATCACATGATATGTGTTTTGCTTGGAGCGTCTTGTATGATATGTGTCTTTGCTTGTTTTATTTTGTGTTTTAAGTCATCAATCCTTGCTGGACACACCTATTTGAGAGAGCCAAAATTATTTCATGACTTGTTAGAATTGCTCTCTATGCTTCACTTAAATCTTTTATGAGCTAGGACATGCTCTAGTGCTTCACTTATATCTTTTTGAGCATGGAGTGCTTTGTATTTTTGAAGAAATACTCTCTTGCTTCACTTAGATTTATTTGAGAGTTAGTTAAAATCTTGAAGAAATTCTCTCTTGCTTCCCTTAAATCATTTTGAGAGAAATAAAAAAAATATGCTCGCGATCTTCACTTATATTTGTTTGAGCTTATGAAAAGCAACACATGAAAATTAGTCCCAAAGTGATAGATATCCATGAAGGATAAAGAAAAATAAAAAAAATGTCATGAAGATCATTGGACAAAATAAACTTGATTCTTAGTAATAGTTTTGAGATATGATGATGTGATATGTGAGTTATGTTGATGAGTAATTGTGCTCTAGTAAGAATATTGGTGTTAAGGTTTGTGATTCCCTATGCAAGTACGAAAGTCAATAGTCATGCAATGAAAATTATATCCTACTTGTGGTGCATTATCCGGTGTTAATTATGCTTAATGCTTGCTTATGAGATTATTCGTTTCTTGGTTGGTCGCTTCTCAATCTTTTTGCTAGCCTTCATTTTGCACTAAGTATGATCTCTACTTATGCATCCAAAATCCTTTACCAGTTTTGCCACATGAGTCCACTATATCTACCTATATGCGGTATTCTTTTGCTGTTCTAAGCAAATTTGCATGTGCCATCTCTAGTTTTCAAAATAAACTTCTCTTTTGTGTGTTTGTTTCGCTCGCGGAACGGTAACGAGTGGCTAATATTTTCCATGCTGGATGTGTTATTCTCACGATGAGTGTTTATTCACTTGTCATTGCACGAGAGTAAGGCAAAGGTTTTAGGGATGCCCAGTCCCGAAATGCAAAAATGGATTTACTTTATGTTGTCAAATAATAAATTCCTTGGAAATTGTTGGTATGGAAGTCACCCATGGATACGGCTAGCCATGGAAAGTTAAAGAATGGTGGAAAAGGAATAAACTTTATTTTTATCTCGTAGGGAAAGTGTTCGGAACTCTAAGTCGTTTTCGTTGGTGGGATGGATACACCTACCAAAATGTTTTTATCTCTATTTTTTTTGCTTTGAGCTCTGGCACCTCTACAAATCCCTACTTCCCTCTGCGAAGGCCCTTTCTTTTACTTTATGAAATTTTTATTTTGAATTTCAGTCTCCATCTTCTCTCATAAAAAGCACCAACTAAGAGGCAATATGATTGTACTTAAGTATTGGGTGTAGCTAATATTCGAGTGTGTTTCATGAATGGATCAATGTTTGAGCATGATGGGCTAGGGATAACTTATTTTAGCATTGATATTTTGAAAGACATGGTTGCTTATTGATATGCTTGAGTATCTAAATTATTATGTCAAAACTAGACTATTGCTTTGAATCACATAAAAGTCCAAATGTCCATGCTATAAAGAAAAGAATATGATATGACATGATGAACAACACTCCACATCAAAAATTCTGTTTTTATCACTTACCTACACGAGGACGAGTAGGAGTTAAGCTTGGGGATGTTGATACGTCTCCAACGTATCCATAATTTTTGATTGTTCCATGCTTTTTTATTATCAATCTTGGATGTTTAATAATCATTTTATAGTCATTTTATATCATTTTTTGGTACTAACCTATTGACATAGTGCAAGTGCCAGTTGTAGTTTTATTCCATGTTTTCTACATCGCAGGAAATCAATATCAAACGGAGTCCAAAATGCCACGAAACACCATGATAATTTTTTATGGGCCAGAAGGAAGGCAATGGGCCCTGGTTGCACCTGGTGGGTGCCCCGAGGGGGCACAACCCACCAGGGCGCGCCAGGAGGCCCAGGCGAGCCCTGGTGGGTTGTGCCCAACTCGGGTTCCCCCCGAACTGCCTCTTTGCTCTATAAATACCCCCAAAAATCCCAAAACCCTAGAAGCGTCGACGAAATATTCATCTAGCCGCCGCAGAGTCCAGAACCACCAGATCCAATCTAGACATCATCACGGAGGGGTTCACCACTTCCATTGGCGCCTCTCCGATGATGCATGAGTAGTTCTTTGTAGACCTTCGGGTCCGTAGTTAGTAGCTAGATGGCTTTCTCTCTCTCGCTGAATTCTCAATACAATTGTCTTTTGGAGATCCATATGATGTAACTCTTTTGCGATGTGTTTGTTGGGATCTGATGAAGTTTGAGTTTATGATCAGTTATATATTTTAATATCCATGAAAGTTATTTGAGTTTCTTTGATCTCTTATATGCATGATCTCTTATAGCCTCGTATTTCTTCTCCGATATTTGGGTTTTGTTTGGCCAACTTGATCTATTTATCTTACAATGGGAAGAGGTGCCCGGTAGTGGGTTCGATCTTACGGTGCTTGATCCCAGTGACAGAAAGGGAACCGACACATATGTATTGTTGCTACTAAGGATAAAAAGACGGGATCTATATCTACCGCCATAGATAAACATATCTTGTCTACATCATGCCATCGTTCTTATTGCATTATGCTACCTCTTGAGCACTGCGTTGGTTTTCCCTTGAAGAGGAAAGGGTGATGCAGCAAAGTAGCGTAAGTATTTCCCTCAGTTTTTGAGAACCAAGGTATCCATCCAGTAGGAGGCCACGCACGAGTCCCTCGGACCTACACAAACAAATAAATCCTCGCAAGCAACGTGATAAGGGGTTGTCAATCCCTACACGGTCACTTACGAGAGTGAGATCTGATAGATATGATAAGATAATATTTTTGGTATTTTTATGATAAAGATGCAAAGTAAATAAAGCAAAATAAAAACGGCGCTAGAAATAGCTTGTTGTCGGGAGATTAATATGATCGAAAATAGACCCAGGGGCCATAGGTTTCACTAGTGGCTTCTCTCAAGAGCATAAGTATTTACGGTGGGTGAACAAATTACTGTTGAGCAATTGACAGAATTGAGCATAGTTATGAGAATATCTAGGTATGATCATGTATATAGGCATCACGTCTGAGACAAATAGACCGACTCCTGCCTGCATCTAGTACTATTACTCCACACATCGAACGCTATCCAGTATGCATCTAGAGTATTAAGTTCATAAGAACAGAGTAACGCCTTAAGCAAGATGACATGATGTAGAGGGATAAACTCATGCAATATGATATAAACCCCATCTTGTTATCCTCGATGTCAACAATACAATACGTGCCTTGCTGCCCCTACTGTCACTGGGAAAGGGCACCGCAAGATTGAACCCAAAGCTAAGCACTTCTCCCATTGCAAGAAAGATCAATCTAGTAGGCCAAACCAAACTGATAATTCAAAGTGACTGCAAAGATAACCAATCATACATAAAAGAATTCAGAGAAGATTCAAATATTGTTCATAGATAAACTTGATCATAAACCCACAATTCATCGGTCTCAACAAACACACCGCAAAAGAAGATTGCGTCGAATAGATCTCCATGAGAGAGGGGGAGAACATTGTATTGAGATCCAAAAAGAGAGAAGAAGCCATCTAGCTAATAACTATGGACCCAAGGTCTGAGGTAAACTACTCACACATCATCGAGAGGCTATGGTGTTGATGTAGAAGCCCTCCGTGATCGATGCCCCCTCCGTGGAGCTCCTAACAGGCCCCAAGATGGGATCTCACGGTATGTAAGGTTGCGGCGGTGGAATAAGGTTTTTGGCTTCGTATCTGGTAGTTTGGGGGTACGTAGGTATATATAGGAGGAAGGAGTACGTCGGTGGAGCAACAGGGGGCCCATGAGGGTGGAGGGCGCGCCCCCTACCTCATGCCCTCCTGGTTGATGTCTTGACGTAGGGTCCAAGTCCTCTGCGAAACTCTGAAATAGGCAGAAAAACATCAATTCTGGGCTGGGCCTCCGGTTAATAGGTTAGTCCCAAAAATAATATAGAAGTGTATAATAAAGCCCAATAATGTCCAAAACAGAATATAATATAGCATGGAACAATAAAAAATTATAGATACGTTGGAGACGTATCACATTACTCCGTTTTCCATGAACTTAATACACTAGATGCATGCTGGATAGCAGTCGATGTGTGGAGTAATAGTAGTAGATGCAGGCAAGAGTCAGTCTACTAATCTTGGACGTGATGCCTATGTAATGATCATTGCCTTGATATCGTCATAATTATTTAAAGTTCTATCAATTTCCCAACAGTAATTTTTTTACCCACCGTTTTCTATCTTTCTCGAGAGAAGCCACTAGTGAAACCTACAGCCCCCGGGTCTTCTTTCTCATATATTTGCTTTGCGATCTATTTTGTTTTCTCTTTTTATTCAGATCTATTAAACCAAAAATACAAAAATACTTTGCTGCACTTTATTTTATTTGCGATCTATTATTTCAATCTATTACAACTTTCTCCCGTCAACACGCAATTTCGGCGCCGTATCCCGCAAGGGATTGACAACCCCTTTAACATGTTAGGTTGCGAGGTGTTGTTATTTCTGTGCAGGGGCTGTTTACATTGTGTTGCTTGGTTCTCCTACTGGTTCGATAACCTTGGTTTCATTTTTGAGGGAAATACCTACCTGTTGGGTTATGTAGTAATTTCAAAAATTTCCTACGCACACGCAAGACCATGGTGATGGCATAGCAACGAGAGGGGAGAGTGTCTGTCCACGTACCCTCGTAGACCGAAAGTGGAAGCGTTATAACAACGCGGTTGATGTAGTCGTACGTCTTCACGATCCGACCGATCCAAGCACCGAACGTCGGCACCTCCGAGTTCTGCACACGCTCAGCTCGATGACGATCCCGGACTCGATCCAGCAAAGTGTCGGGATGAGTTCCGTCAAGACGACGGCGTGCAGGCGATGATGATGCTCCACCGACGCAGGGCTTCGCCTAAGCTCATGACGATATGACTTCTCCGGCGCGAGGGCTTCGCCTAAGCTCATGACGATATGACCGAAGTGGAATATGGTGGAGGGGGCACCGCTGCACGGCTAAGGAACGATCCGTAGATCAACTTGTGTGTCCATGGGTGCCCCTGCCCCGTATATAAAGGAGGGAGGGAGGAGGAGGCCGGCCCTAGTAGGGGCGCCATGGGGAGTCCTACTCCCACCGGAGTAGGATTCCCCTTTCCTAGTCCAACTAGGAGTCCTTCCATGTATTAGGAGTAGGAGACAAGTAAGGGAAGAGAGAAGGAAGGAAGCAAGGGTGCGGTTCTCTCCCTAGTCCAATTCGGACTAGGCCATGGGCGCGCGGCCTGCCCTAGGCAGCCCCTCTCTCTTCCGCAGAGGCCCAATAAGGCCCAATACTTCTCCCGGCGAATTCCGTAACTCTCGGTACTCGAAAAATACCGAATCATTCGAACCTTTCCGAACTCGAATATAGTCGCCCAATATATCGATCTTTACGTCTCGACCATTTCGAGACTCCTCGTCATGTCCCCGATCTCATCCGGGACTCGAACTCCTTGGTACATCAAAACTCATAAACTCATAATAAAAGCTGTCATCAAACCTTAAGCGTGCGGACCCTACGGGTTCGAGAACTATGTAGACATGACCTAGAACTATTCTCGGTCAATAACCAATAGCGGAACCTGGATGCCCATATTGGCTCCTACATATTCTACGAAGATCTTTATCGGTCAAACCGCATAACAACATACGTTGTTCCCTTTGTTATCGGTATGTTACTTGCCCGAGATTCGATCGTCGGTATCCAATACCTAGTTCAATCTCGTTACCGGCAAGTCTCTTTACTCGTTCCGTAATACATCATCTCGCAACTAACTTACTAGTTGCAATGCTTGCAAGGCTTATATGATGTGTATTACCGAGAAGGCCCAGAGATACCTCTCCGACAATCGGAGTGACAAAACCTAATCTCGAAATACGCCAACCCAACATGTACCTTTGGAGACACCTGTAGTACTCCTTTATAATCACCCGATTACGTTGCCAGACGTTTGGTAGTACCAAAGTGTTCCTCCGTAAACGGAGTTGCATAATCTCATAGTTACAGGAACATGTATAAGTCATGAAGAAAGCAACAGCAACATACTAAACGATCAAGTGCTAGGCTAACGGAATGGGTCATGTCAATCAGATCATTCTCCTAATGATGTGATCCCGTTAATCAAATGAAAACTCATGTCTATGGTTAGGAAACATAACCATCTTTGATTAACGAGCTAGTTTAAGTAGAGGCATACTAGTGACACTCTGTTTGTCTATGTATTCACACATGTATTATGTTTCCGGTTAATACAATTCTAGCATGAATAATAAACATTTATCATGATATAAGGAAATAAATAATAACTTTATTATTGCCTCTAGGGCATATTTCCTTGATCTCCCACTTGCACTAGAGTCAATAATCTAGTTCACATCGCCATGTGATTTAACATCAATAGTTCACATCTATATGTGGTTAACACCCATAGTTCACATCGACATGTGACCAACACCCAAAGGGTTTACTAGAGTCAGTAATCTAGTTCACATCGCTATGTGATTAACACCCAAAGAGTACTAAGGTGTGATCATGTTTTGCTTGTGAGATAATTTTAGTCAACGGTCTGCATCACATTCAGAGCCGTATGTATTTTGCAAATATTCTATGTCTAAAATGCTCGCATGGAGCTACTCTAGCTAATTGCTCCCACTTTCAATATGTATCTAGATCGAGAGTTAGAGTCATCCAGATCGGTGTCAAAACTTGCATCGACGTAACCCTTTACTTACGAACCCTTTTTCACTTCCATAATCGAGAAACATATCCTTATTCCACTAAGGATAATTTTGACCGCTGTCGTTGATCTACTCCTAGATCACTATTGTACTCCTTGCCAAACTCAGTGTAGGGTATACAATAGATCTGGTACACAGCATGGCATACTTTATAGAACCTATGGCCAAGGCATAGGGAATGACTTTCATTCTCTTTCTATCTTCTGCCGTGGTCGGGTTTTGAGTCTTACTCAATTTCACACCTTGTAACACAGGCAAGAACTCTTTCTTTGACTGTTCCATTTTGAACTACTTCAAAATCTTGTCAAGGTATGTACTCATTGAAAAAACTTATCAAGCGTCTTGATCTATCTCTATAGATCTTGATGCTCAATATGCAAGCAGCTTCACCGAGGTCTTTCTTTGAAAAACTCCTTTCAAACACTCCTTTATGCTTTGCAGAATAATTCTACATTATTTCCAATCTACAATATGTCATTCACATATACTTATCAGAAATTCTGTAGTGCTCCCACTCACTTTCTTGTAAATACAGGCATTTCCAAAAGTCTGTATAAAACCATATACTTTGATCAACACATCAAAAGCGTATATTCCAACTCCGAGATGCTTGCACCAGTCCATTGATGGATCGCTGGAGCTTGCACATTTTGTTAGCACCTTTAGGATTGACAAAACCTTCTGGTTGCATCATATACAACTCTTCTTTAATAAATCCATTAAAGAATGTAGTTTTGATATCCATTTGCCAGATTTCATAAAATGTGGCAATTGCTAACATGATTCGGACAGACTTAAGCATCGCTACAGTTGAGAAAATCTCATTGTAGTCAACACCTTGAACTTGTCGAAAACCTTTTGTGACAAGTCGAGCTTTGTAGATAGTAACACCACTATCGTGTCCGTCTTCCTCTTGAAGATCCATTTATCTACATGGCTTGCGATCATCGAGCAAGTCAATCAAAGTCCATACTTTGTTCTCATACATGGATCCTATCTCAGATTTTATGGCCTCAAGCCATTTCGCATGAATCTGGGCTCATCATCGCTTCCTCATAGTTCGTAGGTTCATCATGGTCTAGTAACATGACTTCCGAACATGATTACCGTACCACTCTAGTGCGGATCTTACTCGAAGACCCACGAGGTTTGGTAGCAACTTGATCTGAAGTTTCATGATCATCATCATTAACTTCCTTACTAATTGGTGTAGGAATCACGGAACTGATTTCTGTGATGAACTACTTTCCAATAAGGAGAAGGTACAATTACCTCATCAAGTTCTACTTTCCTCCCACTCACTTCTTTCGAGAGAAACTTCTTCTCTAGAAAGGATCCATCTTAGCAACGAATAGCTTGCCTTCGGATCTGTGATAGAAGGTGTACCCAATAGTTACCTTTGGGTATTCTATGAAGACACTTCTCCGATTTGGGTTCGAGCTTATCAGTTGAAAACTTTTCACATAAGCATCACAACTCCAAACTTTAAGAAACGACATACTTAGGTTTATCGTTAAACCATAGTTCATACGGTGTCATCTCAACGGATTTAGATGGTGCCCTATTAAACGTGAATGCAGCTGTCTCTAATGCATAACCCCAAAACGATATTGGTAAATCGGTAAGAGACATCATTGATCGCACCATATCAAAATAAAGTACGGTTATGACGTTCGGACACACCATTACGTTATGGTGTTCCATGTGGCGTGAGCTGTGAAACTATTCCACATTGTTTTATATGAAGGCCAAACTCAGAACTCAAATATTCTCCTCCACGATCAGATCGTAGAAACTTTATTTTCTTATTACGATGATTCTCCACTTCACTCTGAAATTATTTGAACTTTTCAAATGTTTCAGACTTGTGCTTCATTAAGTAGATATACTCATATCTGCTCAAATCATCTTGTGAAGGTCGAAAATAACGATACTTGCCGTGAGCTTTAACACTCATCGGACCGCATACATCGGTATGTATTATTTCCAATAAGTCATTTGCTCGCTCCATTGTTCCGAGAACGAGTCTCTAGTCATCTTGCCCATAAGGCATGGTTCGCAAGCATCAAGTGATTCATAATCAAGTGATTCCAAAATCCCATCAGCATGGAGTTTCTTCATGCGCTTTACACCAATATGACCTAAACGGCAAGTGCCACAAATAAGTTGCACTATCATTATTAACTTTGCATCTTTTGGCATCAATATTATGAATATGTGTATTACTACGATCGAGATCCAACAAACTATTTTTATTGGGTGTATGACCATTGAAGGTTTTATTCATTTAAATGAACAACAATTATTCTTTGACTTTAAATGAGTAACCGTTTTGAAAACTATTTTCATTGGGTGTATGACCATCGAAGGTTTTATTCATTTAAAGAACAACAATTATTCTTTGACTTTAAATGAATAACCGTTTTGCAATAAACATGATCAAATCATATTCATGCTCAATGCAAACACCAAATAACATTTATTTAGGTTTAACACTAATCCCGAAAGTATAGGGAGTGTGCGATGATGATCATATCAATCTTGGAACTACTTCCAACACTCATCGTCACTTCCCTTCAACTAGTTTCTGTTCATTCTGCAACTCCGTTTGAGTTACTACTCTTAGCAACCGAACCAGTATCAAATACCGAGGGGTTGCTATGAACACTAGTAAAATATACATCAATAATCTGTATATCAAATATACCTTTGTTCACTTTGCCATCCTTCTTATCCGCCAAACACTTGGGGTAGTTCCGCTCAAATGACCAATTCCATTGTAGCAAAAGCACTTAGTCTCGTGCTTAGGTCCAGACTTGGGCTTCTTCACCGAGTAGCAACTTGCTTGCCGCTCTTTTGAAGTTCCCTTCTTCCCTTTGCCCTTTTCCTTGAGACTAGTGGTCTTGTCAATCATCAACACTTGATGCTCTTTTCTTGATTTCTACCTTCGTCGATTTCAGCATCACGAAGAGCTTGGGAATTACTTTTGTCATCCCTTGCATATTATAGTTCATCACGAAGTTCTACTAACTTGGTGATGGTGACTAGAGAATTCTGTCAATCACTATCTTATCCGGAAGATTAACTCCCACTTGATTCAAGCGATTGAAGTACCTGCACAATCTGAGCACATGCTCACTAGTTGAGCGATTCTCCTCCATCTTTTAGCTATAGAACTTGTTGGAGACTTCATATCTCTCAACTCGGTATTTGCTTGAAATATTAACTTCAACTCTGGAACATCTCATATGGTCCATGATGTTCAAAACGCCTTTGAAGTCCCGATTCTAAGCCGTTTAAGCATGGTGCACTAAACTACCAAGTAGTCATCATATTGAGCTAGCCAAACGCTCATAACATCGCATCTTGCTCTTGCAATAGGTCTGTCACCTAGCGGTGCATCAAGGATATAATTCTTACAGGCAGCAATGAGGATAAACCTCAGATCACGGATCCAATCCGCAACATTGCTACTAACATTTTTCAATACAATTTTCTAGGAACACATTAAAATAATCATATGAAAGCAACAACGCGAGCTATTGATCTACAACATAATTTGCAAAATACTACGGGACTAAGTTCATGATAAATTAAAGTTCAATTAATCATATTACTTAAGAACTCCCACTTAGACAGACATCTCTCTAGTCATCTAAGTGATCACGTGATCCAAATCAACTAAACCATAACCGATCATCACGTGAGATGGAGTAGTTTTCAATGGTGAACATCTTATGTTGATCATATCTACTATATGATTCACGCCGACCTTTCGGTCTCCGTGTTCGAGGCCATATCTGCATATGCTAGGCTCGTCAAGTATAACTCGAGTATTCTGCGTGTGCAAAACTGGCTTGCACCCGTTGTAGATGGACGAGAGCTTATCACACCCGATCATCACGTGGTGTCTCGGCACGACGAACTTTGGCAACGGTGCATACTCAGGGAGAACACTACTTGATAATTTTAGTGAGAGATCATCTTAAAATGCTACCGTCAATCAAAGCAAAATAAGATGCATAAAGGATAAACATCACATGCAATCAATATAAGTGATATGATATGGTCATCATCATCTTGTGCTTGTGATTCCATCTCCAAGCACCGTCGTGATCACCATCGCCACCGCGCGACACCTTGATCTCCATCGTAGCATCGTTGTCGTTTACGCCATCTATTGCTTCTACGACTATCGCTACCGCTTAGTGATAAAGTAAAGCAATTACATGGCGTTTGCATTTCATACAATAAAGCGACAACCATATGGCTCCTGCCAGTTGCCGATAACTCGGTTACAAAACATGATAATCTCATACAATAAAATATAGCATCACGTCATGACCACATCACATCACAACATGCCATGCAAAAACAAGTTAGACATCCTCTACTTTGTTGTTGCAAGTCTTACGTGGCTGCTACGGGCTGAGCAAGAACCGTTCTTACCTACGCATCAAAACCACAACGATAGTTTGTCAAGTTGGTGCTGTTTTAACCTTCGCAAGGACCGGGCGTAGCCACACTCGGTTCAACTAAAGTGAGAGAAACTGACACCCGCCGGTCACCTTTAAGCAACTAGTGCTCGAAGCGGTGAAACCAGTCTCGCGAAAGCGTACGCGTAATGTCGGTCCGGGCCGCTTCATCTCACAATACCGCCGAACCAAAGTATGACATGCTGGTAAGCAGTATGACTTATATCGCCCACAACTCACTTGTGTTCTACTCGTGCACATGACATCAACGCATAAAACCAGGCTCGGATGCCACTGTTGGGTTATGTAGTAATTTCAAAAATTTCCTACGCACACGCAAGACCATGGTGATGGCATAGCAACGAGAGGGGAGAGTGTCTGTCCACGCACCCTGAGACCGAAAGCGAAGCGTTATAACAACGCTGTTGATGTAGTCGACGCCTTCACGATCCGACCGATCCAAGCACCGAACGACGGCACCTCCGAGTTCGCACACGCTCAGCTCGATGACGATCCCGGACTCGATCCAGCAAAGTGTCGGGATGAGTTCCGTCAGACGACGACGGCGCAGGACGATGATGATGCTCCACCGACGCAGGGCTTCGCCTAAGCTCCGCGACGATATGACTTCTCCAGCGCGAGGCTTCGCCTAAGCTCCGCGACGATATGACCAAGTGGAATATGGTGGAGGGGGCACCGCACACGGCTAAGGAACGATCCGTAGATCAACTTGTGTGTCCATGGGGTGCCCCCTGCCCCGTATATAAAGGAGGAGGGAGGAGGAGGCCGGCCCTAGTAGGGTGCGCCATGGGGAGTCCTACTCCCACCGGGAGTAGGATTCCCTTTCCTAGTCCAACTAGGAGTCCTTCCATGTATTAGGAGTAGGAGACAAGTAAGGGAAGAGAGAAGGAAGGAAGCAAGGGTGCGGCCCTCTCCCTAGTCCAATTCGGACTAGGCCATGGGCGCGGCCTGCCCTAGGCAGCCCTCTCTCTTCTGCAGGCCCAATAAGGCCCAATACTTCTCCCCGCGAATTCCCGTAACTCTCCGGTACTCGAAAAATACCTGAATCATTCGAACCTTTCCGAACTCCGAATATAGTCGTCCAATATATCGATCTTTACGTCTCGACCATTTCGAGACTCCTCGTCATGTCCCCGATCTCATCCGGGACTCGAACTCCTTCGGTACATCAAAACTCATAAACTCATAATAAACCGTCATCGAATCCTTGTTGCGGACCCTACGGGTTCGAGAACTATGTAGACATGACATAGAACTATTCTCGGTCAATAACCAATAGCGGAACCTGGATGCCCATATTGGCTCCTACATATTCTACTTAAGATCTTTATCGGTCAAACCGCATAACAACATACGTTGTTCCCTTTGTCATCGGTATGTTACTTGCCCGAGATTCGATCGTCGGTATCCAATACCTAGTTCAATCTCGTTATCGGCAAGTCTCTTTACTCGTTCCGTAATACATCATCTCAACTAACTTATTAGTTGCAATGCTTGCAAGGCTTATATGATGTGTATTACCGAGAAGGCCCAGAGATACCTCTCCGACAATCGGAGTGACAAAACCTAATCTCAAATACGCCAACCCAACATGTACCTTTGGAGACACCTGTAGTACTCCTTTATAATCACCCGATTACGTTAGACGCTTGGTAGTACCCAAAGTGTTCCTCCGTAAACGGAGTTGCATAATCTCATAGTTACAGGAACATGTATAAGTCATGAAGAAAGCAATAGCAACATACTAAACGATCAAGTGCTAGGCTAACGGAATGGGTCATGTCAATCAGATCATTCTCCTAATGATGTGATCCCGTTAATCAAATGACAACTCATGTCTATGGTTAGGAAACATAACCATCTTTGATTAACGAGCTAGTTTAAGTAGAGGCATACTAGTGACACTCTGTTTGTCTATGTATTCACACATGTATTATGTTTCCGGTTAATACAATTCTAGCATGAATAATAAACATTTATCATGATATAAGGAAATAAATAATAACTTTATTATTGCCTCTAGGGCATATTTCCTTCACTACCGCCGTTGTGCCGCATCATCCCTTCCTCTTTGGGGAAATACCGATGTAACTTCAAGCGACATCAGCTAAGAAACTCCATAATGCTTTTTTTATGGGCCAGAAGGAACACATTGGGCCCTGGTTGCACCTGGGGGGAATCCCAAGGAGGGGACAACCCACCAGGGCACGCCAGGAGGCCCAGGCGCGCCCTGGTGGGTTATGCCCACCTCGGGTGCCCCCCCGGACTGCCACTTTGCTCTTTAAATACCCCAATACTCCAGAAACCCTAGGGGAGTCGACGAAGTATTCATCCAGCCGCAGCAGAGTCGAGAACCACCAGATCCAATCTAGAAACCATCTCGGATGGGGTTCACCACTTCCATTGATGCCTCTCCGATGATGCGTGAGTAGTTCTTTGTAGACCTTCGGTCCGTAGTTAGTATCTAGATGGCTTTCTCTCTCTCGCTGAATTCTCAATACAATGGTCTCTTGGAGATTCATATGATGTAACTCTTTTCGTGGTGTGTTTGTTGGGATCTGATGAACTTTGAGTTTATGATCAGTCATATCTTTTTATATCCATGAAAGTTATTCGAGTTTCCTTGATCTCTTATATGCATGATCTCTTATAGCCTCGTATTTCTTCTCCGATATTTGGGTTTTGTTTGGACAACTTGATCTATTTATCTTGCAATGGGAAGATGTGCTCGGTAGTGGGTTCGATCTTACGGTGCTTGATCCCACTGACAGAAAGGGTAACAACACGTATGTATCGTTGCTACTAAGGATAAAAGATGGGATCTATATCTACGCAATAGATAAACGGATCTTGTCTACATCATGTCATCGTTCTTATTGCATTACTCCGTTTCTCCATGAACTTAATACACTAGATGCATGCTGGATAGCGGTTGATGTGTGGAGTAATAGTAGTAGATGCACGCAGGAGTCGGTCTACTAATCTTGGACGTGATGCCTATGTAATGATCATTGCCTGGATATCGTCATAATTATTTGAGGTTCTATCAATTGCCCAATAGTAATTTTTTTACCCACCGTTTGCTATTTTTCTCGAGAGAAGCCACTAGTGAAACCTACGGCCCCGGGGTCTTCTTTCTCATATATTTGCTTGCGATATACTTTTCCTTTGCATTTTTATTCAGATCTATTAAATCAAAAATACAAAAATACTTTGTTGCACTTTATTTTATTTACGATATATTATTTCAATCTATCACAAATTTCTGGGATTGTTACCCGAAAGGGATTGACAACCCCTTTAACACGTCGGGTTGCGAGGTGTTGTTATTGGTGTGTAGGTGTTGTTTACGTTGTGTTGCTTGGTTCTCCTACTGGTTCGATAACCTTGGTTTCATCACTGAGGGAAATACCTACCTTCGCTGTGCTACATCATCCCTTCCTCTTTGGGGAAATACCGACATAGTCCTAGCAGACAGGAGCTTTCTATCGCTATAGTCAGGGAGCAATTAGGTATGTACTCATCGAAAGTCTTATCAAGTGTCTTGATCTATCTCTATAGATCTTGATGCCCAATATGTAAGCATCTTAGCCAAGGTATTTCTTTGAAAAACTCCTTTCAAACACTCCTTTATGCTTTCCAGAAAATTCTACATCATTTCCGATCAACAATATGTCATTCACATATACTTATCAGAAAGGCTGTAGTGCTCCCACTCACTTTGTTGTAAATACAGACTTCACCACAAGTCCGTTTAAAACCATATGCTTTGATCACCTTATCAAATCGTATACTCCAACTCCGAGATGCTTGCACCAGTCCATAGATGGATCACTGGAGTTTGCACACTTTGTTAGCACCTTTAGATCGACAAAACCTTCTGGTTGCATCATATACAACTCTTATTTAAGAAATCTATTAAGGAATGAAGTTTTTACATCCATTTGCCAGATTTCATAAAATGTGGCAATTTATAACATGATTTGGACAGACTTAAGCATCGCTACGAGTGACAAAATCTCATCGTAGTCAACACCTTGAACTTGTCAAAACCCTTTTTTGACAAGTCTAGCTTTGTAGATAGTAACACTACTATCAGCGTCCGTCTTCCTCTTGAAGATCCATTTATTCTCTATGGCTTGCCGATCATCGAGCAAGTCAATCCAAAGTCCATACTTTGTTCTCATACATGGATCCTATCTCAGATTTCATGGCCTCAAGCCATTTCGTGGAATCTGGGCTCATCATCGCTTCCTCATAGTTCGTAGGTTCATCATGGTCTAGTAACATGACTTCCAGAACAGGATTACTGTACCACTCTGGTGCGGAACGTGCTCTGGTTGACCTATGAGGTTCGGTCGTAACTTGATCCGAAGTTTCATGATCATTATCATTAGCTTCCTCTCTTGTTGGTGTAGGCATCACGGGAACGGTTTTTTGCGATGAGCTACTTTCCAATTCGAGAGAAGGTACAATTACCTCATCAAGTTCTACTTTCCTCCCACTCACTTCTTTCGAGAGAAACTCCTTCTCTAGAAAGGATCCATTCTTAGCAACAAAAATTTTGTCTTCAGATCTACGATAGAAGGTGTACCCAATAGTTTCTTTTGGGTATCATATGAAGACGCACTTCTCCGATTTGGGTTCGAGCTTATCAGGCTGAAGCTTTTTCACATAAGCACCGCAACCCGAAATTTTAAGAAACGACAGCTTAGGTTTCTTGCCAAACCAGAGTTCATACGGTGTCATCTCAACGGATTTAGATGGTTCCCTATTTAAAGTGAATGCAGCTGTCTCTAATGCATAACCCCAAAATGATACTGGTAAATCGGTAAGAGACATCATAGATCGCACCATATCTAATAAAGTACTGTTACAACGTTCGGACACCCCATTACGCTGTGGTGTTCCAAGTGGCGTGAGTTGTGAAACTATTCCACATTGTTTCAAATGAAGGCCAAACACGTAACTCAAATATTCACCTCCGTTATCAGATCGTAGAAACTTTATTTTCTTGTTACGATGATTCTCCACTTCACTCTGAAATTCTTTGAACTTCTCAAATGTCTCAGACTTGTGTTTCATCAAGCAGATATACCCATATCCACTCAAATCATCTGCGAAGGTCAGAAAATAACGATACCCGCCGCGTGCCTCAATACTCATCGGACCACATACATCGGTATGTATTATTTCCAATAAGTCATTGGCTCGCTCCATTGTTTCGGAGAACGGTGTTTTAGTTCTTGCCCATGAGGCATGGTTCGCAAGCATCAAATGATTCGTAATCAAATGATTCCAAAAGTCCATCCGTTTGGAGTTTCTTGATGCACTTTACACTAATATGACCTAAACGGCAGTGCCACAAATATGTTGCACTATCATTATCAACTTTGCATCTTTTGGCATCAATATTATGAATATGTGTATCACCACGATCGAGATTCAATAAACCATTTATATTGAGTGTAATACCATAGAAGATTTTATTCATGTAAACAGAACAACAATTATTCTTTGACTTAAATGAATAACCATATTGCAATAAACATGATCCAATCATATTCATGCTTAAAGCAAACACCAAATAACATTTATTTTAGGTTCAACACTATTCCCGAAGGTCAAGGGAGTGTGCGATGGTGATCTTATCAACCTTGGAATCACTTCCAACACACATCGTCACCTCGCCCTTAACTAGTCTCTATTTATTTTGCAACTCCTGTTTTGAGTTACTACTCTTAGCAAATGAACCAGTATTAAATAGCGAGGGGTTGCTATAAACACTAGTAAAGTACACATTGATAACATGTATATCAAATATACCTTTGTTCACTTTGCCATCCTTCTTATCCGCCAAGTATCTAGGGCAGTTCCACTTCCGGTGACCATTTCCTTTGCAGTAGAAGCACTCAGTTTCAGCTTGGGTCTAGCTTTGGGCTTCTTCATGGGAGTGGCAACTTTATAGCCATTCTCTTTGAAGTTTCCTTTTCTTTTCCTTTGCCATTTTTCTTGAAACTAGTGGTCTTGTTAACCATCAACACTTGATGCTCTTTCTTGATTTCTATCTTCGCCGATTTCAGCATAGAGCTTGGGAATCTTTTTGGTTATCCCTTGCACATAATAGTTCATCACGAAGTTCTAGTAGCTTGGTGATAGTGACTAGAGAACTCTGTCAATCACTATCTTATCGGGAAGATTAAGTCCCACTTGATTCAAGTGATTGTAGTACCCAGACATTCTGAGCACATGCTCATTGGTTGAGCTATTCTCCTCCATCTTGTAGGCAAAGTACTTGTCAGAGGTCTCATACCTCTCGACATGGGCATGAGTTTGAAATACTAATTTCAACTCTTGGAACATCTCATATGCTCCGTGGCGTTCAAAACATTTTTCAAGTCCCGGTTCTAAGCCGTAAAGCATGGTGCACTAAACTATTAAGTAGTCATCATATCGAGCTTGCCAAACGTTCATAACGTCTGCACCTGCTCCTGCAATAGGTCTGCCACCTAGCGGTGCATCAAAGACATAATTCTTCTGTGTAGCAATGAGGATAATCCTCAGATCATGGACCCAGTCCGCATCATTGCTACTATCATCTTTCAACTTAGTTTTCTCTAGGAACATATCAAAAACATAGGGGAGCTACAACGCGAGCTATTGATCTACCACATAGATATGCAAATACTATCAGGACCAAGTTCATGATAAATTAAGTCCAATTAATCATATTAATTAAGAACTCCCACTTAGATAGATATCCCTCAAGTCATCTAAATGATCATGTGATCCATATCAACTAAACCATGTTCGATCATCACATGAGATGGAGTAGTTTTCAATGGTGAACATCTCTATGTTGATCATATCTACTATATGATTCACGTTCGACGTTTTGGTCTTCAGTGTTCTGAGGCCATCACTACAAAAAAATACACTTCCATGATGATACGTTTTTGTCACAATAGGTCACATTTTCTATCATGCATGTACATCCATGACGATTTTATGACAGAATCAAAATAGTCATACCTGTTGCTGTCGTAGAAGTGTTCCATGTCATTACCAAAATTATCATCACGGAAGTGTCCACTTCCATGACGATAAATCGCGCATCATAGAAGTGCTTTCGTCAAGGGTGACCAACACGTGGCATCCACCATAACGGCTCGCCGTTAAGCTATCGGGTCCGGTTTAGGATCCGATAACCCGTTAACAGCCAGGACCAATGGTGATTTTCCACGTGTAAAATTCTCATTGGCCGGATTTTCCACTACTAAATCTCATTATCTGCTCCTCGGTGGGCCAGATGTCGCCTGAGGGAGTCCTGGATTAGGGGGTGTTCAGATAGCCAAACTATGACCTTTGGCCGGACTCCTGGACTATGAAGATACAAGATTGAAGACTTCGTCCCGTGTCCGGATGGGACTTTCCTTGGCGTGGAAGGCAAGCTTGGCGATACGGATATGTAGATCTCCTCCCATTGTAACCGACTCTCTGTAACCCTAGCCCTCTCCGGTATCTATATAAACCGGAGGGTTTTAGTCCATAGGACAAACAACAATCATACCATAGGCTAGCTTCTAGGGTTTAGCCTCTCTGATCTCGTGGTAGATCTACTCTTGTACTACCCATATCATCAATATTAGTCAAGCAGGAGTAGGGTTTTACCTCCATCGAGAGGGCCCAACCTGGGTAAAACATCGTGTCCCTTGTCTCCCGTTACCATCCGCCTAGACGCACAGCTCGGGACCCCTACCCGAGATCCGCCGGTTTTGACACCGACATTGGTGCTTTCATTGAGAGTTTCTCTGTGTCGTCACCTTTAGGCCCGATGGCTCCTTCGATCATCAACAATGATGCGTCCAGGTGAGACTTTTCTCCCGGACAGATCTTCAGATTCGGCGGCTTTGCATCGGGCCAATTCACTTGGCCATCCGGAGCAGATCGAAGCTACGCCCCGCCATCGTGTCAGATTTGAAGTTTGAACTACACGGCCGACGTCCGCGGAGACTTGATCTTTGACGGGTTCGAGCCACAGCCAAGCGCGCCGCACTGTCACGATGGGCATGATCTAGCTCTGCTGCCGAACAGTGTCCTGGAGGCTGCACCAGTGTCCGCTCTGACCCTTAGCTCGGAGCCGACTGCGCCAATCGAGGACGGGTGGCTGGACAACGCCTCAGGGGCTGCAATCTCTACGGCGATCGAGCCGAACACCATACCTGTCCGTTGCGAAGCTCGTGACTCCAAGGTGCCGGACTCATCTCCGGACTCCGAACCTTCCACGCCCCTGCCAATCGAATCCGATTGGGCACCGATCATGGAGTTCACCACCCGCAGACATCTTTCAGCACTCGCCTTTCGGTGACATTCTGAATTCACTAAAGTCGCTCTCCTTATCAGGAGAGCCCTGGCTGGACTATGGTCAGCGAGGTTGGGATGCAGACGACGAAGAATTTCAAAGCCCACCCACCACCCACTTCGTAGCCACTGTCGATGATTTAGCCGACATGCTCGACTTCGACTCCGAAAACATCGACGGTATAGACGACGATGCAGGAGACGACCAAGAACCAACGCCTACAGGGCACTGGAAGGCCACCTCGTCACACGACATATACATGGTGGACATCCCAAATGAAGGGAATGGTGATGGAACAACGGAGGATGACCCCTCCAAGAAGCAGCCTAAGCGTCAGCGTCATCGGCGCCGCTCTAAATCCCGCCACAGTAAAAACGGCGATTCCGGCACCGGAGACAATAACACACCGAACAAAGGTTTAAGACAACCCTCCAAAGCAGGATTCAGCACAGAGGATGGAGAAGCCAGCCTCATGAGAGAGCGGCGCAGAGAGGTAGAGGACGATAATTACATGCCTCCCTCCGAAGACGAGGCAAGCCTCGATGACGACGAATTTGTCATGCCTGAGGATCCCGTCGAACAAGAGCGTTTCAAACGCAGGCTTATGGCCACGGCGAGCAGCCTCAAGAAAAAACAGCAACAACTTAGAGCTGACCAAGACCTGCTAGTCGACAGATGGACTGATGTCCTTGCGGCCGAAGAGTACGAACTCGAATGCCCCTCCAAGAGTTACCCAAAACGCAGGCTGCTACCCCGATTAGAGGAGGAAGCACCTAGACCTACATCACCAGCGCATGATATGGCCGACCGGCCACCTCGTGGCCGTGACAGAGAGGCCTCTCGGTCCTCCACTCAAGCCGCACCCCGGCGTCGCTCAAAGAATACCAGGGCACGGGGAAATGCGCCAGAACTACGAGATATATTGGAGGACAGGGCAAGGCAAACAAGATCGATCTATGGATCACGTGGGCGCCCCACGACAGGTGACAATAACCGTCATGCCGGATATGATAAATCCGGCCGGGCTGAACACAGTAGACAAAGCTCATTTGAGCTACGTCGTGACATAGCCCAATACAGAGGCGCCCCACACCCACTATGCTTCACAGATGAAGTAATGGACCATCAAATCCCCGAGGGTTTCAAACCCGTAAACATCAAATCATACGATGGCACAACGGATCCGGCGGTACGGATCGAGGATTATCTCCTTCATATCCACATGGCCCGCGGTGATGATCTACACGCCATCAAATACCTCCCACTCAAGCTTAAAGGACCAGCTCGGCATTGGCTTAATAGCTTGCCAGCAGAATCAATTGGTTGTTGGGAGGACCTGAAAGCCGCATTCCTCGACAACTTCCAGGGCACCTATGTGCGACCACTAGACGCTGATGACCTAAGCCACATAATTCAGCAGCCAGAGGAATCAGCCGGACAATTCTGGACACGGTTCCTAACCAAGAAAAATCAAATAGTTGATTGTCCGGACGCAAAGGCCCTTGCAGCCTTCAAGCATAACATCCGTGACGAGTGGCTTGCCTGGCACCTAGGACAGGAAAAGCCGAAATCCATGGCAGCCCTCACAACACTCATGACCCGCTTTTGCGCGGGAGAAGACAGCTGGCTAGCTCGTAGTAATAACATGACCAAGAGCCGTGGTAATTCGGATACCAAGGACAACATTGGCAGGTCACGTCGCAACAAGCAAAAGCGCCCGATTAACGGCGATAATGCCGAGGATACAGCGAGTTAATGCCGGATTCGTGAGGCTCTAAACCCGATGGAAAAAGCCATTCAAAAGAAATACCCAGGCCCGCCCAATTTGGACCGAATACTCGATCGCTCATGCCGATACACGGCACTTCGAAACTCCAGCCAACCACACCAACAGGATTGTTGGGTGTTCAAGCAGAGCAAGTTAAACGCCGAAAACAATGACAAGGGCTGCATAGCAATGACGAGGAGGAGCCCGCCGCCGAACAACAGGGGAAGCGTTCCCCCACAAGTGCGGACAATGAACATGATATACGCAACCCACATACCCAAAAGGGAGCGCAAGCGCACTCGAGGACGATATGCGTTGGAGCCAGTCGCCCCAAAATTCAACCCATGGTCCTCCTGGCCGATCACTTTTGATCGAAGGGACCACCCCACTAGCATCCGCCATGGCGGATTCGCCGCATTGGTTCTAGACCCAATCATTGACGGATTTCGCCTCACTAGAGTCCTTATGGACGGCGGTAGCAGCCTGAACCTGCTTTATCAGGATACAGTGCGAACATGGGCATAGATCCCTCAAGGATTAAACCCACAAAGACAACCTTTAAAGGCGTCATACCAGGTGTAGAGGCCAACCGTATAGGCTCAGTTACACTTGAGGTGGTCTTTAGATCCCCGGATAATTTCCGAAGCGAGGAGTTAATCTTTGACATAGTCCCGTTCCGCAGTGGCTATCACGCACTGCTCGGACGAACCGCATCTGCAAAGTTCAATGCGGTGCCGCACTACGCATACCTCAAGCTCAAGATGCCGGGCCCTCGAGGAGTCATTACGGTCAATGGAAATACCGAACACTCTCTCCGAACGGAGGAGCATACGGCGGCCCTCGCGGCGGAAGTACAAAGCAGCCTCTCAAGGCAATTCTCCAGTCCGGCCATTAAACGTCCGCACACCGTCAAGCGCGCCCGGAGTAACCTGCAACAAGACCGCCCGGCACGTTCTGAGCACGCGTAGCAATGCGGCCCCAATCCCAGCCCTCGCAAAATTGCAAAACCAGTACTACGTGTACATAACTACGCTCTGGAAATACCATGGGCACAGGGGGAGGGGCACGACCATGGCACGCCCAAAATGCGGCTCAACCGCACAAGGGGCTCCCGATTTCGTGATTCTTTTTTTTTCTTTCTTACTTTCAGGACTCCACTTTCTGGAAGGCCTGTCCGGCAGTACAATCGCCGAACACACGATGCAACAGCCAGAGGAGCAGAAAGCTACGTCGAGTGTCCAGGTGGTCTCTATAACGAGCAGTATACTTGTTTCACATATCATCCCGCAGCTCGCCCCTGGAGGGGGACATGTTAAATAGTCCTATCTCTTGCTTATCGCACTATTTGTATCGTTATGATTTTACCACAGACTTTTCGAATAAACAATGAATAGCTTTTGTCTATTATTGCATTACCTTTTTTTATAAAAATATGTTCAGTTATGACATAATGCAACCGTACACTTTGGTACGACTAATACACCGTGGGCTTATGCATTCCCAGAATATAGTGTGAGAAGTCCGAACACTCTCATGAGTGCGGCACCCCGAACTTATAGCATTATATGCATCAGCTCCGAATCATGTCTTGCGTCAATAGTTGGGTTTGCCCGGCTTCCATGTTTTGGTGCCTTACGTTCTGTTATATCGGCTAAGGTAGCACTGGGAGAACCACTGCGATTGTGCCCTGGTTAAGCCGGGCTAAGCACCTCAGTGGAGAAAGCTAAAACTGACCGTCATGATAGGGAGAGAGTTGGTCGCTGTTCGAGAGGTTTTCGAGTCCCTAAAGACTTATGCCGCTTAGAGCGAGGAGTCGGCTTTGTCCGGCCTAGGCGTGGATAGCGCCCCGAACTCGGTCATCTGAATACTAGGGGCTTCGCCGAAATTTAAAATTATAGAATTCTATGGCTAAGTGAGAGTGTTCAAGCATTATAGTCCGATTGCCTTGTTCGTTGTGTTGAGCGCCTCCCTTGAAGGACCCAATAATGTGAAAGAGAGCGCTCAAGTTTATCCCAAACACCCCAGCACTCGCGGCATGGGGGCAGAAGCCGACGACTCGCCATCTCTCAACTTTGATAAACGACCGCACAGAAGGTAATATTTTAAATTCAAAAGCGTTGCTTAGCGCATATGAAACAAGTTTTCAGCGTACAGGATTACAAATGCGAATTTACTCAAAAATTACATCTTTGGAGCACTCATCCGCTATACGGCGGGCACCGTTCAGGACACCCTCATAATACACTCGGGCTTGCGATGCTCCTTGCCCGGCGGTGGTCTGTCCGTCACAAGCTTCTCAGCGTCCATCTTGCCCCAATGCACTTTAGCACGGGCAAGGGCCCTACGGGCACCTTCGATGCATACGGAGCGCTTGATGACTTCAAGCCTTGGACAGGCATCCACCAGCCGCCTTACCAGCCCGAAGTAGCACCTGTGCATGGCTTCCCGTGCCACAGCCGGACTGCGAGACCCTTCATGGCCTGTTCGCCACCTTATGGAGCTTGACCAGCTGCTTCACTGGTCGCTCAAGGGCACCAGTGTCCGCCTCAAGATCTCGAGACCGAACACCTTCTCCGCCGAGCTTCCCTCTTCGCTTGGTAGAATGTGGCAGCGTCGGACACACTCCGGGAAGATCTGCGAATGCTCCCCGGAGAGCTCCGACTCGGGTAAGTAACAAGTAATTCACTTTCGCATGCTTGCTTTGCATAAAGAATGCCTTACCCGCCGCTATCTTCTTCATCGCCTCAATTTCCTGGAGGGCTTTTTGGGCATCGGCTTTGTCAGATTTGGCGCTCTCAAGCGCCGAGGTGAGCTCGGACTCTCGAGTCTTCGAGTCATGCTCCAAACTGTCGTGTTTTTTCACGAGAGCCTGGAGCTCTTGCTGCACTGCCGCCACCCGCGCCTCCTACTTCTCTCGCTTCGCACGCCCACGGCCGCATTGTTTCGGCCTTGGACAACGCCTTCGTGGTCGCCACCTCGCTCGCGGGCCCCTGATACCCACGCTGATCCCGACATTTTTGCAACCACATCTTTTATATATACTTACATAAGGTATTACTTACCTTCCTTGTCCTCGAGCTGCTTTTTGGCAAGGCCGAAGCTCGTCCTCGGACCGCCGAGGCTCGCTTCAATGCATTAACCTCCGCATCAAGGCGGCAGAGGTCAGCAGCACAACCTGCATTCCCATATTGACATACTTATGTTAGACTCCTGCGTATATCTTTTTGATCCTCAGTACGGCTTTTCTTTCCGAACACCAAACTGAGCATCAGGGGCTACTATCTGATAGATTGAGATATTGGAGAAGTAATTGTTGTATTGATTGGGGCCTCAAGGGCTGTTTATATAGATTACAAAGCTTGGGCTCCAAGACTAGACTAATAGAGATAGATTACAATATGAATAGACTTTATACTCTAAGATCCCGCTGCAGTCTCAACGTCGGTGAAACAATGTTGAGGCTGGAGCGTATGTCGGTGAACGATGCAATCGGGGAGTCCTTTGGTAAAAATTTCAGCAAATTGGGCACTTGTAGGAACATGAAGAACGCGAACCTCGCCAAGAGCCACCTTTTCACGAACAAAGTGAATGTCAATCTCAATGTGCTTTGTGCGACAATGTTGAACTGGATTGGAAGCCATGTATCTGCAGAGATGTTATCACAAGAAACAATGATAGCACGTGGGAGCGGATGATGAAGTTCAACGAGAAGCTGCCGAGCCACACCACCTCGCCACAGGCGTGAGCAACCGCCCTATACTCAGCCTCAGCAGAAGACACGAAACTGTTACCGCCTTTTAGAACACCAAGAAACAAGATTATCACCCAAATAAACGCAAAATCCGGATGTAGATCGTCGAGTATCTGGACAACCTGCCCAGTCTCGCATCGTAATAAACTGTCAAGCTTGTAGGTGAAGAAGAATTAATAAGGAGACCGTGATCAAGAGTGCCTTTTAAATGGCGGAGAATGCGCCCGACATGAGCTGATGAGGAGCACGAGGATCATGCATAAAGAGACAGCTTGCTGAACTGAATAGGAGATTTCGTGACAGTGTAAGTGGCATATTGAAGAGCGCCCGATGATGCTACGATATAAAGTAGGATCACCATCACCGACAGCTTAGCACCAATGTCGGCTGGAGTACGAGAGGGTTGACAATCGACATACCGTAACGAGAAAGCAAGTCCAAAATGTATGACCGTTGAGAAAGAAAGAAGGAAGATTTAAAGCGAGAAACATGAATACCTAGAAAATGATGAAGAGGACCAAGATCAGTCATGGAAAACTCCCGATTGAGAGAAGAGATGGTATGTTGAAGAAAAGAATCAGAACTAGCCGTGAGAATGATATCATCAACATAAAGCAAGAGGTAGGCGGTGCGAGTAGAAGACGATAAACAAAGAGAGAAGAATCGGATTTGGAGGAATAAAGCCTATGGTCTGAATAAAAGTAGCAAAGCATTGAAACCATGCACGAGGAGCTTGTTTAAGGCCATAAAGAGATTTGTTGAGGAGACAAACAAAATTTGGAGATGAGGGATTCTCAAAACCAGAGGGTTCGGCAATAAACAGTTTCATTGAGAGTGCCGGGAAGAAAAGCATTTTAACATCAAGTTGATGAATAGGCCAAGAAGAGGAAACAGCAAGACTAAGAACAACACGAATAGTGCTTGGTTTAACAACAGGAGAAAAGTCTCATCAAAGTCAATACCAGGCTATCGAGAGAAACCACGACACACCCAACGAGCTTTGTAACGAAAGCGAGAGTGCCATCGGAATGAAATTTATGACGAAAAACCCATTTGCCGTAAACAATGTTAACACCAGGAGGTTTGGGAACAAGAGTCCATGTATTATTTTCTGTCAAGAGCTTCAAATTCATCGCGATAGCACAAAGCCGAGAGAGGGTCAAGAAGAACTCGCTTATAACTGGTTGGAATAGGAGAGATGGTTGGGGTGGCGGTAAGATTGAGACGTTTGGTGGGGAGAAGAAATCCTCGTTTTCCACGGGTGCACATGACATGATCATTGGTGAGCGGTGGTATAAGAACGGCATTGGGTGGTAGTGGGTTTTCGGTTGAAGAGGACGGTGAGGAAGAAGAATCAGAGGTGGTGGGTGTCGAGGGGGTTGCCGTGGTAGGATGTGGTGAGAGAAAGACGGCTGGGGTAGAGGATGCAGTTGCGGGAGAGGTGGGGGACGGGGCAGGAGGGTGGCTAACGTTGGGCGATTCCGGCTGAGAGACGGAACAAGATTCCATGGCAGCAGAGATGACCGAAGGCCGAATTAGGGAAGGGGTTTTGGTGGTAGCGGATTGTGGTGGAATTGGTGTTGTGGTTGTAGTGACAGAAAAAGGAAAAGTATTTTCATCGAATGTGACATGACGAGAGAGAATGATATGACCAGAAGATGGTTCGAAACAATGATATCCTTTGTGATCATCAGAAAGACCAAGGTGAATGCAAGGTAGTGAGCGTGGTTCTAGTTTGTTGGAGGCGGTAGAGGCGATGTTGGGAAAGCATAGACAGCCAAAAACACGCAGAAAAGAATAGTCAGGGTGGGAGAGAAAAAGAGATTGGAAAGGAGAATAAAGAGGGCACATTTTAGTTGGTCGAATATTAAGAAGGAGTGTGGCGGTGCAAAAGGCTTCAACCCAAAAACGGGAAGGAAGAGAGGCTTGTAAAAGCAATGTGCGAAGAACATCATTAATAGAGCGAAGACAGTGTTCAACTTTACCATTTTGAGAAGATGTATAAGGGCATGAAAAGCGAAGAAGAATGCCTTGGGAGAGAAAGAAGGTGCGGTTTTGGGTGTTATCAAATTCACGACCGTTATCACATTGAATAAATCGAATTGGCAAGCCAAAGTGTGTGATTACATATTGTCGAAAGTTGAGAAAGATTGCAGGTACTTCAGATTTAGCGCGGAGAGGAAAGGTCCAAGTATAGTGAGAATAATCATCCAAGATCACAAGATAATATTTATAACCAGAAACACTAGGGACTGGGAGGTCCATAAATCACAGTGAAGTAACTCAAAAGGAAAAGTACTAATGGTAGTAGAGGTTCCAAAAGGTAATCTAACATGTTTGCCGCATTGACATGCATTACAGAGAGAGGGATTATGGGGACTGCTAGAACTAGGGATACAAAATTCTTGGAGTAAAGACTTCAAAGTGTTTTTGCTGGGATGACCGAGGCGACAATGCCATAGATCAATGGATTCGAGCATGGCACGAGGGGTGGATGTGGGCGCGCCATGAAGAGGATAAAGATCGCCCCGTGCTATTGTACCGAGCGAGGACCGTCCCCGTTGTCAGATTCTTCACAGACAAACCAAAAGGGTCAAAGGCCAGGATAACTTTGTTGTCAATGCAAAATTTTCTAACAGAAATAAGATTTTTGATGATGGAAGGAACCACAAGAATATTGCGGAGAAGAAAATTGGCATGAGAGGAAGGGATGTAAGAGTGACGGTGCATGAAACAGGATGGTGGAGCCATCGCCAATGGTGATAGTGGAAAAGAAGAAGGAAAACAAGTCGACAATAAATTCATATTTGAAGACATATGCATAGATGCACCGAATCGAAAATCTAATCCGTACAAGCGCTATTGAGGACAAAATTGTTCATGGCGTTGATGAAGGCGGCTTGGTCCCAAGCCGCTGTTGGGGAGGAGCAGAGGGCCAGGAGCTTGCATGTTGACGAGGGGATAGCGGATGGGTAGTATGCGATTGGGGCCTGCATGTTGCCGTGAGAAGACAGGCATGGTGTTGGAGGCGACGGGCGGTCTGGCATGCTGGTAGGCGGAGGGGAGTGGCGGTGTAGACGGCGCCGACGTCCTGGGTCCAAGGAGTCCCGGAGAGCCGGTGGCTGGACGAAGACCGGGGCTCCACGTGCCCGTGTACGCAGGAGGGGCACCATACGGTGAGGGGGCCGACCAAGGCATCGACCAAGCCTCGACGAGGCCAGTCCAAGGATCATGCTGAGGAGGCCATGACGACGGAGCTGGTGGTGCGGGAGCGGTGGATGACGGGTTTGGGGGGGGGGAGGTGTTTGGGTAGTTGTAGAGGAAGAGGTAGGGGATGGGGCGCCGGCAGCGCGGAACTCGGCCATGGAGAATAGGGGCCGAATCGGCCGTGGCGGCGGTGCGGGTGGCGGAGCCATACCAGGTGCGGAAAACCTAGGCGTCAGATACCATGATAGATTGAGATATTGGAGAAGTAATTGTTGTATTGATTGGGGCCTCAAGGGTTGTTTATATAGATTACAAAGCTTGGGCTCCAAGACTAGACTAATAGAGATAGATTACAGTACGAATAGACTTTATACTCTAAGACTATCTATGCGGTAATATTCTTACATATCTTAAATACATACCTCAAAGCCTGCTAGAAGGCTGGCACAGGCTTCGGTCAGCCCGCTCTTGGCGGACTGAACCTTCTGGATCACCGCACTCATAATAGTGCGGTGCTCCTCGTCGATGGAGGCGCCGTTAAGCACATCAGCAGATTATCCGGTGCCTCCGGTTGGACGGAGGTCACCGGCGTTGTAGGCTTGCCCTTCTTAGTAGGGGGCCGCCTACCGGATGCCGGAACCATTGAAGGTTCCGGTGCGGTGTCCGACCTAGGGCCGGACTTAGAGCCCTTTGGGGTTTTATCCCCTTTTTGCCTGGAGTCCGGGAGGTCGCCTTGCGGCGCCTCCAGGACCACCTCCTCCGGGCTTGGCCCCTTTTGGGACGCCACCTCGGCGTCATCCGCGACGCGTGGAGAGGAGGCGGTCGGAAGTGAAGTGTTGTTCACATCCGATTTAACTCAGGGAACCGCCGAAGTTGCCGAGCCCGCCTTGGGCGGACTGCATGATTATACCCGACGGCAGAAGGTACTGTGCAACAAAGGAACGCCATGAGTTATTCTGGTATCCGAAAACTTACGATTTCGCCAGGGGCTTGGCCGTGGGTGGCCACTCTTCTTCGCCGTCGTCGGCGTTGGTGGAGTAGTCCGGAGGGAGGGTCCTTCCCTTCTTGCACCCTCCAGCCCCCCCAGTTGGGGCGGCCTTCCTTTTCTTCTCTCCCCTCGCTGGGGGAGAGGCCTCTCTTTCCTCCTCCCCGTCTTCACGGGAGGAGTCCGCCTCAGAGTCATCGGACGATGAGTCCGACACCACCTGGCGCCGGGAACTCCTTCGAGTTCCCGTGGTCTTCTTCTTGGCCTTTTCTCCGCACCATGTAAGGTGCCGGAACCAAGAGCCCTGGCAAGCGGGCATCCGCTGGTCTTCGGCAAGGGAGCCGATACTCAATCTGCGGGACGCCCCTCGCCAATCCTGTCAAAGGTAAGGGAGTTTAGATCCCGCATAGATTCAAACTATGAAAACAAGTGTCCTGTAAAGGGCAAAATAGCTTACCGTGTTGTCTTGATGCTGCACGCTGAATCCGCGATCCTCGGTAGCGGATGCGGGAGCCTCGGCGCCCTTGAACAACACCTTCCAGGCATCTTCGTACGTAGTGTCAAAGAGCCTGCTCAGGGTTTGGTGTTGTGCCGGATCAAACTCCCACAAGCTGAATGCCCGTTGTTGGCACGGGAGGATCCGGCGGATGAGCATGACCTGGACTACATTGACGAGTTTGAGCTTCTTGCTCACCAGGTTTTGGACGCAGGATTGGAGTCCGGATAGCTCCTCCGAATTACCCCACGACAAGCCCGTCTCTTTCCAGGAGGTGAGCGATGTAGGGAAGCCTGATCGGAATTCGGGGGCCGCTGCCCATTCAGGGTCACGCGGGTCGGTGATGTAGAACCACCCCGATTGCCACCCCTTTATGGTCTCCACGAAGGAGCCCTCGAGCCATGTAACGTTGGGCATCTTGCCCACCATGGCGCCTCCGCACTCCGCTTGTTGGCCGCCCACTACCTTCGGCTTGACACTAAAGGTCTTCAACCATAAACCGAAGTGGGGCTGGATGCAGAGGAAGGCCTCGCACATGACGATAGTTCCCGGACAAATCCAGGCCGTAGTAGAACATGAGTCCCCGGACAAATGGGTGAAGTGGGAAACCTAGTCCGCGGAGGAAGTGGGTGAGAAACACCACCCTCTCATGGGGCCTGGGGGTGGGGATGAGCTGCCCCTTGTTGGGAAGCCGGTGCGCGATGTCATTGGACAAGTATCCGGCCTTCCTCAGCTTTTTAATGTGCCCCTCCGTGATGGAGGAGGCCATCCACTTGCCTCCCGCTCCGGACATGGCTGGAGAAGGTTGAGGTGGGGAGAGCGGACTTGGGCGCTGGAGCTCGAGTGCACAAAAATGGATAAGAAAAGGAGGAAGAAGGCGTAGATGGAAAAGGTGGATCCTTATCCCCTTATATGGACGGAACTATGTGCCCCCACCAGCCTGGTAAAACTCGCTTATCTCCCAAGCGCCGTAAATTAATGGCACAGTTGGGTTACCCACGCCTGTATTGATGAGAATCCCGAATAAGGGACACCGCTCTCGCTCGACAAGACGTGCCAAGGAAACCGCCCGCTAAACATGCCGAGGTGGGACAGTAAAATGATTCAATAAAGGCTTGGCCGTGGTGTGATGTCACGTTGCCGAATACGTCAGTAGATTGGATTTGTGCAAATGTTATTCTCTCTACGGTGGTATGTGGAAATTATTTTGCAGAGCCGGACACTATCCTTGTGTTCAAAATCTTCTATGAAGTATTCGTAGGAGGAACCCGCCTTGCAATGCCGAAGACAATATGTGCGCCGGACTCGTCGTCATTGAAGCCTGGTTCACGGGCTACTGAGGGAGTCCTGGATTAGGGGGTGTTCGGATAGCCGAACTATGACCTTTGGTCGGACTCCTGGACTATGAAGATACAAGATTGAAGACTCCGTCCCGTGTCCGGATGGGACTTTCCTTGGCGTGGAAGGCAAGCTTGGCGATACGGATATGTAGACCTCCTCCCATTGTAACCGACTCTGTAACCCTAGCCCTCTCCGTGTCTATATAAACCGGAGGGTTTTAGTCCGAGGGACTAACAACAATCATACCATAGGCTAGCTTCTAGGGTTTAGCCTCTCGATCTCGTGGTAGATCTACTCATGTACTACCCATATCATCAATATTAATCAAGCAGGAGTAGGGTTTTACCTCCATCGAGAGGGCCCAACCAGGTAAAAACATCGTGTCCCTTGTCTCCTGTTACCATCCACCTAGACGACAGTTCGGGACCCCCTACCCGAGATCCGCCGGTTTTGACACCGACATCGCCCGTCCATTGGAGGAGACATGCCTATGATACGTCGACATGTGGCAGGGCCCAACAAAGGCCCATATAGGTTAAATGGGCAAGCCCAACTAAAGGCCCACAAGATTTTACGGATCATCATGGGCCGGCCCAACTAAAGCCCACAAGATTTTGTGGACCATAATGGGCCGGCCCAGCTAAAGGCCCACAAGATTTTGTGGGCCATAATGGGCCGGCCCAGCTAAAGGCCCACAAGATTTTGCCGACCATAATGGGTCGGCCCAGCTAAAGGCCCACAAGATTTTGAGGACGCTAGTGGGCCGGCCCATTCATAGGCTGCCATGTTTTGGTCCAAATGCCGGCCCATATTTGATCCGGTCCATTAGCAGCCTGCCACGTTCTAGGCCTAATAAAGGCCCATATCAGATCCGGCCCGTTAAAAGCCTACCACGTTCTAGGCCAAATTACGGCCCAGATAAGATCCGGCCCTTTAAGAGGCTTTGGGCCAAATTATGGCCCATATCAGATTCGTCCCGTCAACTTGACGCTATACTTTTGGGCCCACTTGCTAAAGGCCCATTTAGTAATTCGTCCTGATATTAGTTTCGGCCTGTTAAAGGCCAATTTAACATTTCGTCCCTATATTTATTTCGGCCTGTTAAAAGCCCGTTATATAGTTGGGCCTAACTACGACCCGGTTTGCATCCGGCCTTCTCACAGCCGATAATCTGATTGGTCCAAACAAGGACCGAGACAATTTTGGCCTGTTAATGGCCCGTGATGTGATTGGCACAATCATGGGCCGGGGTCTATTTCGGCCTGCTGCCGGCACGTGAGCTGTTCGGCACGTTTCAGGCCCAACCTAGTTTTCAGCCTCCTAAAAGCCCATTGAGTTTTCTTGCGAAAATAGGGTCGGCAGTTTACTCGGCCTATTAATGGCCCGTATCTACTTGTGGGCCAGTTTACATTTAGGCTTGTTAACGGACCAAGATGACTGTGCCCATGATGCGGATCATACATAGTGATTTGCATGACGGCCCGATTATGTACCGTAATTTTACGGTTTGGCCGGTATCAAGATAGGATATATATATATATATATATATATATATATATATATATATATATATATATATATATATATATATATATATATCCACTGGGCATCAAAGTTCGCCACTATGATAATAAAGCACAAGGCATAACAGATTACACACACTAGGCATCAAAGATCACCACCAGTGCAAATAAACATGCCGACAAAATAATATACAAAACTGTCAGCACTTCAATAGAGTTCAAGAAAGGTTAGCCCTGCTCGGGAGCTGCACTGCAAGCAGCTGATCAAGCTGATGAGACTGCGCTTGTTTGACACTTATATCCTCCTCACTCTGAAAGATAAACAAGCAGACAGATGACAGGTTTTGCACATATAAGTATGAGTGCTGACAATTCATCACACTTCTTACTCACGAATAAAGTGACACGGTTTAAAATAGCATTAACACAATATGGTATTGACATTGTGAAGGAGTTGGCAGCTTCACGACACCACTGGATTACAGATCAAGAACTCATAAGTATCAATGGTTAGTGTGCTGTCAATTTATCTCATTTCAGATTGGCAAATAAAGAGACGGTTTAAATTATAGTAGAATATTATGACATTGTTCATAGTTAAGACATTGCAGAATATGACATTGTGCTGTGGTGGGTAGGTTCACGACACCACTGGATTACTGATCAAGAATAGAAGCATACATGCAAAGGCAAAAGAAGATCACTTGCTCAGATAGTTTAATTTACATGGTATGAAGAAGGAACTTGGTTGTACAACCTGAAAACTTAAATTGAGAAGGACAAACTTTTGTTTATGAACTACATAATAAACTTTAAACATGCAATTTGATGCAAACACCAAAAATATATAGCTGTTGTACCATGCCTAACCAAATATACACAACAAAGTTTGAAGGCTTGAGAAGGACAAACTTACATTATTGGTGAAGACAGCTCTATAAAGCCCTTGTCCATGCCGATGGGGGGAATTCAAGAAGTTTACCACGTAATCTTCTTCATAAGCATTGCCTTTATTCTACATTTTGTTAAGAGTAAATATAGATGTGATAATATAAGAAAAAATAGAGAATATTTAAGACAAGATGAAGAGTGATGCTACATGACCAAGTAGCTATAAATGTAAGTACATCGATACAGGCAAAAGGTACAGCCAAGAGCAATGCAGAGCTAAACTTCTTCAGTACCATCGGTGTTATCCAACCTTATGGTAAGAGTAAATATAAATCTGATGTGTAGAAAATGGAGGGTGTCGGTGTCAAAACCGGCGGATCTCGGGTAGGGGGTCCCGAACTGTGCGTCTAGGCGGATGGTAACAGGAGACAAGGGACATGATGTTTTACCCAGGTTCGGGCCCTCTTGATGGAGGTAAAACCCACGCCCTGCTAGATTAATATTGATGATGTGTGTTACAAGAGTAGATCTACCAGAGATCAAAGAGGCTAAACCCTAGAAGCTAGCCTATGGTATGATTGTTGTTCGCCCCACGGACTAAAACCTCCGGTTTATATAGACACCGGATAGGGTTAGGGTTACACGTAGTCGGTTACAATGGTAGGAGATCTACATATCCAGATCGCCAAGCTTGCCTTCCACGCCAAGGAAAGTCCCATCCGGACACGGACAAAGTCTTCAATCTTGTATCTTCATAGTCTTGGAGTCCGCGATGATGATAGTTCGCTATCCGGACACCCCCTAGTCTCGAACTCCTCAAGAGCTCCCTCAACCAGGCTTCAATGACGATTTAGTCTGGCGCAGATATTGTCTTCGCATTGCAAGGCGGGTTCTTGTTCAATAATTTATAGAAGATTGTGAACACCAGATAGTGTCCGCTCGCAAAACAAGTTCCACATAACACCGTAGAGAGAATAATTTTGCACAGTTCGCTGACGTATTCGCGGGCGTGACATCACACCACGGCCAGCTTTTGTATGAATCGCTTTTTATTGTTCCACCTCAGCGTGTTTAGCGAGGTGGTTTTTTGGCACGGCTTATCAAAGCGTAGATCGTGCCCCTTATTTCGGGATTCTCATCAATACGGACGGGTAACCCAACTGCGTCGCTGGCATGCCTTCTATCACAAAGTAGTCCTAGTCGACCACGGGTGGGCTCTTGGTATTCAACCTCTATAACGAGACCAAGGCCCTCTCCTTTTACACCTCTATCGAAGTTCGCCTCGTGCTTCGAAGTTCCAACACCCAAAGCTTCAGATTCATGCGCTTCGGACTTTCGACGTTGTCCGCTCCGACCAGCATGGCTAATGGATGTCTTCTCCATCACGTAAGAAGACGTGCTAAAGCTGTGAGACGCCAGTATCTAACCGCGAGATCTCGTGATAGGCTGCCCTGCTCCAGACAGGTCATTCCCACTCCCGAGCCCGTGAGAACGTGGTGTTCGTGGTCTCACTCCGCCGGGATTTAGGCTTCCCGATGGACCCCTTTGTGCGGGGCTCATGTTTTATTATGGGTTGATTTTCATGACTTCAATCCGAGTCCATCCTCCATATCTCGTCATTCATTGTTGTATGTGAGGCCTTCCTCCATATTACCCCTCACTTTGGATTGTGGCTCAAGACCTTCAAGGTGGAGCCAAAGGCAATCAAGGGGCAGCAAACAGAGTGCGGAGGTGCGGTCATAAGCAAATGCGTTGGTGCTCCGTGGTCCGAGGGCTCTTTTCAAGAGGAGCTTGGTTTATGGCAACGGAGTGGTTCTATATCACCGCCCTGTGGGCACCAAATGGGCGGCGCCCCGCCTTCCGCCAGTCCACCACAGCGGCAAGCGCCATGGGTCAACAAGGGGCTTGACTGGGGTTGTCTAAGGACGCCCTCGCTGCAGGCAGATTCGAGATCTCCGTGAAAGAGGGATCAATCTGCTGCAAGTGGCGCTGGTTATTGTGATCCAGCGCCTTCAGCCCACAAATGTCGCCTCCGCTTGTGGGAATTCAACCGAGGGACCACGAGCCTCCAAAATTTTATGGGCACGACGCCCGCGGAGATGTATAAACTGTTCTTCGGATCACAAGAGAAGTGTTCGGACTTGTCCGAGGAAGCAGGACTAAGCTGTAATCGCCCAGATACTCAAGTAAGTTGTCCTATAACCGGACAAGCTGTTCATTCATTTATTATACATATATGCCCTTTAAAGGAGCCGTTTCTTGAACAGGAGTGGATAGCCAAGGAAAAGTTGATAAGATGTCCGCTCCCTCCCGCAGACCACGCCGATCCCATGTTGACCAATATGTTGAAGGTCGCGCCTTTGAAGAAGGCGAAGGGAGGAGCGGGGAGCAACCGCCTCTCGAAGGAGGCTATCAAGGAAGGAGGGATTAAGAGTCCCACCTTCCGAGGAGAGAAGAGGACCGCTCAAGATCCGGAGGTCAAGGCCTCAAAGAAAGGAAGGAATCTTTGGCGAGAGTCCGCGCGGGAAGTAACCCAGCCGCATTATTTCCCAAGGGATCAGCCTCCAATGAGCCGTAAGTAGAAAGAAAGGGGTCTTGTAAATAAGGAGCATCCTCAGATTTAATTATGAAGATAACCGAATTGTACCTTGTAGTTCGGATCTCAGCCCTCTCAGCAGAGCTCGCCTTCGGGAATCTTCTTCCGAGATGATGGAGAGCGAACGCCCACCGTCGCAGACCTCATATGAAGCGGACGACCCGCAGGTGTCGCCGCAGAGGGTTCCCCAAGTCCGCGGGGCGGAAGGTCCGCGCCAAGTGGTGTGCGGTCGAGGAGCCGAGGGATTTGCTCGGGCGAAGCGGCTATCTCGTAAGATCACTGTGCTCTAATGGGTACGGTGATTGAAAGAATTGCATCCGCAGAGAGCGGATTGCAAGCCGCCGAAGCTTATCGACGGGTTTGAGGTACGCAAAAATAATGTATAAAATGCGCCATGTATAGATAGTAGCCCTCGAGACTCGGTATGTTGTCAAAATTGACGACGTGCGAGGATCAAATTTCGTTTTAACATATTGCCGCCCTAAACAGGTGGCGGGCGTCCGGAGGCCAGCTGGATCGATGAATATGCCGAATCAAGCGGCAACTTGACGAGGCGATGCGGACATCGCGCTGGTCAATAAACGGTTTGACGAGTCACAAGGTATGCGACTTCTATGCGGACACTGTTAAGGGAGCTTGACGCCCATGTCTTAATGTTTGTATGCTTTAATGCAGATGGTGTCGCTGCTGCTGAGGAGCTGCGGCAAAACTTGCCTCGAGCGAAAAGAGCAAGCCAGAGGAGTAATGCGCTGCTTTAAAGGCGGTCAAGAGCTAGAAGCTGAACGGGCTGCTCACTCCGGTTAAAGAGGAGATGGCCGAGATGGCCAAAAGGTTAAGGAATGCTACCGATCGCTACGAGGTTCTTGAAAAGAGCATCAAGTGGAACAGAGGGTTTAAAGAAGGCCGCCGCCAAACCAAGAATGCCCAATCGGCTTCAAAGCTGCCAAGGAGGAGCTGAGTCAGGCCAGGCAATTGCGGCTGGAAACCGCTTTCGCATGGAGGAAATATACAGATCCAAAGTATGCTCCGTTGGATAAATTATGGAGTTCAGAGGATGCTTATATGGACTTGGCGGCGAGCGCTGTGGACGCGGTTGAGCACTTTCGGGGCCAGAAGGGGCACAAAAGGGAAGAGCTATACTGGTCACAATTCCATAGTCCGGAGCGTCCTCTATCGTTGACCGATCGGTTGGCCGAGTGGGCCGAGCTGAATCGATTGTCCGGATTGGCCATGAAGCATGTCTTGACTCACTTGTGGCCGGACGGACCCCAGCCGAAGAGCTATGTTGGTGTAGTGCAACAGTTTCTTGAGCGGTGTGCCAGACGACGCGATGAAGCGATCGACATGTATTGAGGGAGCGCGGATGGCTCTTGCCCGTGTCAAGACATACTGGGCAGAGATGAAGGCCACTGACGTTGCATCCTAGGATTCGGACAGAGGTCGAGTACCTGCCGAGCACTACTTTGAAGAAGTCCTGCGGGCGCTCGCTTAATAGAGACGCAGTGCTCAAGGATATTATGTTTGAATGACATGTATGATTCGTGAAAACAATGTTTCAATGTAATATAAGTGCTTTTTATACTTGTGCGCTCAAGTAGTAAACTACTCCTCAGGCGGCCGCTTATGTATATGTGTATATAACCTGAAAGATGGCAGTCCTGGTTTCAGCCCCCACGCACATAGTGCGGGGTGTTTGCAAAAAGCGCTTTTTCACACTTAATCCAACGCCTTGTCCTGTTAAGGAGGTGGTAGCGAGCAAACCAGGAAACCGGACTATAATGCTTTATCACTTTCACTTAGCCATAGGAGTTCAAGGGTGGGGCTACTATATAGCCCTCGGGGCACCGATTCTCCCGAATTGGGTGCGATGTGCCTCGATCGAAAACCGGTCCTTCGTTAATGCAGAGGAATTCTAAACATTCCCGTGAGTCATCGAGTGGTTGACCAGCCTCTCGCTATATCATGACATCGGCCGCTTTCATCGAGGTGCTCGCTTGCGGCGAACCGGGCACAATCGCAGAGTTCTCCGGTGCCGCGTTAGCCGTGAAAATGGAACGTAAGGCAGCAAAACACAGGAGCCGGGCAACCCAACATTTGACCAAAGACAATGATTCGGAGCTGATGCATATAAGGCCTAATCTCGAGACGCCAATACTCCCTAAGGTATTCGGTCTTTATGAAAATGGGCAAAATAAGGCCCTAAGCCCTTTGTGTCCCGGTACGCAAGAAATTTTTGGTGCGCCAATGCCAAAGCACCAGCCTCCTCCTCGCTTATATTTAAGGAACTGGGGAATGTATATCAACAAGAGACAGTGAAAAAGGTTTACGCAGGGTCTTAATCTGAAAAGAATCTTGCAACGGGTCCCCGATGCACGCCCTGCGCTCGTGGTTCCGTTGCAGCCGTATCCTCGACGGGTGTAGCACGTTGTTCATCTGTAAAAGAGAGGAACTTAGTTTGAAAGAAAAAGGATCGTGCGAAAAATGTACTTAATATTAAATAAACGAAGTACGGTTCGAAGAAGTGAATAAGATGGAGCTTTATTGTCTCTTGTTATACATTCATGCGGCCCTTCGTATGGGGGTATGCCGCAAGTAGGCGCCGGACTCGTCTAGCCGTGTCCAGGGTTTGAATGACCAATTCAGGTTCTTTGCCTAGCAGAGCCGGATAGCTGTGGGGCTGTCAAGGCAGTCTCCCCTTTTCCCGTGCTCGAGTAACGCTTAATACTTCCTTTTAAGGAGATGATGCCGCGTGCACCGGGCATTTTAAGTGTTAGAGATGCATAATGCGATATTGCGTTAAAGCGGCGTAAAGCCTCGCGTCCCAATAGTGCTTGATGGCTACTTTTAAACGGGCGATATGGAAGAGTAACCTTTCGCGACGGAAGTTGTTTGATGAACCAAACACAACTTCTAGCAGATGGAGCCCGTGTAGAGGGTGTATGGGCCGGCAAGACTCCTTTAAAGGAGGTGTTGCTACTGGCTAATTTTGGTTGGGTTTATCCCCATCCTCGGATTGTGTCCCGATATATCGGTTTATGTCATCGCCGCCATCCATGAGGACATGTAAATTGGAATCCGTCGATTATAGGATCCAATATCAAGGCAGTCCATCCTGCGTTCCGGATATTATCGTAATAGTCCTGATGGTCGAATGTGATTGGTTTTGACAACCAATGTGCGGCGCGCCTTTTAGTGGGTGCCGCCTGTTTTTCCTTTGATCACGTGAAGTGAGTTTACTATTTTAACCTTTTGTGGGAAATTCTTTTGTTTTCCGGGCTCGCTTGTGGTGCTCGTCATCATTTTCCTTGGTGTCGAGCCCTTGTGTTCGATATTAAGTCGGCCGAACTGCTTGAAGACCCAACAATCTGTGGGTATGGTTTGCGTGCTTCCGGAGGTACCATGTATTTGACACAAGATGTCCGTAATCTTGTTTAGGTTGGATAGCTCGCCACCGTTATCCTTTAGGGGCATTGTTTTGTTGTTCGCCGAGAGCTTTTGAATCCGCATTTACCGCCGCACTATTTGGGCCATTTTCTTTATTCCGCGCTGATCTTTTCTGCGCCGTGATTTCCCATTTCCATCCCTGATTTCGATGTACTGGTCGCTGGTATCTGCATCTAGCTCGCCAGCTGTCCTCTCCCGCGCAAAAGCGGTCATGAGGCTTGTTAATGCGCCCATTGTTCTTGGCTTTTCTTGGCCGAGGTGTCCGGCGAGCCATTCGCCTCGGACGTTGTGTTTGAAAGCTGCTAAGGCTTCGCGTCCGGACAATGACTATTTGGTTCTTTTTAGTAAGGAACCTGTTCCAGAATTTTCGGCTGACTCTCCGGGCTGTTGAGTTATGTGACTTAGATCGTCTCAGATCCGGAGGGCGGACATAAGTCCCCCAAAATTTGCCCGAATGCGCCCTCGAGCTCTCGCCCAGCTTCCAATGTTATTTTCGGGAGGCTTTTAAGCCAATGCCGAGCTGGCCCTTTGAGTTTAAGGGTAAGTATTTTATGGCGTGAGATCGCCTCCTCTAGCCATGTGTATGTGGAGGATGTAATCCTCGATCCGCACTCCAAGGTCTGTTGTTCCGTCAGATGCCTCTATGTTTACGGGTTTGAATCCGCTGAAATTATGATCCAAAGACCTCATCGGTGAAACATAGTGTGCGCACCCCTATATTTGGGTGTGCCGTGATCTTCGGATTTTGACGATTGCATTGTTTTGACGAGCCAGCTTTCTTGGCCCGTAGATGGACCTAATCGGGCCATCCTCTTGGTGTGAACTTATGCGGATCGTGATATTGGCTTGTGTGCGCGCCATTCACCGCTCTCTTTTCGTCGTGGGTCGCTCATCCGACCGGGTGGCCTTCTTACATTTTAATTGTGGGGCTCTAAGGCCTCCTCGTCAATTCGGCAGTAGCTTTTTTCGGTAGCTCTTTGTTCGGGCGATCGTCAGCATTTATTCAAGGGTGCTGAATACTTTGCTCCATCTGATCCTGAGTGCATCTTCCCTGTTTTGAGCTTCCGCTTCGCTTTTTCAGCTACGCAGCGATGGCGACGAGCTTTTTCTCGAGGTCATTTTGCTCCAATGGTTTGTCCGGCGTGAGGTCGTCCTGACTGTTGTCTTCTCCGGGACAGATTGTTTATCCAAGTTGTCTTGTTCGGACGATTGCTCAATAGCTTGTTCGTTGTCCACCGGTTCGCCCTGCTCTATGGCTGGGTCTTTGTTGAGGCGGACTTTGTTCGGCGCTTACGCTGCCGTTTTTGACCGCCGAGGGATTTATCCTTCGTGAGCGCCCCGCTGTTCCTCGCTCTTCATTTCCTTTAGGTGTATCCACCATGTATACATCATGGATGAGGTTGTCCAGCGTCCTATAGGTGCTGGTTCATTGTTGTCTCCTACATCGTCGCCCATACCGTCGATGTCTTCGGAGTCGAAATCGAGCACGCGTGTAAGCTGGACGATGGCTATGAAGTGGGTGGTGGGTGGGCTTTGAATTTCTTCGTCGTCCGCATCCCAACCGCCCCGACCGTAGTCCCACCAGGGCTCTTCGGATAAAGAGAGAGACTTTAGTGTATTCAGGATGTCGCCAAAGGGCGAAAGTGCCGAAAGATGTCCGCGTCGTGAACTCCATAACGGGCGCCCAATCGGATTCGATTGGCAAGGGCGCGGAGGGTTCGGAGTCCGGAAAGGAGTCCGCTTCTTGAGTCAAGGTCTTTGCAAAGGGCAGGATGGAGTTCGCCTCGATCGCCGAGAGATTGAAGCCCCGAGGCGTGTCCAACCACTCGCCCTGATCGGGGAATCCGCCCGGATTAAAGGTCGGAGCGGATTTTGTGCGCCTCCGTGGCAATCGCTCGCCGCAGAGCTAGATCATGCCCATCGAGACAAGGCGCGCGCTTATTGTGGCTCGAATCCGTCAAGATCAAGTCTCCGCGGATATCGGCCGATAGTTTAAATCTTCCGAATCTGACTCGACGGTCGTGGGCGAAGCCGATCTGCTCTAGATGGCTGCTTAATTGGCCCGCAGCAAAGCCGCCGGACACGAAGATCTGCTCGGGAGAGAAGTCTCACCCTGGAATGCGTCGTTGTTGATGATCGAAGGAGCCATTGGGCCTATCGGCGACGACACAGAGGAACTCTTAATGAAAGCAGCAATGTCGGTGTCAAAACCGGCGGATCTCGGGTAGGGGGTCCCGAACTGTGCGCCTAGGCGGATGGTAACATGAGACAAGGGACACGATGTTTTACCCTGTGTTCGGGCCATCTTGATGGAGGTAAAACCCACGCCCCTGCTAGATTAATATTGATTATGTGTGTTACAAGAGTAGATCTACCATGAGATCAAAGAGGCTAAACCCTAGAAGCTAGCCTATGGTATGATTGTTGTTCGTCCTACGGACTAAAACCCTCCGGTTTATATAGACACCGGATAGGGTTAGGGTTACATAGAGTCGGTTACAATGGTAGGAGATCTACATATCCAGACGCTGTGCTTGCCTTCCACGCCAAGGAAAGTCCCATCCGGACATGGGACGAAGTCTTCAATCTTGTATCTTCATAGTCTTGGAGTCCGGCCGATGATGATAGTTCGGCTATCCGGACACCCCCTAGTCCGGAACTCCCTCAGAGGGCAAAGGAAAATAAGCTGTAGAGTGATGGTACATGTACCACTAGCTATCAATATAAGTACACTGATAGAGGACAACAGGTACTTACAAGAACAATGTAGAGATAAAAATTTTCATTGGCATTGGATATATTCTACACTAATGTAACCATTCATACAGATCAGATAATTTGGAGCGAACAATTGATAAGCAAGCTGTCACATTATGAACCAGGTATGTATGCAAGTACAGTGATACAGGACAACCGGTACTAACAAGAGCAAAGCAGCGGGCAACATATTTACGATATCATGTCGTCCTTTTCAAACCGGAATTCTTCTTCGAGCAGATTTCCTGCAAAAAAGATCCGTAAGGCACATGCGGAAAAGTAGAAGTTCAAATTGTCATGTGATATCATAGACAATACTTCATCCTGGGAATGAGACCAGTGCATAACAAGGTTTTTCCATCCAATGTCTTCTAAATTTAGCACAAGAGACTTCACCGGAAATTCGTTTATGGACTTGCCATCAAAGTGTGATTTCCTCAGGTAACATCGATACTGCTGCAATGCTTCCTTGAAAAGCGCAAGCAAGCCTTGCTCGTCATGACTATCCAGATTGACCCTCACCTACTTACAACAATGTAATGTAAATCATTGACGCGTTCAATCAGCAGAAAACAGGAAAATAATCACCATGAATAATAGCACTTACACATAAGTGGGGCAGGAAGATGTGAAAATGGTGTTTGTCTTCACTATAATCTTCCCATGATGGCAATATATGCATGTAGTCCCTAACAAAATTGAAAGCATTGTCTTTTAAACTGGGAATAACTGGAATGGGGTTCCAATCTGCAGGAATTGGCCGTCTCTGCAGTTGGGAAAGGTCTTCGGCCGGTGGACTTGCTGTACTTTTTGCTGTAGTGGGATTTTTCTGTGGTACGGCTGGTGCTATGGCAACTGAAATCGGCATACCTTTTGCTGGAGTGCAGGTCCTGTGTGGTGGGGCTAGTGGTGTGGCCAGTGAATTATGGGTACAGTCTGCTGGAGTCAGTCCTATGTTTTGTGTCACTGGTTGTAGAGCCAATATAAGTGGGGTGATGTCTGATTTCTCCGGCACCACCATGTTTTTCACGGACTTTGCTGGTGCTCCTTCAGGTTTGGCAATCACCCTCTTCCTTTCTGATGTCTGATGCACAAGAACATCATTTGAGTGGAAAAACATGGTATGATGACAGATGGAATATGTATTGATAATGGATGGGCATGGCATCTTGACATATATGATGAGTAAACTAAGCAAATGGCGGTGCTACAAAGTAGAAGAAATGCAAGACAACTTATGCAAGATACACGCAATCAATAAAACCTTGCCAAATTAGAACAGGCACCTTGATGGGTGAACAGGACAGGCCATCTGCCTTTGACTCCTCGAGGTCAGAATAGTCATTAGGATCATATTCTGAACAAGAATCTACAGGTGGGAAGCGTATGAGTTTCATTGCATCCAGAATGGCACTCAATGCCTTGGTGCCAATTTTGTAAGTCATTGCAGTGTTCCACAATATTGTTCTAATGCGCGGATTCTAATATTCACTGTGATTACGTATAATATCTGAGAAGCATGTAAACATAAATATTAGTGATATTATCTTTGTAATGCAGAGGATATTCTAATATAGGGGCACCCCTGTAAACCCTTGTGTGCTATCACTGGATTCTGATGAGAGAGCCCATGTGTGTTGTAATATGGTGTGTGCATTAATATAATCTGGCAGAAGTACACAAAAAATAGGCTCCAGAAGTAAGGATAGTTGGCAGATGATAGGTTCATAATATACTGTATAGAGAGTTTATTGCCAAACCATGATAACAAGAGCACACAACAACTAGGCAGATCGTACTTTACATAAAAGGGGTACACCATAACCAGGATATATAAATCGGGAAAGTGGAACTGGCTGGAAATTACGGTGTTGTATTGCCGCTACTAATTAAAAGCCTATCGATCACGTACAGGCCAGGTCTATCAGCTGTTGACTACAGATGTCCCTGCTCCCCTTCCTGACAAGGAACATATTGTACGTACTAAATACATAATAACAAAAGAGTAACATGTTAAAGAACATAAGAGGAAGCATATTCTTGAGGTTCCGCTTCATTGCATACAGTGTTGGTTGCCCACTCATGATGAATCAAAGCGCCCAAAGAAATGCAATTCCATGCTGTCTATCTATATGTGGCCACATGCATTTGGAAAATCAAGTGGGAGCATTACCTGACCAATTAAATGTGTGTCTGTTAACTAATATCGATATCATATCACAATTTGTATTTGAAGAAGTAAGCTTTGGACTTATGATTGCTATGTTGTTTAGCTTCAAGAGTGGACTGCTGCTAGTGCGACACAAAGCAGCTACGCAGATCATAGTGTAGATATTACGGGAAAACCGTAAGCATCACAAGTAAAATCAGCAAAGTGGAACTTGCTGGAATATATGTGCTAGTATTGCCGGTACGGCTAGAAAGGCTTCGGATACCAGCTCTCTTCAACTAAAGGTGTGGTACTGTTAATATCCGTGTAACTCTCAAAGGCGACACAGCTCCCTGCATTTCCTTGCTAATCTTATAGGATTCAAGTGGGCAGGCCACTACAATTCCTATTCCTATGTTTACAAAATCTATGAATCAAAGAGGCCCGAAGAGTTCAAAGTGTCCATCACAACCGATCATATATACCTCTACACTGCAAATGTCCCTGCTCATCTTCACTACAAGGAACATACTGTACTACTATCATACTCCCTCCGTTCCAAAATATAAGTCTTTGTAGAGATTTCCACTATGGATCACATACAGATGTATATAGATACATTTTAGAGTGTAGATTCACTCATTTTGCTCCATATGTAGTCCATGGTGGAATCTATAGAAAGACTTGTATTTAGGAACGAAGAGAGTACTTATTAAAGAAGAACGGAAGAGGAACATGCTAAAGAAGAGCAAGCAGATTTTGGATAATAAAATGTTCGTTGCGCAGTGCCCACACATGATGAACCAGGGCGCATTAAGAATGCAACTCCCTGTTGTCTCTCTATATGTGGTGCCCATGCTTTTCGAAAGTAAAGTAGGAACATTAGCTGACCAATCAAACATTATCTATTTTAGTAATATCAGCATCATATCAGATTCGTATTTGAGCAACAAGTTTGGAATTATGAGTGGCACGTTGTTTAGCTTGATGGATTCAGGAGCAGTGCTAAGCAGGTATGATGATGGTACTGAATATAAAGGCATGTCTGCATGCAGGTCACGTGATTTTTGTCATTTGGGTCAGTCGACCATTTCAGGCGGTTGGATGAAGATCCTACGTCTCCTAACCCTTCTTCCTCGTCTCTAATTCTTCCCATAAAGAACACCGCACTGGCCACCGGCCGAACCACCGGCCCCCATCGCCTGTGTTCCTCTGCCACCACCACCCCCCAGCCCTGCCCCCACCCGCGTCGAGTTTTCTTCATTCGGCGAGGCCCCACCACCGCCCCCACAACCACCGTCCCCACCCGAGCCCCTTCCTTCGCACCGGCGATCTCCGGCGAGCTCTCAAAAATCGATTGACCCAATTTTGAAATTTAGTCTACTGTCATTTAATTAGTGTGGAATATAAAATGGGAAAACCATAAGCATTGCGAGTATAGTGTTGAGCGTGCCATGGCGGATCTGAAGGTGCAAACCGGACAAAGGCAACTTCGCAACCAATGTTTGCTTTCAACTAACAAGTAAGTGATGGACAAGAAATCAGAGTAAAGCAGTGGCGATCTATTTTCTTGTTGCGATAAATAAGTTTAGCAGATACGAAAGAGTACCGCCTCTGGTGTGGTGCCGTGTATGCATCTGCTGAGAATTTGACGGTGCTGCAATAGCGATGGGTGTCGGCGGCATGGAAGCAGATCTAGGAGGGTAGACGGTGGCGACGGGGCGCGGTGGACGAGACGGTCGTGGGAGCGGTGCCGGCAAGCTGGACGACGTCGGGGATGAAGCGAGAGGACGGGATGCAAGGATCCCGGTCCGAAGCCGTGGATGAGAGAGGTCGATCTCTTGTAATGGCCGACGGCGTCGGGGTATCAGCTCCGACATTGTGGAGGAGGACGGCGGTGGATGGGGTGGCGGATGGAGGAGGCTGGGTTGGAGAGGGTGTTTTGGCGCCCACGGAGTATGAATGGGGAAATGGAGGGAGAGAGAGGAAGGGGGGAACCATGTCTTCAGGGTGCACTTGTCTCAAATGTGAGGAAATTTACAAACCTAGCCCCCGTTTAAAATTTCCTACATCACAGCAATATTAGTCGGTTGGTGATAGGACGGTAATCTTGCATACACCGAATATTTGCAGACGAGAGTTTGTTTTTGGCGCCCACCGTGTATGAATCGGGGAGGGAGTCGATTTCGGCCGAGGAGACACTGTGTTTTGGCGCACACCGTGTATGAATCCGGGTGAGAGGCGGTTATGTCACGTCTGAGTGAAATTACAAACCTACCCCTATCAAAACCTATAGAAATCGAGCCGATAGGCTTTGCGTGGTAGGGATAGGCAGTATTTTCCATCTCGCAGATTTTGGTTTCAGGCGGTTACTATGAATTTCCCCGCTTCGTTCAAATTTTTGCAGAGCAAGAGTGCATGTTTACCGTGCCAACTCAATTCGAATCCAGTTTGTATTCTATTTTTGTTCGGGCAAGATCCATTTTCGATTGCAATAAAACTATATACATCATTTTTTTATATATATACTTTCAAAAGCACAACAAAGAATTCTGCTCCTTTATATGTATAATATGATTTACAAATACAATGATCTCAAAATCATAAGGTTTGAATTCAAAAAAAATAAACCAAATTATGTTCTTTTAAAAGGTATGGATCAGTAATATCTACATATTAAATAACATAGATGCGCGTGAATTCATATGAGTATGCATGTTTGATAGATCAATTTTGGTTCGAGTATGAATTACATGTATCATCATCTCGAATTCAAATATTTGAATCCCTTTTATGTTGACTCCTTTCACGCCCGTCTCTCTCGCATGCATGCTCCTTCATGTAGCTATCACTCTCTTTTCTCCAGCTCACCCGCACGCTCACTTCATGTTTCTCCTATCTTCGCAAACATGGTCTCTCGACATCTCCCTTGAGAAGTGTCACACTCTCCCTATCGTTATACATTACACAGTTTTCATTATCTCTCATGTCTCTACCGTTCTCTAGTATCACAAGGTACCTAAGCTTTTTTTTCCCACCACCACACACACAGTCTCACTCGTCTTTCACTTTGTCTTCCTCTCTATGGGGTTCTCTCACACACCCTATATGTCTCTAGATATGACTCATACCACTAAAATTACTCTCTCCTACAGACACAACATTTGCTGCGGTCTCCTTTCCATCTCCATCCCAGATATAAAACTGATATTATTCATTTTTTTCCGATCAGACAAACTCCCCCCTCTCTCTCTCTCTCTCACACACACACACACACAACTACTGCTTCCACTCCCCTTCCCAACTACCGTCTCTCTCACACACACACAAAACTCTCGCTTTCGCACCCCGACTCGTCTTTCTCTCAAGAACATTTATCGACTAGCCTCTATATAGGTTTATACACCCGCACACTCGTGCTTCCACTATCGCATACATGTCTCTCTCGCGCTCCTTGTATCTATGTAGATTTTTCTTCCCTTCTTGAGACACGCCCTCTCGATCATGCACACACACACTATCGCCTCATTTTAAGTTGATACCTCTCGCACACACACTCTTTGTGTCTTTGTCACACATGCACTCTGTCCTCCTCCTCTCTCCCTCTCTCTCACACACACATGGGCTTTTTGCAACAACTAGCAAGATGCCCATGGGGGAAAAGGATGAACGAGGGAAGGCCTTATTTGCAAATGTGGAGAGGGGTGTGGGTATCCTTTTGCAAATTGCCATAGTTTCCTTCCTATCCGCCAGATATAAATCGGACGGCCTATATTGCAGGATGGCAGGCACACCATCATCACAAACTCTGTTTTTTATCTCTACTCTTATAAAAAGCATAGTCGGTGATGATGGTGTGCCTGCCATCTTGCAATATAGGTCGTCCAATCTATATCTAACGGATAGGAAGGAAACTATGGCAATTTACCCGCACTCCTCTCCACATTTGCAGATAAGACCTTCCCTCGTTCATCCTTTTCTCCCACAAGATCTTGATTTTCCGTGCAACGCACGAACATCTTGCTAGTAATAGTAGAAATTAGACATATACCACTTCTCGAATTTTGAAACCAACAACATTCCTCCCTTATCTCATCAAAACCGCCAAAGGAATATTTTTTGAGTGAAACATAACATATTTTTAGTGATATACGTATTTCAAAACTAGACTATTTTTTCCATTAAATCGGTGAATATGTATTAATCAACTTTGATCGTGTGGCAACGCATCGTTCCACAATGTAGTGCCTATAGATTTTTTAAGAAGTCAAACTTTGCAAACTTTAACCAAGTTTGTAGAGAAAATATTTATATCTACAATAGCAAAAATATATAATGCGGAACTAAATCATATGATGAATCTAGTGATATATTTTTTGCACTATAGATGTAAATATTTTTCTCCACAAACTTGGTGAAAGTTTGTGAGGTTTGACTTTTCAAAAAATCTATAGGCACTACATTATGGAACGGAGGGAGCAGTTATTACCGCTGTATAATTTTTTGGACACCAAACAAACGGTGGAGTACATATACGAAGAGAAGAGGCGCATGCACGCAGTCGGTCTCTCGCTGTCTCGCACATATGAGAGTTACGTAAAGGCACCGTTAACAAATAAACCCTAAAACCCTAGGTGCATGATTGCTGCATGCGCGGGTACCGGCTACGTGGGGGAGCGCACCTTTGTAGGAATAGCAGCTCGCGTGATAATTTGATCCGTAGGAGTTGATGGTCGGGGCCATAGGTGAACGACCTGGAGGCGGTGGCTCACCAGTTGCCACAGATCGAGTAGCCACGTTTAAAATATCATTTTTTAGCGGGGTAAGAGTTCCGATATTCAATGGTGCGTTATAAGTACTAAGTAGTTTTTAGAACGATTGGTATGGAGCAAAAATGGAATTCATAACTACTACCTCCTTGGTGTATGGTTGTATGGGTTTATGTTGCGAGATGTTGAACCTGGTAGTTCTAGGGAAAATACTATGGTTTAGATGTTGGTTTTCAGTAATGAAAATTAGAAGGGGGAAACCCTTCTTTGATAAAAAAACTAATACCTCCGTTCCAGTTTACTAGTCCCCATCGTAGTTTGGATCAAAGTTTGTCCACGAATTTTACTTGTAAAATGTGAATGGAAAACGAAATTTTGTTATACCCAAACAAAAAAGGACTGGAGGGAGTGATTGCTCTGACATGGACGCGACCTCTCATAGCGCATGCATTGAACCGGCGCACCGGCCAAGAGGGCCCCACTCGCTGCAGGCCCGGCTGAACACGCCTCCTCGCCGCATGCAGCCGGCTTCAGACTGCCCCGCCTGCCTCCATTGAATCCGCACGTGTGCCGGCAACATGTCCTTCCGCGAGCCGGCCGGCATTGTAGAACACAAAAAATGACCAAAATATAATTAATTACGCATGGTCTTGACTTGTTGTGCTCGCAGTGGTAGCAGGAACTAGAGTTTTTTCTTTATTTATTACTCTCCTCACATTTTTTTGGCTTTGAACTGAATCATGGTTGTGGACATTATCTATTAATGTGCAGATATCTGTGAACATGAGTTTGATGTGGAAGTTAAACTTGGAATGTCGGGCTTGCGCGTGAACTATACCATATCCAATGCTTCGTGTGTTATTGAGTAATTGTTGTTATTACATGACCCGAAAAAAAATTATTTTGTGCCACATCAGTAGATGCACGGACATCACAACAGGCATGCTGATTGGATAAACATTTAAACCTAGCTATTATGAAGGAAATTTTGTATTGACAACAGTTTTAGATAGCAGGAGACGCCTAGCCTGCTCTGCCTCTGCTAGCTTATTTCTATCTTCTTACATCTCTTCTTTGGCTTGGGTGAACAGAGCATCTGATTGCTCTTTTCGCTTCTTCAGGAACTCAGCTACATTCTCAAGGGTTGCTGCACGCTTTCTTTCAGCCTTTACTAGAGCCACGAGGACATGAACAGCTGACGGCTCCACCTGGCTTGTGTGTAATCCAGCATCATCTGGGAATTTGCACCTTGTGTCTAATCCAGCATCATTAGGGAACTGGCACCTTGTGTGTAATCCAACCTCATTTTGGAAACATGATCTCGAGGTTGACCATACTTCCCTCCTCACAGGAATTGCATCCTGACATGAAGTTACTTATTTTTTAGATCAATACTCAGAGCAACCCAGATCCATTTAGTAGAAGCCAAATAAACAGGACTCGCAGAAGTGAATTCAAAAGGAAAAATATAAAAATAGACTACAAGGTGAGAACACACACTTCCTACATCAAGCTAAAAACGAAATCATTAGGACGATTAAGACTCTTCTTATTACACATCGAAGAACACGAGGCTAAGAGAAACAGAAACTACAACATATACACATCGAAGAACACAAGGCTAAACGAAAGTAATTGAAAGGGTGTTACTTACCAAAGCTCGTTTTACAGGTTCGGTGCAGCTCCTCTTTAACTTTCCATGCTCCTTGAAGATGTCCCCAATATCCCGTGTTTGGTCTTCATTGCTCCTCTGCACGTTCGCACTCGTGGTTTTAAAATCTCAACATGGCAAGAAAAATATACTACTAGAAATACTCACGCATCTTGTGGGCAACATTAAAGCACTTGTCTACCATGTTAGAGCATCTCCAACAGAAGCACAACGCGCGGCGCTTTTAAAAAAGCGTTTACAGTGCTGAGATCGAGAAGTAGAGATAGAGAGTGGAGACTAGAGAGTACATGATAGTTCTCAGCATAGATATAACATAGATAGATAAAAAAATAGATAGTTCAACTACTCCTTGTCGTCCGACTCCTCCACGGTGATGTCCTCCTCCGACGTCTCAATGTAGGCGTGAAGATACCGATCATCGTCGGATTCCCAGGGCGACGTTGCTCCTAGCCTCATGTTGAATTGTGCGTCCACTTTTCGCGTACGCTTGTCCTCGCGATAGGCGGATCGCTCTGCCCTCCTCTTCTCCCTCTCCGCCCTCCTTTGCGCGTAGAACTCGTGCTCATTTATGATGTCCTGCGGGAAGCATTGGCGCCACAGCGCCATGGCTTCCTCGTCCATCTCGGTGATGCCGAGACGGTACTCCCGCCTCCAGTTGTCGCGACGATCCTCGTCGGTGGTAAGCCATGGCAGAGGCGCGAGCTCCTGCGCCCGCTCCCGCGTCGGCACGTTGGGGAAGTTCAATGTTCTATGAGGCCACCGGAGGCGCCACGCCGCTGCGTCGTACGCGTGGGTGGCCTCGTTGGTGGTGTCGAAATTGCCGAGGCCGAGGTGCATCCCGTGGAACCGGATCTCGGTGGAGAAGCCGCCGGAGGGGCGCGCGTAGACGCCGCGGTATCCCCGAGTTTCCCGGCGACGCGGCGGTGGCGAGGCAAGAAAGAGTGGGGAGAGAGCAGCGGCAAGGCACATAGTGGGGAGAGAGCGGTGGCAAGGCACAGAGCGGTGGGAGGGCATTGGATTTTATAAAGTGCACCGAACGCCGCGCGCCAAAACAAGCTCGCGCCCGACCGATTTTTCCCGCGCGTGCGCGATCCTTTCCCGACGTCCCTGCTATCTCTACTCTCTTCTCTACTGTTATATTTATTTTATATTTAATATTTATCTCTAGTTCTCTACTCTCTACTCTTTTTTTCTTTAAAAACAGATTTGGTGATGATGGTGTGCCTGCCATCCTGCAATATAGGCCGTCCGATTTATATCCGATGGATAGGAAGGGAACTACGGCAATTTTGCAGAAAGATACCCACACCCCTCTCCAGATTTGCAAATAAGGCCTTCCCTCATTCATCCATTTCTCCCACAAGATAAACTACTCATACAAATGCATCTTGATGCGTGCAACGCATGGGCATCTTGCTAGTTCTAAAAAACTTTTCATCATTTGCCACACTACTGGTTGCAGATGAAGAACCTACCCAAGCACAGCGCGATACATGAGCGACGCACAATTACAAGCTGATATTTTGTTGGACAATGGAGGCTATAACCAATTACTTTTACGGGAACAATAGCAACCAGGAAATTTGAAGGGTAGGTATGAACAAAATTGGAACTGCACATGTACAGCTAGGTGATTCAATACACACATTACCAATCGAGGATGAGAACGATGGTCGCGGCGGCCTCTGTGCATCATGGTCGGCAACGGGAGTCAGTTCATTTTCCACGACGGTGGTGCTTCTGCGCTTGGCATCGGCTTCCGGGAAGCAGATCTGAAGACGATGCCGGGGAAGAGGCTCTGTGTACGACGACGACGGTGGACCAGCTCCAGTGCGGCGTATGAGGTCGTCAATGAGGCATATGCGCTGCGGTGGACGAGTGCGCTGATGTAGAAGGGGAGGAGCACGAAGGCTGCGGTGCCGTGGAGAAGTCTATTTTGCGATGGGTATAGAAAATGGGGAGTATTCAGGTGTACTACTCTGGGTGCCGGGGTGGGGTTGGCTGGGTAGGGTGAACCTGAAGTTACGAAAACAGCCCCCCTACCAAGCATCATCCATAGGCCTGTTCCGAAGGCTACGATGGTAACTTCGCACTGCTCGAATGAGGGTCGCGGGAGATTTTCCCGCCGACCTCAAAATTTTGTGACACTGAACTCCCCGTGTGGCGTGGTGGGTGATTGGGCCAAGCAACTTGTGAGTAGTACTAGTAACTACTAGTACTCCCTCCGTTTTTATTAACTTTGCATTTTAGGTTTGACTGAAGTCAAACTTCCTAAAGTTTGACCAAGTTTATAGAAAAATATAAACATTTACCATAACAAATATGTATGATGTGAAAGTACATTCAATAATGAATCTAATGGTATTTATTTGCTACTGCATTGTATATGTTAATATTTTTTGTTATAAACTTTTTGAGAGTTTACAAAACTTGACTTTGACCAATGCTAATACGAAGACTTAAATAAAAACGGAGGGAGTACACATTTGTTTTCTTAGTTTGTACTGAATTAATCATTTGTTGTAATTGTGAAATAAATATATTAGGCTACTGACTTAGAATGTAATGGTCCATACAATTCAATAGTTGCAATCATTGTTGAATTCCAAGATGTATTCGAGGTCTATAGTACTTCACAATATGCTCAAACTCACATAATCCCAGTCAAATGAAAATCTGAATGCATTTCATAGTCATTAATCTGTAGGATGCAACAAAACCAACCATAACTCTACATCATCCATTATAAAAGCAACATTTTGAACACATCCCAATGTGGGAATGAAACGTGTAGAGAGAGCTTGCGAAGATGGAGCAGATAGGGCGGGAAAGATTGTATGTATGTGGACGAGAGAGTAGGAGACAAATCTAACGAGACAGGGAGAGAGATAGAGAGAGAAAGAGAGAGGAAGAAGTTAGGTTTGTGAGAAAGATGGAGACATGTAATATACGTGAGATGTGTGTGCATCGGGATTCTGTACATGTGGAAGGAGAAGAGACAACATGTTTGATGAGAGAGCTAGAAAAACATGGACGAGAGGGGAAGGATCTCGTGGGTTGAGGGATTGATCATTTTGTGCGAGGGAGAGAGGGATTTGTAATTGTGTGCGGGAGAGAGAGGGGGGGGGGGAGGAGTCAGTCAGCCGTCGTCACATCATCCTGCTTCCAAATGGCCCCGCGTTCTCTAGTGCAGTGTGGTCGCCATCTTCGATCTCCTCGATGCCCTCTTTGAAGATTGAGGTCTTGTGCATGCTGGGGTGCAGAGAAGCACAAGCGAGAGTGGTCGCCATATAACCTTGGATGGGGATGAATTGTGTGGTCGGGGGAGGGTGTGTGTGTGTGCGGTGTGTGTGTGTGTGTGTGTGTGTGTGTGTGTGTGTGTGTGTGTGTGTGTGTGTGTGTGTGTGTGTGTGTGTGTGTGTGTGTGTGTGTGTGTGTGTGTGTGTGTGTGTGACAGAATTGAGAGAAATCAAACCTATGGAGAGAAATGTGTGTGTATGTGACGGAAAGCTACATGCTAAATAGGGTTTTCACGAAGAGATTGTGCGTGCGAGATAGAGAGCGATGTGCGGGCCTTGAGGCGGGCAGGGGTCGGGTGAGGGTGTCAAAATGTGTGCGTTGATGCATGTGTTGCATGCCCCCCTCTCTCTCTCTCTCACACACACACACACAAGTAAAATAGAAGACTGTTCTCTCATGTATACACAATGTATCGCCATCTGTCTATGTCTCACTCATGCATGATCATTTGCACATTCACACCTCTCTATGTCTCTATCACACGCACACCGTCTCCACATTGCCCTTCTGCCACAACACACATATGTGTAAGTGCATCTAGTGCCCTTTAGTGATTTTGGTGTATTGAAGACTTATAGGTTAAGGGACTAATGTGTTTATGTGTGTACATAGGTCTATAAGTCTATGAGGAGTTTGATATTTACAGAGAAAGTCGACCCCTAAAAATGAAGTTCTTCGACTGAATACTTTGATATTCTGAAGACTTTCTGAAGACTTTGAAAGTGAATAAATTGGTGTGACCTTGAAGACTTGGTATTCATTTGAGGAACATGAAGCGTGAAGACTTTTGTTTTCGTAGTTTCGTTCTCTCTTTCTTGAGTCATAGGAAACACCGTCTTTTGTTAAAGGGGTCGAGGAAATACTAAGGAAAAATTTCCATGTGATGCTCAACTCAAAACCTACACCTACCAATCCCTTCGAGTGAAGCCTTTGAAATCTCATACAGCTCAGTCAATTTCTTGATGTGAGACGAAGTTCTTCTAGTCGCCGAGGAATTTTTTCTCGACCGAGGAGTTAGGAATTCGCCGGTCTTGGATTGCCTACAATGAGGAACATGATAGCCACGAGGAATTTGAGAGTCAAATTTCCGACCGTTCTTTGTCTCTTGCGCCACCTGTCCCAAAATATCTTATCCACCTAACGGTCATATCATTGAAGGGCATTTATGTCTTATCATGTCGGGCTGCTCCCTAGGCTATAAATAGTCGCCCCCTACAACCACTAGCTGGTTGGCTGCTCCGATAGAACTTGACACTTGTCATTTGAGAGCAACCCATCCTCCGAGGACTTTGAGCTAAAATCATCGAGTGAGGAAAAACCCAAAAACCAAACCCCAACAAACCCAAAGTGATTGAGCATCACTGAAGAGATTGATCCTGCGTGGATCCGACGCTTGTTACCTTTGAAGACTATGCTTCTTCCAGATGGTTAGGCGTCATGGTCTAGAGCATCCAAGAGGAATTGTGGATCGCCGAGTGACCAAGTCTGTGAAGGTTTGGAAGTCGCCTGAAGACTTACCACGAGTGATTGGACAAGGTCTGTGTGACCTTAGTTCAAGGAGAATACGGTGAGGACTTAGTGTCCTGAGCTGCGTGCTCAGCGACTGGGTGTCCGGGACTGTGTGTCCTCGAGTTTAAATACTCAGCCGCTCCAACCATACGTACAACTGAGACAGCAGTTGGAACTGGTCTACCAAATCATTGTCTTCACCAATCTAACTGGTTCTATTTCCTCAACTCTTTCATTTCCTCGTTACTGTGTTGAGTGTTCGTTCATATCTGTGTTTGAAGACTTTGACTGAAGACTTTCTCAATTTCCTCAGTTCAATTCTTCAGTCTGTTTGTCTTCATCTTGTGTTATCCTGTGTTTACGCTTTCTGTACTCTTTGATTGTCTTCATTTCATCATGATGACCATGCTCGCATTCTCTTATGCTTACTTCTGAGTACTTATTCCGCTGCAAGTAGTTCTTCACTTAGGAATTTCCTCACCGGCAAATTCCTCATTGAAGAATTCATAAAAATCGCCTATTCACCCCCCCTCTAGTCGATATAACACACTTTCAATATGGACACATACACATGTTCTCTCTCAGTCACACACACAAAATCAGTATTAAAAAAACTAGGGCGCACCTAAAACGTGCAAATCCAAATAAACACGAACTGGAGCTAAATTCAAATATATGGAAATATTGTAGCGTCAAGAACTTTTCCAGGAAAAAAAGTTGAGTAATAATCGGGGATTGTTTTCACACACACAAAAAAGGTTTGGTGGATGTCCTTCGAGCGCGACACGGTGACGCACCGTTCGATCAACCGCTCGGCCGCGGTTCACGCGCTTGCACAGGATTCCGTATCGTGGCTGTGGTAACTAATATAAGCGCTGCCTCAGTCTAATGTTTACGTGTACTAGTACGGTTTTCTTTTAAGTTTGACCAACCCTATATAAAACTAAACTAAGCTCCCATACGCCCACTCAGCAATATGCCGCCGCTACCGTTGCGCATGCCGGCGCCCGCCTGCTCCGGCCAACAATTTCTCGCCCATCACCGTTGTGCCGCCGCCATCCCTGTGCCATGAAGCCGACGGCTTGCCCGCTCACGTCGTCTGTAGTCCCTCCTCGCGATGCCGTCGTGCTACCAAGCACGCGAGCAACTGGTGGAGCCGCGTCTATGCATGCAACATACGAAGAGGAGGACGAGCGCATGCTCCAGCATGCCGGCAAGGAGGAACTAGCGTGTCATTGTCGTCTCCGCCCGCGCGGAGGAGGCGCGCATGGTGGCTGTCACGGTGGAAGCTGGTCGCGCCCGCGCCGAGCCCGCAAACCGGGTGCGGACGCGGAATCTACCTTTGAGACCTTGAATGCCACGTGGATCCTGCAATCTGAAGGAGCAATTTGGGTCAGTCGACACTTGTGAGCCATTGGATGCAACATGGATGGCTAGAGGGGCGTCTTCAACCTCCAAAACTAATGCACTGTTCATCTTCTCAGCCTGCCACACGCCTAACTGCCTGCCGCCGCCGCCCCGCCCTCCCCTGAACCGCCCTCCACCGCCATGCTCCCCCACCCCCACCATCCGTTTAACCCCGGGCACGATTCATTTTTTTCGGCGAGCTGCATTCCACACCCAACACTCATAAGATAGATCATGGGCACCCTGCCACCCTAATATAGATACTGGGGTAGCTTCTCTGCCGTCTTCTTCCTTTGCTCAGTCGAACTTCTTTCACAAATCGACTGACCCAAATTATACTACTAGTATGAACGTATTAAGTACAATAGGAACACGAAGATACGAGCAGTAGTACCAACTGCAAGAAGAACAGTAGTAAGACATAGTACTAGTACTACTGTACGTACTAAAGAGTTCAAATAACGAGAAAGAACATAAAGTTCAAATAACGAGAAAGAACATAAACATAGTTCTGCTGGGGGCTCAGCACAACACACCCCTGAAATAAAACTAAGAAACTAGTCCGCTTGACACTGCGGTAGAACCAGCATGAGCGACGGCACTGCCACCTTACTCGGAGTCCGAGTCCACGTCCTCGACTTCGTCCTTGTCCCTCTTCCTCTTCCTCTTCACCGATGCTTCTTTGCTTGAAGCGTACACTGGGCTCTGCTTCTTCACCCAACCCTTGTAGATATTTAAACAAAGGTAGGCATCCATTGTTTTGCGTACAGGATGTGATATTCATCTAATGTCTTCGACTCCCATGCATGATGAAAATCGTGGTGAGGTTTCTTCAGTTTAGCGTACGAAGGATCAATCATGGCTGCTGCCAGGGTCATCACTGAAGGCTGAGAGGAGGACACCAGGCTTGCCTTCTGGAGATCGAAGGGCTGGCCTACAACGAGGCCTATCCGACCCAGGACATCCCTGTCGTTCCTAAAGTCTACAGTAACGAATTTCACTCTTTTGTCCTTGAGGAAGTTCTTAAAATCCTGGCACTCAACGTCGGCATGGCATATGTGGTAGACCAAGCACACGTTATGTACGCAAACCTGGATCATGGCGGGCTTCTTCTTATGTGCCTCCTTTAGAATCTTCTCTCTTTCCATGACTGTGGTGTACTCAACATCTAGCCCAGCGACCCACTCATCCTTTGAACTGTTGAACATGCGTAGGAAGCGAGCAAGGCATGCTTTCACCGTCGCGGATCGACGTGTGTAGATGACGATGAACTCATCGCCGGTGATGTCTCTAACCTGGTACTCAGCAGCAACCATGGAGATTTGGGAGGCCATGGATTTTGGAGGAGGGTTAGGAGAAGTTGAACTGGTGTAACGTGAAAGGACAGGACGACTGGGAGCGAACTATTGTAAGGTAGTAGTAGAAGACGGGGACGAGTAGGGCATGAGAATGGCGTGGGGTTGTTGGCTTGCCCGGTGGATAAACGGCTGCAAGCCCCCAAAGAGTTCTCGAGTACTATGCGGGACCCACTAGATGTCATGTCAACTAGACCCATATTGTAGGCCTAACGGTATAGCTTCTGCCAGTTCGCACGCCATGCCGGCGCGTGGATGGAACTTCACTTAATTTGGTCAACCATCGCGCCTCCCACGACCTTCGCCTCCCTCGCGCGGTCGCGCCCTTTGAGACTTCGACTGGCTATAAATGAGCAATTTTTTTGCATAGTCCGCATGCATCATACTCCCTCTGGTCCTTTTTACTTCCGTTAACCATTTGCAAAGTGTTTGACCAAATTTATACTAAAAATATCAATATCTACAATACTGATTATAATGAGTATAAGAACTATGTTTCATAATGAGTATAAAAATATTGATTTGACATTGTGAATGTTGATACATTTTTCTATAAGTTTGGTCAAAGTAGAGGTATAGTGACTTCAGACAAAACTTAAATGCACAATGCAGACTAGTTCCTCCGTCTAGGTGCGTGCCATGTCCTATCTAGTCATCACAACAAGGTTAGCTATTAGAGTACTACTACCTCCCTTCTACTTTAAAGGGCTCGATGAGGGAGTCCTGGACTAAGGGGTCCTCGGGCGTCCGCCATGTTAGCCATGGGCCAGACTGGTGGTGTCACACCCTGATTTTCATGGCACAACACTTAAGATGATAAATCATGATAAATTGTGGTTTGACAAAAACTTTTGTGTGTTTTGGTCTTTGCTTGATTTGACTTTGTCTACTGTTTGCAAGTGCTCTAAAAATCAAATAAATCCTACAACTCTTATACTCCTTCTCCTTGATCCAAAACTTCTACCCAATGATCATGCCATGTGTGTAGGACATAAATATAATTTCTGGTAAAAATATTTTGGCCAAAAAGTATTTTCTAAATTTAGTTTTCCAAAAACCCCTGAATTGAGGTTTGCACTGCAAGTACTTAATTAAGGGCAGTAAAAATATTTCTAAAAATATATTTGACTCCTATTAGATATGGGATACCAAGAAACCATAAAAATATAATTTTAAAAGTTATTTTACTATTTTATTTAAAAGCTTTTCTTAAGGCCGAAATGGTCTTTAATAGGTTAAAATTGTTTTTTATGCTTTAAAAATATTTGTTAAAATTTAGGGAAATTCAGTGGACATATATTGTCCATATATATGAGTTTAAACACATGGTAATGTTCAAAATATTGGTCAAATCCCTCAAAAACCCTTTCTGGATATTTCAAGCTTTTGAAATATTTACAAAGGAAATATTCCCCAAAAATTCCAAGAAAATTCTAGCATGTCACATATGACATGTTTGATGATCTTGCCAAGTCTCATGTCATGGAGAATAGTATAACCCCATGAAACCCTCTCAAAACCACTTCTGCCCTCTTTCAAGTTTGAACAACTTTGCACTGTCAAACATGTCCAAATGTTCTCAAACCTTGTGAACATGCTCAACTGATCTAATAATTCATCTAGACCAAATGGCACAAGTTGGAGAACAAGTTAACTTGATCAAAGTGCCCCAAAACCCTTCCTGTCCAGAACCAAATTTGAACAACTCTACATTGCCAAGTGTGTCCTTTTGGTCTGAATTTTTGTGGACATGTTCAAACCCTCATTTGATAACACTACACCAAGTGGTGCATCAAGGAGAATAGATTTTCATGACTAAATCTTGGTAAAGCCATTTCTGCTGATTTCTAGGGTTTACCAAAGTTACATTGGCAACTTTCTTCAATTGGACTCAAACTTGGTGGTAAACCTCAATTATGTGTGACACTTGATCCTGTTAATTCTCATGTCAATTGGAGTTCATCTTCTTGCCCAAACCACCATCAAACACCTTCTGGCAGAAATTAAAAATGTATGTTTTGTCCACTTCCACTAATCTCCATGAGCTCACCTTTTTACCACAGCCCCTCCTAGTCCCCCTCTACCTCTGGTGTGTTTCCCTGCCCGAGAGGCAATGATGAAGAGGGGCAAGGACCCATCTTTCTTCTCTGGACAGCCACTTTCCCCTCCCTTTCTCATCTCTCTTTCACTCCTGGCAAGTCCCAGAGCATCCAAAGCCTCCTCCCCCCTTGTTTATTCCTCCTGCAGACGCCAGACGCAAGTGGCCACGCGAGGACGCGGGAAAAAGCCGCTCATGCCGGCCAAAGACGCGCTCTGGAGCACACTACCGTGCTCCCGACCGTTTACACAGCGCTCCCGTCCACCTCGGGCCGCCCAAGCGCGCCAGTCGACGCGCCTCGGCGTCCGCATCACGCCAGCAGGTCTCCCACTTGCTCCAGCGCCCTCCTCTCGCCCCTGCGACGCGTGCCCGAGCGCCGCCCGCATCCGCCAATCGCCGCCCGCGTCCCTGCCCGCCTCTCACCCGCTCCTCTCTTCCTCTCTCTCTTTCCCTGGTCGTAGACCACGCCCAGGAAGACCCCCGACTCGAATCCAAGCCCTCCCGTGGCCTCCAGCGACGGCTACGGCCTCACCGGCACACGGCCCCATGGCGCACCTCGCCCCCTTCTATTTAAGGCCACCCCCGAGCCCCCTCTCGACTTTTTTGCTCTCTCTCTCCCGTGTACCCCATGGACCAACCTAAACCTCCTCTCGTGCCCTCCTGCTCCCTCCATGGCCGGAGTGCCGCCGTCGGTCTCTGCCCAAATTCCCGTGAACTAAAGCCTCCCCTCCCCTACTTTGGACACCAATGGAGCCACCGCACGCCGGCGAGGCTCCTCCGCCCTTTACCTCTTCCTCTAGCGCCCCACAACCCCAGAACCCATCTCGCCCGACGCCGCCCGCCGCGGGCGAAGACCTGCTCCCATCCGGTGACGCAGGCGCCCGTGGTGGGGTCTCCCAGGTTCGTCTCTCTCCGCTGAGCACGCCGGTGGCCGGACCTCCAGCGGTGGCCGTGGCATAACGCCGCCGTCGAGCACTTGCTCGTCTCCCGTCGCGCCCTTGGAGGTAGTGAACGAACCTCTGGCTGGGCCCCTTTGTCGGCCGGCCAGTGGGCAGGGGCCACTGATGGGTGGGCCATGCCTCGCCCGCTTAAGTGGAGGCGGCATAGGCCGCATGCCGTTTTTGCCACAGGGAGGTGTACTCCTGTGAAGGCGCCATCGACGTGGCCCCCAGCACGCGCGTGGCCGTGCAGCTGGGCCGGCTTAGGACGCTGCGGCGCTATGCTGCACCCAGTGCACATCATAGGTATAACGCCCCCCTTCCTTTGTCTTTTTCTTTTTTCCAGAAACTTGTAAAATCTCCCAAATATTCATATGACCTCCAAATTTGATGATTCAAATTTCTAGTGGCTCTATAAATCATGATCTATCTGTTGGTGCAACATGCACATTTTTTTCCAGAGACTTTTTTTTCACAAACATTTATCAAATCTTGTTTTTCCTATTTCTGTGATGAACTTTAGAAAATCAGAGGGAGCTCAAAATTATTCGAAATGCCATGATTCAAATTCCTAGATACTTCTAAGTTCATAACTTAGTTTATGAACATTTTTCTTAATACTTTCTGTACCACACAAAATAATGAGCCATTTCTTCATAATTGTCAACTTTGCAAATTCATAAGAAATGCATTTGAACTCCAAATCCAGTGAAATCAACTCCTAGATGCTTCTAAAATCATGGTTTGTTAAATGGGTGCCTTTGCTCATTTTCCAAAAATATATTTCTGTACACTCCTGGCAAATCCATAAACCCCTTGATTCCATCATATTGAAATGTTCAGGATATCCAATGATCCAATTCAATGAAACCACTCTGGTTATTTTTCATATAACCAGAGATGTCCTAGAAAAGTCAAATTAATATTTTTGGAGCACTTATATTTCCTGCCTTGTTGTGTTGCTTATTGTGATTGTTTCCGACGTTAGTTGATGAAGTAGACGGAGTACATGGAGAAGGACCAGAAGATTTCAAGACTCAGATGAACCAGCCAAGCAGCCCTTTGACCATGTCCATGAAACCCTTTTTATGCATGTCATATATCATTTATTATTGTTGCATCAGAATCATGAAGAGATGGTAAACCACGTTGGATGGTTGCCTCTGTTACTTCCTCATTGATACTTGCATTGTGCATGACCCTACCTCCTTATGAGGGTTATGCCGGTGGGAGTAGATAGGATGCTAAAGTAGTTGCTACACAAAAAGGGACGGGAATATGCATGGTGATGGAGGCAAATATGTTCCCAAAGACTTTTGAAAACCCGTCGGGTGCCACTAATGCCGAGGAGATGTTGAGCTAGGTAACCACTTGACAAAGAAGTGGTGTACCGGAGAAGGATATGTGAGTGTGGTTTCAAAAGCGGATTGGTTTAAGTTGCACCGTTATTCCAACCTTACATGCGCAACCACTCTACCCTTGTATGGGAAAGGGCATTATTGATTACCTAGGCCGATACTAGCTTGGAGCCCGCATTACTAGTGATGGGGAGAGTTGGTGCTCTCTCTCGGGGACGGGTCGTGCTAGGTAGGGCTGCCAAGAACATTTTATGGGGCACCGGACACACCGTTGGTACCCGTGCCGTGGTATGTGATGAATATGGGGCGAGGCTCCACAATTTTAAGTTGTGAAATGTTGGGCACGGGGTTACTACCAATCGAGTGGACTCCATGTTAGTGTCGTCTAGGGAAAGATAGTGATCGGTGCTTACCCGGGTACTTGAGGTATCATGGTCGTGGATGACACGGAAGTTCCCGGATCTTGTGGGTAAAGTGTGCAACCTCTGCAGAGTGTAAAACTATTGAATAGCCGTGTCCACGGTCAAGGACAGTTAGGTAACCGCTCTTGGGCTACGTCCATATGTTTACGGAACCTGGTGAGTATGTATGGATGAGTGGAGAGGACTACATGGGTCAAGTCAAGGACTTGACATGATTGAGTTGGGTTGGTGCCCTCCATTTATGTTGATATCTATAACTTGTCCTCAGGGATTACATGAATCCTCTTAATGCATGCTATGCAAGTTGTTGAACATGTCATTGCACTCAAAACTAGCTTTCTGCAAAAGTTTACCTATATCATGCATTGTTGAATCTTGAACCAAAACATGGGTTGCTTGCGAGTACATTCAAAGTACTCATTGGCTTGCCACTGGTTATTTTATTGGCCAGGCATGAAAGAACAGGATGCGATGAAGAATACTTCGGTGACGAACATGCGAGCTAGGACGCTTCCCAGTCAGAATGCCTGTAGGGTTAAGGCAGATGGCATGGGTCCAAGTTGTTATTGAAGATTTCCGCTGCGATGATACTCTCAAGACCTGACCATAATGGTCCTACTTTTGTAAAACGGTATGTATGGATGTAGGACTCTTGTTATTCAGCTTCTGTGTGTTCAGTGAGCATTGATCTCTGGGATCACTGTACACGTGCATTCGGTGATCTCGACTTATGAGTCGGGGTCCCCACAGGTGGGCTGTGAAGACATGAAGGTCGAAGACTCTACCCGTGTCCGGATTGGACTCTCCTTGGCGTGGAAGGCAAGCTTGGCGATCAACTATGAAGATTTCTTCCTATGTAACTGACTTTTTGTAACCCTAGATCCCCCCGGTGTCTATATAAACCGGAGGGTGTAGTCCGGATAGGATATATTCATTACCTAGTCATACAGGCTAGACTTCTAGGGCTTAGTCATTACGATCTCGTGGTAGATCAACTCTTGTAATACTCATATTCATCAAGATCAATCAAGCAGGAACTAGGGTATTAACTCCATAGAGAGGGCCCGAACCCGGGTAAACATCGTGTCCCCCATCTCCTGTTACCATCGATCCCAGACGCACAGTTCGGGACCCCCTACCCGAGATCCACCGGTTTTGACACCGACATTGGTGCTTTCATTGAGATTTCCACTGTGTCGTCGACGAAAGGTTCAATGGCCCCTTCAATCGTCGATAGTGATGCCGTCCAAGGAGAAACCCTCCTCCCCGAACAGATCTTGTGTTTAGCGGCTTCGTACTGTGGGCCAAATCGCTTGGCCATCTAGAGTAGATCGATAGCTATGCCCCTGGCCACTAGGTCAGATTCGGAAGCTAGAACTACGTCGCGGACGTCTGCGGAGACTTGATCTTCGACGGATTCGAGACCGCGATGATCACTCCCCCTTGTCCCGATGAACATGACGTAAAAATCGGCCGTCAGATCACATCCAGGAGATGGTTCCTGTTGTTGCAACGGCCTTAGAACCGGAGCATGTCGAGCCATCCGAGGCCACAGAGTCCGTGGCGTTGGAGCCGCACACGGACTCGACACCCTGCAATATTTGCGTCAACGGAACTCCGGACTCGTCTCCGGCTATAAGTTCTGGACCATGTACGCCTACGAACACCGAGCTGGATCGGTTGTCGATTTTTGAATTCAGCACCGCAGACATATTCCAGCACTCACCTTTGGGTGATGTGCTAAACACTTTAAAGAATTTGTCCTTGGAGAAGGACTCACAACCGAACTATGTTCGGTTCGAGCTAGAGGCTGATGATGGGGAATTTTGCTTCCCACCCGCCACCCACTTCATAGCCACTGTCGAGGACTTAATCGACATGCCTGCTTATGGCTCCGAAGACATTGACGGTATAGACGACGATGCCGACAAGCAGCAAGGCCAAGACCCGCCAGTCACCAAGCGTGGGACGGCCACCCCTTCATACGACGTATATATGGTTGGTACACTTAAAAAAGCTCGCGACAATGACAATGGAGATCCAGTTGAGAATAAACCTCCTGAGAAACAGTCTAAGTACTGGCGCCCTAAACGCCGCTCCAAGTCACATCGCAGTAACGATGGCACCGGAGAAAAAAGTACTCCGGACGATGCCGAAAACAATGAAGACCCTGCTGGAGCAAGATCCGAACAGGAGGAACAGGAAAACGGGCAAGCCAGCCCCGATGAACAGGCCCTACCCAGCGACAATTCGGAGGACGACAACTACCTTCCGCTCTCCAAAGATGAGGTAAGCCTCGGCGATGAAGACTTCATCGTACCCGAAGAACCCCTCGAGCAGGAGCGCCTCAAGCGCAGGTTCATAGCTACTACAAGGAGCCTGAAAAACAAGCACCAGCAGCTTCAAGCTGACCAAGACCTACTCAACGATAGATGGACCCAAGTCCTGGTTGCCGAAGAATATGGCCTTAGTGGCCTAGCCAAAAGCTACCCGAAGCATAGATTGCTACATCAGTTAGATGACGAGGCGTTGGAGCCCGTACCATCATCACGCAATGCGGCTGGTTGCCGCCAACTCTGTCAGGATAAAGAAGCAACTCAAGCCGAACACCAGACTGCCCCACCTCGCCGTAAAGGCAAGAATAACGCAGGTCACAATTGTCCAGACGACCTGCAGCGGGACTTGGACAGTAGTGCAGGACACGCAAGACCGATCTACGGATCGCGAAGGCATGCCTCGACACGCAACGACAGCTACCTATTCGGACGTGACAAACCGAGCTATGCCCGAGCCGAAAACTGCAAATGGACTCCTTCGGAGTTACGTCGCAGTGTGGCCCAACATATAGGTGCGGCACACGCGCTTTGCTTCACCGATGAAGTAATGGATCATGAATTCCCCGAAGAATTCAAACCAATCAACATTAAATCATACGACGGAACAACCGATCCCGCGGTATGGATAGAACATTCTATCCTCCACATCCATATGGCTCGTGGGGACAACTTCCATGCCATTAAATACCTCCCACTAAAGTTAAAAGGGCCATCTCTGCACTGGTTAAATAGCCTGCCTGAAAATTCCATAGGCAGCTGGGAGGACTTGGAGGAGGCCTTCCTCGACAACTTCCGAGGAACATATGTCCGGCCACCGGATGCCGATGACCTAAGTCACATTGTCCAGCAGCCTAGAGAGTCAGCCAGGAGGCTCTATACTCGGTTCTTAGTCAAAAAGAACCAAATCATCGACTGTCCGGACGCGGAAGCCCTTGCGGATTTCAGACACAGTGTCCAGGACGAATGGCTTGCATGCCACCTCGGTCAAGAAGGACCTAAATCCATGACAGCCCTCACTGCTCTGATGACCCACTTTTGTGTGGGAGAAGACAGCTGGCTCGCTCATAGAAGCAGCAGCGCCGGCGACCCATGCACTTTCAAAATCCGAGACGGCAACGACAAGCGACGATGAAGCAAATACAACAATCGCAATGATAATGAGAGATCACGCGACACGGCGGTCAACGCCGGATTCAGCAATCCCAAGCCCGATCAACTATAGAAGCCATTCAAGGCGAAACGATACGAACCATCCAACCTGGACAGGATATTGGACCGACCTTGCCAGATTCACGATGTCGGGGGTTGGGTGCGACATATGCCAAAGGATGGCTTATCATGGTGGGAGCGAGTAGAACGTCGTCGGTGCCCGGAAGCGGGATGGCGTAGACACGAACGTCGGCATACTTTACCCGGTTCGGGGCTCTCATAGGAGATAACACCCTACTCACTGCTCGTGGGGTCTCCGCATGATCACTAAGGCTCAGCGAATACACAAATGCTCCTCGAGCTGTATCTTTGAAAGGTAGGAGAAGGCAAAGGCTGGCTCTTCCCTTTCCTCTATGATCTGGTCTAACTATCTAAGGTTGGAACCCTTTGCATGGGTGCCACAGGGAGTTATATAGGCCTACCCCGGTACATTGGTAATCTGGCGGGCGTGGGGCCCGGCCGTCGATCTCTCTGTGCGGCTTCTCCATGTTGGTGGAGTCCCTTGGTGGTGGAGTCCTGCCCGGTGAGTCTGAGCCGACAGGCCATACCCGCAGCTCCGGGGCTTGTCGTGGTGATCTCTATAGCGCGTCTCTAATGGTGAGCTTGGTCGGGAAGGTCTGGCTCTGCCACCGCTGGCGGCGATTCTTGTCCTCCGCCTTGTGCGGTTGATGGCGCGTGGGCCCCAAGGAAGGGCGGCCGACTCCTAGAGCCGACCTCCCGGGTCCGATTGGTAGAGCTCTTTGCCGTCTTACGGACTCTTCTTGCGTCAGGGGCCCGTCGTCCTTGGGCCGTACAGGCGGGCCATCGTGGGAACAGGACCCCGCCCATACGGGGTGACGTCAGGGAAGCAATGGCAACAGTGCCGCGTCGGGCGGAGATCTCCGTCGGTACGGGGCATTGTGGCCATGCTTGCCTGATTCGGAGGAGGGGATGGGCTATATTGTAGCCACTCCCCGTCCTGTCCTTCTGACGAGGGCCCGGGTTCGGCAGGTGTCGCGGGCCGACTCCCTGGAGCCGGCTTCTCTGGAAGTCGCCAGGCAGGAGTCGGCTTGACTCAGCCTTGCATCCAGGACTCGGCCGCCCATGGGAAGCCGGCCACTCCTTCAGTCGGTTTCCAGAAGGCGGCACCTCACCTCGTCGTCTTGATAGGCGTTGTCAGCCCCGATGCCTTGAAAGGTCTTGGGACTCGGGTTAGCCTACCCGTGGCCCATTACTCCGACAGTAGTCCCCGAAGCTGGTGAGGCGCCACAGATGATTGGTCGTGGAGCCTCAGCAATTTCCTTCTCCCATCGTCCGAGGTGGAGCTTCGTCCGTCTTCTGCCAAGCCGACTGGTTGGAGTCGGCCTCGCCCCAACCTGTCTTGACCAATCTTTTGAACGCCTCGGCGGGAGCCAAGTGGCGTACCAGCAAAGCCTCCGTGCCACCGCTCATCCCGGGTTGTCACGTGGTGGCGTGCTACCGGGCCAGTCTGTCCGCTTACGCACGCGATGGGACACGTCTTTGGACCGGGCCCGCCACTACCCTCCTCAGCTCTCGAGCGGATTCGCTGCAGCCGAGGCGGGCGGTTGAGATTCCCGTGAAGTTACTGCGCGCAGTAACTCGTGTGGGATGGATCGTGGGGGCATGGGAGTAGCAGCGCATTAATCCCTTTCGCCCCTCAACCGCGGCCGAGGGTCTATAAGTAGGCGGGGGAGGGGCAGCGGCAGGGCACGCGCGTCCCCCCTCCTCATTGCCTCCCCTTTCTTGCCTCTTCTTCCTTCTTCCTCTCGCCGCCGCGCCCCCAAGCTTCGTCGAGCGTCGCAGCGACCCGTTCCCGATGAGCTCCTCTTCCACCACCACGCCCCCCGCGGTGCGCTTCGGGGAGTGGAACAGCTCTGAGGTTCACGAAGACCACATCGACTTCCTCCGCAAGACGCATTAGTTGCCTCGCGAGGAATCCGTGAAGGTCCGCCTGACCGCCTCACACCGGAGAAAGAAATATCACCGGCGCCGGGCTGGCGGGTAAATCTTCCTTCGCACTGCTGCTGACCTCGGCTCTGCCGGCGGCGGCTTCTTCGCTCCTTCCTCGAGTTCTCGGACTCGAGCCACACCACCTCCTCCGAATATGGTGGTGTTGCTGTCGCCGCCGTCACTCTGCGAAGGCTTCTCTCGATCATCCCCACCCCTCGGCGATGGGGGAGTTCTTCTACCAAGCTTGGCACCCGCGTCGCGGCGTGCGGCTTTTGTGCAGCGTTTATCACGGTGCGGAGGACGGGGGCCGACAACCCGTTTTCCCCCATCGCACTGATAAAGTCGGTGAAGATGTGGCAGCAGTTGTACTTCTACGTGAAGAGAGTCTTCGAGGAGGGCGACTGGGTCAACCTACCGGCTTATGCATCCGGCGTACCGGCTGGGAGATAGCCCAACTGGTCGTACCAGGCCAGGACACTGTCGCCCGTTGGAGCCGCCGCCGTTGCCCGACTCCGAGTGATGATGCAGTCGGAGGGCTTTGGCCGGGCAGAACCTGCTGGCGCTTATAAATGGCGGCGAGTGCTCCCTTCAAGGCCGTCCTCATGATCTGTCGGATGGCGTACCGGGATCAAGCGGATGTGCACCAGGAGATGCCTCACGAGGTGGCCTACATGGTGAACTACCTTGCGAACTGCGAGCTCTCGGAAGAGTGGCAGTTTGGCAAGGAGCTGTATTCGCGCGCCCATCCTTCGCCCATGGTGAGTTGTTACTTTTTCCGGCTCCTCTAATTCCTTCTTGCCGAGTCCGCCTTGCTAGGTCTAACCGACCGGTCTTTGGTCAGAGCCAACTCCTCCCGGCCCGCGAGTTCCTCCCTGATAGGGCGGAAAGCGATGTCGATGACCACGACTTGGGGGCGGCCTTGGAAGATATGGCCCGAGGAGGCGGCGAGCAGGCAGGCGAGGCTGGGGCCAGCCTCGAAGACTGGCCCAGCGATGATGCCAGGAGGTCGCCCGCACCACCAACCGAGGCCGGCCAGCCAGTGCGAGCTCCTCGGCCCGCCCGGGCGTAAGCGGCCTGAAAAGCGAAGGTCGTGCCGAGCTTGTTCGGCCCGGCGAAAAAGCCCAAAAGCTCGGCGCGGCGACCAGCGGGGAGAGGCGGCCGAAGGTCAACCGCTTAGCGAGAGGGTGAAAACGCGCAGCTGGTCTCGCGTAAGTGACTTCCTCCCTGCATCCTTATCTTCTCTTCATAGATCTGTTCAGAGTTTTCTTCTTTGCTTTCCTTGGGTCCAGGGCTCCCCTCTCTCTTGAGAAGGTAGCCGCCGCCTCCATCATGGGGTCGGCAGAGACTTCCGCCACGGCCCGGCGGATTGACCCGACCGCCAACCCGGGAGGCGAGGCCGGAATCTTGCGGGAGGTCTTGTGGAGGCGGGGAGGCCGCCCCTGTGAAGAAGGCGGAGGCCGAAATCGAGCCGCCGCTAAGGAGGGGTGGCGGAGGCCGCAGCCGCCCGGCGGCAAAAGCAGGCGAAGAAGCCACACACGACCAGTCGGCGATCTTCGTTACTCCTCTGAACTCTGCCTCGCTGGCCCCGGAGTTCTTGGCGTAGAATGGGGAGGCCGGCGGTGAGAACTCGATCAAGGAACGAGACGGCGGCGACACCTCCATGTCGGATGTGCTCGTGCCGCCACCGCCGCCGGCAGGGGGCGCTCCGGGCGGGCAGCCGGCGGACCCGCCGATGCCTCCGACTGGAGAGGTGGCGGCGGGACTGGATCTTGGGGTCGGCGCACCAACGCGTCGTCGTCTTGCAAAGGCGGCTTGTGTGCCATGCCCGCTGGAGACCGGCGCCACGAGTTCCTCGGTCCCGGACACCGAGGTGACGAGTGCCGTGCCTACCGGGTGGGTGCGAGGCGGGACGGCGGTGAAGGGCGTCGAGGCCAGGTCCGGCGCGAGGCGAGTACGAAGCGCAACAAAGGCGCTGGCGGCGAGAAGCCGTTCGGGTACGTTTTCTTCTTCATTTTTGTTTCTTGTACTTACGGTGGGCGCTAGCGCACCCTGCAGGTGTAGTCCCGAGTTTCGGGCGGCTCTTAAGCGGTAGCTCCCGGATCTCTAAACGGCGAGTTCGAAGTGCTGACACTCGCCAGATTTTATATCACAGCACTACCACAACATTCGCGAGATCACCTTCCACTCCAACGCCCAGGAGCTGGCTCAGCAGACCGCTGACTTGTCGGACAGTCTGAGTACGTCTTCTTCTTCTTTCCCCGGGGGCGCACCCGTGGGCTGTAGTCCCAGATTGAACCAAGCTAACGGCGGTCAAAGGCGGATCTCCCGCGTATTTCTTTCCTGGCGACTAACGCCTTGCTTTCTTCTTTCCTTCGCAGAAGCCAACGCCGCCTTGCAGGGGCAGCTGGATGAGGCCAACACCTCGCTCCGTGCCAAGGAGGAAGAGTGCAGCCGGCTGGCTGAAGAGCGCGACCGGCTGGCCGCGCAACTGGCGGAGCAGAAGGAACTCTTCGAGAAGGCTTAGAAGGAGGTGATGGACAAGGAATCCGGTCTCCTTGCTGAATTCGCGAGCGAGCGCTCCTCCTGGTCCGACAGGGAGGCGATGCTGACCTCTGGCTTCCACGAGATCGAAGACATAGTCGATGGTGAGTCTTCCTCATTTTCTTATTTGTGTCGCCAGCTGTTGGTTAACACCGGCTTCTAGTCTTTAATTTTGCTCTTTGCTTCTACTTTGGCAGACTTCTTCCACAGCCACTCGGACGCCATCAGCAGACCGCCGAAGCTGACCCTTGAAGAAGCGGAAGCGGATGGTCACGAAGATTTCTGCCGGCGCCCCGATACATTCTGAGCAGATCGACAATTGAGACTCGTCCTCGGCGGCCCACGGATGTTGCGCCCGGCTTCGCGATGTCGGCGCCCAGGCGATCGCCGCCTGTGGCGGACATGCGGCACCGCGCCTCCCGTCGGACCGCCCGTTGGCTGGAAATGGCGGCCGGCCGTCTTGAGGCTTGGAAGGGCTCTTCGGCCGGGCTGGGGTGTGCACAGCCTTGGAGTTCGTCAGGCGTGGTACCACAGGCTGAAGTTAGCCCGCTGGCCATATTCGGCGGGAGGCTCGAGCAGAGTTGGCGGCCGTGGAGAGCGATCTTGTCAGGCGGCGTCGATCACCGAGTACCGACACGGCATCTTTGTCCGGGCGGACTGAAAGCAGCGATGGCGCCATCGAGAATGGTTGGGCTGAACCGGTGGCAGCGAGACTCGGCGGAGGTGATTGACTCCAGGGCGAGGAAGAAAGCGGGTGGAGGAGAGGCGAAGGCGGCGAAGGTCGGGCGAGCGGCCGGCCTCGGCTCGACCACGCCTCCGCGAGCAGCGCCCGGCCGAGCCAGCTACTGCAGGCGATCAAGCATAGATCGACCAGCCCGGCGCTCGGCGGCGCTTCGCCGACTCCTCGATCCTCCGAACCCATACGCGCCTCCTAGGCTGCCGCTTTATCTTTGTTTTGCTTTGTCTTATTAGTCTCGAATGAACTTGTTAATTTAGCACAATTCCACCAGCGGGGTGTATCAAAACTTTGTTGAAGATTGGCCAGGGCCCTCATTGTGTAAATATTTCCCGAGTTCCGACTCTTCTTGCTTATCGCTCTTTGGATTTTTCCTTTGTTGCCTTCCCTTAGTTGCCGCCTTGTCGATTAAGCAGCCGCTCTGCGATCATTCTTGAGTCAAGTTCCTGGCTACCTTGGGAAGGCGAGTACTTCGCCGTTCTAGAGTTTAGCAAGTCGAAAATAGGAAACGGCCAGCCGACTGCTGAACAGTCGGCTGTAAAAAAGGCTGGAAGCCGGCTTAAACTATGCAATGCTTTGAGTCCTTAGCAATTTTTCGTGTGGGTGCCCTTTCTACCTTGCTCCTACCCGCCAATCAGTCGCTTTGCGAGCTGCGGCTTCTGGTAGGAGACGGCTTAAGTGCCACATATTACTTGTCCGGTCGTAGGAAGCATTTCATAAATCGAGGCGGCAAGTCCCCGGGTCGACTAGTCAAGCCCGGTGCCAAGCGGCATAACAAAGAATGATATACTCATAGGCATAATTCTTATCATATAGATAAAAGAGGGCAGTCTCCGAGCTCTTCTCGGGGGACCCGGAGTCTTCGTACTTTAATACAAAAGGTAGCGTGGTACATACTGCGTTAACTGTAAAATCTTCGGAGGAGATTTCCATTACATGGTCGCTCCGTCTCTTTGTCGGAGTCGTCTTCTGAGCGTCGATCAGGTAGTAGGAGTCGTTGCCCAACACTTTGCTCATGATGAAGGGGCCTTCCCAAGGTGCTGAGAGCTTGTGTTGGCGGCTGTTCGCTGGATCGGCGAACTGGAGTCTCCTTCTTGGAAAGATCTCGGCTTGACCTTCCGGTTTGTAGTATGGCGTATGAGCTCTTTGGTAGATCTTTGGACATTTGAGTGCTAACAAGCGGCCCTCTTCAAGTGAATCGGCGCCCGTCTTGTCGTGCTTCTATCACTTCCTCTTTGGTGTACATGGTGACTCGAGGGTGAATTCTATATCGTCGGGATGGCGGTAACGCCGGCACCGTAGATGTGGAAGAAAGCGTGAAGCCGGTTGACTTGTTTGGAGTTGTCTTGCGGAGCTCTAGGGCCGGTGGCAGCTCATCGAGCAACAACCGGCCAAGCGCTCGAGAGGCTCGACAAGCGGGAACTGATGCGGCGGATAAGATGAGGCCGTTTGCTCGCTCAACTTGGCCGTTTGACTGCGGGTGGGCAATGGGCGCTAAGTCGATCGGATGCCGTGTCATGCCGAAAGCGGGCAAAGCGCCCTTAGCAAAGTTGTGCCATTATCGGTGATGATGCTATCACGGTATGCCGTGCAGTGGTGATGTCGGCAATGAAAGTCATGGCGATCGGCCCATTCGGTTTCTTGATTGGCCTTGCCTCTATCCACTTGAGTAAACTTGTCCATAGCAACAGCGGATGGGTCATGCCGCCAGCGGCCGTCTTGAATGGTCCCACCATATCTAGGCCCAGGGCGGCAAAGGGCGGCCGATGGGGATAGTCTTGAGTCAGAAGCGGCTGATGTGGCTTGAGCAGAACATCGACACCATTTGCATTTCAAGACCAAATCCTTGGCGTCTTCTAAGCGATCGGCCGAGAAAAAACCGTGGCGGAAAGCTTTGGCGGCGAGTGCTCTTGAAGCTGCGTGGTGATACTTTTCGCCTTGGTGGATATCTTGAGAATGGCTTGGCCTTGCTACGGCTCGGCATAGCGTTGGTAGACACTAGTGACCTGCGCTGACCAACTCTCTGTTGACTATGGTGTGAGCGGCGGCCCGGCGTTACGCCTTGGGCGAGATCTCATCGGTGACAGCTCCTTGCTCACTAGGAAGTTGAGGATGGGCTGGGCCCAGAAGGTGATCTGATTCTGGCTATAGGACTGCAAGCAGGCCGAGGCGGGGGGTAGGCGGCGAGGTTGGAGTCGGCAGCCGCTTGCTAGGTCGATGAAGTCCCGGGCGATTAGTGCAGTCCCAGTCGACTCTGAAGTCCCGGGCTGGCAGCTGCGATCCCGGGCAACCTGAAGTCCCGGACGAGTCATGGCTTGCGAGCCCCAGGCCGTCTGCCGAAATCCCGTTCCGGCCATTGAAGCTCTCAAGTCGGATCCATTTGCCGGGAGAAGCGGCGCGAAGATGGAATAAGACTACGGTGATGGCAGCGGGCGGCTTGGAGAGCGTTGAAGGTAGCGCCGGTCGGTATTGCTTGCGGGTGGAGCGATTCTTGCCAAGCGTCGCTTGCTCGTTGTCGTTCCTTGGCACATGGGCTTCGCATCCCTCAAAATATCCGGTGAGTTGATGTGCGAGAAGCGGTAGCTTCGCCATGTTTGCATCTTTGGCGTCGATCGCTGATGGCTGCTGGACCACTAAATCGAGTCACCATAACATAGGATCCGGCGGATGCGAAAGCTCTTTAACGGCCGAGGCCGTGAATGAGTGCCTCGTGCTCGGCGGCGTTGTTGGAAGGCGTGAAATGGATTTGCAGCACATACTTGAGCTTATGCGCCTTTGGGAGAGAGTAAGGACAATGCCAGCTCCGGACCGGTGCGCATATGAACCATCAAAGTGCATCCACCAATGAGTGGAGTCGGTATTGGCGGCGATCTTGGAGTCTCGGCCCGGTCGGCGAAGCGATCGACAGCGCTTGCGACTTGATGGCGGTCGCGAGGTTGGTAGTAGATGGTGTAGGGATCCAAATCTATGGCCCCTTGGCTTCGGCTGAGGCATCTCGGCTCCGATGATCTCGGCCAGTGAGGCTGTGTCGGACCGATGATAGGGTGCTCTTGGAAATCGGCTTACTTTTTGCAGCGTGAAGTGTACACGTAACACATCTTACGGTAGTGGGGATAGTTCTGCTTGGAGGTCAGCGATTACTTCACTCATGTAATACACCGGTCTCTGGACTGGTAGTGCCTTGCCTTCCTCTTTCTTGCTGCACCACGGCAGTATCTTGACCACCGGCTAGTGGCGGCGATGTATGAAGGAGCATGGGCTCTTTAGGAGTCGGGCCGCCAAGACTGGTGGAGTAGTCAGCATCTTTTGAGCTGGAGGAAGGCTTCATCCGCCTTGTCGTTCCCTCGAAAAGGTGGTTTCTTCATGAGCTGGTACGAGAGGAAGAGCCTTCTCTCCCGACCGACTAATGGCCCGGCTGATGGAAGCCAAGCAGCGAGTGAATTACGCACATCCAACGGTCGGACAGGGTACTTCCATCCTCTCGATGGCCTTGATCTTCGAGGTTGCACTCTATGCGCGTTCGAGACTAGGAATCTAGAAGCTGGCGGTGGTACTCGAGCGCACTTCTCTGGGTTGAGCTTGATTTGAAATCGGCGCAGATTCTCAAAGGTCTCTTTGAGGTCCTCAAGCGGCGTTCTGCTTCTCGTCTTCACCACCACATTGTCCACGTAAACATGGGCGTTCTGCCGAGTTGCTTGAGGAGGCACCGCATGCAGCGTTGAAAGGTGGTGCGGCATTCCTCAAGCCAAACATCATGGTCAGTGTAGCGAAGGCTCGAATGGTGTGATGAATCGATCTTGGTCATCGGCCGGATTCACTTGATTTGGTGGTATCTGAGTATGCATCCAAAAGCTCAACAGCTCGCATCCGGCTGTGGAGTCTATCCTTGATCGATTCTTGGCGAAACAAGCGGGTCTTTTGGGCATGCTTTATTGAGGCTAGTGTAATCGATACACATACGCCCTTGCTTGTTCTTCTTGATCACGAGGGCGGGTTGGCCAACCACTCTGGAAGAACACTTCCATGATAAACCGGCTACCAACAGTAGCGCTATCTCTTCTCAACGACTCTTCTCTTCTCTTGACCAAGCGGCGCAAGGGCTGCTGCGGAGCTTAACATCGGGCGGACGTGCAGCTTGTGCTCGGCGAAATCTGTCGAGAACACCTAGCATGTCTTTGGGGGACCATGCAAAGATGTCGATTCTCATGGAGGAAATCGGCAGGCTCGCCTTCCTATTCTTTGTCGAGGCATGTACCCATGAGGCGTGCCTCTGGGCGCTCCGGGTCCAAGGGTATCTTCTTTGTCTCTTTGGCGGCAGGCAGGCCCTCGACTTCCAACTCCTTGGGGTCGGGCGACATCTCCGGCCGCTTCCAGCCATCGCCAAAACCGGTCAAGGAGCAGCTTCTCGGCCCGCGATCACGAGGGACTCGGCCAGCCGGCGCTACTGCTGCTTGTGACGGACGACTTCAGTAGTCGCCGGTATGGTCAGAATCCCCTTTGAACTCGGCATCTTCATCTTGAGGTAGGTGTAGTGGGGGACCGCCATGAACTTGGCCGGAGCAGGCCGACCAAGCAGCGCATGGTATGGGCTTTCAAGGTCCACCACCTCAAACCAGATATGCTCTCGGCGAAAGTGATCTTTGCCCCCGAAAAGGACGTCTATCAGGATCTTGCTGATTGGTGAGCAGGAAAGGCCAGGAACTATGCCGTGGAAGACAGTCCGGCTGGGTTGAAGCTGTTTTTGCTTGCTTCGTAACTTCTCCATTGTGTCCTTGTATAGGATGTTGATGCTGCTGCCGCCGTTTATCAGAACCCGGGAGAAACGAGCAGCTACTTTGTCACGTGGCAAGGTGGCGTCAAAACGAGCATAGGGCGGGTTTGGGCATCACCTCTGGTGATCGGCTCTGCTCGGTGATGGGTTTCTCGACCAATGCATGAACTCCGGGACCTTGGTTGCTCTGCATTCACTTCTTGATGTTCTGCCGCTTCTTTGCTTTGGTCATCGGCCCGCGTTGAGTGAATATGGCGTAGGCTCCATGCTCTTCTGGAAACTTCGTCTTGTCTGACTCCGGACTTTAGCACGGCGCTGGCTGCTAGAGGCGGGGAAGGAGGCTGTTGCCCAATGATGGGGAGGCGGGAGGCCGTCTCCTTGGGGATCTGGTGAGCCAATGACACTTCGAGTGGTGTGGTTTGGCGGCTTCGCGCGCTATGGAACTTACGGTGCATCGAGTGCGCTTTCGTACAAGAAAGCCGGCAACCAATTGGGCTTGCCGTATACGCTTAGGTGGAGCCTGCCCTTACGGCGGCTGGTCTTATTGTTGTCTCGGCCGGCTGGTGGAAGCCGACTCACGGGGCCTTGCGCTTGTGGTCGTTCTGCTGTTGGCCTTGGCTGGTGTCGCCGGCGGAGTTACAGGAGCTGAGGGTCATCTTGCGATGCATTGCGGATCTCCGCCTTCATAGAGTCGGCCGTGGCGTGTTTATGCGCTATGATTAGCAGCTCGTCGAGAGTTCCGGCTCGTCCGCGAGAAGCTTGTGCTTGAGGAGGGTTCCCTCTCGGCATCCGGCGGTGAAGTACTCGATGGCCTGCACCGTGCGCGCCCTCGCAAGAGTTGCGAGCTTGGCCCGGTAGCGTGAGGTAGTCGCGAAGCGATTCGTCGGGGCCTTATGCGCTGGGAAGCTGGCGGGGCTTAGGCGGCGCTTATGCGTCTTTGGTGAAGTTGCGGACGAATCGTCGGTGAAGTCAACCCAACTGTTGATGCTTCGGGGCTTCAAGTTGTTCAACCATGTCCGGGCTGTGCCCTGGAGCATGAACGGAACGTATTTCACGGTGACTCACTTGTTGCCGTTGGCTATGCTGACAGTTGTGGAGTAGTCAACTAGCCAGTCCTTCGTCTTCACGGAGCCGGTGTATTTGGGCGTGTCTCTTGGAAGCGTGAACCCTTTGGGGAAGGGCTCATCTCGTATGCGGGGGCCAAAAAAAGGCGGACCCAACTCATCTTCTTCTTCTAGCGCCAAGGATCGGTTGAGGCGGTCGATCCGGTGACGGGCATCGTTTTCTCTGATTCCTTCTCGGCGGCCAAGGCGCTCGCCGAGTGATGGGTGATCAACGGGCAGCAGGGAAACGCGCCTTTCCCTGCGAGGGGGAGGAGGCGGATAGTTGTCCCACCGTTCCACTGCTCTTGGGCGGCCATCTTGGTCGCGTTCGATGGAGATCCGAGTTCGACTGCGGCTGGCAGCCGGCCCCTTCTCTTTTCTAGCATGGACGCCACCAGTCGGCGTCCGGGAGGTCGCACCTTGATCTCGGCGGTGAGGTAGATCGTCGTTTTGCCGGCGCGGCACCTCGGTGCGGCAACCAACTTCGTGCTGCTTTCGGCGGCAGCGTCGGTCGCTGGGGGCGTTCCGCCATCTGGCGGCGCTCCTCGCCCTCGAACTTGTCCACACTTTTTGCCGCTGCACAGGCGGCTCGGATGTTCTCGCGGCGTAAGCGTGAGGCGGGGCAATCTGCCCGAACAGGTTAACGATAGCCCGCGCGCGCTGGTGGACCGTGCCAAGGCGGCTGGGCCCAGCGGGAGCCGGCGTGCCGCCCACAGCGCGGTCCATCTCGCGCTGGTAGGCCTCCGACAGGCGCCTCATGCCAGCTAACCTCTTGGCGCCTTTGACGAGCTGGAGGCGGCGTGCCTCCAGCGTCTCGGCATCGGCGTCTTCGAGAATACGCGCCGACAGGTCTTGCAGCGCGGCGTCGAGTGGGTCGCGAGCACCTCCGCCGGAGTGCTCGCCGTGCCCAATGGCCAGCACCTCTGTGACGGTACTTCCGCCGCTCTCCGCGCGAGGGAGCGGCTCGTCGGAGACCACCACGTTGGTGGGGAACGCATCAATCGACATGGTGTCGGAGTCAACCAACATCGGGTCGGTCGAGCCTACCGACTCGAGTCCACAGCAGGCTCATTTGAGGCGTGGAGCTGTTCGAGAGGCCCGCGAGGCTCTTGGGGCCATCGGTGCTGCGTCGGATCACGGGCTCGTCGGAGGCAGAACTCCGCCAGCGAGATCAGCGAGTGGCTCACCACGCGAGCCAACTACATGCCGTGCAGCTCGCCGTCTGCGCGTGCCGGGCTGGCTCGCTCACCGAGGAGAAAAAGGTTCCCGTCGAGCGGAGTCTCGGACGGCGATGCACCTCGCCCCACGGTGGGCGCCAAATGTCGAGGGTTGGGTGCGACATATGCCAAGATGGCTTATCATGGTGGGAGCGAGTAGGCGTCACGGTGCCCAGCGGGATGGCGTGAACCACGAGCGCGGCGTGCTTTACCGAGTTGGGGCTCTCCTAGGAGATAACACCCCTACTCCTGCTCTGCGGGGTCTCCGCATGATCACTAAGGCTCAAGCGAATACACAAATGCTCCTCGAGCTGTATGCTGAAGGTAGGAGAAGGCAAGGCTGGCTCTTCCCTTTCCTCTATGATCTGGTTAAACTATCTCAGGTTCGGAACCCTTTGCATGGGGGCCCTGGGGGGTTTATATAGGCCTACCCCCCAGGGGTACATTGGTAATCTGGCCAGGCGTGGGGCCCGGCCGTCAGTCTCTCTGGTGCCGGCTTCTCCGCCGACTGGTGGGTCCCGCCGACTAGTGAGGTACGGGCCGACAGGCCGTACCCGCCGCTCCCGGGGCTTGTCGGTGGCTGATCTCGTGCAGCGTCTCTAATGGCGCTTGAGCTTGGTCGAAGGTCATGGCTACAGCCACCGCGCTTTGTGAGCGATTCTGTAGCCACTCCACCTTGTCACAGTTGATGGCGCGTGGGCCCCGAGGAACGGGCCGGCCGACTCCTAGAGGCCGACCTCCCCGGTGTCCAATTGGTAGGGCTCTTTGCCGTCTTCTGGACCCTCGCTGACATGCGGGGCCCGTCGTCCTTGGGCCGTATAGGCAGGCCGTCATGGGAATAGGACCCCGCCCATACGGGGTGACGTTAGGGAAGCAATGGCAACAGTGCCGCGCCGGGCGGAGATCTCCGCCGGTACGGGGCACTGTGGCCATGGTTGCCTGATTTGGAGGAGGGGATGGGTAGTATTGTAGCCACTCCCCGTCCCGTCCTTCTGACGAGGGCCCGGGCTCGGCAGGTGTTGCGGGCCGACTCCGTGGAGCCGGCTTCTCTTGAAGTCGCCAAGCGGGAGTCGGCTTGACTCAGCCTTGCGTCCAGGACTCGGCCGCCCATGGGAAGCCGGCCACTCCTTCAGTCGGCTTCCAGGAGGCGGCACCTCGCCTCGTCGTCTTGAAATTATCGACCTGATGCCTTGAAAGCTCTTGGGGCTCGGGTTAGCCTACCGTGGCCCATTACTCCATTTACCCGACCACCCGACAAACCAGCTAATTATACTACGAAACTGCTGGGTCTTTAAACAGGCGGCAAGCTCAATGCGAACACAAGGGAAGAGGCGGCGGCGGCAATGACAACGGAGAGGTTCTGCTTGAAATACCGGGGCCTGAAGCAATTTCCACCCAAGGGTCAACTACTCCCGGAGCGGAAATAGCAGTTCGGCTTCCGCCGCCCACCTCGTACACCTACAAAATTTGTGCCGCACATGCACCACTACGCACTCAAGATACCATGGGCATTCGCGGAGGCACACTACGGACAAGCTTGCAAGCATCCCAGTAACAATTTTTATCCATTTCTTTTTATTTCTTCCTTCACTATCCCTTAGAAAAAGGTGACGAATAGGACAAACATCTGAAACTGGCTCCAATGTAGTTCGGATCCGTACACTCACCTGAGGGGCTATCTTCGTCAAGGATTCCCTCCGCCGAGGACTGGTGGCGCAGACGTGCGACAGAAGGTCCAAAATAACTTTTTGCAGACTGCACTCTCTATTTCGAGCCTGTACTATGCCTGTTCCTCCGCCTCCGACCCCGAGCATGTCAAATAGCCTTGAGGATGGCTTTTATATATATAATAAATAAATCACTGGCGTATCGCTCAACTCCCAGTATCTGAATTAATCATCCATGTTGTTTCATCACTAAATACGGCTTCCATGGTTGTTTCACAGACATACCTTGGCATAACCTGCCAGAGGCTCGGTATGGGAATAAATGAGTTGCCAGCAAAAGCCCGAACAGCTCTACAGCATACTTCAGCGTCGCAAGTTTGGCCTTACATGCATCAGCTCAGAATCATTGTCTTGGGTCAACAGTTGGGTTGCCCGGCTCCTGTGCTTGCTACCCTACATTCTGCTCTATCGGCTAGGGTAGTAAAGGGAGAACTACTGCGATTGTGCTTCCGGTTCATCTAGTCAAGTACCTCAGTAGAGAAAGCCGAAAACTAACTGTCATGATGCGGCTAGAGCTGGTCAACCACTTGGCGATTTCTTGGAATCTTTAGCGATTCTCCGTGTCACACGAAGGATCTTTTTTAGATCAAATATGTAAGGCACCATACGCCGCATACATACCATGGGCTATGTCATAGTCCCACCATAAAACTCCTATGGCGAAGTGAAAGTGTTAACGCCCTATAGTCCGATTGCCTGGTTCTCTGCATTATCACCTCCTTTATGGACCAAGACGTTGGATAAAGAGTGATTAAATGCTTTTCCGAACACCCCCGTACTTCCTACGAGGGGGCTGAAGCCGACGACTGGAAAACTTTCAGATTATATTAAAACGGCCGCACAGGAGGAATTCAAGCTTTCAAAGCAAGACACAAAAATAGATTAACTATAAAATTGTATTTTACAATTATCATACACCTTACTCGAACATTATGTCTTTCGAGCATTGACCCTCTATTAAGCGGGCGGCCTCTAGGACGTCTTTGAAATAACTCTCCGGTTCAGGACGGTCCTTGCCCTTGGGTGGACCCTTAGCCGCGACATCGATGGCCTTCATCTTTCCCCAGAATGTCTTGACTCGGGCAAAAGCCATCCGTTCACCCTCAATGCACGTTGACCACTTCACAGCATCGATACATGGCACTGCTTCAACAAGCCTCTGCACCAAACTGAAATAGCTATTCAGAACAGGCTCGGTTGGTCACAACCGGATTATGACATCCTTCATGGTAGCGCCAGATATCCTATGAAGTTCGGCCCATTGGGACATCTGTTCATTGAGCAACAAAGGGCGCTTTGATGCGCCAAACTGCAACCAAAAAAGCTTCTCTGTTGCATACCCATCTCGCGCTTGGTAATACTGTGCCGCATCGGAAGAACTCTTCGGCAAGTCCAATAACTCGTCCGGAGAACTCCACACTTGGTTAAGCTGAGCATAGTTCGGGTCACCGAACTTAGTTTGCAGCAGAAAGTGCTTTCCAGCCGCAATCTCCCTATCCTGCCAAACCTTCTCACGGGTTGCTCTAGATTCCGATTGCGTTTCATTCGCCTCTTGTAAGGTCTTGTCCAGCTCAACCGTTAAGGCTTTATTCTCCTTCTCTAGAAAATCGCAGCGGCCAGTGGCATTTTCCAGTTCGAGTGCCACCATGGACATCTTCTCCTCGTCTTGGCGTTGTGCAGCTTGTTCGGCTTTTAGCTCAATCGATGCCTTTTCGGCAGAAGCATTGCTACGCCGGGCCTGCTCCTTGGCCCGGGCCAGCTCCGCTCGAAGAACTTCAACGGCGGCAGCACCATTTGCAGCCACGCATATTCCAGCATACAGATTTTAGCATCATGCTTATACCACAAAAAATGTAGGGGGATTGCCCCAAATACATACCTTGCGACTCGTCAAGACGCATATTGATTAATGAAAGATCATCCCCTACCACATCAAACTTCCTCTGCAGCTCGGCAATATCCATAGTCTGGGCAGTAGCTAAGGGGGAAACAGCCTGCGTTCAAATTCATCAGGTCAGTCCTTGAGTAATCCTTTTTGATCCTCTGATTCGCTTCCCAGTGGAAGCCAACCCGAGTCTCAGGGGATACTACCAATACACAGGTGCATCTTTGTAAATAAAACATAGCTGAAAATATTACATCACAAACCTCAAAGCCTTTTAGCAGGCTCATGAAGGCTTCATCCAATCCGCTCTTCGCGGACAACATCTTCTCAACCACTGTACCCATCAAGGTATGTTGTTCCCCCGAGACAGATGCTTTTCGCACCATGTCCCGCAATATATCCGGAGCCTCCGGGTCTCCGGAAGCCGCTCTAGGAGCACCGCCATCCTTTAAAGGAATCTGTTCACCCGTTTCTAGAATCACTGTCGGCTGCGAGCTAGACAGTCCGGGGCCTTTGTTATCATCAGCCCCAGATTCCCGGATGGTCGGAGATCCACCTTCGGGTGCTGCCTCTTTTGTCCCCTGCGTAACTTATTGATTAAGAGGACCCTCAGCGATGACACTTGAGTCATCCGCCTTATTAGGTGAAGAGGTTAGAGAGCGTCTCGCTCTCCATCATCTACAGGAGGAGACTTCTGAAGAAGAGGATTGCCCGAAAAACTACATGCCGACACTGTAAAAATGCATGAGCAGCGTTACGTATATCTTGATAAACAACAGCGGGCGGGACGCTATCAAAGTACTCTGGATTCACTTACGGTTTGGCCGAGGGCTTGTCCCCTTGTTGGAGCTATTCAACGGCGTCGCTTTCCAAACCCAAGCCGCTGGACGGTGGCATCTTGCCCCTCTTGGAACACCGCCCCTCCCAATCTTCGGAGGCGGCCCATTTCCTCCTGCTTGGAAAAGGGATACTGGGTCCTTTTCCGCCTCTGTCTTCAGGCGAGGAAAGGTCGATTTCTCCGGACTTAGTGTCCGACTTACCTCCGGAACCAAGGTCATCTTGGGTCTTCTCACTCTCCTCTTTACCCTCCCTTGCCGGCGCCTGGTATGGTGCCGAGGCCAGCATCCTTGTTAGCACTGGAGTAGCTGAGTCTTCGGGAAGGGGAGCCGGACACCTAATCTGTTCCACCTTCTTTATCCAACCCTGAAAAAGGATGATTTTGTCAGTATCTTGCCACTGGGTATCTAATTATGAGTTATTCGGCAAACGGGTACTTACCGGGGTATCTAGATGGTTACAGTCTAGGCCGACGTCTTCGGTGGTGTCCGGCCATTGCCTTCGTTTCCCGAAGAATAATCTCCACATTCCTTCGTGCGTAATGCCGAAGAAGTCTTTGAAAAGTCGCAGCCCTTACGGATTGAACTCCCACAGACGGAGAGGCGTCGGCTGCACGCACGGCAGGGTCCGATGAACTAACATTACTTGAACGACATTGACGATATTGATGTTCCTCTCAGTGAGGCTTCGGATGCGACTTTGTAGAGTTCGCACCTCGTCCGCTGATCCCCAGTCCAACCCCTTATTAATCCACGATGCAAGCTGAATTAGGGGGCTGGGTCGAAATGCAGGCGCATCAGCCCATTTGGAGCCACGGGGCTCAGTGATATAGAACCACCCCTGCTGCCATAAATCGGAAGATTTGGCGAAGGATCCTTTCAGCCAAACGGCGCTAGCAAGCTTTCCACTGCAGCATCACCGCACTCAGCTTGCTCCCCCTCTATCACTTGCGGCTTCACATCGAAGGTCTTGAGCCACAAGCCGAAGTGCGGTGGAGTCCGGAGGAAGGCTTCGCACGTGACGATAAACGCCGAGATAAGAAGAATAGAGTCCAGGGCCAGATCGTGAAAATCTAGCCCGTAATAGAACATGAGCCCTTGGACGAAGGGGTTAGGTGCAAACCCTAACCCGCGGAGGAAGTGGGACACGAATACGACCCTCTCGCCGGATCTGGGGGTGGGAATAACTTGCCCCTCGGCAGGAATCCCATGGTGGATTTATGCGGTCAGATACCTCGCCGCCCGAAGCTTTGCAATGTCTCCCTCCGTGACAGAAGAAGCTACCCACCGGCCTTGACGGCTGGACCCGGACATGATTGAGGTTTGTGGCAACTGAAACCCGGGTGTTGGAACTCGGGGGAGTAAGGGTTGAGGGGGAAGCAAGCGTGAAAGAAAAAGACGGGTTTGTACCCCTATATGAAGACTGTGAATATCAAACGTCTCCTCCTGGGCCTCAAAACTTGCCTATTCCCAAGGAGTTGTACCCAAACGACGGTTGGGTTACCCACGTCCGGGTTGACAAGAAACCCTTAAAAAGGGGAGACACGATCTCCGCTTGGATAAGACAGGCCAATAAAACCACGTCTTGAGACGTGGGACGACGGGCCAGCTAACGGTTCAAAAATAACGGCCGAGTAGGCGTGATGTTATATTACCAAAAGATGTCAGCGGGTTGGACTCGTGAAATATTATATCCTCTGCAGCTGTGTATACAAGTCCGGATACAATCATTACTTCTGAAGACTACCTTGGAGTTCGGAAGGGGGAACCCGCCTTGCAATGCCGGAGACAATCTGCGCGCCGGACTCCTTGTCATTGAAGCCAGGTTCAACGGCTACTGAGGGAGTCCTGGACTAAGGGGTCCTCGGGCGTCCGGCCTGCTAGCCATGGGCCGGACTGGTGGGCTGTGAAGACATGAAGGCCGAAGACTCTACCCGTGTCCGGATTGGACTCTCCTTGGCGTGGAAGGCAAGCTTGGCGATCAACTATGAAGATTCCTTCCTATGTAACCAACTCTATGTAACCCTAGATCCCCCCGGTGTCTATATAAACCACAGGGTGTAGTCCATAGAGGATACATTCATTACCATAGTCATACAGGCTACACTTCTAGGGTGTAGTCATTACGATCTCGTGGTAGATCAACTCTTATAATACTCATATTCATCAAGATCGATCAAGCAGGAAGTAGGGTATTACCTCCATAGAGAGGGCCCGAACCTGGGTAAACATTGTGTCCCCCGTCTCCTGTTACCATCGATCCTAGACGCACAGTTCGGGGCCCCCTACCCGAGATCCGCCGGTTTTGACACCGACACTCGATTAAAAAAATTCACCTACTCTTACCAAGATAGAGGCGGTGGAATAGTTTTTGTAGTATGCAAAAGTACTCAACTAATGTTGTCATTCTTCACAAAAAAAAGTGTTTACCAATGCATTATCGCATTGCATGCATGCATGAACACTAGTTACTCTAACCCCCTGCTCTTCTTTAATTCTTTGCTACATCAGCATGTTTGCTATTCCCGTGTGCATGATACCAGCTAAAATACCACCATTATGCCCAGCCTTAATCATCGCATGCAATAATTTAGTGCACCTTGAAATATGAACATGTGTGGGGCGTGTATGTTTTTGATGACTTGAGACTATACCTAGCCGGCATGCAAGATGACTTATTATGCACCGTTCCCCATACCTGCAGGAAGCCCGTTCATCCCCAAATCTTTTCCTCTCCATCTGTGAAAACAATATGCCTGCTTGACTCTCCTTCTCCCTCCGGCGGTCCCACCACTCCACCCGTGTCGAAAAAATCTGCATGCATGACTCTCCTCCCCCCACGCTCGTCCAATCCGTTGTGACCAGAAATATTTCCACCCCTTCCGTCCCCCGTAATTTACTCCAACGAATATGCCCACGTAGTTGTTACGTTAATCACGCAACATATCTTACAGGACGCTGCTTCAGTTACTTAACTGCAGGTGCATTGGGTCAATGACATATGGGCCCAACAGGGGTCTGGCCCACATATCAGTGATGCAACTGGACCTGCAGTTAAGTCAGTGCAGCTCAATCCATATCTTACATAGGTGTGCCATTGCTCGCTATAAATATTGCGCCTCCCATGACATTCGGAAGAACGCTCACGTACATCGCTATCTCCTCCACCTCCCTCTCACGTCGACCACCATGGCATCGCCCCTCCCAAGCCCTAGGCGCCCCTCGCTGCACCGTGCGGACGGTCATGCGTCGATGTTCTGTTCCTCGCCGCCACTAGTCAAGGAGGATGCGTCGGTGTTCCGCTCCTCGCCGCGTGTCAGGACCCCGATTCCAAGTCACATCGATCTAGCCGGTAACACCTCATATCACTTTGTGGCCTCACGCACGGTATTCCCACGGGTGTCGCCTTACCATGGCCCAGGACCGTTTGCGCCTTTTGGCTCACGTATATGATAGTGTTGCTAGCATCCATATGACAGAGAACCCGGGCCGACATGGCTAGTCGTGAACCCAAAGCGGCACTAACCCATGGGGACAGGCATACATGAATCAACCGAGCATGTCGATTGACAGCGTGTGAATCCGGGCTGTAGCCTGGCTATGAGGACTCAGGGAACCCGGGCTGTAGCGAGCTAAGCAGGACTCGAATGTCACCGCATGACATTTCCCGAAGGAAAGATCTGAGAACGAAGTGAAGCACATGCCGCCGATCAAGCGTCTGGCGGTAGTCTTTGAGCTAGCAGTGACTCGGTGAACCGGGCTGTCTTGGACTACTATGGCTCATGGAAGCACTAGACTACATTTCCCCATAAGAGAGGCTGCCAAGGATAAACAACTAGATTGTCGGATCCCACACATACCAAGCATTTCAAACATACACACAATATGCTCGATATGTGTAAATACAACATGGCATCACAACATAACTCTATGACTCAAGTATTTATTCATTAGGCTCGAGGAGCGAGATATTACAAACATGGGTCTCATGACCCAACATTCAGAGCATACAAGTCAAAGCACAAGCGGAAGCTAAACATGTCTGAGTACAAACATCTACAAATGAAAAGGCTGCTAAGCCTGACTATCTACCAGATCCTGCCGAAGGCACAAGATCGTAGCTGAGGTATCAAGCTAAACGTCGAAGTCCACCCGGAACTACTAGCGAGACTGACGTCTCTCTGCAAAACATAAAATAGGCAAACGTGAGTACAAATGTACCCGACAAGACTTACATCAGAACTATCTACATATGCATCGGTATCAATAAAGGGGTGGTGGAGTTTAACTGCAGCAAGCCAGCTTTGACTCGGTGGCTATCCTAAACTATGACTGCAAGTAACTCTTTTGAGGTGGTGCACACGAGTCCACATATTCACCATATCAATACACCACTATGGATCCGCTCCCGTCTCCCTACGAGAACGGCATCCATAGCACTCACGCTATCTTGCGCGCTTTAGAGTATCCACTTTCACTTGTCTATGAACTGATATAGGCAACCCAGAAGTCCTTTACCGTGGACACGGCTATTGAATAGATCATTTATAACCTGCAGGGTGTACTTCTTCACACGCCTCGCCACTTACCACCATGTACCGTCGTGTATCTCGACAACCTTCAAGCGGAAGTCTGGCGAGGGAGTCGGCCACGACCTGACTAACCACACAAGTCTCTAGTCCAGGTTTATCGCCTATTCGGGTTCCATCCGCGAGGAGATCCGGACGGGGTTTCGCTCACAGCCCCAAACGATGTGTGCAGGGTTCCCGAGACACCAAACGGGCGCTCGGTACACCGGGCCACGGTGTATCTACCGCATCATAGCCCACCCCTAGGGTCAGCGCTACACACGGCCTCCAACACATATCCTACAAACACCAGAAACTAGTTGCAACTCCTGGACCGAGATCAAGTTGATTGATAAGTCGAGAGAGCTTGGAGTGCCCGGATCAAATTCAAACTCCATATGTGGATATTAAAATGCCATTTATATGATTTGTGCTAAACAGCAGCTATAAGTTGTTCTAACATGCATGAAAATGGTACAGATGGATAGATTGGATTTTTCTGATCATTTTTCATATATAATTTATCTCATTTGGAGTTACGGTTGACTTTATATGATTTTTAGCAGTTTAAAGCAATTTTTGGAATTCTCTGAACTATTTTAAATCCGAAATGATTAAGCGCATCATCTGACCTCAAGAGGTCAGCAGACCAGTCCAGTCAAACTCGACGTGTGGGTTCCACACGTCGGTGACCTGAGCTGGTTAAATGTCGCCGACAGTGGGTCCGGTCAACGCCCACGTCGCCAAGTCAATCTTGGCGTGTCGGTCCCTACTGGGTTATGTACTAATCTAAACAGAAATTAAGTTAACCTAAACAAGCACAGGGGCCCACATGGTAGTGGCTCTAGGGGTGTTTAGCAAGGTCATTAGTGCTAATTAAACTGGCGCCACGTCAGCAGTTGACGTTAGCGACCACAGCAACGGCGGGGACTTGCCGGAGTTGCTCGGGACGGCGCTACAGAGCACCCCTTTGCGCGTGGTTTGCGGCTACGGTGAGCTGGCGGTGCGGCGCATCTGATGGAGCAAGCAGAAGGGGCTGCGGTGGTCTGTGGTGACGGCAGCAGTAAGCTAGGCGGCGTCCGGAGATCGGGCGCCGATGAAAACGACGACTACAGCGAGCGCTAGGCCGCGGGGTTAAGGGAAAACGACGGCGAAGCTCACAGTGATCACCAAGAGGGGCTCTGCTTGCTCGGGGATGTCCTGTGGCCGACGAATCGAGGATGGCGGTGGTCGGCTCCCGAGGACGAGGACGACGGCGATGGCGAGGCTGAGGAGCTCCCGGGATTGTTTGTTCTTCTCGTCGACGTGCATAGCCGCGGCGGATCCTAGGGATACGGTGAGGAGGTCAGGCGAGCTCGGTGGGCGCGTTGGCAGCGAGCAGCGGCGATGGCCTAAGCTCAGGTGGTCACGGTGAGAAAGCAGAGAAGGGGGAGAAGTTCCAGAGAGAGAGGGGCTGTTCGTGGCCGTCTTCGTGGCGCTCGGAGAGAGTCTCGGGGCGTGAGGCAGGCAGGGAGGAGGTGGAGACCTCAGGCGCGCAGGCATCAACACGCCTCTGCCTACTGGCAGAGGTTGAAGACAACCGCTCCGGCGAGTGTGCTGGGCCGTCCAGCTGGTCGCGCCAGGACAGTGTTGGGCTACCGGTAGGCCAGGTGAGTTTCTGCTCTTTTTTAATTTAGTTTCTGTTTTCTATTTATTTGCTCTGTTTTGATTTAGTTTAGCACTAAATCATTTTTATATAATTCTGAGAATATTTTTGGGCACTCTCTGAATTAATCCGGTGTCCCTCAATATTTCTCAGAATATTTGGAGCTGTCAAAATATTTATAGCAATGTTTTGGAGCCCCAGTCAAATACAATATGTGTTGAGGTAAAATCCAAGATGGCTAGGAAAAATGTGCATCACCTCTAGTTGCTGTTTCCAGCATTTCCAAAAATCATGAACATTTTTCTAAGAGCATTTTGGGTTCTTGGAATTTATTTTAGCTGAACCTATTTGATTTCTCTTAGGTGCTAGGGTTTGAGACAATCCCCATTTCAAATTCACATAACTTTAGACATGATGCATGGATGCAATGCCACTAGTTACAAGCAAATTCTAGGGATGTGACAACTCACCCCCACTAAACAAGGATCTCGTCCCGAGATTCAAGACGTGAGGTAAGAAGACAGAGGGGACACGAAGCTAACACGATCTTCATGATCCAATTGCCCTTCTCGAGGATGTTGATTCATTGCTTCAAATTTATCTTGACGTCTTGCTTTGAGAACTTTATCCAATATGACAACGAGAGGAAAGGGAGAATTTTAGAAGAATCGATCTTCTTGAGGTTCGAGCAACTTAGGATCATCACAAGGATCACAAGATCAACTCACGGAATGAGACGTAGAAACATCTCACGGAGCTGAGAGGCAAAACATGCATTAGGAGGGACAGGATAAACAATTTGTGAAGTGACAAGGTAGCGAGGAAAAATTGCCATGACCCATAACGGGCACCTCGGAGAAGGTGACTCGTAGAATTATTCCTTAAGTGGCAAAAAGAATTACTTTTGATACAGAGATCATTGAAAATCTTCATACCAGCCAGGGCAATTTGCAATCGATTACTTGAAGGAGCTCGGAGGAATGGCATATTCTGACTAGAATGGATGATGTGGACTACCTTGTTGAAGACAAAGCAATGGATGATTTTTTTGCTTATCACCGGAGATGGATGGGACCCATGACAAGTCCACTTCTGAAGATGATCCTAGACAGCAACTGCTGAGAAGGACAGCCCATGGGAAATTGGCACGATGAGGTGCAAGCTGGGAACAAAATGCAAATGTTGGGAATGTTCCAACCATCATATCTGCCTGAGATTCAGATCTGGTTAGAAACAGGATACTTCAGACTCACATGTCTGAAAATAAAAGTTGCAACAGAAATCGATGAGATATTGTTGCGAGACTCCCGGAAGATGAACTACGATAGCAAGCTCCAGAACATGAGCTGGTTCTGCTACACACCTGTGAACACACTGTCCTAGACTAGCATGACCACATGGTAGTCTTATAATAAAACACTACCGAGTTCTGGTTGGGAACCATCATCAAGGATAATAGAATCCTGTACAAATCCGTCTGGTACCTTCAGGACTAGCACTTAGAACTTATTATCCTTGAACAATTCAATCAGTGGCTTGGCGTGCTAGGAAATACATTTGGAATGGAGGTAGCTAATCTCACAAACAAATGTATACTTCGCACATGCATGACTGACTTGGGATGATTCCAGAGGAAGCAACATTAACTTTCTTGAATTCACGGCGACAACTTGCATCAAATGCACATGTGTTAGAGGAAGTCACTTCTTTCATCTGAACATATGCTTCATGAAAGGGACATGAAGATAATGCTTATAAAAGTTTCCAACACTAGCTTTAATGTTCGACATAATCATGGAGAAGGTAGCAGTGTCGCTGATGGGCTCAACAACAATTCATCCAGGTTTCCATGAAGATGGAATTCCATAATTGTGTGAACAAGTGATAGCATTGGTCAGACCCAAAAAATATAATGGTGTATGCTCGAGGGATCAACCACGAGTAAGACAACTTTATGAACATCATTGGTTCTGATTTGATTTGATGATAGCCCATACTCAAATCAAAGTTTTGGTACGACAATAGGTCCAACAATTGATCACAGGGACCAATCGATGAAGATATCATCTTTCTTCAACACACACTCAAAAGGATATCCCTTAAAATGAACTAAGTCGGACAAGCTTTTATCTTCCAACTCTCCAAGTTGTTGTTTGGCTTAACCGACTAGCTCAGGGGTATCCAACATAGATTCTTGGAGAAGGGGTGGTTTACAAGGAAACAAACTTGATCATGAACCCAACATAGCAGTCAGGCGACTACCTGGTGAAACTTCCGAGAAGATATTCGGAAAATCACGAACCATCGATATGTTACTAAGCTTGGGAACAATCTTGCTTTTCAGGGCAAGACGATATGAACAAATAAACAAGGGATTGAATAATCCTGACTCATTGATCGAAGAGTGCACTAGAAATAAGGACTAGGTAGCTCAATCTATCTTAGAATGATGATCTAATAACCAACACGCTAAGGATGGGAATATTGTCCGATAACTACCAAGCAACGAGGTTGCTAGGAGTATCAATTTCACACATCACAGTTCACTTGTCGGCATTCCGGTTACAACAACATGGAACCGAGGAATGAATAATGATGGTGAGAAGTATCACTACATCAAGAATTCATAAGAGATGGTGCAATTCTTATGACATTCTTGACATAAAGATGGTAACACTCCAAGGTAGAACAGAGCAAAGGATGGATTGGCATTTGATCTGCAGAGCACAACTACTTTAACCCAATCCTGGATATGGATGAGGTACTAGAGTTTGTTTCTCATAGTCATTCCAGAATAGAATGGCTTGACGGACCACAAGGATAATAGGCATCGATAAACACGGTCGCACACATACCCTTGACTATCAATTGATAGACGGGGGTCAGAATACAACTAAGAAGGAACAACTCGAGGAACATATAACTTTCTGAGTTGTGGATGCATAGGTTAGTATGTTGAATCAAGTTCAACAGGTTTCTTCCGGATAACCCATGCAGGAAAGTATAACTGACAGATTCTCAATGTAGAACGAAGAACTCATCAAGAGCACTCTTATTGTGATCTTTGGTTCAAAGGAACTCCTGCCAAGGATGGTTCATGGTATTTGGAAGAATGATATACCACGGACCTCGAAGACTATCACAAAGGTTACTAGTATCCTAAAGGTACGAGCAACACTATCAACACGAGGTAATATAGTGAATCTTGGGTCAAGAACCCAGGAGTAGAATACCTACTAACTAAATTGCATCACGGGATGCTTTCGAGAATGATGGCCAGAATCATCACACTGGGAACACAAAATATGGCTAGATTACTAGATGGTTTCATAAGACGCCTAGGGTCATAATAATAGCTCCAACATATATGTCGAGGCAACAAAGTACCTCAACTCACCGATTAGAGTGGTTAATCTGGCCCAAAGGGACATCAAAATGGGAGGAAGGGATTTTGCAAATGCTTCAGATTGTTTAAGAAACCTGGGATGACTTGGACAGCATAACGGCTGTAAATGCTCAAAATGATTTGAGACATCCTGCAAAGATGGTGGCATAACCACTCAGAAGCACAATATCAAGGTTCCGAGACCAACTATGAACACACGGAAGTAGTAGAAACTGAACTGAGATTTGAAACTATCGATTCTATAAGTCTATGGATTAGTAACACGTCATCCTGATAGAAAGAAGAGAAAGCCTAGTTCCTTAATCCCCGTAGAAAAGAAGAGGATGACTCAGATCAGAAGGGCATAAGGTATAAGGAGTAAAAAGAGCCTTACGTTCCCTTATACAATCAATTCCCTTACATCTAAAGCATTTCTAGACACAACTTCGACCGGTTTGGCTTGGTAATCCTCTGAGCGATCGGGCTCGATATCAAAGCTGTCAGGACCCCGATTCCAAGTCACATCGATCTAGCCAGTAACACCTCATATCATTTTGCGGCCTCACGCACGGTATTCCCACAGGTGTCGCCTTACCATGGCCCGGGACCGTTTATGCCTTTTGGCTCACGTATATGATAGTGTCGCTAGCATCCATATGATGAGAGAACCGGGCCGACATGGATAGTCATGAACCCAAAGCGGCACTAACCCATGGGGACAGGCATACATGAATCAACCGAGCACGTCGTCGACAGCGTGTGAATCCGGGATGTAGCAGGCTAACAGGACTCGGGAACCGGGCTGTAGCAGAGCTAAGCGGGACTCGAATGTCACCGCATGACATTTCCCGAAGGACGATCACAGGAACGAAGTGAAGCACATGCCGCCAGATCAAGCGTCTGGCGGTAGTCTTTGGGCTAGCAGGACTCCGGTGAACGGGCTGTCTTGGACTACTATGGCTCATGGAAGCACTAGACTACATTTCCCCATAAGAGAGGCTGCCAAGGATAAACAACTAGATTGTCGGATCCCACACATACCAAGCATTTCAAACATACACACAATATGCTCGATATGTGTAAATACAACATGGCATCACAACATAACTCTACGACTCAAGTATTTATTCATTAGGCTCCGAGGAGCGAGATATTACAAACATGGGTCTCATGACCCAACATTTAGAGCATACAAGTCAAAGCACAAGCGGAAGCTAAACATGTCTGAGTACAAACATCTACAAATGAAAAGGCTGCTAAGCCTGACTATCTACCAGATCATGTCAACGGCACAAGATCGTAGCAGAGGTATCAAGCTAAACGTCGAAGTCCACACAGAACTACTAGCGAGACTGACGTCTCTCTGCAAAACATAAAATAGGCAAACGTGAGTACAAATGTACCCAGCAAGACTTACATCAGAACTATCTACATATGCATCGGTATCAATAAAGGGGTGGTGGAGTTTAACTGCAGCAAGTCAGCTTTGACTCGGTGGCTATCCTAAACTACGAGGTGGCGCACACGAGTCCACATATTCACCATATCAATACACCACTATGGATCCGCTCCCGTCTCCCTACGAAAACGCCATCCATAGCACTCACCTTATCTTGCGCGTTTTAGAGTATCCACTTTCACTTGTCTATGAACTGATATAGGCAACCCAGAAGTCCTTTATCGTGGACACGGCTATTCGAATAGATCATTTATAACCCTGCAGGGGTGTACTTCTTCACACACGCTCTCTCCACTTACCACCATGTACCGTCGTGTATCTCGGCAACCTTCAAGCGGAAGCTTTGGCGAGGGAGTCGACCACGACGACGACTAACCACACAAGTCTCTAGTCCGGGTTTATCGCCTATTTGGGTTCCACCGTGAGGAGATCGGCCGGGTTTCGCTCACAGCCCCAAACAATGTGTGCAGGGTTCCCGAGACACCAAGCAGGCGCTCGTTACACGGGCCACGGTGTATCTACCGCATCATAGCCCACCCCTAGGGTCAGCGCCACATACGGCCTCCAACACATATCCTACAAACACCGAAACTAGTTGCAACTCCGGACCGAGATCAAGTTGATTGATAAATCGAGAGAGCTTGGAGTGCGGAGCCCAATGTGTGGTAGTAACTGTTTCATGGATCAAAACACAGAACTCAGTTCACGAGGGCGGCTGCAATGAGACAACCCACCATGTACTCCTACATGGCCTCTCACCGCTACCTTTACCAAATTGTGTTCACACACTTAGCTCACACAAGAGGACATGTTCACACACCTCGATTCATCCTCGATGAATCGGACTGACTCAACTCTAAGCGATAGCAGGCATGACAAACAAGCATGAATGAGTAGGCACAACAGGGCTCAAACAACTCCTACTCATGCTAGTGGGTTTCATCTATTTACTGTGGAATGACAGGTCATGCAGAGGATAAAGGGGTTCAGCTACCGCAGCAAGTAACACATGAGTCGTTGTTGCCCTAATGCAGTAAAAAAGAGCAGGAGCGAGAGAGTAGGATTGTATCGGAATGAACAAGGGGATTTTGCTTGCCTGGCACTTCTGAAGATAATATAGTTCTTCATCGGTGTCATCGAGCTCATCGTCGGTACAACGTCTACTGAGGGGGGACAAACACCGGCAACAGAGAAAGAACACAATCAAAGCAATGCAACAATATGATGCATGAGTGTGACATGGCAATATGTTGTGGTTTGAGCTAATGCAACTAGCAACCAGATTAAATGAAGTTGGTTTAAATCCAAGATTCAAATTCAAACTCCATATGTGGATATTAAAATGCCATTTATATGATTTGTGCTAAACAGCAGCTATCAGTTGTTCTAACATGCATGAAAATGGTACAGATGGATAGATTGGATTTTTCTGATCATTTTTCATATATAATTTATCTCATTTGGAGTTACGGTTGATTTTATATGATTTTTAGCAGTTTAAAGCAATTTCTAGAATTCTCTGAACTATTTTAAATCCAGAAATGATTAACTGCATCATGCTGACCTCAGCAGGTCAACAGACCCAGTCAAGGTCAAACCTGACGTGTGGGGTCCACACGTCAGTGACACAGGGCTGGTTCGTGTCGCTGACAGGTGGGTCCGGTCAACCTCCAGGTCAACGAAGTCAATGCTGACGTGTTGGTCCCGCTGGGTTATGTACTAATCTAAACAGAAATTAAGTCAACCTAAACAAGCACAGGGGCCCACATGGCAGTGGCTCTAGGGGTGTTTAGCAAGGTCATTAGTGCTAATTAAACTGGCGCCACGTCAGCAGTTGACGTCGGCGACCACAACAACGGTGGGGACTCACAGGAGTTGCTCGGGACGGCGCTACAGAGCACCCCTTCGCGCGTGGTTTGCGGCTATGGTGAGCTGGCGGTGCAGCGCATCTGATGGAGCAAGCAGAAGGGGCTGCGGTGGTCTGTGGTGACAGCAGCAGTAAGCTAGGCGGTGGCCGGAGATCGGGCGCCGATGAAAATGATGACTACAGCGAGCGCTAGGCCGCGGGGTTAAGGGAAAACGACGGCGAAGCTCACAGTGATCACGAAGAGGGGCTCTGCTTGCTCGGGGATGTCTTGTGGCCGGCGAATCAACGATGGTGGTGGTCGGCTCCCGAGGACGAGGACGACGGCGATGGCGAGGCTGAGGAGCTCCCGGGCTTGTTTGTTCTTCGTCGGCGTGCGAGCGCGACGGATCCTAAGGATCTGATGAGGAGGTCGAGCAAGCTCGGTGGGCGCGTTAGCAAGCGGCGGCGATGGCCTACTTCTCGTGGTCACAGGGAGAAAGCAGAGAAGGGGGAGAAGTTCCAGAGAGAGGGGGGGCTGTTAGTGGCCGTCTCCGTGGCGCTCGGAGAGAGTCTCGGGGCGTGAGGCAGGCAGGGAGGAGGTGGAGACCTCGGGCGCGCAGGCGTCAACACGCCTCTGCCTACTGGCAGAGGTTGAAGACAACCGCTCCGGCCAGTGGGCTGAGCCGTCCAGCTGGTCGCGCCAGGACAGTGTTGGGCTACCGGTAGGCCAGGTGAGTTTCTGCTCTTTTTTAATTTAGTTTCTGTTTTCTATTTATTTTCTCTGTTTTTGATTTAGTTTAGCACTAAATCATTTTTATATAATTCTGAGAATATTTTTGGGCACTCTCTGAATTAATCCGGTGTCCCTCAATATTTCTCAGAATATTTGGAGCTGTCAAAATAGTTATAGCAATGTTTTGGAGCCCCAGTCAAATACAATATGTGTTGAGGTAAAATCCAAGATGGCTAGGAAAAATGTGCATCACCTCTAGTTGTTGTTTCCAGCATTTCCAAAAATCATGAACATTTTTCTAAGACCATTTTGGGTTCTTGGAATTTATTTTAGCTGAACCTATTTGATTTCTCTTAGGTGCTAGGGTTTGAGTCAATCCCCATTTCAAATTCACATAACTTTAGACATGATGCATGGATGCAATGCCACTAGTTACAAGCAAACTCTAGGGATGTGACACCGCGACGCGTCGAGGTGGACGCATCGGCTTTCCCAATCTCGCCAGCACGTGCGTCGCAGGACGCGTCGGCTCCCCGCTACGAGGAGAACACCGCGCGTGCCCGCCGAGTCCCCCTAGCCTTGAGGAGCTTTGGAAAGAAATGGATGTCGCCTTATGGGAGGCTTTGCCTCCGGCAGAGCACGCCAAAATAGAGGCGGAGAAGAAGGCCGAGGAAGAGAAGCGCTCCACGGGACAAGCTGCCTGGCAGTCCTATGTCGCGTCCGAGAGAGTCAGGCAATTGGCTCTTTGGCCTAAGGCTCGTGCGAGGGCCGTGAGGGTGGCGGAGGACGCCCGTGCCAAAGCCCTGAGTGCAGTCGGGCCCAAGCGCCTCATCTACCCTTGGCTGTACGTGGACCGGTGATACGTCTCTGTCGTATCTACTTTTCCATACACTTTTGCCCTTGTTTTGGACTCTAAGTTGTATGATTTGAATGGAACTAACCCGGACTGACACTGTTTTCAGCAGAATTGCCATGATGTTGTTTTATGTGCAGAAAACAAAAGTTCTCGGAATGACACGAAACTCCACGGATGTCTTATAAAAAATAATAAAAATCCTCGTAAAGATGAAGACCGGGGCCCACACCTGTCCCACGAGGTGGGGCGCCCCCCTAGGCGCGCCCCTAACTCGTGGGCCCCTCGAGCCCTCGGCGCCAACTCCAACTCCATATATTGGCTTTCGGGGAGAAAAAAAATCAGAGAGAAAGTTTCATCACGTTTTACGATACAGAGCCGCCGCCAAGCCCTAATCTCTCTCGGGAGGGCTGATCTGGAGTCCGTTTGGGGCTCCGGAGAGGGGGATTCGTCGCCATCGTCATCATCAACCATCCTCCGTCACCAATTTCATGATGCTCACCGCCGAGCGTGAGTAATTCCATCGTAGGCTTGCTGGACGGTGATGGGTTGGATGAGATTTATCATGTAATCGAGTTAGTTTTGTTAGGGTTTGATCCCTAGTATCCACTATGTTCTGAGATTGATGTTGCTATGACTTTGCTATGCTTAATGCTTGTCACTAGGGCCCGAGTGCCATGATTTCAGATCTGAACCTATTATGTTTCCATGAATATATGTGTGTTCTTGATCCTATCTTGCAAGTCTATTGTCACCTATTATGTGTTATGATCCGACAACCCCTAAGTGACAATAATCGGGATACTTCTCGGTGATGACCATAGTTTGAGGAGTTCATGTATTCACTATGTGCTAATGCTTTGTTCCGGTTCTCTATTAAAATGAGGCCTTAATATCCCTTAGTTTCCAATAGGACCCCGCTGCCATGGGAGGGTAGGACAAAAGATGCCATGCAAGTTCTTTTCCATAAGCACGTATGACTATATTCGGAATACATGCCTACATTATATTGATGAATTGGAGATAGTTCTGTGTCACCCTATGTTATAACTGTTACATGACGAACCACATCCAGCATAATTATCCATCAGCGATCCGGTGCCTCTGAGTTTTCCATATCTTTGGTTTACGCTTATTTACTTTTCCGTTGCTACTGTTACAATCACTATAAAAATACCAAAAACATTGCTTTTGCTGTCTTTACTTTTGTTGCCGTTACCGCCACTATCATATTACTTTGCTACTAAACACTTTGCTGCAGATACTAAGTTTCCAGGTGTGGTTGAATTGACAACTCAGCTGCTAATACTTGAGAATATTCTTTGGCTCCCCTTGTGTCGAATCAATAAATTTGGGTTGAATACTCTACCCTCAAAAACTGCTGCGATCCCCTATACTTGTGGGTTATCAACCGTGTGCACGCTTCCAGTGAGGAGGAGTACCTGTTGGCACCGGATCACCACACCGGTAAGATCGCGCTCGCCCGACGGCAAGCCGCCAATCAGCACCTCGCGAGTTGCGAGGCTGAGGAAGAGGCGTTGTGTCGGCGCGATTGGAAATGGCCGCGCACCAGGGCACTCGTGGCGCGCCGCAAGCGCTCCTGCGAGCGCCGTGGCTTTTAGTAGGAGTATAATTTAGTTTCGTAAGGATCTCATTAGTTTTGGATGCAAATGATAAATCCCAAACGTTCAGGAATTATTAGCGTCCTTAATTAAGTATGTGAAAAGGAAAGTTTGGAAACCTTGTGTATCTATACACATTTTGTAAGTACGTGCATATATCACAAACTTTACTACTCCTATATACTACTACACGTCTCTCTCTATATATGCTTGCAGACTGTGCTACTCCCTCCGTCCAGGTGAATAAGTCATCTTTGGTTGTGCACCATGACCAAGGAGGGAAGACTTATACACCTAGGTGGAGGGAGTACTACTATTACTTATGTACGTGCAAATGCACGTTTTAACATTCTGATCACGGTTTTGTAAAAGTAGAAAAACAGCACTAGTCAAGCTTGTGAAGCGATTCAATGCAAAAAAATGCAAAATGATCGTTTGATTGTTTACTTTAGCTTCCTTCTCTCGTGGTTATTTCTCCGTCGTACTTTGTACGGAGTATCTCACCGGTCGGAAAGGCATGCAAATCCCAAACCGCTTCCTACACCTGATCGAATTTTTGCCTAACAAGTTGTGCCATGCAATTGGAATTCCAACTTGAGTACTACTACTAGTAGGAGTACCGGGCCGATTCTTTTAGGCTTCTAGATTAGTAATCCCATAACTACTACCTCCGCCCTGGTTTATTGGTCCCCATTGTAATCTATGTCAAATTTTGATCATAAATTTAACTAGTGAAATGTTAGTGCATGTCACATGCACTAACATTTTATCAGTTAAATCTTTGGTCAAAATTTAGCACAAATTATAATGGTGGCGAATAAACCAGGACGGAGGTACTAGTAGTAGTTTATAGGCCCAAATAAATGAGTGAGGCACCTTAGGGGGTGTTTGTTTCCAGGGACTTTTTGGTGTTGGGACTAGAAAAGTCCCTCTTGGAGACTTTTTAACCAAACATGAGGGTCTACTAGGGACTAAAAGTTGCTTTTTGGGACTAAATGAAGAAGACTCTCAAGGAGAGTCTTTTTGGGACTTTTTGAGACTTTTCCAACAATGCCCCTCCCTGCACCCACTGCCCCGCCGGACCATGGTGTTGTTTGGTTGTTATTTTTCTGTATACTAGGGGTAACATGGTCATTTAATAACCTCCAGGGAGGGACTAGGGACTTTTTAGTCCCTGGAAACAAACAGGGAGGGACTAGGGACTTTTTAGTCCCTGGAAACAAACAGGGAGGGACTAGGGACTTTTTAGTCCCTGGAAACAAACAGGGAGGGACTTTTTAGGGACTAGGGACTTTTTAGTTGGGACTAGAAAAAGTCCTAGGACTTATGAACCAAACAGGGCCTTAATGTTACTCTCCACTTTGACTAGTCTTATGGGAAAAGCCGGGGAAGAGAGGACTTATTTTTTAAGCCGCCAAAAGACCTGGCCCTAGGAGTAGTAGCTAGGGATCGAGTGTGCGAGATGAACCGGAGAAAGTAAATGCAGAGAGATGAAATGCAAAAAAGACGGAGGGATGTGATGGTTGCTTGTCCGTTTATTTTACCAGGCCACTTATTACTGGGAGTGGTTGGGTTTTGTGATATGACGGCTTTACTGCCACCCCACTCCTCCTCACCTTATCTATCATCTTTCTCAAGATATCATTTTTTTTGATGAAATGGTCGACATACCATTTTCCGATAAAATTCTCAAGATATCATTAGTTTTTACACATGGGATTACTCCTGCATGGGTCAATCACAATAGGTGTTTTGTAAAAAAATGCATCTTGGTGTTCCGTGCAATGCACGGGCATCTTGCTAATTTTTCTGCATATAATTCCAAACACCACGTAGACACGGTCTTTGACCATTTTACAACTATGTTAGTATCATTGTTAGTGGTCAGCCGGTGCAAGTTATAGCCCCGGGTGTTTTAACCTTTTTTTAGTAATGATATCAGTCGATTGTTCGCCACAAGCTCAATCCTGGCAAATTCCACGCAACCGTCAGATTTCCATCCGACGGTGGCCTGTTTTTAAGCCATAGTATTTGACAAAACCGCCACCCTTACACATGTACTGTAACTGTGTCGCGGGCGTTTGCAACTGCCATGTCTCCCAACGAACTTTTGCAGGGGATTGGAGTTAGCACCGATGGCGGTTCGTAGTCGTTCCACGCTCGGGCATTGAACTTTGTAACTATTTTAGATTAGAATATACTCCTCCTCCAGTCGTACTCCACTACTACTCTACTCAAGCAAGTTAGGGCATAGTAGTAGGTACTGTAGGGAGTACGAGTACTGTGATCACTCAAGCAAGTTGTCTGGCATCGATATGACCCTAGGCTGCTGGTATGTGTCTCGTAAGTCAAGCGGCGTGCTATAGTCATCATCACCTGTCCACTTCCCACAGCACATATTCGCTTCTCCATCTTTTTCCTCAAATAATCTCGTCCAATCTTTCATCCCCGCTAAGGCGCCTCCCACTCGTCCGAAACCCAAGCACTAACAATGGCAGAACCGAGCAGCGCCCGCCGAAAGAGTGGCTGGAATTCGCTCCCCAACGAGGTAATCAAGCTCATTGTTTCGCTTGTGGACAATCTGAGTACCATGCCGCTCGCCGCGTGCTCGTCAGGGGCTGTACCGTTTACTCAAAGCCCTCAGGCCGGAGCTTTTTAAGCCAGCTCCTTGCTTGTTGATGCCGCCTGATCTTCAGAAACAGCATGTCACATAGCATAACGATCGTAGGGTGGCGAGCATCAGCCCCCTTGACTGCGATCTGATCCCCGTCACGCTCAACTACATTAACAGTATGTACTGGGTCGGTATGAACACGTCTTGGATGGTGCTCGTCAATGGTCGTGGCAGCTGGATGCTTGTGGAGGTCTACACCCAGTGATTGATCCCCCTTCCTTCGATTAACCTTTGACCGCTTTGGCACCATGCCTAGAATACTCGGAATCTTACAAGAGCCAACATGATACCAAGTTTGATTTGCTCAAGGTTGTAATCTGCCAAGTGCCCACAAGATCTACGAATTATAAAGACTTGAGCTAATTATGTTCTTCAACCGCGGTCTCGCCTATCTCGACAGTCATCTGCGGTAAATGGATAAATCTGCACGCCCATCACAGGATCATACATCCTCCATGGTTCTCTCGATGCCATTGAACACAAGGGCTTCATTTACACAATCGACTCCTTCTATGGCTGGACGTATTGCTGGCCTACTCAAATATCGCTAGAAAGCGGCTATTCTAAAAAGTATGTTACTTTCCTATGATATCATGATGGCTTGCTTATATTACTATCAACATTTACTGAAAAATATTCATGCTCATAACATGTTGTTCTTAAGATTGACTACATTAAGATCCCTTTTTTATTTGACTACAACTTGATATGATGTTGTAGGACGCCTGGTGTCCCTACCCTTCCTAATCCCAGAACCTTTCAAAGAAAAGCGGCATGGCAGTTGCAGGTGGTTCCTGGCTCGATCAGACGATGGCGAACGATTGATGATTGTTCGCATGTACCGGACGTGTTGTTTTGCGGAATACAATCACAATCACTGCAAGGTCTTTGAGCAGGATCCCAGCTTCTCTGGGCCTTCAGGAATTTTTGACTGGAGGCTGGTAAGTAGCCTTGTTAGACGCTCTCTTTTTCTCGGACTGGATTATCCGATTAACCAGGAGATAACCGACGGCAAGGATCATGATGGTTGTGTGGTTTCGTTCATCAGGAAAAACTGTGTGTACACAGCGTACCATGCGTCTCTGCATGCACCATACCCTGATATGTGCCGCCATGCTCTGCAGCCCAAAGTAGGAGAGAGGGTCCCAAGTATCAGACTTCGACCTGCTAGCTGGAGTTTCCCCCGTTAGGCACCCATCTGGTTCAAGCCGTTAGCCAATCTCCATAGCTTAATAAATAGCAACGTCTAACTGAGCCAGTTAGTTAGATGCGTACACTTGGTGTAGTAGGATCTTATTTAGTTTGATGCATACACTTGTTCTTTTTTGGTAGCCCTTTTGTAATGATGGTTGGTGTTTGGTTTGGAAGAGAGAGCTGCCTCTTTACTCTTCTGGCCTGCTTACTGCTTCTGTTGCACAACCAGCCCTGGTTGCTGTTGCTGCTGTTTTCAAAGTACAATCAGTAGTATATTTCGTCTATTGGTTGAATAAATATGTTGTTAGAACGACAAACATAATGTTTTGGAAGTCGTTGCACGGTCCGATCCTTTAGTGCCCCGTCATCAGACGAAGCGATACTATTTTTGGTACAAAACACATTTTCCACTTGTTCATAACATGCAGCCCACTGATGAAGGCCCAATAGAGGAGCCCATAATTAACTGGAAGGGAGGCTCTCACATGAATCTGGCCCAGGTACATGCTCATGTTCCCCTAAACATAAATAAGTAAATAAATAAATAAAGCTAAATGCTCATGCACCAGTTCTTTAAATTCACGATTTAACAGGAGAATATTATTACCTATGATAGTGTCGTTACATTCAGTCGATATTATTCTTAGGCAAAGATAGCGACCAGTCTTCTTTCTCCCACCATTTTCTTCCTGCAACCAGCGGACCCATGCAAATCGTAGTCAACATCGTAAATAGTTCCGGTCCATTTTTATTTTTTAATAAGAATGTCCAACCCAGCCCAGCACATTGGCGACAACACTTTATCCTCCGCCTTGGTGCGCTCGCCGCGACACCGCCGTCCGGACCTGTTAACATAGTGAATCAGGAGAGGACTGTAGTTGTGAGTATGACAGTACGGACCCACCAAGTCCACTCCCGAACACAAGCAAGCGCCTCTTTTACTACTCAGATGCACCCCTCATTTTTTACTCTCATCCACCCTGCTGATATCTGGGACCCACATCATTTTCAAAGTATAGTCAATTAACGACAGAATTGCACAACTTTTTTTGAGTAGTAATTCGGAGGAGCAGGCTATAAACTGGGCTGTGCGGTCTCTGCGACCCGTCTAACAACATGACCAGCCCAATAGTTTTTTCTATGGGAAAATAGGTAGCCTAGTATTTCTTTTTAAAGAATACCCAAACTAGGCCTAATTGTTTTCTCTGACTTACTGGGCTGCAAATCTTTCAAGACGAGGAGGGATGCATTCCGGCCTGGCCAAAGAGTATGGTCAGTGTTTGTTAAAAGTAATATCAGAGGGGTTAAAAATTCCAAAAAAAAATTATAGCAAATGGGAAATTAGTTTCTTTTTTTTTTGTTCTTCACTGATATTTTATATTTCATTGGATTTAACATGACATAGTACTAATTTATTTAAATTTGTTTTAGTATGGTTACTAATTTTTGGATTAAGAATATTTTGTTCCCCAGCAAAAATTTGCGAATTTTCAAAATTTCGCACATATTTAGTTCAATTTTTTAACCCTAGTACTGACCAGAAAATGGGCAGCAATTCTAAAAATGGAAAATGGGCTGCAATAAATTCCATATGAATTAGAAAATGAGTAAAAAATTATAAAAATAATAGCAAATGGGTTGTACACGCCACAGATTTCGAGGCTGACTTGTTTACGCAAGGCTTTGTCAGTCAATGCACGATTCTAGCAGCAGTGACTGCTGGATGTCCATCCAACGGCCGACGTGCTTCTTCAATCTCTGATCTTCCTTCTCCAGCCGCCTAAACTAGCGCTGACGGGACTGCCTGCTCCCACCTCTTGTGGCCCGCTGTGATGCCGCGCAGGCTTCACCGGCCCACCCTACTCCCTCTGCTGGCCTGGCTTCACGCAATCAACTGCCTCCTTATTATGCGAAAAAAATGATTCCTCCCACTGACATCTGGGCCGCACCAGTTGGGAGGCTGACCTGTGAGCCTACTAAGTTGACGCGTACGCAGGGCTTGTCAACTTAGTCAACAAACGATTCTAGCAGCAGTGACCATTGGATTTGAATCGAACGGTCCTGCTGCTTCTTCAATCGCCGCTCTTCTTGCACTAGCCGCCCAAACCAGTGCCGGCGAGACCGCCTGCTCCTGCCTCCCGTGGTCGGCTGTGCTGCGGCGGGAGCCTCACCTCCCCCTACTACTCCCACCGCTGGCCAGGCCCTGCGGCGACGGCAGCCTCACACCGCAGCCGAACTCGTGAACCCCCGTACTCCTCTCAGCATGGGCATCCACTTCCGCGTCTTCCCTGGCTCCGCGTCATCCCCTTCCTAGGCCTCACAATCGTCCACCGCCCTAGTGCTCTCGGCGCGGCGTGGTCAACATGGTCAAGGAACGACTTCCAACGGAAGAGTACTATACATCGAGAGGCTGACAGCTGGGTCCACGGCCGCAGCAAGGAAGTGCCTCCTTATTACATGGAAAATAATGATTCCTCCACCTGACATCAGGGACCCACCGGACGGGCCACCGCATTTCACGAAAAAAACGTTTCCCCCCTGACTGCTGGGACCCACCAGCTACATCTTCGCATGCAAGGAAGTGCGTCCATATTACGGGCAAAAACATGATTCACCCCCTGACTGCTGGGACCCACCAGCTACATCTTCGCATGCAAGGAAGTGTCTGGCAGTCGGGACCCACCCGGTCGAAGCGTACGTAGTGTTGTCATTCTGGTCGCGAACGTGTACGTACATACTGGTTGATGTAGAGGTGCGCACGTGTCGTAGTAGAGGCGTGCACGTAGCATGTACACGTACATACAGCGGCCAGGGTGCAAGAAAGTAAATACGGCCACGTACATACATACCTGCAGGGTCTCGAACGCCTACTCGCGCATACGTACGACCAGGGCTCGTGTACATGGCTGGGTCGGAACGGAGAAACTGCGTTGTCGTCGTGTTCATGGGGAGCCAACCGGCTGGGTCGGAACGGAATGCGTCGTCGTGTTCACCGGAGCCAACCGGCTTGGATGGAACAACCGATGGAAACGAGGTCTGGCATAGCGCAAAACGGAGGAAACGGCCTTGTGTTCAACCGGCCACGGTCGAAATGGGATCCTGTTCATCGGGAGGGGTCTGGCGTACCGCAAAAAGGAGGAAACGAACTTCTGTTGGACCTCCTACGGTCGAAACGGGGTCCTGTTGACCGGGAGGGGTGTGGCATACCGCAAAACGGAGGAAACGGACTTTTGTTGGAGCGCTACGGTCGAAACGCGGGTCCTGTTCATCGGGAGGGGTGTGGCGTACTGCAAAATGTGACTCCACGGGATACAGTTCATCTCCACCGTCGACCTCCTCCAGCCTCCACGGACTACTGTTCATCCACCGTCGACCTCCTCCAGCCTCCACCTGTGACTGTTCATCCACGGGATCCTGTTCATCCGGCCTCCACCACGCGCTCCTCCATCGGCTACTGTTCAACCAGCCCTCTCCACGGGGGTCCTGTTCAACCACCCCTCCATGGGCTACTGTTCATCCAGCCCACCACCGGCTACTGTTCAACCAGCCCTCCACCGGCTACTGTTCAACCAGCCCTCCACGGGGTCCTATTCAACCAGCCCTCCACCGGCTACTGTTCAACCAGCCCTCCACGGGGTCCTGCTCATCCACCGCTCGATCGATCGGGGTACTATTCATCCAGCCGCAATCGCCTCTACTACCACGGGTCTGTGTTCATCCAACCCCACCGGAACTGCTCATCAAACCCCCAACAACGCCACTTTGCTCATCCAGAGGCAAGATCGATCGGCTTCAGTTAGTAGCAGTAGCGAAGGAATCACTCGGATTCAGTTAACAACAAGGGATCGATCGATCGCTCGGGTTCAGTGTAACGTGTAGCCTGCAGTGCAATCGCTCGGGTTTAGCTAGAGCCCAACGCCTTGCACCCACGCGCGTACGTGTACGAGAGAAACGTGCATCGCTCGGCCATGACCACCCACCGTACCGGGAACTCCCCGATATTTTCTGCAGCCTTGCTTCTACCACGGTTTTTCCGTCATGGACGGTCCAAAGAATGTCATGCAGCTGCGTCTCCGTCCCACCCAGGACGAAAAGCCCATTTTCTGTCATGATTTTTTGTCATAGAAGTAGGAGCCCACCACATCTATGATGATACCGGGTTTTGTCACAATTATCGTCATAGAAGTGTCACAAGTATGACAAAAAAAATCGTTCGGCCCAAAATGTCACGGATGTGTCTTTTTTTGTAGTGCATGTTTGTACATGCTAGGCTCGTCAAGTTTAACCCGAGTATTCCGCATGAGCAAAACTGTCTTGCACCCATTGTATGTGAATGTAGAGCTTATCACACCCGATCATCACGTGCTGTCTTAGCACGATGAACTGTCGCAATGGTGCATACTCAAGGAGAACACTTATACCTTGAAATTTTAGTAAGGGATCATCTTATAATGCCGTACTAAGCAAAATAAGATGCACAAAAGATAAACATCACATGCAATCAAAATATGTGACATGGTATGGCCATCATCATCTTGTACCTTTGATCTCCATCTCCAAAGCACCGTCATGATTTCCATCGTCATCGGCTTGACACCTTGATCTCCATCGTAGCGTTATTGTCATCTCACCAACTATTGCTTCTACGACTATCACTAACTCATAGTGATAAAGTAAAGCAATTACATGGCGTTTGCATTTCATACAATAAAGCGACAATCATAAGGCTCCTGCCAGTTGCCGATAACTTTACAAAACATGATTGAGGGAGTCCCGGACTAGGGGGTGTCCGGATAGCCGGACTATCGTCACGGCCGGACTCCACGACTATGAAGATACAAGATTGAAGACTTCGTCCCGTGTCCGGATGGGACTTTCCTTCAGCGTGGAAGGCAAGCTTGGCGATACGGATATGTAGATCTCCTACCATTGTAACCGACTGTAACCCTAACCTATCCGGTGTCTATATAAACCGGAGGGTTTTAGTCCGTGAGGACTAACAACAATCATACCATAGGCTAGCTTCTAGGGTTTAGCCTCCTTGATCTCGTGGTAGATCTACTCTTGTACTACCCATATCATCAATATTAATCAAGCAGGAGTAGGGTATTACCTCCATCGAGAGGGCCCGAACCTGGGTAAAAACATCGTGTCCCTTGTCTCCTGTTACCATCCGCCTAGACGCACAGTTCGGGACCCCCTACCCGAGATCCACCGGTTTTGACACCGACATTGGTGCTTTCATTGAGAGTTCCTCTGTGCCGTCTCCATCAGGTAGGATGCCTCATCTCGTCTTTAAAGACGATACCATCGCCAAAGAAGCCTTGGCCACTGGTCAGACCCTTCGGCTAGGCGGTTTTCTCATGACCGCTAGTTTGGCCGACGATGACCTCTCGAGTCATCGAAACCAATCTCCATGTTAGTTCGGAACTTGCCGAACAGTTAGATCCGATCGAGCTCTCCTCCGTAAACGAGCTCTTGGATCGCATCGCCGCCCTGGGAATCGCCAAAGATTACGACCGGATCAGGCCTAAAACCGATCTGAGAGAGATCAACTCTCCCCAGGCTACCCATCATGTTGATGTGATAGAAGAGCAATGCGGCGACTCTTATCCTATCTTAAGGACTAGCTACGTCCGGATTCCCGATCCCTCCATGCCGGATTCCTGCGGAGGGACGGATGTCGATCAAGCCCTGAACTTAAAGTCAGGCGGCGGGTCGGACTCATGGGATAGCACTCAAAAATCCAAACTTCCGAGTTCGGAAATGTCCCGGCACTTGAGTCCTAAATTGGACGGGGTTCCGGATTTAGTGCCACCCGCCCACCCAAACATTAGCGATCTCTCTCGAATTCGGCAAGAGCCCGCCAAACAAGACATCATTATCGCCCGATTCCTCCCGGTTATGAACAGGATAAAGGATCGCCGAGAGGAGGACGAATACCAATCTTCTGCAATAATTGCACGGACAAGGGAATCCTAAACGCCATAAGTCGTCGCGAAATTACACGCTTTGCTGACTTGGTGACCATCATACAAAAGTACTGTGCGATGGAGAGCGCTCGAAAACCGAAGTAAATTTTGGGATAATCCGCCTCGAATACATCCCTAGTCCGAACAAAAGGGTGCATCATTATCAAGCACCGGGTTGAATACCAAAAACCAAAACCCCTAAAGGGTGCGGAACCGTCATCGACGGTTGGCTAAACGGACCCTGCAAAATTCATAGCACTCCAACTCATAGCCTTCGAGCATGTTGGATACTACGGCAGTGGCCAAAAGTGGCGAAGAGCTTCTAGCTTCGAATCCCAGCCCAAAGAACACCAAGACGGTGTTAATAGTCTCGAGACTTTCGCATCAAATAACATGCGAAAACGACAACTCCGCAACCTTGCCGAAGTCTACCAAGTTGCAACAATAAATCCATGGAGTGACACGGCTATTACCATCAATGCCAGTGACGAACCTAAATTACGAACTGCCCGGCCACCAGCTCAATTGGTCCTCAGCCCGATAGTAGACGGCTTTTGCCTTACTAAGGTACTCATGGATGGCGGCAGCGGACTAAACCTCATCTATGAGGAACCCTCGAAAAATGGAAATAGATCGAACCGCATTGAGCGAAGCAGCACAACCTTTAGAGGAATAATCCTCACCGGAAGCATGCTGCATAGGAAAAATCACGCTGGGACGAGTGTTCGCTCACGGACAATTACAGGTCCGAGGAGGTCACATTTCAAGTGGCCCTGCTCAACAGCGGATATCATGCTTTATTAAGACGAGAGGCATTCACAATTTTTCAAGCTATACCCCATTATGGGTACATGAAGCTTAAAATGCCCGGTCCCAACGGAATCATCACTCTCGCTAGTGATCCGAACATAGCAAATAAGACAGCCGCACTAGCCCTCGAGGCACTATCCGAAGCCCTAGCGGCCGAGGAACTCACCGCGATGCGCTCCACGGTGAACAGGGATGATGTGATACTTGATAAAAGATCCAAGTCCACCTCTTTTAAACCAGCGGATGAAATAGTCAAATTCCAAGTCCACCCAACGGACCTCGCAAAGACGGCCTCCATCGGGCACAATTAAACCCGATGTAGACGCCAGACCACGAGAATTTCTACAAGAAAATCTGGGACATCTTTGCTGGCACCCTTCGACATGCCAGAATCCCACGCCGGTGGCCGAGCACAGCCTAAATATCCTAAAAGGATTCAAGCCACCAAACAGGCTCTTGGTGCTTTTCCAACCCAAGAGACAAGCCATGGAGAGGAGCTAGCTAAACTTTTGCAGCCGGATTCATCGGAGATATAAAACATCCGGATGGCTAGCGAACCTGGTGATGGTACCAAAGAAGGATAAATCCCGACGCCTATGTGTTGATTTCAAAGACCTTAATAAGGCTTGCCCAAAGGATCCTTCCTCCCTCGAATTGATCAAATCATTGACGCTACAGCAGGACACGACTCATTGTGCTTTCTCGAGCGCATCGGCTACCACCAAATCAAGATGGCGGAGCTGCACCAAGCTGCAACAGCATTCATCACTCCATACGCCCGTTCTACTTCAACACAACGCCTTTGGGCTCAAAAACGCCGCGCAACATATCAGCGCATGATTCGTACATGTCCGCAAACCAGATCGGCAAAACGGTGGAAGCATATGTAGATGACGTGGTCGTCAAAACCAAGCACGCCAAAACTCTAGTAGACGACTTGAGGCTCACATTCGACAATCTTCAAAATATGACATCAAGCTCAATCCAGAAAAATGCGTCTTGGCTCCGGCGGAAAGCTCCGGGCTTCATTGTGTCCGTAGAGGAATTGAAGCAAACCCAGCCAAGATTCGAGCTCTGTCACAATTGGATATTCCAAAAGACCTCAAACAAATACAAAATTGAAGGGATGCGAGCGGCTCTAAGCCGCTTTATCTCCCGCTTAGGAGAAAAGGCATTACCTCTTTACCGCCTCCTCCGCCACCGAACACTTCGAGTGGGCGGATGCCGCCACGGCGGACTCAAGAAATAAAGGCCTTTTGGCAACAACCGGTCTGGCCGCGCCCAACGTGGGTGAACCAATGCTATTATACATCGCCGCAACACATCAAGTTGTCAGCGCGGTGCTTGTTGTCGAACGAGAAACGGACGGACACCGGTTCCCTATTCAAAACCGTTTATTATGTGTCCACCGTCCTAACTCCATGCAAGTCCCGTACCCACACTATCAAAAGATAGCATACGCGTGTTCATGGCATCCCGGAAGCTGCGACACTACTTTCAAGAGTGTTCGATAACGGTAGCCTCCGAAGTACCTCTTAATGACATTATAAACAACCGCGACGCGACGGGCCGGATTGCTAAATGGGCCATACAGCTCCTCCCATTCGACATAACTTATAAGCCACGGCGAGCTATTAAGTCGCAGGTTTTGGCCGACTTCGTGGCCGAATGGACTGAAGCCGAACTCCCTAAAGAGTACGGCGCATACTCCAATTGGATCATGCACTTTGACGGCTCCAAAATGTTGGCTGACCTGGGGGCTGGTGTCGTCCTGACGTCCCCAACCGGGGACACAGTCCAATACGTCCTTCAGATAATGTATACGGACTCCAACAACGCAGCGAATACGAGGCCCTTTCGCACGCCTCCGGATGGCGATCTCCATGGGCATTCAACGCCTAGAGGTGTGCGGGATTCAAACCTCGCAATATCTCAAATAAACGGAGACTTTGACGCCAAAGATCTGAAAATGGCAGCATACCGCAATGCGGTCCTAAAATGTCAAGACGGTTCAAGGGCTCAATTTCATCATATAGCCCGGATAACAACCAGCGGCGGATATATTGGCACGCATCGCTGCAAAGCGATGTCGCCCCACCCAATATCTTTTGGAACGGTTGTTCTAGCCATCCGTATTATGGGAAGGGAGTCCGCAATAACAATCCGGACCCAACCGCACCACCGACGCCAACACTCGACACAACCGAGGCTCCGCCCCGAGATAACACCCTCGCTCACGAAATAATGGCGGTTATCGCCTGCGGACGGAACCATTCCTAGCCTACCTAACTAGGCAGGAACTCCCAAGACCAAAATGAGGCTCGCTGCATAGTACGGCGCCTAAAGCCTATAAAGTCCATGAGGGAGAGCTTTATAAGAAAAGCACTACCGAGTCCTTCAAAGGTGTATCTCCAAAGAGGAAGGGCGAAACCTCCTGGCTGAAGTTCATGCCGGACTGGGTGGGCACCACGCCGCAGCCCGGCCCTTGTAGGCAAGGCCTTCCGACAGGATTTTATTGGCCAACGGCCCGGCAGATGCGCAGGACTTAGTCCAACGATCGTCGGTTGCCGCCTTTTGCTAACCAAAGCCACATGCCACCCACCGCCCTTAAAACTATACCCATCACCTGGCCGTCGCGGTCCAGGGGCTTGACATGGTTGGACCCCTCAAGGAGGAACCCACAAGCAAAAATACCTATTGGTCATGGTGGACAAATTCACCAAATGGATAGAGGCCAAACCAGTTAAACGGTCAATCCGGATCGTGATAGACTTCATATCGGGGTAGTGCACCGTTACGGTGTCCCCACAAGATCATCATCGACAATGGCACCAACTTCGCGGCCTATGAGGTCAAATCATGGTGCAAAACATGGACATCAAGCTCGACACGCCTCGCCTATCACCCTCAAACCAACGGCCAAGTCGAACGGGCAAACGGTCTAATCATGAGCGGCATTAAACCCGACTAGTGCGGTCCTCAAGGAATCTAACACGCACTGGGTCGAGGAACTCGACCAGACTGGGGCTGCGGACCACGCCGAATCGTACTACCAGATTCACACCATTCTTCATGGTGTACGGCGCAGAGGCAGTCTTGCCCTGCGACATAATACATGACTCACCTCGCGTACGCATGTATGAAGAAAGAGAAGCCGAGCTCGATCGGCAGGACAGTTTGGATGCATTGGAGGAGGAGCTGACATGGCAAAAGCTTGTTCCGCATTCTATCAACAGCAGGCTCGGAGATATCAAAGCAGGGAAGTACGGGCCAAAGCTTATAACGTTGGCGAACTAGTTCTACGCCTGCCGGACAAGAAAAAGGACAAATTCAAGCCCAAATGGGAAGGTCCCTTCATCATCGACTAGGTCCTGACCGGCGGAGCATACCGTCACTTAAACGATCGGATAACCGACTCGAGCCGAACCCATGGAACGCAGCCCGTCTACGAAGATTCTACACCTAAGTGCCGGACTCCAAGTTCGTCTCCTTCCTCCGCCCGCATTCTTTATTTTTGCTTTTTGCTGTCTTTTATTTCTCTCCTTCCCCCTTCTTCTTCTTGTAGCCTCTAGAGGCTCATTTGCGCTTTTTCCGCACACACTTGACGCGCTGTTCGGGCTCATTATACCTGGGGGCTTCTTTAACAGAAGCTTATTTATACGGGCTTCATGCCCAGCACATGTGTTAAACTTCCGCATGTACCTTTTATTCACCATTATATGCATCGATATGACTTAAGTTTTGGCCAAGCTGGGTTGCCTGGCTCCTGTGCTTACTCCTACGTTCCCGATTGTTCGGCTAGGTGGTAAAGGGAGCACCTCTGCGATTGTTCTTGCTAGGTCACCGGATGTGTACCTCGGTGGGTGAAGCCGAAAGCTAGCGTTCTTAAGGGAATATTCGCCGGTGAACTAAAAGATGATTTTTAACTATTTACCCATCTACCCCGAGATGATTTTCTGCTTTCATAGCAGCTTCGACATGCACTTTAGGGCATGCATCCCAAATAAAGGAACCCTTAATGAACTATTCTCCCGAAGATGTTTCTTAGTACCCATGTAATATAACATAACTAGTTGGGCACTTGTCCGATACAGCAACAATGACCCCACGCCTTGTCTCCATGCATACCACGGTTCTTATATAACCACGAAGGTATTCGGACACACTCCGGACTATTGGGTCCAGAGGTCGGGTTAAAAGGTCCGCTACGACAAACGATCTACAATCCGGATAGAAGACATTTTTCATGTCATATTTTTACATAGTCAATTCGACTCATTGTATTCCTCCTCAATGCCATCTAATAGGCTATCTAATTTACAATCTTGCTGGAATACTTGGCGGCCAATTCTACTTGGCAGTACACTAAGCTTACAGGATCTCCATCCCATCCGCCCCACAGTCCGACCTCGCCATGTGGTTTGGGTCACAACCGTACCGCTGCGTCTTCACCATGGCCCAGCCTCCTGGCGCCTTTGACGGCAGGCCGATATCTTCCATAGCCGGAAGCACCGCCGTGCTCCTTGAAGCCACTCCGCCAGCTCCCCAATGCCTTCGGGCAGCGAGATAGATGGCCACAAGGCTTGGCCGATGCCTTTCATCACCTGCCGGACTCATTTGTGCAGCTGACGCAATTCGGGAAGAAGATCACCCGAAGAACTGGGCATCTCCTCCTCAGGACGACCTGTGAGCAAACCTACAAACATACTTATGTTAGTGGCCTTCCTCGTCGAACTCTTTTCAAAGTTCGCTCAAGCACTTACTGAAAATGCCGCGACGAAGCTGCCGATTCTCCTTTACGGAGTCAGACAACTGGGCATGAACGTCCTTTAGTTCCTCACCCAGCTTGGTGTTGGCGTCTTGGAGGTTATTCTTCTCCTGCCGCACCCTCGTAAGCACGCTCTCGCCGGCCTTTAATCTGGCGTAAGAGCTGTTGCTTGTCCGGATCTAGTCCGCGCCATCTGCAATGTTTTGTCGATTTACACACCCACCGCATTTCATAAATTATTTATCTTCCAAGCGTATATTACCGGAGGGGTCTCGTGGCTCCCCGTGGCGGCTAGTCTTGCCTCAAGTTGGGCCCTACACTCTTCCAGCTCCGGGACAGTCGGGTATTCTTTTCAGAAGATCTGCATGATCCTTAAATCAGTTATTCTAACTATTTTAAGTCTCGGGGCTCTTGGCATATATAATGTCAAATTTCTTACCCGTATGTCCTTCGCATACTACTCCGTGGCTTTGGCTAGACCATCTTGAGCGGCACGGAGATGCGCATCTCCCGAATTAAAGGCATTCAAGGCCTCTTGGGAGAAACATGCGTCACGAAGAACTGTCCAGCGGCGCATGTGATTCAAGGCGCTCTCCACCTCGGAGTTGGTGGCGGACAACCTGTCAGCATCCTCTGTCGGAGGAGCATCCGACGCACGTCTCGTGCTCGCCTCAGCCTCCGGACCCGCTTTGAAGCTTGTCCGTGAAGGTTCGAACGGCAGCCTCTCCGGACTCGGTCCGCGGCGCTTTTTCTGAAAAGAGCATCAGCGTTAGTACGCCTTCCAGAATCAATCACGGGGTATGGTGACATGCCATACCGCTGCGGCGGAGTTTCGATCCGGACCGCACTTCTTTTTAGCTGGGCCGCAGACGCCCTTTGTTGGCCAGCCGCTGGCTTGGCTTCCCGCCTCAAAGGTACCCCGCGAAGCACCATTGGTATACGGTGATCAAAAATAAGCATGGATGGGTCATTATCGTGGTTTTGGGATCTCGGTCTCATTTACTGTGAGGCTAGAAGTATTCCGGTAATCAGCCGTAATGGCAACCAACGCATTGTCGATGCTAAGTTGGTGGAATACCCGTCGATCAACTCCACCTTTATATCCGGATCCTCTTCGAGGTCGGATCGAGGACCGTTCTGATCCTCGGGTTGTGGGGGCGGGCTGTGTATCTTCTCCTGATCCGCGCAGTTCTGCAGCAGAACCACTTAAATGAGATATTTAACCATGGGACATGGATCGGACAGTCACAAAGATGTTTGCCTACCCAGCCGAGGATTATTTGAAGAAAACTCCTTGATGGATTGACACGGAGGAAATCCTCCTCCTCCCTTTGTACATGGCGACAAGATCTTCACCAGTTCGGTGACCGATCCCGCCCTTTGCGGCCATGGCGGGTGGCATCGTCCTCCCGCTGAAGACCCACATGGGTGGCCCTGATTGGAGCGGCTGCACTCCTCATAATGCAGATTGCCATGACTCTGTCATGGTCAATCTGGCGTGAGCCAAGAACCTTATTCGCTCATCAAATAACGGACATCCCGGTCATCTTCTCTCCGGGGCTCCGGGGCGCCAACTTAGGCGCTTCTTCGAGGAGCATTGCTGAACTCCGGAAGGCCGATCCGAACAGGATCCGCAGCGGACGCCCTCCATGTAAAACCATTCAAGGCCAGTCTTGGGACGCCTTCTTTGGGGTCCGGCGATGCGCCATAGCTCGGCTCCGCCCACTTGATATATTGACACCTCATGAGAACGGGTACTAGGCAGAATATTCTCTTCCACAGCCCAAATGAGCCTCGACGCCAGAACAGTTCGCAAAGGGCCACGGAGCCCGCGATGTGCAAGATGGAGGCAGGAGTAAGATGGTGCAATTGAGGTCGAGAACTCCAAGAGCCCCGGAGAAACGGATGGATTGGAAATCCGAGTCCTCTTACTAGATAAGAGATGAAGCACACCCGCCTCCTTTAGAGGGATCGGGACGCCTCCGCTTGCTTTCCGCCCTTGTAGGTGGCAAGTCCGCTCGAACCGGAACCATGAAGGCCGGGGAGAAATCCCTTGGCTTGAGTATAACTAGCTCGCTATGCGGGACTGCGATCTCTCCCAATTTCTGGCTGGGGCTAGGAGCGCGAGGAGGAGGAGCGCGTCGACCGTCCATGATGGAATGGGCTTTGGTCGAGGCGCCCGATGAAAGCTCAAGGGAGATGGTGTGACTCAGATCTAGATCCTTCCCTTTATAAGCGGCTCATTTTGCGGCTAGGGGGTAATTGTAAAATACCCTGGCTTTTCGATTCATTCAAACACGTGGAAGATGGCCATTATTGGGCACAGAAGCCGAGGAGCGCAGCATTTATCAGAAGCCGGACACTATTCGACAAGTATACGGAATTTGGAGAGGAACCCGCCTCGCAATGCCGAAGACAATCAACGCGCCGGACTCATCGTCATTGAAGCCTGGTTCGGGGGCTACTGAGGGAGTCCCGGACTAGGGGGTGTCCGGATAGCCGGACTATCATCACGGTCGGACTCCACGACTATGAAGATACAAGATTGAAGACTTCGTCCCGTGTCCGGATGGGACTTTCCTTGGCGTGGAAGGCAAGCTTGGCGATACGGATATGTAGATCTCCTACCATTGTAACCGACTCTGTGTAAACCTAACCTATCCGGTGTCTATATAAACCGGAGGGTTTTAGTCCATAGGACGAACAACAATCATACCATAGGCTAGCTTCTAGGGTTTAGCCTCCTTGATCTCATGGTAGATCTACTCTTGTACTACCCATATCATCAATATTAATTAAGCAGGAGTAGGGTATTACCTCCATCGAGAGGGCCCAAACCTGGGTAAAAACATCGTGTCCCTTGTCTCCTGTTACCATCCGCCTAGACGCACAGTTCGGGACCCCCTACCCGAGATCCGCCGGTTTTGACACCGACAATGATCATCTCATACAATAATGTATATCACATCATGTCTTGACCATATCACATCACAACATGCCCTGCAAAAACAAGTTAGACGTCCTCTACTTTGTTGTTGCAAGTTTTACGTGGCTGCTACGGGCTTCTAGAAAGAACCGTTCTTACCTACGCATCAAAACCACAATGGTGTTTCGTCAAGTTTGATGTTTTAACCTTCAAGAAGGACCGGCCATAGTCAAATTCGATTCAACTAAAGTTGGAGAAACAGACACCCGCCAGCCACCTTTATGCAAAACTAGTTGCATGTCTGTCGGTGGAACCGGTCTCATGAACGTGGTCATGTAAGGTTGGTCCAGGCCGCTTCATCGAACAATACCGCCGAATCAAAATAAGACGGTGGTGGTAAGCAGTATGACTATCACCGCCCACAACTCTTTGTGTTCTACTCGTGCATATCATCTACGCACAGACCTGGCTCTGATGCCACTGTTGGGAAAGTAGCATGCAATTTCAAAATTTTCCTACGCTCACGCAAGATCTATCTAGGAGATGCATAGCAACGAGAGGGGGAGAGTGTGTCCATGTACCCTCGTAGAATGAAAGCGGAAGCGTTTGACAGCGCGGTTGATGTAGTCGAACTTCTTCTCGATTCGACCGATCAAGCACCGACGTACGGCACCTCCGAGTTCTGCACACGTTCAGCTCGATGACGTCCCTCGAACTCTTGATCCAGTAAAGTGTCGAGGGAGAGTTCCATCAGCATGAAGGTGTGGTGACGGTGATGGTGAAGTGATCCGCGCAGGGCTTCGCCAAAGCACTACGTGAATATGACCGAAGGCGTAAACTGTGGAGGGGGCGCCGCACACGGCTAACAACGTTTGTTGTGTGTTCTAGGCCCCCCTCCCCACATATATATAGGTGGGAGAGGGAGGGGAGCACCAAGGGGCACCCCAAGTAGGAGTAATCCTACTTGGGCGCCTCCCACAAGTCGCCCCACCTTCCATAAGTGTCGGAGGGGGAAGGAAAGAGAGGGGGGAAGAGAAGGGAAGGGGAGGCCGAATCCTCCCCTTTCCTTTCTCCCTTCCCCTCCTTCCTTCTCCTCCTATTCGGCCTATATGGCAGCGAACCAGCCCACTAGGGGCTGGTCTGTCCCGCTCTTGGCCCAATAAGGCCCATATCTTGGCCGGGGGGGGGGGGTGCCCGGAACCCCTTCCGGTGACCCGATACGTACCCGGTACCCCCAGAACACTTCCAGTGTCCAAATACTATCATTCTATATAGGAATCTTTACCTCTCGACCATTTCGAGACTCCTCGTCATGTCCATGATCTCATCAGGGACTCTAAACAACATTCGCTCACCAAATCACACAACTCATATAATACAAAATCGTCATCAAGCGTTAAGCGTGCGGACCCTACGGGTTCGAGAACTATGTAGACATGACCGAGACACCTCTTCGGTCAATAACCAATAGCGGAACCTGGATGCTCATATTGGTTCCCACATATTCTACGAAGATCTTTATCGGTCGTACCGTAATGACAACATACATTATTCCCTTTTTCATCGGTATGTTACTTGCCCGAGATCCGATTGTCGGTATCTTCATACCTAGTTCAATCTCATTACCGACAAGTCTCTTTACTCGTTCCGTAATACATCATCCCGCAACTAACTCATTAGTCACATTGCTTGCAAGGCTTCTTATGATGTGTATTACGGAGAAGGCCCAGAGATACCTCTCCGATACTCGGAGTGACAAATCCTAATCTTGATCTATGCGAACCCAACAAACACCTTCAGAGAAACCTGTAGAGCATCTTTATAATCACCCAGTTACGTTGTGACCTTTGATAGCACACAAGGTATTCCTCCGGTATCCGGGAGTTGCATAATCTCATAGTCAAAGGAATATGTATATGACATGAAGAAAGCTATGGCAATAAAACTGAACGATCAATATGCTAAGCTAACGGATGGGTCATGTCCATCACATCATTCTCCTAATGATGTGATCCCATTCATGAAATGACAACACATGTCTATGGTTAGGAAACTTAACCGTCTTTGATTAACGAGCTAGTCTAGTAGAGGCTTACTAGGGACACTATATTTTGTCTATGTATCCACACATGTATCAAGTTTCCGGTTAATACAAATATAGCATGAAAAATAAACATTTATCATGATATAAGGAAATATAAAATATCAACTTTATTATTGCCTCTAGGGCATATTTCCTTCACCTATATGAAGAAGGATATTGAATTCAAATGGGATTTATTGGAAAGAATTAAACGCAGCTCTGAAGATTGGGATCTCGATGAAGGTAAAGAGCCAGGTATAAACCTTAAGTTTGATTGTGTTAAATCTTTTATGGCTACCGATGCTTTTTGTGATTTTAGCACTAAATATGGACTTGACTCTGAGATAGTAGCTTCTTTCTCTGAATCTTTTGCTACTCATGTTGATCTCCCTAAGGAGAAGTGGTTTAAATATCATCCTCCCATTGAAGTTAAAGTAGCAGAACCTATTAAAGTTGAAGAAAAAACTATTATTTATAATGCTGATCCTATTGTTCCCACTTCTTATATTGAGAAACTGCCTTTCCCTGTTAGAATAAAGGATCACGCTAAAGCTTCAATTGTGGTTCGTAAGAGTAATATTAGAACACCCAAACCCTCTGAGCAAATTAAAGTTGAACCTAGTATTCCTATGGTTAAAGATCTCTTGGTTGATAATATTGACGGGCATGTTGTTTATTTCTGTGATAAGCTGCTAGAATGGCTATACCTGATACTAAAGATAAACATAGACCTGTTGTTGGCATGCCTGTTGTTTCTATTAAAATTGGAGATCATTGTTATCATGGGTTATGTGATGTGGGTGCTAGTGTGAGTGCAATTCCTTATACTTTATATAAAGAAATTATGAATGATATTGCACCTGCAGAGATACAAGATGTTGATGTTACTATTAAGCTTGCCAATAGAGATACTATATCACCAATCGGGATTGTTAGAGATGTTGAAGTCTTGTGTGGGAAGATAAAATACCCTACTAATTTTCTTGTTCTTACTTCCCCACAAGATAATATTTGTCCCATTATATTTGGTAGACCCTTCTTGAATACTGTTAATGCTAAGATAGACTGCTAGAAAGATATTGTTATTGTGGGTTTGGGGGATATGTCTCATGATTTTAATTTTTCTAAATTTCGTAGGCAACCCCATGATAAAGAATTGCCTAGTAAGGATGAAATTATTGATCTTGCTTCTATTGCCGTGCCTCCTAATGATCATTTAGAACAATATTTGCTAGACCATGAAAATGATATGTTTATGAATGAAAGAAGGGAAATAGATGAAGTATTCTTTAATCAGGGACCTATTTTGAAACACTATTTTCCTGTTGAAATCCTTGGAGATCCTCCTCCACCTGAGGGTGATCCCGTGTTTGAGCTTAAACAATTACCTGGTACTCTGAAATTTGCTTATCTTGATGAAAAGAAGATATATCCTATTATTATTAGTGCTAACCTTTCAGAGCATGAAGAAAAGAAATTATTGAAAACTCTGAAGAAGCACCGTGCCGCTATTGGGTATACTCTTGATGATCTTAAGGGCATTAGTCCCACTTTATGTCAGCACAAAATTAAATTGGAGAAAGATGCTAAACCAGTTGTTGATCATCAACGACGGCTAAATCCTAAGATGAAAGAAGTGATAAGAAATGAAATACTAAAGCTTCTGGAGGCAGGTATAATTTATCCTATTGCTGATAGTCAATGGGTGGGTCCTGTTCATTGTGTCCCTATGAAGGGAGATATTACTGTTGTTCCAAGTGATAAGAATGAATTGATTCCACAAAGAATTGTTACAGGTTATAGAATGGTAACTGATTTTTGCAAATTAAATAAAGCTACTAGAAAATATCATTACCCTCTACCTTTTATTGATCAAATGCTAGAAAGACTATCCAACCATACTCACTTTTGTTTTCTAGATGGTTATTCTGGTTTCTCTCAAATACATGTGTCAAAAGAAGATCAAGAGAAAACCACTTTTACTTGCCCTTTCGGTACCTTTGCTTATAGACGTATGCCTTTTGGTTTATGAAATGCACCTGCTACCTTTCAAAGATGTATGACTGCTATATTCTCTGACTTTTGTGAAAATATTGTTGAGGTTTTCATGGATGATTTCTCCGTTTACGGAAATTCTTTCGATGATTGCTTAAGCAACCTTGATCGAGTTTTGCAGAGATGTGAAGAAACTAATCTTGTCTTGAATTGGGAGAAGTGCCACTTTATGGTTAATGAAGGTATTGTATTGGGGCATAAAATTTCTGAAAGAGGTATTGAAGTTGATAAAGCTAAAGTAGATGCTTTTGAAAAGATGTCGTGTCCTAAAGATATCAAAGGTATAAGAAGTTTCCTTGGCCATGTGGGTTTCTATAAGAGGTTTATTAAAGACTTCTCTAAAATTTCTAGGCCTCTCACTAATCTCTTACAAAAAGATATTCCTTTTGTTTTTGATGATGATTGTGTTGAAGCATTTGAAATACTTAAGAAAGCCTTGATTTCTGCACCTATAGTTCAGCGACCTGATTGGAACCTACCCTTTGAAATTATGTGTGATGCTAGTGATTATGATGTTGGTGTTGTTCTAGGACAAAGAGTTGATAAGAAATTAAATGTTATTCAGTATGCTAGTAAAACTCTAGACAGTGCCCAGAAAGATTATGCTACTACTGAAAAATAATTTTTAGCAGTTGTTTTTGCTTGTGATAAGTTTAGACCTTATATTATTGATTCCAAAATAACTGTCCACACTGATCATGCTGATATTAAATATCTTATGGAAAATAAAGATGCTAAACCTAGACTTATTAGATGGGTTCTCTTGCTATAAGAATTTTATTTACATTTGTTGATAGAAAGGGAGCTGAGAACCCCGTTGCAGACAACTTGTCTAGGTTAGAAAATGTTCTTGATGACCCACTACCTATTGATGATAGCTTTCCCGTTGAACAACTGAATGTCATAAATGCTTCTCGTAATGCTCCATGGTATGCTGATTACGTTAATGATAACCCACAAGTATAGGGGATCAATTGTAGCCTCTTTCGATAAGTAAGAGTGTCGAACCCAACGAGGAGCTAAAGGTAGAACAAATATTGCCTCAAGTTCTATCGACCACCGATACAAATCTATGCACACTTAACGTTCGCTTTACCTAGAACAAGTATGAAACTAGAAGTACTTTGTAGGTGTTGTTTGATAGGTTTGCAAGATAATAAAGAGCACGTAAATAAAAAGTAGGGGCTGTTTAGATAAAGACACAACTAAGTTAGTTTTAGTAGAGAGCTTTTTGTCACGAGAAAGTTATTTGTCCCTAGGCAATCGATAACTAGACCGGTAATCACTATTGCAATTTTATTTGAGGGAGAGGCATAAGCTAACATACTTTCTCTTATTGGATCATATGCACTTATGATTGGAACTCTAGCAAGCATCCGCAACTACTAGAGATCATTAAGGTAAAACCCAACCATAGCATTATAAGGCATCAAGTCCTCTTTACTGCCATACACAAACAACCTACTTACTCGAGTTTGTGCTTCTGTTACTCACGCCACCCACCATAAGCAAATCATGAACATATTGCAAACCCTACAGCGGGGATCCCTCACGCTTGCGCAACACGGAGAGCACCATAGGACAGCACCAATGATAAAACATGCAACTCAAACCAATCACGATCATCAATTAACCCATAGGACAAAATAGATCAACTCAAACATCATAGGATAGCCATACATCATTGGGAAATAATATATAGCGTTGAGCACCATGTTTAAGTAGATATTACAGTGGGTAAAAGAGGATTTACACCGCTGCATAGAGGTGGGAAGAGTTGGTGATGACAGCGGTGAAGTTGCTGGTGTAGATTGTGGTGACGATGATGGCCCCGACAGCGTTCCGGCGCCACCGGGAGAGAGAGGGAGAGAGCCCCCTTTCTTATTCTTCTTCCTTGACCTTCCCCCTAGATGGGAGAAGGGTTTCCCCTTTGGTCCTTGGCTTCGATGGCGGCGGAGGGGCAGGAGCCCCTCCAAGATTGGATCTCTCTATCTGTGTTTCCTTCTGTTTCTATGCTCCCTGATTCTGCCCTTTCACTGTTTCTTAAATTCCCGGAGATCCATAACTCCTATTGGGCTGAAATTTGGACACGATTTTTATCCGGATATTGGCTTTCTTGCGGCGAAAGAAGGGCACCAACCGCTTACGAAGTGGCCACGAGGGCCAGGCGCGCCCTCACCTCGTGGGCCCCTCGGCATCGCCTCGCTGATTCCACTTCCTAAAATTCACATTTATTCCAAAAAAAATCTCCGTAAGTTTTTATCCCGTTTGGACTCTGTTTGATATGGATTTTCTGCGAAACAAAAAACATGCAACAAACAGGACCTGGCACTGGGCACTGGATCAATATGTTAGTCCCAAAAATAGAATAAAAAGTTGCCAAAAGTATGTAAAAGTTGTAGAATATTGGCATCGAACAATCAAAATTATAGATACGACGGAGACGTATCAACATCCCCAAGCTTAATTCCTGCTCGTCCTCGAGTAGGTAAATGATAAAAAATAATAATTTTTGATGTGGAATGCTACCTAGCATAATCTTGATCATGTAATCTAATCATGGCATGAATATTAAGACACGAGTGATTCAAAGCAGTAGTCTATCATTTGACATTAAGATAATAATACTTCAAGCATACTAATAAAGCAATCATGTCTTTTCAAAATAACATGGCCAAAGAAAGCTTATCCCTACAAAATCATATAGTCTGGCTATGCTCCATCTTCACCACACAAAATATTCAAATCATGCACAACCCCGATGACAAGCCAAGCAATTGTTTCATACTTTTGATGTTCTCAAACCTTTTCAACTTTCACGCAATACATGAGCATGAGCCATGGATATAGCACTATAGGTGGAATAGAATATGATGATGGAGGTTGTGTGGAGAAGACAAAAAGGAAGAAAGTCCCACATCGACGCGGCTAATCAATGGGCTATGGAGATGCTCATCAATTGATGTCAATGCGAGGAGTAGGGATTGCCATGCAACAGATGCACTATAGCTATAAGTGTATGAAAGCTCAAAGTGAAACTAAGTGGGTGTGCATCCAACTTTCTTGCTCATGAAGACCTAGGGCATTTGAGGAAGCCCATCATTGGAATATACAAGCCAAGTTCTATAATGAAAATTCCCACTAGTATATGAAAGTGATAACTCAAGAGACTCTCTATATGAAAAACATGGTTCTACTCTGAAGCACAAGTGTGGTAAAAGGATAGTAACATTGTCCCTTCTCTCTTTTCTCTCATTTTTTCTTTTTTTCCCTTTTTTGTAGGCTTCTTTGGCCTCTCCCCCCTTTTTTTGGGGGGGGGGGGGCCTTATTTGGCCACATTTATTTTGATAACCTCACATGGGACAATGTTCTAATAATGATGATCATCACACTTTTATTTACTTACAACTCAATATCTAGAACAAAGTATGACTCTATATGAATGCTTCCGGCGGTGTACCGGGATGTGCAATGATCTAGCGTAGCAATGACATAAAAACGGACAAGCCATGAAAACACCATGCTAGCTATCTTACGATCATGCAAAGCAATATGACAATGAACGCTCAAGTCATGTATATGATGATGACGGAAGTTGCATGGCAATATATCTCGGAATGGCTATGGAAATGCCATGATAGGTAGGTATGGTGGCTGTTTTGAGGAAGATATAAGGAGGCTTATGTGTGATAGAGCATATTGTATCATGGGGTCTGGATGCACCGGCGAAGTTTGCACCAACTCTCGAGGTGAGAAAGGGCAATGCACGGTACCGAAGAGGCTAGCAATGATGGAAGGGTGAGAGTGCGTATAATCCATGGACTCAACATTAGTCATAAAGAACTCACGTACTTATTGCAAAAGTCTAGAAGCTATCAAAACAAAGGATTAGACGCATGCTCCTAGGGGAATAGATTGGTAGGAAAAGACCATCGCTCGTCCCCGACCGCCACTCATAAGGAAGACAATCAATAAATAAATCATGCTCCTACTTCGTTACATAACGGTTCACCGTACGTGCATGCTACGGGAATCACAGACTTCAACACAAGTATTTCTACAGTCCACAATTACCGACTAGCATGACTCTAATATCACCACCTTTATATCTCAAAACTATTGCAAGGAATCAAACATATCATATTCAGTGATCTACAAGTTTTATGTAGGATTTGATGACTAACCATGTGAATGACCGATTCCTGTCATCTCTCTAAATAGATATAACTGAAGCAAGAGAGTTTAATTCTTTATACAAAAGATATGCCCACTCTCTAACAAATATAAGTGAAGCAAAATAGCATTCTACAAATGGCGGTTTTCTATGTGTAGGGAAACAGGTAATCCAAACTTCAAATGATATAAGTGATGCACATGAAGCATTCTATAAAGCCATACTCAAAAGATATAAGTGAAGTGCAATGAGCATTCCATAAATCATACATGGACTATCTCCTACCATCATGGTGCATAAAATGAAAAGGGAAAAACTAAATTCAAAAGACGCTCCAAGATTTGCACATATCACATGAATGAGACAAAACTGAAAACATACCGATACTTATTGAAGAAAGAGGGGATGCCTTCTGGGGCATCCCCAAGCTTAGACTCTTGAGTCTCCTTGAATATTTACTTGGGGTGCCTTGGGCATCCCCAAGCTTGAGCTCTTGCTTCTCCTCCTTCTCCTCATATCGAGACCTCCTCGATCTTTGATCACTTCATCCACACAAAACTCAACAGAAAGTTCGGTAAGATCCGTTAGTATAATAAAGCAAATCACTACTCTAAGTACTGTTGCAAACCAATTCATATTTTGTTTTTGCATTGTAGCTACTATAATATAACTTTTCCATGGATTGATCCACTGATAGAAATCGATAGCTTCATCAAAACAAGCAAAACAATGCATCAAAAACAGAATCTGTCTTAAACAGGACAGTCTGTAATAATCTGAACATTCACCATACCTATGGTACTCCAAAAATTCTGAAAAATTAGGAAAAATAAACCATTTGTATAGAAAGACAGTGCAAAAAGTTTCAGAACCGTTTGACGTTCTAGTAAAAAAAATGTAAAATCGTGCACTACAGCCAAAGTTTCTCTTTTGCACCGCACAAACCAACAAGCAATGTAAACATCCTAAAGGCAAATCTTGGCACATTATTTTTATAATACAATGGAATTGTACAAGGGTATAATTATTTTTGTTGAAAAGGTTCTGTAATAAAGATTCACAAAGTTTTCGTGAGCATGAACAAAGTTCAAGGAGCTCCCCCACTTCAACAATGCTTGCTCTCTCACTTTCACTTTCCTTTTGAAAAGTTTTAAGTTCCCTTCTATATTTTTTTGTTTTTAAACTATATAAAAGCACTCAACAGAAATAAATGACTCTCTAAAACTTCCGGGTTGTCTCCCTGGCAGCACTTTCTTTAAAGCCATTAAGCTAGGCATAAAGTGCTAAAGTAATGGATCCACCCGGATCCCAAGGTATATCAAAGCCAATTTGAATTAGCAATGATTTGGCATTTAGTAGTGAGCACAAAGCAACATATATCAAGCAATGACGAAGTCTAACTCTCTTCCTATGCATCGGCATGTCATACAAGAACAATTCATGCACATCAAGTAAAGGCCAATACATAGCATAAGAAGTTTCTTGCAATTTTTTCATGTTGGAAACATAGAGACGCGGAGATGTAGTTCCTCTCTCATAATAATTGCAAGTAGGAGCAGCAAGCACATGCACATTATATTCATCAAAATTATCATGTGCAACGGTAAAAGGCCACCCATCAATATAATCCTTAATAAGTGCAAACTTCTCCGATATAGTGTAGTTTGGAGAATTAAAAAAGATAATAGGACTATCATGTGTGGATGCTATAGCAACAATTTCATGTTTAACATAAGGAACAATAGCAAGTTCATCTCCATAAGCATAATTCATATTGGCATCTTGGCCACAAGAATAGCAAGCATCAAGTTCGTCAAAAAGGGATATTTCAAATGAATCAACGGGATCATAGCAATTATCATGGCATTCATCCTTCGGTAAGAACGAAGGGACATTAAATAATGTATGAGTTGGAGAGTTACTCTCATTAGAAGGTGGGCACGGGTAGCTAATCCGATCTTCCTCCTTTTGTTCTTCGCTCTCCTCATCATCTTTTTCATCCAATGAGCTCACAGTTTCATCAATTTCTTCTTCCATAAACTCCTGCAAAATAATAGTCTCTTCTCGGACAACGGAGACTTTCTCAATAAATTCATAAATATCATAATTGTATTTATAATTCTCATAGCAATATTTAAGGATAGATAACTTTTCAGGTCTATAAACTAAATCATCAAAATCTTCAAACTCTTTAAAGAAAGATTCAATTTCACATGCACCCTTAAAAGTAACAAATTCTTCTATTCGTTCCACAACATAGTAATCATATATACCATTAGCATAAGAAGCTAAGGTTTCATTATCATTAAATTTGCATGAAAAGGGAAGGTGTGGAGCCTTCATCCTAGAGCAACAAGTATAATCATATCTCAAGCATAGTTGCCGAGCATACCAATGCAACATATAAATTTGATCCCATAATAGTTTCCCTTTTTGAGTCAAGCGATAATCCCTAAAGTATTCACTTTGATCCAACGTGTCTCCCATTATATAATTGAATGGGGTTTTCTTAGCATTATTAAAGTAGTGCATAATATCTTTCACATAATGAGCATCGAGGGTTTTAGGAGGTTCCCCATCTCCATGAGTAGCAAGTAAACCTTATTTTTTTGGTATTTCATGTTCCATATCCATAACTAAAGATAGAGAACAACTTAGAATAGAAAATAAAAACTACTTAGTGATAAAGCAAACAAGCACACACGAGAATATTCACCCCACGATATTGCTCCCCGGCAACGGCGCCAGAAAAAGGTCTTGATAACCCACAAGTATAGGGGATCAATTGTAGCATCTTTCGATAAGTAATCAATTGTAGCATATTTCGATAAGTAAGAGTGTCGAACCCAACGAGGAGCTAAAGGTGGAACAAATATTCCCTCAAGTTCTATCGACCACCGATACAACTCTGCGCACGCTTAACGTTCGCTTTACCTAGAACAAGTATGAAACTAGAAGTACTTTGTAGGTGTTGTTGGATAGGTTTGCAAGATAATAAAGAGCAAGTAAATAAAAAGTAGGGGATGTTTTGATAAATACACAACTAAGTTAGTTTTAGTAGATAGCTTTTTGTTACGAGAAAGTTATTTGTCCCTAGGCAAGACCAGTAATCATTATTGCAATTTTATTTGAGGGAGAGGCATAAAATAACATAATTTATCTTCTTGGATCATATGCACTTATGATTGTAACTCTAGCAAGCATCCGTAACTACTAAAGATCATTAAGGTAAAATCCAACCATAGCATTATAAGGCATCAAGTCCTCTTTACTCCCATACGCAAACTACCTACTTACTCGGGTCTGTGCTTCTGTCACTCACGCCACCCACCATAAGAAAATCATGAACATATTGCAAACGCTACAGCGGGGATCCCTCACGCTTGCGTGACATGGAGAGCACCATAGGACAGCAGCAATAATAAAACATGCAACTCAAACCAATCACGATCATCAATTAACCCATAGGACAAAACAGATCTACTCAAACACCATAGGATAGCCATACATCATTAGGAAATAATATATAGCGGTGAGAACCATGTTTAAGTAGAGATTACAGCGGGTAAAAGAGGGGTTACACCGCTGCATAGAGGGGGGAAGAGTTGGTGATGACGGCGGTGAAGTTGTTGGTGTAGATAGTGGTGACGATGATGGCCCCGGCGGCATTCCCGCGCCACCGGAGAGAGGGGGAGAGAGCCCCCATTCTTCTTCTTCTTCTTCCTTGACCTTTCCCCTAGATGTGAGAAGGGTTTCCCCCTCTGGTCCTTGGCTTCCATGGCGGTGGAGGGGCGGGAGCCCCTCCGAGATTGGATCTCTCTCTCTCTCTGTTTCCTTCTATTTCTGCGCTCCCGATTACGCCCTTTCACCGTTTCTTAAATTCCGGAGATCCAGAACTCGATTGGGCTGAAATTTGGACACAATTTTATCCGGATATTGGCTTTCTTGCGGCGAAAGAAGGGCACCAACCGCCTTATGGAGTGGCCGCGAGGGCCCAGGGCGCGCCCCTCACCCTCGTGGGCCCCTCGGGCATCGTCTCGCGTTGATTCATCTTCCCAAAGTTCACATTTATTCCAAAAAAAAATCTCCGTAAGTTTTTATCCCATTTGGACTCCGCTTGATATGGATTTTCTACGAAACAAAAAACATGCAACAAACAGGAACTGGCACTAGGCACTGGATTAATATGTTAGTCCCAAAAATAGTATAAAAAGTTGCCAAAAGTGTCTAAAAGTTGTAGAATATTGGCATGGAACAATCAAAAATTATAGATATGACGGAGACGTATCAGCTAATTATATTGTTGCTAAATTTATACCACCTAGTTTCACGTGCCAGCAAAAGAAAAAAAATTCTATGATTTAAGACATTACTTCTGGGATGACCCACACCTTTATAAAGAAGGAGTAGATGGTGTTATTAGACGTTGTATACCTGAGCATGAACAGGAACAAATCCTATGCAAGTGTCACTCTGATTCTTACGGAGGACACCACGATGGAGATAGAACTGCACATAAGGTATTGCAATCTGGGTTCTATTGGCCCACTCTCTTTAAAGATGTCCGTAAGTTTGTCTTGTCTTGTGATGAATGCCAAAGGATTGGTAATATTAGTAGACGTCAGGAAATGCCTATGAATTATTCACTTGTTATTGAACCATTTGATGTCTGGGGCTTTGATTATATGGGACCTTTTCCTTCCTCTAATGGGTATACACATATTTTAGTTGTTGCTGATTACGTTACTAGGTGGGTAGAAGCTATTCCAACTAGTAGTGTTGATCATAACACTTCTATTAAGATGCTTAAAGAAGTTATTTTTCCGAGGTTTGGAGCCCCTAGATATTTAATGACTGATGGTGGTTCACATTTTATTCATGTTGCTTTCCGTAAAATGCTTGCTAAGTATGATGTTAATCATAAAATTGCATCTCCTTATCTTCCTCAGCCTAGTGGTCAAGTTGAATTGAGAAATAGAGAGATTAAATTAATGTTGCAAAAGACTATTAATAGATGAAGGAAGAATTGGTCTAAGAAAATTGATGATGCTTTGTGGGCTTATAGAACTGCTTATAAGAATCCTATGGGTATGTCTCCATATAAAATGGTTTATGGAAAAGCATGTCATTTACCTCTTGAACTAGAACATAAGGCATATTGGGCTATTAAAGAGCTCAACTATGATTTCAAACTTGCCAGTGACAAGAGGTTATTTTACATTAGCTCACTTGATGAATGGAGAACCCAAGCCTATGAGAATGCCAAGTTGTTTAAAGAAAAGGTTAAAAGATGGCATGACAAAAGGATACAAAAGCATGAGTTTAATGTAGGTGATCATGTTTTACTATACAACTCTCGTTTAAGATTTTTTGCAGGAAAACTTCTCTCTAAATGGGAAGGCCCTTACATTATCAAGGAGGTCTACCATTCCGGTGCCATAAAAATCAACAATGCCGAAGGTAAAAATCCGAAGGTAGTAAACGGTCAAAGACTTAAACATTATATTTCAGGTACTCCCATAAATGCTGAGACCAATATAATTGATACTGTGACACCGGAAGAGTACACAAGGACACTTTCCAGAACGTTTCAGACTCCAAAAAGGAATAGGTATGTGGTACGGTAAGTAAACCGACTCCAAAACATTTGCAATGATGAATTTTCTCCGTTTTGGAATATTTCAAAAATTAGGAAAATTAAAAGTAGTCGGAAAGAGACACGAGGCCACCACAAGGGTGGAGGGTGCGCCCCCCGACCTTGTGGCCACCTCGTGTGCCCTCTGGACTCCGTTTTCTTGCAGAATACTTCTTATGGTCGGTAAAAATTCATTATATAATCTCCCAAAAGTTTTGACCACTGTACCATGACAATATCTCATGTTTTTGTTTTGAGCTGTTTCTGCAGTAGACTTGGAGCAAGATGTCTTCGCAAGAGTCGATCAGGGAGAGTTGGGTATCTCACCCGACACCAGGCCCAAGAGCATACAACGAAGCCATCCACTTTGGGCAAGCAAGGGAGGAAGAGATGGAGGCTGACTTGAAAAGAGTGGATGCCATGGAGGAGGACCAAGAAGTTACCTCTCGTCTTCAAACTAGATTCATGCTCGAGGAACTTCAGAGCTCAGTAATACCAAATTCGGTTATTCCTCCCAATGCTAGATTTCTCTCTTATGAAAATATGAAGAAGAGTGTTGCTTTCTCTCCCACAACCAGGAAACATCCATGGGTGGATGGAGCTCTAGCCGTCACAGGTAAACTTCGCAAGGAAGTAATGGATCTTAAGCAGCAAATTAATAAGCTCGAGGAAGAGAATCGTATCCTAAGGGGCATCATCGCCAAGAATATCACATTACCACCTCCGAAGAAAGAGATCTAAATACATGGGTATGGGCACTCCCCTTGGCAACTGCCAAGCTTGGGGGAGTGCCCCGGTATCGTATCACCATCACACTTTTATCTTTATCTTTATCGTTTTTCTTAGTTCGATCCTTTTGGTTATATCTTGATCTAGTAGAATAAAGTTATTAGTATGATCTAGTCTTGAGTTTTGCCTTATGATCCCTCTATGTAATCGAGTCCGTGAGATATATAATAAAGAGTATTTTTGAGTAAAGGGCTTTGCTTTCTTGCTATGATCTTGAGGGAATTAAATAAAAGAAAGAATAAAAAGAAATAAAAAGATCATATATTGATCTTATGGAGAGTAATGACTTGACATATAAAGAGTATGATGAATAAAAGTTGTTGAGAGTTGACAAACTTAGTTTTGGTCATTGTTGCAATTAGTAGGAAGTAATAAAGAAAGAGAGGCTTCACATATAAATATACCTTGGACATCTTTTGTAATTGTGAGCAGTCATTAAAATATGACATGCTAAAAATTTGATGTTGGACAAGGAAGACAACATAATAGGTTATGTTTTCTTATATCCGAATAGAAGTTATATTGTCATGGATCATCCAACATGTTGAGCTTGCCTTTCCCTCTCATGCTAGCCAAAAACTTTGCACCAAGTAGAGATACTACTTGTGCTTCCAAACATCCCTAAACCCAGTTTTGCCATGAGAGTCCACCATACCTACCTATGGATTGAGTAAGATCCTTCAAATAAGTTGTCATCGGTGCAAGCAATAAAAAATTGCTCTTTAAATATGTATGATCTATTAGTGTGAAGAAAATAAGCTTTATACGAACTTGTAATATGGAAGAAATAAAAGAGACAGACTGCATAATAAAGGTCTTTATCACAAGCGGCAATATAAAGTGACGTTCTTTTGCATTAAGATTTTGTGCATCCAACCATAAAAGCGCATGACAACCTCTGCTTCCCTCTCCGAAGGGACTATCTTTTACTTTTATCTTCTACCCTTATACAAGAATCATGGTGATCATCACCTTTCCTTTTTACACTTTTTCCTTTGGCAAGCACTATGTGTTGGAGAGATCCGGATGTATATATCCACTCGGATGTAGGTTTATCATAAAGTATTATTGTTAACATTACCCTTGAGGTAAGAAGTTGGGAGGATAAACTATAAGCCAATATCTTTCTCTGTGTCCGATTGAAACTTTGTACCCATAAGTATCGCGTGAGTGTTAGCAATTGTAAAAGATCATATGATAGTTGAGTATGTGTACTTGCTGAAAAGCTCTTATATTGACTCTTTCCGATCTTACGATAAATTGCAATTGCTTCAATGACTAAGATGATAGTTTGTTAGTTTTCAATGAAGTTTTTGATTCATACTTTATCTTGTGAATGAATTGTTACTTTAGCATAAGAAATTATATGATAATATATGTTGATGTTCTAAAGATGATCATGATGCCCTCATGTCCGTAGTTTATTTTATCAACACCTCTATCTCTAAACATGTGGACATATTTATCGATATCGGCTTTCGCTTGAGGACAAGCGAGGTCTAAGCTTGGGGAGTTGATACGTCCATTTTGCATCATGCTTTTATGTTGATATTTATTGCATTATTGGTTATTATTACACATTATATCACAATACTTATGCCTATTCTCTCTTATTTTACAAGGTGTACATGAAGAGGGAGAATGCCGGCAGCTGGAATTCTGGACTGGAAAAGGAGAAAATATTAGAGACCTATTATGCACAAGTCCAAAAGTCCTGAAACTTCACGGAGCTTATTTTTGGAATATATAAAAAATATTGGGCGAAGAGAGAACCAGAGGGGGGCCACCAGCCAGCCACAAGGGTGGAGGGCGCGCTCTACCCCCCTGGGCGCGCCCCCCGACCTTGTGGGCCCCCTGGCAGGCCTCCGGTGCCCATCTTCTACTATATGGTGTTTTTACCTTGGAAAAAATCAAGAGGAAGCTTTTGGGACGAAACGCCGCCGTCTCGAGGTGGAACCTGGGCAGAACCAATCTAGGGCTCCGGCGGAGCTGTTCTGCCGAGGAAACATCCCTCCAGGAGGGGGAAATCGTCGCCATCGTCATCACCATCGATACTCTCATCAAGAGGGGGTCAATCTCCATCAACATCTTCACCAGCACCATCTCCTCTCAAACCCTAGTTCATCTCTTGTATTCGATCTTGGTCCCAAAGCCTTAGATTGGTACCTGTGGGTTGCTAGTAGTGTTGATTACTCCTTGTACTTGATGCTAGTTGGTTTATTCGGTGGAAGATCATATTTCAGGTCCTTAATGATAATTAATACTGCTTTGATTATGATTATGAACATGCTTTGTGAGTAGTTACGTTTGTTCCTGAGGACATGGGAGAAGTCTTGTTATAACTAATCATGTGAATTTGGTATTCGTTCGATATTTTGATGAGATGTACGTTGTCTCTCCTCTATTGGTGTTATGTGAACGTCGACTACATGACACTTCACCATTATTTGGGCCTAGGGGAAGGCATTGGGAAGTAATAAGTAGATGATGGGTTGCTAGAGTGATAGAAGCTTAAAGCCTAGTTTATGCGTTGCTTCGTAAGAGGCTGATTTGGATCCGTATGTTTCATGCTATGGTTAGGTTTACCTTAATTTTTCTTTCGTAGTTGCGGATGCTTGCGAGAGGGGTTAATCATAAGTGGGAGGCTTGTCCAAGGAGGGCAGCACCCAAGCACCGGTCCACCCACATATCAAATTATCAAAGTAACGAACGCAAATCATATGAGCATGATGAAAATTAGCTTGACAACAATTCCAATGTGTCCTCGGGAGCGCTTTGCTTTCTATAAGAGTTCGTCTAGGCTTGTCCTTTGCTATAAAAAGGATTATGCCACCTTGCTACACCTTGTTTACTTTTATTACTTGTTACCCGTTACTATTTATCTTATCACAAAACTATCTGTTACTGATAATTTCAGTGCTTGCAGAGAATACCTTGCTGAAAACCGCTTGTCATTTCGTTCTACTCCTCGTTGGGTTCGACACTCTTACTTATTGAAAGGACTACGATGGGTCCCCTATACTTGTGGGTCATCAGGGGCTAGCTATTTTGATATAGAAGATAGGATTATTCGTTCCCCTCTTCATATGAGCACATATCTTCCTCTTATGCATATAAATTTATATTGTTGGTTTCATCTATGTGTGTAGGTGTTTGAAGCTTTGGAAATCTTTAGGGGTGAACATGGGCAAGCCATTTACCTTGACCCATTCTTGGATGAAAATCAACGAATGCCCAAAGTGGAAGGCCCAATATGCGGCCCCGAAAAAGGCGGGCCTCAGCGGTCGTCAACCCTACTAAGAAGAGACCGAGGAGGAAGACCAACTCCAAGGTAGATGCAAAGCATAATGATTCGACACTCGCCTTGCAAGAAACTTTGAAGGGGTTCATATCCAAAAGGAGGTGTCAAGTGAGAAGAGGGAGAGAGAATAGAGGAAGCGTCAAGAAAGAGGATGCCATGAAGAACTTCTTTGACCTACGAAAGAAGAAGCTCGTGATCAATGAAGAAAATGCCCGATCAAGGCCTAAGGAAGTGGGGGTGAAACAAAAGGAGGTAGAGCTCATGCTAATCTCCAAGGAAGTGGAGATCATGACGTCCGACTTGACCAAGATGACCCAAAGAGAAGGCTTGGTTTGAGAGGAAGCAAAAGTTCATGATGGACCAAGATGCATGATCATCTTTATTTGTTTGTTTTTCATGAACTATGGACAAGATACATGATCATCTTTATTTCGTTTGTTTTTTATGAACTATGGCTGAGATGCATGAACTACGTGCACGGTTCATGCAATTCTTTTGGTGCAATGTTGTATTGCAAGTGTCGCTTTTCTCTTGGGGTAGAGTGTCGCTTTCCTCTTGGGGAGTCGTCCTAACCCTCTCCCTATCAGCTTCGGCAGACACGACGGCGGAGGCGCTTTGCGTCATGGCTCTCTAGAGAAGTCGTTGTTGAGTGTGGGTGTATATCTGTTGCGACAACATGTCCCCCGTGCTTCTTCTTGGTGGTTTGCTGGAGGTGTTCGTTAATGCACTCCTATGCGTTTTTGCGCTCTCAACATGTTTTGTCATGTTTTCTTAGTTTGATCAGCTTTTGAGTTTTCTCTTAATATATCTTGTATCATGTGACCTTGTGGCTGTCTTGAGACGGGTCGCTTTGCCTGTGATTTCACTAGACAAGATGCTAGCATGCATGCTAACTTTAAGATCACACGAGACCATATGGTCCCATTACCAATATGACCAAACTTTTCTGGTTCATGGTCTTTTATTCCGTCTACACACACACAGCTGTTTTCGGTGCTGAAACAACTGGGTCTTCTATTAGATACTCCCTTCATCCTTTTTAGTCTACATATAAGATTTGGTCAGAGTCAAACTTTGTAAAGTTTGACCAAATAGAAAAAAATATTGACATCTAAAACACTAAAGCTATATAGTATGAAAATTAATTTCATGATGCATCTAACAATATTGATTTCATATTGTGAATTTCGATATGTTTTTCTATAAACTTAGTCAAAGTTAACAAGGTTTGACTTTGACCAAATCTTATAAACAGACTAAAAAGAAACGGGGGAGTAGTTGAAAAAGGAGACAATACAAAGACCCATTTTCTCACTAACTCTTATCAGCTAATTAACTAAAATGTCTTTGCAAGCACCAGCTATGGTGAATTAGTATTTAATTCATGCTGACAACGCGACTCGTGGCAGACGCGAGTCATCAGGTAAGACACACACAAAAAATCTATTCGTTGTTGTTTATAGTAACTTTATATAGACTACCGGTGCTTAGCCTTGCTGTATGCAACATCTGAAAAGCATATGGAAAAAGCATACCGAAAAATTCTGGTAACTTCGATTAGGAAGATGCATGCATGATGTATATGCTCACTTGCTTTTTTTTTTTTTTTTTGAGGGAATATATGCTCACTTGCTTCTTTGGTAGGAGCATTTGGAGTATCAATGAACAGCGTGTCAGTCACTCCAAAATAAGTTGGTGCGCATATCATGAAAGCCACAGTGTCGTATTAATATTGGTGATTTCATCATTTGTTCTCCCATGACCCTGGTGCTGGCTGTTGCGGGGTGCGTGTGAACCTTTTTTTCTTCTTCTTTTGTAGTGTGCGTGTGAACTTTACAACACACCGGGTAAAATATTCGGTGACCTGGTGGAAATTCGCACGGGCACGCAGTTGCGGGGTACGCACCTGTTTAACTGTATCCGGCTGCACGATTTTGTGATCTATAAAGTTATTGGATTCCGCATAAGAGGACATCAAATTTTAAGTTTTAGTTATTGAAACATGGAAATTTGTTCTTTCGTTCGTATCAAGTTTCAGCATATGGTGAAGTTCTAAAAACTCGTCAAAACGTATTCAAAAGTGGTCTTATTTCAAAGACTGCATCACAAGGAACGCGAATATGCAAACAAAATTTAATTTGAACTTTTGTTCAAAAGATTTAAAAGATTTAAAATCAAAAGCCGAAACGAAAAACGTGGTCGGTGCCCCTGCACTTGCGTGCCACAAATCTGCTCGCGGTGACCTGGGCCAAGTAGTGAAAAGGGTTTGCCTTGTTATTGTGCTTCACTGTGTATCTGTGCTAAGCCATGCCACATAGGTACTTTTATATATATAATAGAACAGCTAAGTAAGAAATATATAATTTTGATGCCCAGGCACAAAGCCCTCTCGTTTCTATTCTATATGTATGTATCCACTCATCCTCACATGTTTTTTCTCCCTTGTTGGCCCTTAAGTGTCCACATAAGACCTTATAATTAAATAAATGAAGGAACAAATAAGCACGTATGCACTGGAAAGTTTAGATTTGTATGCTACCAATAAGTACCAATGCTTAATAATAAACGATTTATTTCTCGATGCACCTTTGTATTCTTCTAGGCACCTCCGGTGCTTAGAAAAATAAACCAATTTTTGAGTAAACATTAAGGACATTTATAATGCAAGGTTACAAGGACGGTGTTTTGGTGCACAGGAGCCTCTGCTCCGTGGTTGAACGGTATAAAATCAAAACAAATTGCAATGGAAAATCAAGATGCACAAGTTTTCTTTGTGTGCAATTTTTTTATGCGATATGAAATCAGTGGAGCTGTGGAAAAAACAGAATTTTGATAAAGGTTCAATTTTTATCAAATGTTAACGCCCACACGTATGGGCGTTTGCATCTCGCCCACACGCGTGGATCCGCATCCGTACGTGAACGCACGAATCTTGGCATGTTTCTAGTGTCACGTAGGACTGGCCTGGTGTGTGGTCTTTCACCCGGTCGCCCACATGGCCGTTTCATCACATAGGAGGGGCTGGTGTGTGGGCATTCAGCAGTTCGCGCCACACGCCACTTTGCACGCACACACAAGGGCTAGTGTGTGGGCATTTGCCATCTCGCCCACACGCCCGTCTCCTCTCCCACACCCAAGCTGCTAGTTGCCATGTGTTTTCGCAGCGCACATGGCAACTGCCCCTAGTGTGCTTTATAAGCAGGTGGCATCACTCTTTTTTTACCCGAGTTGCCATGTGTTTTTGCAGGGTACACGGCAACTGCATAGTGTGCACGTAAGCAGATGGCAGCTCTCTTTATCGAGTTGCCATGTGTTTTGCATGGTACATGACAACTGCCCCAACGCACGCACATGGCAACGCCCTAACATGCACGTAAGCGATGACAACTCTTCCTTTTTACATGGCAACTGCCCTAGCATGCTTGTGAGCACATGGCAACTCTCTCAACTGCCTAGTGTTAGTATGTGGCAACTCCTAAAGTTATGAAATCATGGCAACTACATTAGATCGACCATACATGGCAACTGCAGTTGAGCAACCATGGCAAGCTCGCAGGTTGTCCGACATGGCACCGTAGTTCAACGACATGGCAACCGCAGTTAAACGAACATGGACGAGGGTCGGACCATGGCAACCGCGGCGCTGTGGGCGCCACCGTGGCGCGCGGGACCGTGGAGGGTACCAGTTCGACATACGGGCGTGTGGGCGTTATCAACTTCGCCCACACGCACGCCTGTGAGAGGGTTCGGGAGGGAAAACAAAGAGGTGTGTGGGCATTAGTTGTTTTGCCCACACGTAGATGTGTGGACTAGTTGTTGTCTATGCCACACGAGGCGTGTGGCACAACTACCCGATACACCACACGTGTGGCAGTTATCGGGACCCTTTATTTTGGAGCAGTGATTTTGTTTTTTCTGTCGTGAGCTCCCCAATAGTCATATTGCCATGATATTTTGCATGCATATAGAAAACTTGTTCATTTTATGTAAAAAACTTTCAGTTTTTTTTTGCTATTTTATTTGAATTTACAGTTCACACTGGAGCAGATGAGCTTGGGACCAGTTATGGATTTTCAAGTGCATACAACGATGTGGAAATTTTTGCTCAATTACTGGCATCTCCGCTATAGAAATAAACAGAGATATTTGGAAGAAAAATAATCCATAACGATGTGTAGAGTTCCATAAGTACATTGTAATCACTCTGTATTCTAGATGTCCTAAACACTTACTGAATCACTGCAGGTAGATTTTTATTGGGAGGGGACTTATTATGTAGTACGTACTAAATGACCTGGGCCAAGTGTTCACGTTTTTTTTATTCGCCACTGATCTAACTCGGTCACTCTGTCACCGCTGGATCAATCGGATTGAAATGACACATGCTGCGAGCAGGAATAATCAGATAAAGAATGATATGTCAGATCACGCGAACGCCATCGTGGAACCAGTTTAATCTGCCCGGCTCCACTCATCTGGCTGGGATCAATTCCGACCTGCATCCGGATCCGATTAATCCTGTTCAATGTGCTTCCTCGTCCGAGTCTGGATTGATCACTTTGGTTTCGGTTTCTGAAGCTTCAGGTTTCGCGTCCGCTGATCTGAAGCCGGCGAGGCTGGCGAGCGTGTCGACCGCGTCCACGACGCCCTCCACCCTCGTGGACACCTCTATCAGCAGCGAAGTGACCGTGAAGAGCTGCACGGCGTCGATCACCGTCGCAGGCGACTCCTCCGCCAGCTTGGACGGGAGCTCCCTCAGGTCGCTCTGGAGCTCCTGCACGGCGGTGTTCATGTCGGCCACGGCGAACTCCAGGGTCCACGAGGTAGTCATTGCGCTGACGGAGCTCGCGGCCTCCCCCAGCACCCGCGCGCACCGCGCCGCCACCATCGTGCAACCGTCGGCGAGGTGCCACTTGACGTGCTCGGGCGCCTGGATCTCTGAGCGGACGCACCCGCTCAGGGCCTCCACGCAGTAGGCGCAGTGCCGCATGGCCGCGCCGACGTTCTTGTACTGCTCGTACGGGTGGCGGAAGCCGAACCTGCCGTGCGCGGGCTCCCACCGCGCCAGGTTGGCCTGCGAGTCCTCGGACGCCTTGGAGTTGAGCACGCACTTGTACCCCTCCGCCTCGGCGGACGGCGGCTGCTGCTTGCCGTCCGCCTGGACCGCGAAGTAGTCCTCCACGCAGGCCTCCACGGCGCCGGCGAGCTTATCCATGTTGCGCACGGTGAGGCGGTGCAGCTCCTGCCCCGCCCACACGGGGCAGATGAGCACGCAGACGGAGAGGCACATGAAGATGCCGATGGCAATGGTGCACACCCGCTGCTGCGCCAGCGCCAAGAGCGCCTCCACGCGGTACCCCGACACGGCCACCAGGCTGTACGTCAGGATGAAGATGGTCACGCCATAGTCGAACCGCGCCTTCACCGTGGGTATGAACCGCGAGAACGTCGCCATGGAAGCTGCGAGCACGGAACGCGTCGCGAGAGACCGTTAGCTAGGGCGCACAAGAGACACAGTTAATGCGCTACTTACAGGCACGCGTCGATACTTACCGAGCAGGAAAACGGAGCCACTGCGGATGAACGGCTCGAGCTCATGTCCGGCGTTGGCCGCGATCCAGTGGACGCCGAGCGCGATCGCGCCGGCGCTGACCGTCGCGGCGGCTCGGTTGAACCCCTTGTACACGCAGCCACCTGCACGTGCATGCATGAGAGGTCAGCATCAGAAAGCCAATCGAAGTACGTACGTTGACTGCAACATACTGCACATTCTTCTGCTAGATGTAAGGTGCGAGGGTGTATAAGTACGACGACTTACCAACGGTGTACTCGAAGATCACGACGACCGTCATGATTGCCCACATGGCGGCGCCGCCAACGCCGTCGTACAGGGGCCTGGTGTAGTAGAACACCGAGACCAGCGCGAGCGCGAGGCCCACCTTGAGGCCGTGCACCGCCCGCCGGGGATCGTCGGCGCCGATCTTCCATATCCGCTTGGCGAAGCCGGACACCTTGTCCCCGAGCACGACCACGCAAGAAACCATCCACGCCCATGCCCGCGCGGCCCGGCAGGACTCGTGCTCCACCGTCACCGACGCGCCCTCCGGCACCGTCACCCGCCATTCCGGCACGCCGCCATGCTTTCCATCCCTCGTCGCCGCGGCCATCTCCATGTCTCACTGCGCTGTGATCTCTGGCTGGAAGGTGATTGACCGGCGTGCGGGTAGTTGACCTCTGTTCGTAGGAAGGAGCTAGCTGAAGGCTGAGGAGACCAACTTCCGGGAGAGGCCGGGATACGAGAAAGGAATGTAATAGTTAGGTGGTTCTTGCTCCTGTCTTGGGATGTATGTCACCTATATATAGAGAGTGGAGAGGGCGAAAATGCGAGTGGTCACGGTGCCACGTGAGGAGGAATCAGCTCCATCCACTTCCACGTGATTCGTGCATTTATTACACAGCCACCTTGTATAATGATATCTCGACACACGCAAAGGGATGCGGATTGGTGAACATGAGTGCGCACGTCCTTTATAAATAGTAAATTCAAAAAATGGTAAAAGAAATAAAAAAACTGAATTTCTTTTAATATACATAGTCAACCGGCATAAATCACATCGGTGGTAATCTGGACAAAAATGAGAAAACTGAAACTATATTAAAAAAACACTGTTTAATAAATAGTATGGTTGCATTTGCATTTTCTTCACTAAGAATACCATGAGTGTCAATACATCATGAAACTTCGCACGTGAGTAAAATGATCAACTGAGGTTCATACCGCGAAATTTTAGAATTTTTTAACATATAAAAGTTTCTTGGAGTGCACAAATTAATAGAAGACCAGGCAAAGTTTTATATAAGAGTTTAACGTTCTATTATACTCCCTCTGTCTCAAAATAAATGACTCAACTTTGTACTAACTTTGTATTAAAGCTAGTATAAAATTGAGTTATTTATTTTGAGACGGAGGGAGTATTATTTTAGTATTCATTAGTTCACCATATTAAGTGTGCTAATCTCACAGCACCGATGAACAATCCAGTTTCATCCTCACGTAGCACCATGTCTCAAAAATCCACGTGGAGAAGGGGCGTACGTAGAAGAAGTTTGATTTCTGCTGGGAATTTAAGTGGGTCCGGCATGATGTTAGGCCACGCTCGTGTGAGGGTGGACATCAAGGCTGACCGAACCAGGCGCACAAGTGCTGTACCTTTCCATGCAAACGTATATGCTTGCTTTGTGAAAGAAGACCCCGCACCATTGTTATTTTTCGGCGGGAAAAGCTGGAGCTCTGTTTGCATGCCTGCACATGCACTATGGAAGAAAACAATACAGTTACAAATTAGTACTCCACGGTAGAGACATCAGCAGGCAGCGAAGAATGAAGCTACTGCTGAAAACAGGTTAGATACAGATGGGCAGGGTGCCCGAACGGCCTACTATGCAACGGAAATACCGTATAATACACACCTCGTGCTAAATTCGAATACGCGTGTGCACCGCTTCCTCCGTACGTATGTGCAACCTGCGACGAGGATGTCATGCATTCATGCGGTCCACAGCGGCCGGCCGGCCGGCCGGTCGGCCCCCTGGCGGTCTCCGACCCGCCGTGCTTTGAACGCCCAGGCTGGATGCAACGGAGGCTTGGGAAGTTGGAAGTCTTCCGCAGAGCGGCGCGGACGTCAGATGTTCAGCGGTTTCAGGCACCTGGCGGGAAACGCGGAGACCCTGTCGCAGGCAGCCAACGATCCGCCGAGCGCGCTGCGCCGTCGATTCGCTACGCCCCTGCGTTACGCTACAAATTTTGGTTCAGAGACACGCTGTCCCGTGAGCCCACGGAACTGGCGATCGTACGCGCTCGCCGAGCCGGCAGGGCTCCCTTTATAGAAAGGAAAATGCAATCGATTTATGCGAGAACCAGAAAGGACGATGTGCCGTCGTTTCCATTCCATTCAAAATTGGTGTGTTCCTCGTCCCTTGTTTTGTCGGCTCATATTCACAAGCATGGCCATGTACCATGATGTATACTAGTCGTTCGGGCGTCATCCAGTGGCGCCGTTTGAGAGAAAGTTATGCACATGTTTTCATTTAAAAAAATATATAAAGTCATCGTCTCCGTCTAAAAAAACATGTCAGAAAATAAATCCTCACCTTCATCTAAAAAAAGTAAAAAAAAAGAAAAAAATTACCACTGCAGCCTACCAGCGAGTGCCACTATACATAACCCTTCATTTAAAAAATACCAGAGGTCCTCACCTCCATCTAGGTGGAAAAAAACATTTAAAAAAATAATGCACACCTTCATCAAAAAAATTCCAAAAAATTTCTCATCGCAGCCAACCAGCTTGCGCCACGTGGCATAGCTGGTTGGCCGTCCTTCACGCGTAGCTTAATGGGTATAATTAATTACCCTTTATAAAAAAATGCACTAGCAGAAAAATGGGTATTAGTAGCGGACTCCGAAAACGGTTGTGACCAAGCAGAATGAAGTCGTCTAAAATACCCACATCGCAGGCGGTTATTTTTTTTCATAGTAAGCTCCGGAGGTACCGTCCGTCGGAGAGATGGGAGAAACCACCTAGGGGTGGGCGAAGCTCAACATGGATGAAGCATAGAGGGAAGCCGGCAACTCAGGTGGTGCGGATGATCTTAAGGAACCACGTTGGTGAGACCAGCTTCTTGTCATGTCGGTGCCTTATCACATGTGCGAGTGCCCTGGAGGTGGAACTCGCTGCTTGTATGAAGCGAGTGGCGCTGTCAAAAATTAAGATTCATTATGTATTTGAGATCTGTATGTACTATGTACCTTTAAATTAATGACGGGTAATGTTCGATGAATGCAAGCAAACTCTATCTAGTTCTTGAATGTATTATACAATGTAATTGACTTCTGCGATGAATGAAAATGTTTATGCTTCTGTAGATGTAAATGTGATCTTTCTGGCATTTGAATTGCAATGTGACTTTTTGGTAAAAAAAAGATACTACACTGCAGGCGATTGTAGCGGAAAGCCGCTTGAAATGATAGAGTACTTCAAGCGATTATATATTATAAGCCGCTTGTGGCATGGTAGAAGTTGTAGGCGGTTCTGCATGCGAAACCGCTTGCAACAATAAGAAATTAGAGGTTGTTTCCCAAACCGACTCCGCTATGCCAATAGTGACACATGCTTTGAGGCATATGGAGGAATTGCTGGTGACCCATGTAACAAAGCCACCTCCAATTAATTGAAAAAAAAAATCACCGAGGGCGACAAAGGCTTTGAGGCGTAGATAGCGGCATCCAGGTGAGTAGATGGGCGCGATTAATTGGAAAAAATCACCAAGGGTGACGTAGGCTTGCGCTGGTCCGGGTAGATTGAAAGGCAAAATTGGTCCTCCACAATGCACGATTCAAGCTCTTGTTCGTCTGAATGGATTCTCTACATCGATGCAGTCTTGGTGACGGAAGGGTTCACCAGAGAAGCTATGATGCATCGGGGATGATCATCTGTGGGCAACACTTTTCTCGTTCTGGTCAGGAAGGAAGACTGCTCTCCATCCACCAGGTAACGAAAGAGAAGCTCTTCGTCCAACACGACAACGAAGACATCCTCTTCGTCAAGTATGGGACCGAAGACGGGCTCTTCATCCTGGAGGAGAAGGAAGACAAGCTCTTCATTCTCGAGGAGACATACCGGATGTTGGAATCGAAATATTTTAAAACAGGAAAAAATCAAAAAAATCATGCATCTACTCCCTTCGTCTGAGTTTATTAGGCTCCTTCTTATTTTGAGTCAAAGTTTGACAATAAATTTAATTAACTAAATATAACAACATGTCACAATTTTTTTACTGTGGGTAACCTCTTTCGAATGCAAACCCAATAATATATTTTTTGTATACTTTATATTTTGTTAATCATATAGATAGTTAAAGTTTGACCAAAATACGAGGGGGCCTAATAAACATCGGATGAAGGGAGTATATTTTATTCAGTATTTTAAAAACAGTTTTACAAGTATACACATGATGCATCTGGTAACACAAGTTTAATAAGCCAAATCAAGTGATCAAGCTTTCTCATTACAAAAAAGGCGATTAAGCCTTTGTAGCAATGCCAATTACTCCCTTCGCTCCACGATATAGTGCGAATAGATTTTTTTTAAACGTTTTCTCTATAAACTTGGCCAAAATTTGTATAGTTCCATTTTTTAGAAAATCTAAATGTGCTACATTATGGAATGGAGGGGTACGCAGTACCCACTCCGAAAACTTTCCCCATGAGTTACAATCAACAAAATTTTGCACTAGTGAGATAGTGTTTTTATTTTGCGCATCACTAGTGAGATAGTGTTGATTGCATCGGGCTCTCCGATGGTCTTCCCCATATTTCTGCAACAAAAGAACTAAAAAGAGCTCGCCGGTGGAACCAATTCTGGAGCTACCGCACCATTATCCGTGCGATAGCATCACGATCTGACGACAATACCACTGATCAACCACCAGTACTCATGGCGTCTGCGCTTGCCCGATTAAACCTGACTTTGTTTCGGAACAAAGAGCAGAGCAAGATATGTTAAAGAAAGAGTCGAGGAAGAAAAGAACAAGCGGTGACAGATGATGCAGCTAGGCCGATAGTATCAGAAACCACGCCACGTTAAAGGTTGTTTGCTTGGTGTAGCGGGAAGACACGGGGGAGGATAACATCTGAGGCGAGAAATGCACGGCTCCGCCTCGAGCTAGCGTTGCCGGCGCCGATGCGCGGGCCTGCAGTATGGAGCAACTCGCGAGCCATGGGCGAGTGACACGTCGGATTGCTCTGACCAACGTGTAGTAGACACGTCGGATCGACACACGAAACGAGGCTGCCGAGCCGGCAGATTGAGTGCGCTCGTGAGACGGGCACGCATGCGATCAACTACCCGACGTGCGTGCATATCTTCCTTTTGCCTTGTCATTTCCAACAAAAATGTCTTCTTTCTGTTGGAGTTTATCTACAAGGGCTACTGCGATTAATAAGTTTAGATGAAGATCACGCTGAAAGCCTGAATTCGAAATAAACACGGTCCGCGTCTGCCCGTTGATCTATACCTATCCATCAATCCAGAACGAGATCTACAAAGGGAGATGGATCTTGTTAGGTTTTCTGATTTTCTTTACTGAGAATAATGGCAGAGAAACAAAACAAAAAAGCATAAGATTAGCTCATTTCTTGAATGGCGATAAGATAGGTCGGGTGTTTGATCAGCACGATTAGGACGTGCGCGAGATGGTATGATTATGTGGCTGTGGCTGTGGCTGCAGGCGGCAGCTGTGAGCTCTGACCAACCATACTGAACAATCAGCACCCATGGAAAAATATCACGTCTTTGCCCTGACCTGGCGCCTGACCTAATTAAGCACCATATATCCTGACCGGTTAATATATAAAAACTCGCAAAAGTAGCCGGTTGGGTCAACTCAAAGAGTCATATTACGTGCTTATTAGCAACACAACGACAAACAATCGTGTGCCATGAGCTGAATGCAACAAAAAAAATAGATATACTACAACTCTACGTAAAATGTGTGCCCATGTATGCAACAAAATGAAAAGCTGGAACTTGTGGCTTGGTGCGATACGATCTTTCCCAAAATGCAGGCCTCTTTTAGGCCCAGAGGATTACGCTAACTAATTATGTTCGGTCAGCGCACAAGCTTTTCTGTGCACCCGCACCGCAGAGAATTAGAAGACCCACTAATATGCTTTTGCTATCTAGGTAAGGTAAGGTTATCCTCTAATTAAATCAACCATCATGATACTGTATCCTCCTGCTAATATTGTTAGCCTACAGCTGCTGAGCTACAGGTACATGACGAGCACTGGTGGCAAGCCGGCCGACATGTGTCATTAGCGCAGGACTTGACCTTCGCCTACGTGGAGCCATGCAAATGACGATCGATTGACAAGTCAGTGCCACGTCATATCCTCCGTGCTGGATCTCCTGACTTAAGTTTCGGCTAAATTAGGCCACCCGGCAACACCAAAAGGCTTGACGCCCCTTTGATTACGTAAGTTTGGTAGGCGCACGAACTAGAAAAGGAAAAACTTTATGCCTGTCAAATCGCCGGTCCCGTGGCTTGATTTTCTAGTTAAAGGAAGTGGCATAAGGTAAGCGGGTTGGAAATGTAACTAGTGTCTGGATTTTTTTTGAAACAAGGCAAAAGACTTGTCGATTTCATTAATTAAGGAGAAGGTTTAGCCAAACGCCGCAGAGCGGCAAAGAAACAAAAATCTACTCTCGCGACATCAGACTACTCAGATGTTTCGCTCCCGCCAACGCCCAAAGCTGGGCCTCCTCTTTGATCCTTGCAACGACAATGCTGGTCGGGGCGGTAGTGTTACTGAAGATTCTGGCGTTTCGCTCCTTTCATATTTCCCAAGAAACAAGCATCATCACTGAGGCGGTGGCCTTTTTTATGTGGCCTCCAGCCTTCACCAAACGGAGCCACCAATCACAGACGGAGTTTTCATGGTGCCAAGCCATCGGCGAATGGCCATGCATGCCGAGCCAGCTGACAACTTCATTCCAAACTCGAGTGGTGAATCTACACTGAAAGAGGAGATGTGCGGCGGTCTCCGAGGCCTGCTTGCAAAGGGGGCATAGGCCACAATTTGGCCACCCTCTCCGATGCAACCGATCCGCAGTCCACACACGGTTTTGCAGGATTAACCACACAAAGAATTTGCACTTAGGCGGCGCCCAAGTCTTCCACGTTATAGCAACGGTGTTACTAAGAACAAGCCCTGCAAATTGAGCCATGTATGTCGTGGAGGCAGTGTATTGGCCACTGGATGTGAACTTCCACGAAATTGTGTCATTTCTATCCAGGTGGAGTGTAACACCATCAACCATCTCCCAAAGAGTAGCAAAGTCCTGGATATGGGTCAAAGTGAGTCCTTGTGAAGTGTTAATTTGGCTGATCCAGAAGTTGTTGTCAATGGCCCTGCTAACCACACATGCCTTCTATCTGGAGATTTCAAAAAAATTAGGCGCAATATCTTTGGTCCGAAGGCCATTCAGCCATGAAGATTCCCAGAATTTTTCCTTATTACCATCACCCAGTGTCACCGTTGTGGCTGCCGCAAAAGGATCTAAGTCGCAGTCAGAGCATGGCATTTCCATTCCCACCCAAGTCTTGGGAGGGTCAGCCCAGTTGAACCAGAGCCAACGTAGATGAAGGGCGTCCGCGAACTTCTCCAGGTAGAGCACACCCAAACCCCCAAAAATCTTGGGTTTGCAGACAAGGTCCCAATTCACCTTACACTTGCCTCCAGAGACCTTGTCACAACCTGCCCAAAGGTATGCCCGCCTGAGGCCGTCAATTTTCTTCCTTACTTCTACAGGGAGCTTGAGGGAGTTCCGGACTAGGGGGTGTCCGGATAGCCGAACTATCATCATCGGCCGGACTCCAAGACTATGAAGATAGAAGATTGAAGACTTCGTCCCGTGTCCGGATGGGACTTTCCTTGGCGTGGAAGGCAAGCTTGGCGATACGGATATGTAGATCTCCTACCATTGTAACCGACTCTGTAACCCTAACCCTATCCGGTGTCTATATAAACTGGAGGGTTTTAGTCCGTAGGGACTAACAACAATCATACCATAGGCTAGCTTCTAGGGTTTAGCCTTTTTGATCTCGTGGTAGATCTACTCTTGTAACACACATCATCAATATTAATCTAGAAGGACGAGGGTTTTACCTCCATCAAGAGGGCCCGAACTGGGTAAAACATCGTGTCCCTTGTCTCCTGTTACCATCCGCCTAGACGCACAGTTCGGGACCCCCTACCGAGATCCGCCGGTTTTGACACCGACATTGGTGCTTTCATTGAGAGTTCCTCGTGTCGTCGCCGATAGGCCGATGGCTCCTTTGATCATCAACAACGACACGGCCCAGGCGAGACTTTTCTCCCGGACAGATCTTCGTGTTCGGCGGCTTTGCATCGCGGGCCAATTAAGCAGCCATCTGGAGCAGATCGAAGCTACGCCCTGGCCGTCAGTCAGATTTGAAGCCTAAACTATACGGCCGATATCCGCGGAGACTTGATCTTCGACGGATTCGAGCCCCAGCCAAGCGCCGCCGCCTTGTCTCGATGGGCATGATCTAGCTCGCAGCGAGCGATTGCCACGAGGCCGCATCAAGATTCGCTCCGCCCTTAATCCGGAGCCGGATTCCCCGACCGAGGATGAGTGGTTGGACACCGCCTCGGGGGCTACAATCTCTACGGCGATCGAGCCGAACACCATCCCTGTCCTTTGCAAAGACTCCGACACCAGGGCGCCGGACTCCTATCCGGACTCTGAACCCTCCGCGCCCTTGCCGGTCGAATCCGGTTGGGCGCCCGTTATGGAGTTCACGGCCGCGGACATCTTTCAGCACTCGCCTTTTGGCGACGTCCTGAATTCACTAAAGTCTCTCTCTTTATCCGGAGAGCCCTGGCCGGACTACGGTCAGGAAGGTTGGGATACGGTCGACGAAGAAATTCGACGCCCACCCACCACCCACTTGGTAGCCGCTGTCGACGACCTAACCGACATGCTAGACTACGACTCCGAAGACATCGACGGTATGGACGACGACGCCGGAGACGACCAAGACCCAGCGCCTACAGGGCACTGGAAGGCCACCTCGTCATACGACATATACATGGTGGACATCCCAAAAGATGGGAACGGTGATGGAACAACGGAGGATGACCCCTCCAAGAAGCAGCCCAAGCGTCGGCGTCAGCGGCGCCGCTCTAAATCCCGCCACAACAAGAATGAAGATTCCGGCACAGGAGATAACAATACACCGGACAACGCCGAAGACAATCCACTCCAGCAAGGTCCATCGCAGGAGGATGAAGACGCCAGCCCTCAAGAGAGAGCGGCAGAAGAAGAGGTAGAGGATTATATGCCTCCCTCCGAAGACGAAGCAAGCCTCGACGACAGTGAATTCGTCGTGCCTGAGAATCCCGTCGAACAAGAGCGTTTTAGACGCAGGCTTATGGCCACGGCGAACAGCCTAAAGAAAAAGCAGCAACAACTTAGAGCTGATCAGATCTGCTAGCCGACAGATGGACCAAGTCCTCGCGTCAAGAGCATGAGCTCGAACGCCTCCAAAAGCTACCCTAAACGCATGCTGCTCCCCGATTAGAGGAGGAGGCTTACGAACCCGCATCACCAGGAGACAATACGGTGACCGACCACCCGTGGCGCATGACAGAGAGGCCTCTAGGCCCTTCACTAGAACCGCACCCGGCATCGCTCAAAAGGCACTTGGCCAAAGGGGAACGCTCCGACCTGCGAGATATATTGGAGGACAAGGCAAGACAATCAAGATCGATCTATGGATCGCGGGCGCCCATGGTAGTGCGTGGCGACAACCGTCGCGCCGGACACGAGAAGTCCGCCGGGCCGAACAAAACAGACCAAGCTCTTTTGAGCTCCGCCATGATATCGCCCGAAGAGAGAGGCGCCGACACCCACTATGCTTCACGACGAAGTAATGGATCATCAAATCCTCAAGGGTTTAAACCCGTCAACATTGAATCCTATGATGGCACAACAGACCCGCGGTTTGGATCAAGACTATCTCCTTCACATCCACATGGCCCGCGGTGACGATCTTCACGCCATCAAATACCTCCCCTCAAGCTTAAAGGACCAGCCCGGCATTGGCTCAACAGCTTGCCGGCAGAGTCAATTGGGAGCTGGGAGGACCCGAAGCCGCATTCCTCGATAACTTTCAGGGCACTTATGTGCGACCACCGACGCAGATGACCTAAGCCACATAATTCAGCAGCAGACGAATCGGCCGGACAATTTCGACACGGTTCTTAACCAAGAAAACCAAATCGCCGACCGTCCGGATGCGGAGGCCCTCGCGCCTTCAAGCATAACATCCGCGATGAGTGGCTTGCCCGCACCTAGGACAGGAAAAGCCAAATCCATGGCAGCCCTCACATCACTCATGACCCGCTTCTGCGGGTGAAGATAGTGGCTAGCACGCAACAACAACCTCGGCAAAAATTCTGGCAGTCCGGACTTCAAGGACCAAAATGGCAGGCCGCATCGTAATAAACAAACGCCGCACTAACGGCGACAATATTGAGGATACGGCGGTCAATGCCGGATTCAAAGGCTCTAAACCCGGTCAGCGGAAAAGCCATTCAAACGAACTACTCCGGGTCCGCCGGTTTGGACCGAATACTCGACCGCCAGCGGATACACGGCACCCGAAAAGCTGATTAACCACACCAACAGGACTGTTGGGTATTCAAGTAGGCAGCAAGTTAATTGCGAAAACAATGACAAGGGGCTGCATAGCGATGACGAGGACGAGACCCAACCGCCGAACAATAGAGGACAGAAGGGTTTCCCCCCACAGGTGCGGACGGTGAACATGATATACGCAACCCACATACCCAAAAGGGAGCGGAAGCGTGCACTCAGGGATGTCTACGCGATGGAGCCAGTTGCCCCGAAGTTCAATCCATGGTCCTCCTGCCCGATCACTTTTGACCGAAGGACCACCCACCAAAGATCCGCCACGGCGGATTCGCCGCACTGGTCCTAGACCCAATCGTCGATGGATTTCACCTAACCAGAGTCCTGATGAACGGCGGCAGCAGCCTGAACCTGCTTTACCAGGATACAGTGCGCAAAATGGGCATAGACCCCTCAAGGATTAAACCTACCAAAACGACCTTTAAAGGCGCCATACCAGTGTAGAAGCCAATTGTACAGGCTCAATTACACCGAAGTGGTCTTCGGATCCCCGGATAACTTCCGAAGCGAGGAGTTAATCTTCGACATAGTCCCGTTCCGCAGCGGCTATCATGCCATGCTCGGACGTACCGCGTTTGCAAAGTTCAATGCGGTGCCACACTACGCATACCTCAAGCTCAAGATGCCAGGCCCTCGAGGAGTCATTACGGTCAACGGAAACATCGAACGTTCCCTCCGCACGGAGGAACATCTGGCCGCTCGCGGCGAAGTGCAATACAGCCTCTTAAGGCAATTATCCAATCCGCCGTTAAGCGGCCGGACACAGCCAAGCGCTACCGAGTAACTTACAACAAGACCACAGCACGTTCCGAGCACGCCAGAAAGGCGGCCCCAACCCCAGCTCATGCGAACGTCAGCAGGTCCTTCGCGTACACCATTACGCTCTCAAGATACCATGGGCATGGGGAGGGGGCACGACCACAATACACCAGATGCGGCTCAACCACACAAGGGGCTCTCAAGTGTGTCGTTCCTTTTTCTTTTCTTTTACCTTTTACTTTTAAACACAGACTCCGTTTGTCGAAGCCCCTGTCCGGCAGCAGACTGCCGAACTCACGATGCAACAGCCGGGGAAGGATAAATGCTACAACGAATATACAGGTGGTCTCCATTACGAGCATTTTCATACACCAATCTGCAGCCTACCCTGGAAGGGGACATGTTTAAACAGTCTCCTACCTTGCTTATCGTGACTATTTGTATCGCTCGCATTCAGTAGCAGCACTTATTGAATAAAACAATGCAGCACCTTTTGCTTATAATTGCATTTCTTTTCATACATATGTTCATTCACGACATGTTGCAGCCGTACACTTTGGTACGGTTAATATAGACCAGGGCTTATGTTTCCAGCGTTATGGTGTGATGAGCGAACACTTTCACGAAGTGCGGCACCCGAACTTATAGCAATATATGCATCGGCTCGAATCATGTCTTGGGTCAGTAGTTGGGTTTGCCCGGCTCCCGTGTTTTGGTACCTTACGTTCCGTTATATCGGCTAAGGTAGCACCGGGAGAACCACTGCGATTCCGCCCCAGTTCGGCTGGGTTAACGCCCCAGTGGAGAAAGCTAAAACTGACCGTCATGATGAGGCAAGAGACCGGTCGCTGTTCGAGAGGTTTTTTGCGAGTCCTTAAAGACTTATGCCTCTTAGAGCGAGGAGCCGGATACTGTCCGGCCAAGGCGTGGATAGCGCCCCAAATTCGGCCTTCCGAAGACTAGGGGCTTCGCCGAAATTTAAAATTATAGAATTCTATGGCTAAGTGAGAGTGTTCAAGCATTATAATTCCGGTTGCCTTGTTCGTTGTGTTGAGCGCCTCCTAGATGGACCCAAAATGGGAACAAGAGCGCTCAAGTTTATCCCGAACACCCCAACTCGTGGCATGGGGTGAAGCCGACGACCTGCCATCTCTCGATTTGATAAACAGCCGCACGAAGGTAATATTTTAAATTAACAAGCGTTGCTTAGTGCATATGAACTAAGTTTTCAGCGACAGATAACAAAATGCGAGTCTACTCAAATATTACATCTTTGGAGCACTCACTGCGCAATAGTGCGGGCGCCCTTCACACACTCTTATAATACATCTCGGGCGTGCGATGCTCCTTGCCCTCCGGTGGCGGGTCCGTCCACGAGCTTCGGGCATCCATCTTGCCCAGTGCACCTTTGTGCGGGCAAGGGCCCGACGGGCACCCTCGATACAAGCGGAATGCTTGATAACTTCAACCCACGGGTACGCATCCACCACCGCTGCACCAGGGCGAAGTAGCTCCTGTGCATGGCCTCCTTAGGCCACACCAACTATGAGGCCCTTCATGGCCTGTTCGGCCGCTTAGTGGAGCTCGACCAGCTGCTTCAGCTGGTCGCTAAAGGGCACGGATGTCCGCCTCAAAGATCTTCGAGACAGAAGACCTTCTCCGCTGAGCTCCCTCCTCGGCCCGGTAGAATGCGGCAAGATCGGACACGCGCTGAGGAAGCTCCGCGAACGCCTCGAGAGCTCTGAATTCGGGTAAGCAACAGGTAATTAACACTCACATGCTTACTCGCATGAAAATGCCTTACCTGCTGCTATTTTCTTCACCGCTTCAATCTCTGGAGGCCTTGTAGGCTTCGCCTTAGCGGTTTTGGCACTCTCAAGAGCCGTTGCAAGCTCAGACTCTCGAGTCTTGAGTCACGCTCAAGTTCTCATGTTTTTCACGAGATCCGGAGCTCTTGCTGTACCTCCGCCACCCGCGCCTCCTGCTTCTCTCGCTCGGTGCGTTCAGCGTCAGATTACGCCGGCCGCTGCCACCGCCTCCTTCGTGGTCGCCACCTCGTTAGCGGCCCCTACAATACCCACGTTATCCTTGTCATTTTTCTTGCAACCAAATCCTTTTCTCATGAAGGTACAATTTTCATAAGGTATTACTCACCTTCTTTTTCCTCGAGCTGCTTCTTGGCATGTCCGAGCTCGTTCTCGGACCGCCGAGGTTTTCTTCAAAGTATTGACCTCCTTGATCGGTCGGGCGGAGGTCAGAAGACAGCCTGCAATCCCATATTGACATATTTTTATGACTCTGCGTTTATCTTTCTAAAGATCCTCATCCGCTTTTCCTTCGAACACCGAACCGAGCATCAGGGCTCTTGTCTATGCGGTACCATTTTACATATATTGAAATTTCTTACCTCAAAGCCCGATAGAAGCTGAGTGCAAGCTTGGTCAGCCCGCTCTTGGCGGATCGAATCTGTCCGGATCACCGCACTCATAATAAAGGCGGTGCTCCTCCTCGATGGAGGCGCCATTGAGCGCCTCCAGTAAGCTATCCGGTGCCTCCGGTTGGACGAAGGACACCGGCGTCTTACCCTTCTTGCGAAGAGATCGCTTACCGGACTCCGGAACCACGGAAGGTTCCGGCATGAAGCCCGGACAAGGGTCGGGCTTAGAGCCCCTGGGGGTCTTGCCCCCCACGCGCCTGGAGTCCGGGAGGTTGCCTTGTGGCACCTCCTGCGCCACCTCCTCGTGACCAAGCCCCCTTTGGAGCCCTTGTGGCGTTGTCCCGCAGCATGAGGCGAGGAGGCGGTCGGAGCGGTACTCTCCATTTCCGACGAGCCCGAGGACCCGCCGATGAATCGGCGAACTCGCCTTTGGGCGGGCTGCACAATTGTTCGATATTAGAGAACACTCTGCGATAATAAAAGCCACGGGTATCCGGACACTTACGATCTCGCCAGGGCTTGGCCTCGAGGGCGATCCCCTCGTCGTCGTCGGCGTTGGTGGAGAAGTCCGGAGGAAGGGTTCTTCCTTCTTGGACCCTCCGGCCTCCCGGTTGGGGCGACCTTCCTTTTCCTCTCCTCCCCGCCGGGGAGAGGCTTCTTCTTTTCCTCCTCGTCTTGAAGAAGATTCGCTTCATAATCCGGCAAAGACTGGCGTCGGGTGCTCCTTCGAGTTCCGTAGCCTCCTTCTTGGCCTTCTTCTCCGGCACTACATGGTGCCGGAGCCAGCAGCCCGTCAATCAGGCGTCCGCTGGGTCTTCGGCAATGGAGCCGACGGTTAATCTATCCGGACGTCTTCAGCGGACACTGTCGAAGAATAGGGAGTTTTGGATCCCACATAGAGTCAATCTATGGAAAAGGAGTCCCGTAAGGGTAAAATAACTTACTCGCTGGCTTGACGCGCGAGCTGTATCCGCGATCTTTGTTAGCGGATGCGGGGCTTCAGCGCCATTGAACAGCACCTTCCTGCATCTTCGCACGTGGTATCAAGAGCCGGCTCAAGGTTTGGTCTTGTGCGGATCGAACTCCACAAATTGAAGTCCCGTTGTTGGCATGGGAGAATCCGCGGATGAGCATCACTGGATTACGTCGACAAGCCACGATTCTTGTCCACTAGGTTCCGGACACGTGTTTGGAGTCCGGATAGCTCGTCCGAATCCCCCACTTCAGGCCCGTCTCTTTCCATGACGAGAGCCGTGTGGGAATCCAGATCTGAATCGGGGCCGCCACCCATTCAGGGTCGCGGGGCGGTGATGTAGAACCACCCGATTGCCACCCCTTTATTGTCTCCACAAAGGAGCCCTCGAGCCATAGGACTTTGGCCATCTTGCCGACCATGGCGCCTCCGACTCCGCTTGGCTGCCCTTCACAACCTTCGCTTGACATGAAGGTCTTGAGCCACAAGCGAAGTGGGGCTGGATCTGAAGGAAAGCCTCGCACCTGACGATAAACGCCGAGGCGTTGAGGACGAAATTCGGGGCCAGGTCATGGAAGTCCAGGCCGTAGTAGAACATGAGCCGCGGACAAATGGGTGAAGTGGAAAACCTAGTCCATGGAGGAAGTGGGGAGAAATACCACCCTCTCATGAGGACTGGGGTTGGAATAAGCTGCCCGCGTCGGGCAGCTTTGTCTGTGATATCGCGGACAAGTATCCGGCCTCCCGCAGTCTTGTGATGTGCCCTCCGTGTGAGAGGAGGCCATCCATCTGCCTCCCGCTCCTGACATGGTTGGAGAAGGTTGAGGAGGAAAGTGCGGACTTGGGCGCTAGAGCTCGAGTGCACGGGAATGGATGAGCAAAGGAGGAAGAAGGCGTAGGTGAAAGGTTGGATCCTTATCCCCTTATATGGGCGGACAAAAACATGTGTCCCCACCGGCCTGGTAAAACTCGCTTATCTCCCAAGCGCCACAATCAATGGCGCGGTTGGGTTACCCACGTCCGTATTGATGGGAATCCCGGAATAAGGGGAACACGATCTCGCCTCGACAAGGCGTGCCAAGAAACCGCGCTAAACGCTACCGAGGTGGAACAGTAAAAACAATTTGAATAAAGGCTTGGTAATGGTGCGACGTCACGCCACAAAATATGTCAGCAGATTGATCTTGTGTAATATTATTCTCTCTACGGTGGTATGTGGAATTTATTTTTGCAGAGCCGGACACTATCTTGGTGTTCACAATCTTCTGTAAATTATTCGGAGGAAGAACCCGCCTTGCAATGCCGAAGACAACATGCGCGCCGGACTCATCGTCATTGAAGCCTGGTTCGAGGCTCTTGAGGAGTTCGGACTAGGGGGTGTCTGGATAGCCGAACTATCATCATCGGCTGGACTCCAAGACTATGAAGATAGAAGATTGAAGACTTCGTCCCGTGTCCGGATGGGACTTTCCTTGGCGTGGAAGGCAAGCTTGGCGATACGGATATGTAGATCTCCTACCATTGTAACCGACTCTGTGTAACCCTAACCCTATCTGGTGTCTATATAAACCGGAGGGTTTTAGTCCGTAGGACGAACAACAATCATACCATAGGCTAGCTTCTAGGGTTTAGCCTCTTTGATCTCGTGGTAGATCTACTCTTGTAACACACATCATCAATATTAATCTAGCAGGACGTAGGGTTTTACCTCCATCAAGAGGGCCCGAACCTGGGTAAAACATCGTGTCCCTTGTCTCCTGTTACCATCCGCCTAGACGCACAGTTCGGGACCCCCTACCCGAGATCCGCCGGTTTTGACACCGACAGAGCTCAAGGGGCGTCTGGTGATAAATCGCAATGGCTGTGAGGACTTCCTTGACCAACACAATGCGTCTAGGGGTAGCCACGTGCAGAGCCGACCAGGGAGGAAGCTTGCCTGCAATCTTGTCCTCAAGGTACTGGAAGTGGATGCGCTTTAGTCTCACGACCGACAGAGGTAGTCCAAGGTACCGCATAGGGAAGGAGGTCCAAACCGCTGGGAATGCCTGCAGGATGTCATTGAGGTCAATGTTGGCATAGCGAATTGGTGCCACCAGACTTTTGTTGCAATTGGTGACTAGCCCTGTGACCTCCCAGAAGGACTGAAGTGTTGATGCCAAGAATTGAATATCTTCCTTGATAGGCACGACAAAAATGGCCGCATCGTCGGCGTATAGGGAAGCTCGGATAGGCTGGCCACGCAGAGGGTGGAGGTTGTGTTGTTCGGTAGCCTTGGCAAGGATGTGATGAAGAGGGTCAATAGCAAGGACAAAAAGGAGGGGGGAAATAGGATCCCCCTGCCTAAGGCCACGTCCGTGCTTGATCGGGTCGCCCGCAATCCCATTAAGCAAAACTCTGGAGGAGGCCGTGGATAGGAGCGCGGAGATCCAATCCCGGAACCGGCTCGGGAAGTGGTGATGTCTCAAGAGATCCATAAGATAATCCCATCTAACCGAGTCAAAAGCCTTCTTGACGTCAAGCTTGAAAAGCAAGGTTGGAGATTTGGTGCGGTGAAAGCGACGGGCCAAGTTTCGAACATACATGAAGTTGTCGTGGATGCTTCTTTTCTTTATGAATGCACTTTGTGTATTGGAGACAATCGTGGTCATGTGCGGAGCAAGTCGAGTGGCCATCATCTTAGCAATGATCTTTGCAATCGCATGAATGAGACTGATGGGTCTAAAGTCGGCTATGTCCTCCGCACCATCTTTTTTCGGGATGAGAGCTATGTTGGCCGAGTTCAGCCAGTGCAGGTTTGCGGTATGCAGGTTGGAAAAATTGTTGATCACATGCATATCTGGATAATCTTTACGTCTACTATTCATTGGTATGGCGCTTCACCGTTTTCACCATGAAGTGTTTGCCCTAGATAGTGATACTACACGATCTCGTGTGCTTGACATCTTGCAAGATGCCATGCCAACGGATAACCCGTGGTTGAGTGTATTAGATGGGGTTAATCTAGTTTTTACAGTGGTAAGGAGCGATGGGCGAAGGATTGTCACAGTGCCTTTTTTCTAATGAAGGGAACATATTAGCATCGAAAAGATATCAACGATCACCTGGCTACTGCACCAACACGACCTCAAGATCTACTCAAGTCACGGTGCATACGTACAGTTCTTCTATTGGCTGGAACAAAACTAAAGTAGCCTGCGTCGTCTATAAAATCGGGGCAGATTAGGGCGGAAATGACAGGAGCGTTCTTTTTTCCGAAAAGGAGGTTGAAATCCCAGGCCTTTGCATCATTGTGATAAACACATTTATTCTTAATTAATTAAGCAGAATATAAACAAAGACAACTATGGCAGAATTATTGCAAGATAGCACGAGTATAGAAATAACACCTACGACTAACACTCTTGCAAGTAGCATCGACTTGTTCCTTCCCCGATTTCCTATATAGGATGCATGTGTTGAAAGAGTAAAGTCGTGTGCACTTCCTCACTGTAATCGTCTTAGAGATTGAGGCGTTACAGCATCTTCAAAGCGGACCCGTAAACCTCCTTCAATCGTTTGAACCACATTGTTCGAACCTGTTAGAAGGGAGAGAGGGATTGGTGGAATGTGTCAGTGAGAAACGACACCTATGGGTAGGGGCGGAATTGGGCCTATGGCAACTGGGGCTATAGCCCCAGGCATGGCCCAACCTGTGTTGTAACACCCAGGATAAATTCTGGATATTTGTAGCTCTAAAGAGGCCTAGCCCCATACGTGAATGCCCAGCCCTAGGCCTCAGCAGCTCAGCCCATATACCTTCTCACGTTCTCAGCCCAACTAAGATCTCCATCGCTAGGAACCCACGAAGCCAGGTTGGTCTGTTGTGATCCTTTCGCCAACTGCACGGATGCGATCGATCACGCGCCTGTAGCATCCTCGTTGGCTCGTTTCCTGCGCCGCCGCCCCAGGTGTTCCCCCTCGATAGATGGGACGATCCAGACCTGCGCAGCTGCACCTGATGGGCGTCGCTTCGTCGGAGCAGTCCTCCTTCAGGCTTCAAGCCTCCTGTTCGGCTCCATCTCCACAACCATCTGGACAGGTAATCTCTAGTGTTGTATCAGCTATTCTTTTTCTAGTTCCTTTGTATCACCGGAAACCAATGAATCTCTCTATCCCCCAAAAGTAGCTGAATCCACAAAAGAAATCTGAAACCAATGAATTGTTGATGTTAACTTGTACTATTACTTTAGTCATTTTTGTTATATTATTACCCATTTGCAATGATGCACTTTGTTAAATTGATGAAATGAGTACGAAATTTGAAAATTTTCTTGTGGTAATAATGAATTCATATTTTATCTTGAATGTGAGTTTGTGGCGCATTTCTAGGATGCACTAATATGTGTGGTATTTGGCGTTATTTAAAGCATTTTAGTTTTAGCCCTAGGCTTTGAGAAATCCTGGCTCCCCCTCTGCCTATGGGATCACAAGAATCCCTACTACGGTTGCCGGGGTGCAGGGTTGTGAGAAGAGCAGGATTAGCAGTCAACACAAGGATCGTTAACCCAGGTTCGGGCCGCAAGGATGCGTAATATCCTAGTCCTGCTTTGGTGGCTGTATTTCAGAGAGTTGTTGAGCTCCCGAACTAGCTATGGTGGCTGCGTGGTCCAAAAGAGTCGAATCCCCTCCAGTACGCCATGGGCCTCCTTTTATAGTCGAAAGGGGCTGCCACAGTGGCACACATGAGGTGGAAAGGCATACAGTACTGCGAGCTTATCGCTCGTATTACATGACAAGACGCATTTAATGCGCCGCTGAGGTGTCCCCTATCTTTATCGGGGACGGGAGCCCCGTCCTGTCCGTCGCCGCTCCTCCTCGCTTCGACACGTGCCCTGGCCAGCGATGCATGCGGCGCCATGTAGGCAGGCAGGCAGCTGAGGTGGCTCGGTGGTAGGGTCTTCACGAAGATCTGCATGCCGCCACACAGGCGCTTGCCGATCTGGCCTGGAAGCAGCATGTTGCCACGTAGGTGCCAGCCCAGCTGGTTGGGCTGGCAGCTGCATGCGAACGGCGGTGTAAAACATTGGCTGGTGCGGGCCTGGCAGTGGCCCTGCTGATGTCCTTGGCAAGGGCCTTGCCAGGGGCCCAACAAGGGTCTTTCCATGGCGCGCAGTCGTTCCCGACATGCCGGGGGTCTTGTGGGTTTTCTCGGCAAGGATCTCGCTGAGGGTCGCCATCTTCTAGTCCTCATCTGATCTCATGTACTTATGATCTTGACGAAGATCTGCATGTCACTTACAGAGGTGCCTCCCGAGCCTGGGTTCCGACACAACTATTGGTGATGCTTGGAACCCCTGGGCTCAAGGGTGGCTCGCTCTATGGGTGTTGGGCAAGTTGCCCCGGCAAGGCTCTTGCCGGGGCCGCGGAGGCCGCCCTGGCAAGGATCTTGCCGGGGGAGTCCACTTCGCCCCTTTGCTCTCAGTGCTCCTGGTCCTGGCGTTGTCGTGGTTGTCTTGGGCTTCGGCTTCTCTCCGGCTCCCCTCCTCTGCCCTGCTTAGTGTGGCTGTGGCGCGTGGCTCCGACTACCCGCGCACAAGTAAAGGATACAAAGGTGTGCCCCTACTTTTGTACACCGACAGGAGCCCCCGGGCCTGGGCCACACATAAGCGCGACATGTTGTTGGGCCAGGCCCAGAACAGTGCGTGGGCAGGCGGGGCGGATTTTACCGCAGTAACTGCTCATCCGCTGCGCTTCCCCACGACCTGCGTGCGACGTGGAGGGTCGTGCGTGACGTGGGGGTCATGCGCGATGCAGTTTCCGCACGCATGCGTCACGTCGCAGTTAATGGGAAAGGAGGCAGCGCGCGCCTTCCCTGTAAAAAGGAATAACCGCGGGCGCGCTGCTCACTTACCCCTTCCGCGCCTTCTTCCCATCTCAGAGCCGCCGCCCCCTTCTCCTTCCTCCCTAAGCTTTGCTCTTGCTCGCCGCCGCCGTGTCCCCGTCGTCTTCTGTCTCTTGCTCCCCTAGCCGCCATGGCGCCCAAATCCACCAAGGGAAAGGCCAAGGACGCCGGAGCGACGGAGCCGTCGGAGAGTGCGCTGGCGGCGCAGCGGACGCAGCTCGCCTGCTTCCCCTTTACGGTCGACGTGTTCGAGCTCCTGGAGGCCTTCAAACCCTTGTGGGGGGTCAAGGGGGGGCGAAGATGGAGCATCCAGTCACGCGCGTCATCCCCGCCAATTGCACCGAGGCCGCTCCAAATCGGTAACCTTTCTTCGTCGACTACTTCTCCTGCGGGCTCTGTCCCCCCTTCTCTGATTTCTTCAGCGACGTCATGCACACCTACGGCTTCCACCGTTTGGATTTTACTCCAAACACCGTGGCGTGCATGGCTCTTTTCGCGCACCTCTGCGAGGGCTTCGCCGGGGTGCACCCCAACACGGCGCTCTTCCGCCACTACTTCTCCCCTCGGATCCAACCGGGGGGGGGGCGCCATCTCTGGCTGCATCACCTGGATCCCACGGTCCAAGGGGGCATACCCGGAGGGCGCCATGAAGGAGAGGTGGTAAGAATGGTGGGGCCGGTGGTGCTGGATCGAGGAGAAGAACCCGCCGGTGTTCTGTGAGGTTCGCCAGGCGCCGCCGGTCCGCATGAGCGACTATAGCGATGTTGACGCCAACGACGAGAAGCTCATGATCGCCACCACCAGGATCCTTCTGCTTACTGAGGCCGGGCTCACGCTTGAGATGATCGGGGCGGATTTCATCCGCCGCCGAATCGCTCCACTGCACAACAAGGGGAGGCCGGCCTAGCTCTTCACGAACACCGCCGACATCATGAGGCTTCACCCCGGCCTCAACCACAACTTCACAGTGATGGGGCACGCTCACTTCTGCCAGCGGCTCTTCCAGCTCGACGTGAACCGCGACGGCGAGGTCGAGCGGACCGGCAAGGCCGCAAGGGCCGCCGCGAAGGCCGGCAAGGTCACCAAGGGGCCTTGTTCAAGTTGCCGGCAGGAGTGGTCCCGCTGAGCAACAACTCGCGCCAGACCAAGATCATTGCCATGATGTCGGACTTCAACGCGCATGGCCTTGATCCGAGCTGGGTCGAGCCGGAGGAGATTAAGGTGCAGGAGTTCTTCGACACCTTGCATGAGGGGTACGTCACCGCCGAGCCGCGGCTTGTCCAGGACACCACCCAGGCGGAGCTAGACTACATCGCCGCCAGGGCGATGGAGGCGAAGCTTGCCGAGGAGGCCGGCAGCACCGGTGGCGTGGAGGACAGTGCTGCGACGGCCGCGGAGGAGGAGCTCACCCGGTGGGCAGAGGCCGATGGGGAGGCCAGCAGTGCCAGCACCGAGGCTCCTCTTGTTGAGGATGCGGCCGAGGAGTCGTCGGAGGAGGAGGCCGGGGTTGTTGACCATCCGGCCATGGGGAGAGGGCTAGTCCTACGGCGGGCCACTTCTGGCGAGCCGGTACGGCCCGTCAAGGCCGCACGATGGCCAAAGTCTTGAGAGGAGCCCGCACGTCAGACGAGGGCCCTGGCGGCGAAGAAGGTGGTGAAGGCCGTTGTGGCGAAGAAGAAAGCATCTGCCTCCTCTTCGTCCAAGCGCGCACAGACTCCACCCTCCTCCCCTCCTCCGGCAGACGCCAACGCGGGGGTCACCTTCGACTTCGGGTTACTCAACCCCAGAAGAAAGAGGAAGGCAATAGAGGAGGAGGTGGACGACGAGTGAGTATCCTTTCCTCTCTGTCATCTCCGTCTCCTCAATCTGTGCCGCTTGTGTTGATTTGTTTCCGCCTTCGTAGGGACGCGGAGACGCTGGCCCAGAGGGTGAAGAGGACCAAGGCCTCGGCGGGCGGCCAGCCCCCAGCGGGTACTTCGAGGGTGCCATTGGTGGTGCTGAGCAACCCAGACAGCAGCCCCCGCCACAGCCCCTAGCATAAGTTCATCACTCTCCCCTCATCGACATGTGTCGGGGGTAGTACGCTTTGGTACTGACCTCGCCGGGTGCGCAGGAGGAGAGCAGCGGCAGGAGGAGCCACAGAGGGCTACTCCCAACACGTCGCCCCCATCGACCACGCCGCCCCGAGGGGCGTCCCCGGCAAGGGCGCCGAGCACCGAGCCCACGCACATGGAGGAGGAGGAGAAATCAGGCGCCGGTGGCTTCGCCTCAGCGCCAAATGTTGGCGGGGAAGGGACTTCTGCTTCCCAGCCTGGCACTGGTAAGTTGTTTGCCTTTCGTCCACGTTCCTTTTTCTTTCTGACCCTTGGTCTTGGCCTTGCCTCACTCCCTCCTTTGGTGCCCAGATCCCTCCTCGGCGGACCCAGGGGACGTGGACGCCATCATCGAGGACGTCGCCAAGGCCGCCGTGGCGGAGGCTGAGGAGATCACCGCCGAGGAGGCCGCCAAGGGCGCTACTGAGGACGCCGCCAAGGGGCCTGCCGAGGAGCCCGGCAAGGCCACTGCCGAGGAGGCCGGCAAGGGACCTGCCGGGGAGGCCGGCAAGGCCGCCGCCGAGGAGGAGGTGATCGATGACCAACCTTCCTCCTCCGCCGCCTCTGGCTCCGGCAAGTACCTGAGGGTGAGTGACGACTTGTTCGTCCACCTTCCAGGTGCGTCGAGCACCAGGACGCCCGTCGAGGGAGAGGTGTTTGACGATGAAGTGCTTACCGCCGCCGGGCTCGAAGTCGTCGACGAGCCGAGCGCAGGTGGCGACGGCTCCCAGGAGGAGCAGCTCCTCTAGGCCATGGGTGCCAACTTTCAGAGGCTCTAGGAGCTCCACCCCGCCCGTCTGGACGAGGCCAAGTCCAGCATGGCAGTGGCGGAGAAGCCGGAGGTGGACCTCAAGGTGCGCGTCGCCGAGACGCAGACTTGGTTCCGGCAAGCCTGTGAAGAGCTGAAGACCGCCCAGGGCGAGCTGGCCAAGCGCGAGGTGGAGCTCACCATGCAGCAGGCCGACATCGAGAAGGCCCAAGAGATGATGGAGAACTTGGCCGCCTGGACCCAGCACGAGGCCGCACTGAACTCCCAGGAGGAGGACCTCGCCAAGCGTGGGGCGGACCTTGACGCCAAACTCCGCACCAAGGACAAGGAGGTGGAGAAGCTTGCCGCGAAGCGGACCCAAGAGCTGGAGCAGAGGCACAAAGAGACACTCGATGCCCAGGCTCTGGTTCACGCCGGCAAGGTGAAGGAGCTGGAGGTGGAGCGGGACGGGCTGAAGGAGCAGGCCCTGAAGCTGTCCCAGGAGAAGGACACGCTCAACAGCGCCTTGGCGGAGGCGTAGGGCGCGACTGTCAACAGGGCCCTAGAGCTCTCCGAGGCCAACAACTCCATCAAAGACCTCAAGCTAAAGCTGGAGGGTCTCGAGAAGATGCTGTCGGAGGCCAGGGCCCAGGAAGGGACCCTGACCAAAAACCTGGAGAACGAGAAGCAGCTGCGAAAGAACGAGGCCCTCAACTTCAAGGAGCACGTGGAGGGTGAGAACAGCTGGCTCGATCGCCTCGCCACAGTCGCCAACCAGGCCGCCGCGCAGCTGGCCACCATGGGGATGCCGGACGTGAGGTACGCCTCGGAGTGGAGTGTGAGCGCCAACTGCAGCCCGACCCTGTTCTTTGAGAAGGTCGTCGGTGCTTTGGAGCAGCTTCACGCCAACCGGGCGACCTCGCTGGCCGACGATGCCCGGAGGCTTTGCCAGGGCGCCATGACCAAGGTTCTCACCAAGGTGGCGTACTGGTACCCCAACCTCGACTTCGACGCTGCACTGGAGAGCTTACCGAAGGATACTGACCTCGCGCCGCTCAGGGAGCGCATCAAGCCCGTCATCAGCGGTGTCAGCGGAATTCTGAGGGTGGAGGGCCAGCGCCGGGATTAGGCATCCTGTTTCTTTTTGTTGCTGCAAGTTCACAACCAAGACGATTTTTATCTTTAGTTAGAACTACGGCAACAAGTGATGTAATATAACTTTGCAGCACTTTTGACATTATGCACGTTATTTTCCTCTTCGATTTTCCTTCGTATGTCCACCCTACGTAACTGGGTAGGCTTGTCAGCGCGTAAACCCAGGGCGGCATCTTGAGGATGGATCCCCATTGGCCTGCCGGGTGTGCTTGCTTGCGGGCGAGCCTCCTTACCGCCCTTAACGCGGCCGCCCGAACTGTCGAGCTTGACTCGAGTCAGGATCGAGAGCGTTGCCAAGTGCGGAAGGCTACCCTGCCACTCTCGACGTGGCCGCTCGAGCTGTTGAGCGGACTCGAAACAGAACAAGGGCATTGCCAATTGTGGGAGGGGCCCTTTGCGTGCAGTTTTTTCATACATTGGCAAGATCTCCGAGGACGATAACCTTATATATAAAAAGAAATAACTCAAGGCTCCGAATGACTTAGTTTTTTTCTGTTGCTATTTGGCGTCCTTCGTCTTGCAAGAAGCGGCGCGTTTTCTCTTGGCCGTCTTCTTCTTTAGAAGCCATGGCGATGCAGTATATGCTAGGCTAACTGCTAGACCAGATTCTCACAATTGCGCCCCTACCTGGCGCGCCAAAGATGTCGGTGAGAAACGATACCTATGGGATCACAAGAATCCCTACTACGGTTGCCGGGGCGCAGGGTTGTGAGAAGAGCAGGATTAGCAGTCAACACAAGGATCGTTTACCCAGGTTCGGGCCACTGATACGTCTCCAACGTATCTATAATTTTTGATTGCTCCATGCTACTTTATCTACTGTTTTATGCTTTATTGGGCTTTATTTTCCACTTTTATATCATTTTTGGGACTAACCTATTAACCGGAGGCCCAGCCCATATTGCTGTTTTTTGCCTATTTGATATTTGAAGAAAAGGAATATCAAGCGGAGTCCAAAGCGGAATGAAACCTTCGGGAGCGTGATTTTCTCACGAGCGTGATCCAAAGAACTTGGAGTGCAAGTCAAGAAGCAAACGGAGCCTCCACGAGATAGGAGGGTGCCCCCTATAGGGCGCGCCCCTTGTCTCGTGGGCCCCTCATGCCACCGACATACTTATTCTTCCTATATATACCCTCGCACCCGAAAACATCCGGGGGCACCACGAAACACAATTTCCACCACCGTAACCTTCTATATCCGCGAGATCCCATCTTGGAGCCTTCGCCGGCACTCTGTCGGAGGGGGAATCAAGCACGGAGGGCCTCTACATCAACATCCTTGCCCCTCCGATGAGTTGTGAGTAGTTTACCACAGACCTACGGGTCCATAGTTATTAGCTAGATGGCTTCTTATCTCTTTTTGGATCTCAATACAATGTTCTCCCCCTCTCTTGTGGAGATCTATTCGGTGTAATCTCTTTTTGCGGTGTGTTTATCGAGATCCGATGAATTGTGGGTTTATGGTCAAGTTTATCTATGAATAATATTTGAATCTTCTCTGAATTCTTTTATGTATGATTAAGTTATCTTTGCAAGTCTCTTCGAATTATCAGTTTGGTTTGGCCTACTAGATTGATCTTTCTTGCCATGGGAGAAGTGCTTAGCTTTGGGTTCAATCTTGCGGTGTCCTTACCCAGTGATAGAAAGGGTTGCAAGGCACGTATTGTATTGTTGCCATCGAGGATAACAAGATGGGGTTTACATCATATTGCATGAGTTTATCCATCTACATCATGTCATATTGCTTAATGCGTTACTCTGTTCTTATGAACTAAATACTCTAGATCCATGCTGGATAGCGGTCGATGTGTGGAGTAATAGTAGTAGATGCAGGCAGGAGTCGGTCTACTTGTTATGGACGTGATGCCTATATACATGATCATGCCTAGATAATCTCATAACTATGCGCTTTTCTATCAATTGCTCGACAGTAATTTGTTCACCCAACGTAATACTTATGCTATCTTGAGAGAAGCCACTAGTGAAACCTATGGCCCCCGGGTCTATCTCTTATCATATTTACTTCCAATCTACTTTTATTTGCATCTTTACTTTTTGCATCAATATTATAAAATACCAAAAATATATTTATCTTATCATACTATCTTTATTAGATCTCACTTTACATGAAGTGGCCGTGAAGGGATTGACAACCCCTTTATTGCGTTGGTTGCGAGTTCTCGGTTGTTTGTGTAGGTGCGTGGGACTTTTGAGGAGCCTCCTCTTGGATTGATACCTTGGTTCTCAAAACTGAGGGAAATACTTACGCTACACTTTGCTGCATCACCCTCTCCTCTTCGAGGAAAACCAACGAAAGCTCAAGACGTAGCAGCCACGAGGATGCGTAATACCCTAGTCCTGCTTTGGTGGCTGTATTTCAGAGAGTTCTTGAGCTCCCAAACTAGCTATGGTGGTTGCGTGGTCCAAAAGAGCCGAATCCCCCTCCAGTACGCCATGGGCCTCCTTTTATAGTCGAAAGGGGCTGCCATAGTGGCACACAGCAGGTGGAAAGGCATACAGTACTGCGAGCTTATCGTCCGTATTACAGGACAAGACACATTTAATGCGCCGCTGAGGTGTCCCCTAGCTTTATCGAGGACGGGAGCGAGGCCCGTCCCGTCCGTCGCCGCTCCTCCTCCTCGATCGACACGCATACAGCCAGCGATGCGTCTTGGCGCCATGTAGGCAGGCATGCAGCTGAGGTGGCGCGGTGGTAGGGTCTTCACGAAGATATGCATGCCGCCACGCAGGCGCTTGCCGATCTGGCCTGGAAGCAGCATGTTGCCACATAGGTGCCAGCCCAGCTGGTTGGGCTGGCAGTTGCATGTGAACGGCGGTGGAAAACTTTGGCTGGTGCGGGCCTGGTAGTGGCCCTGCTGATGTCCTCGGCAAGGGCTTTTTCGGGGGCCCAGCAAGGGTCTTGCCGTGGCGCGCAGTCGTCCCCGGCAAGGATCTTGCCGGGGGTCTTGTGGATTTCCTCGGCAAGGATCTCGCCGAGGGTCGCCATCTTCTAGTCCTCATCTGATCTCATGTACTTATGATCTTGACGAAGATCTGCATGTCACTTACAGAGGTGCCTCCCGAGCCTGGGTTCCAACACAACTATTGGTGATGCTTGGAACACCCTGGGCTCAAGGGTGGCTCGCTCTGTGGAGTCTTTGAGCAAGTGCCCGGCAAGGCTCTTGCCGGGGCCGAGGAGGCTGCCCCGGCAAGGATCTTGCCGGGGGAGTCCACCTCGCCCCTTTGCTCTCAGTGCTCCTGGTCCTGGCGTTGTCGTGGTTGTCTTGGGCTTCGGCTTCTCCCCGGCTCCCTTCCTCTGCCCTGCTTAGTGTGGCTGTGGCGCATGGCTCCGACTGCCCGCGCACAAGTAAAGGGGTACAAAGGTGTGCCCCTACTTTTGTACACCGACAGAATGGTTCATTGTATTGCTTGAGCCTCGTGGGCATATATATAGAAGTACAATCATCTACTTAGAGTAGAAGACAAGCCAGAACAAATCCTAGTATATCTAGTCTTTCCTAATAATCAATATACTCAACATCCCCCCGCAGTCACAACTCTAGCGGTGCAGACGGTGAGACTGGAGAAGAATCCGAAGGGAAGCCGACGGACACCCCCCACAGTCGTAACGGTCAATGCATCACAGAGTCGTGGTTGGAGTGAAAACCGACGAGGTTGCTCAAGTAAGGCGGTAGCCCTTTGTGCTGATGTCGATGTTGCCGAGGTTGCTCAAGGGTGGTGTAGCCGTTGTTGAGGTAGCCATACGAAGGACATCATGGGCGATGTCGAGTCGGGGTGGTCGGTGTCGTGGTAGTCGCCGTGCACCAGGAAGAAGAGCGGCTGCAGCGGCCTGAGGAGGCGGCGGCAGCGGCTAGGTCAGAAGCGTGGCGACGATGCTCGAAGTAGGCGAGGAAGAACCCGACAGCATGACGAGGACCAGCGCGGACGGTGGCGTTCCCGCGTCTAGGGAGGCGGCGCGACGCATACCACATAGAAGTCGACACGCGGGGACGGCAGAGTGAACTGCGCGCCGCGACGCTACGGCCCGAAGGGGAGACGCAGGGGCGGCACGCCGGTCGAGGCGACAGCGGAGAAGACCTCAGGGCGATTGCAGGGACCGCGGGCCACACTCACTACGGCCCGACGGGGCGACGCAACGGCAGCGCGAGGGTCGATGCAGCCTCGGGGACGGTCAGGAGCAGACGGCCTCGGGGCGGCGGTTGACCGCGGGCCGCGGTACTACGGCCCGAAGAGGCAACGCAGCGGTAGCGCGCGGGTTGGTGCAACAACAGAAACGGCCCCAGGGCGGCAGCGGGGACCACATGCCGCAGCGCTACGGCCCGAAGGGGCGATGCAGCAGCAGCGCGGATAGATGCAGCCATAGGGAGAACCACAAGACGGCGATGCTGCAGTCCGAAGGGATGACGCATCTGCAGTCTGTTGCTTAATCAGTGAAGAGGCGTGGAAACTTGACGTTGATCTTCAATAAATCCTGCGGAGACGTGCATTGGATTATCAGACTGGACGTCTTGTGTCAGAAGACGGGACGGACAACAGTCCGCATGGGATGCAATGCATCGGATGCAACATGCACCGGCAGCCAGCATGCACACATCATGCGTGGTTCGGCCATGCGGCATGCATCACTGGGCAGCCAGCAGCACGCCTGCATGGGGCGCGTGAGAGCGCGCGACGCGGCACGCCCGACTGGCCAGCACGAGCTACCGCCGAACCAGCGTACACGACGCGAGCGCGTATGGCCCGGGTAGCAACCGATTCCGTCCGAGAGCCGATGAAGATGCTGACGAAATACACACGCGTTGTTGAGGACGAACGGCGGCAGGCACGCAAACCGATCGATAGATCGGAAAACCAAAAAGAAATACCGATAAAAACGACCGGCATGAGAGAGAAAATCCGGATCGAGTGATCGGGGAAAAAGACTCTCTAGGGCAGCCGGTCAACACGGGTGCGAAAGCGGCGGCGGCTAGGGTTTTAGAACCTAGAAACTGATAGCATGTTAGAAGGCTGAGAGGAATTGGTGGAATGGTTCGTTGTATTGCTTGAGCCTCGTGGGCATATATATAGGAGTACAATGATCTACTTGGAGTAGAAGACAAGCCAGAACAAATCCTAGTCTATCTAGTCTTTCCTAATAATTAATATACTCAACAGAACCGTGAAAGCCATCCAACGTCGACCTGTATCGGTCCGTGCAGCAGTCCGGACATGATTTCTCCTGCAAACCGGAGAGAAACATGGGGAGGTTTGCGGGAGTCCGGACCGATCCCCCCGCTTCTGACCACCCTGGCCCACCAAAAACCCTCCTCTCTCGCCCGCGCGTGTTCCCGCTCGGCGCCAGATGTCCATGTTCATGCCACTGTAGAGCGCCCCGCTCAACATTGAAGACGGCTCAAGGCGGACATGACCTCTCACTGCCTCCGCCATTGAAGCGGCGCGCCGGCCGAGGGCGCCGCCCGCGACGCGTCTCCGGTGTCCGCGCCTGTTCAATGCCAGAGACGCGTGACTGGACGGGACAGGACAGATATCTACCACGCCCGTTCAGTGCCCCGTCCGTCCATATGCCGCCATTAAGTAGGCTCGTTGGCCGAGAAACCCACTTTAGCGTCCCACATTGACGCTTGACCTCACCGGAATCCACTATTTAAGGGCAGTCACTCCCGGCTATCTCCACATCACAACACATCCGCTCCACATCCTCCTCCTTTCCTCCACATCCGACATGACCACCATCAGGAAAGCACCGTGGGACAGTCTGTCGCCGGAGATGAAGCACGTGGGGGCTGGCGTAGCCGCCGCTTGGCGTAGCCGTCATGCTAGGCGGATCGAGGCCGGCTCGCCAGCCAGCTCGCCCAAGGTCTCTGACGAAGAGGACGACACCACGATGGAGACGGGCTCCGACGACTCCGCCCCAGCTCCCGCGCCTCCGGTGCACGCTGGCTTCACCATGGAGCAGGCCCACTTCAACACCACCATGGCGGAGGTGCAGCCTGCGCTGGTGCCTCTGTCGGCATTCCAGCAGGCGCAGGAGGAACAACGGTACAACCTGTTCCTCTTGGAGCAGCATCGGCTAGCGGAGGGCCAGATCTACGGCGAGTGCGCGAGTGAGGAGGCCGTAGCGGTCATGGCCGCGGCGAACCCCAACTTCGTGGTGGAGCAGCTTGCCATCTACGATGACGTACACACTCAAGCCGTTGCTCGCCAGGAAGCGGCCGCCACGGAGGCACAGCTGAAGGCGATCACAGAGGAGAACAATGGCAGTTGCGCCTCCTACGCGCCACCGACGAACCATCAGCCGGCCCGGTGGGACGAAGACATCACTGGTGCCACCATTTCCATCATGGACATCACGTCCATCGGCGACAGTCCGGTCGCGGATTCCTCTGAGGATGAGTAGGCCACTGAGGTGGCGGTGCCTTGTGTCCCATGTAGGTTGGTCCGTCTCCTGTGTTCTACTCTTTCTCGCCAGAGACCGCACCTTCACTTCATCGGTCTTATCATCGGTGCTCATGGAGATGGTAGATGGAGGACAACACGGGCTTGGACCGCCACCGTAGGATAGGTTTAGGGACGGGTCTTTTTTTATTCTAAATATTCGAAATGTAATGAAACCCGCCATGTTTGTATGAAATCTGTCATGTTTGTATGAAATCTAGTCGTGTTTGCATGATTTTCATCTAGTTTGTTGAAGAAAAGCTTGAAATGTATACGGCTAGCGTTGGATGTCGTCCTCCCGCTTTCGTATCCGTGGACTAGTCCCTCCTGTCCGCGGACGAATGTGAGAGGATTTTTGTGGCTTGCCATTGGAGATGTCCTTACCGTCTAGACGGAACCTCGAAACAAACTCTAGATGAAACTTCTTAACATATGGAATTTGTTTATTTTCGTAGGTAATGCATTGTATAAATGTTCCGCTACATCCTACAAAAAAATGTTTTGTTGCATAGGTCAGCCTCTGAGATTTTCCATGATACTCGGTGATGTTGGGGTGGGATTCTCGCAATACACAGTCATGTAAGGCAGCTGGTGGCGATGCTAGATGTTAAACCCATAGAGCATCTCTAGTAGACACCTTAAAATCGCGTGACTCGTAAAATTCCGGCAACTATACGGGTTAGGCCCTTTTTTGGGCCTGACTAGGCCCGTATAGTCGCCTCGTCCATAATTTTTTATAGTGACCCGCAAACCGCCCTCCTCGCGTAGTAGAACTAAGGGTTTGCGAACGATATACCGGTCCGAACCCTATCCCCGCGCCGCTGCAATCCTCCTCTTCCCTCTCGATTTCTCGCTGCCTGCGACTCCAATCTGCCGCCCAACTCCACCATGTGGCGCGGGATGTGGTCCCCGGGCCGCGGCGGCCGTGGCGACGGTGTTGGCGACAACCCCGAGAAGAAGCGATGCATCAAAGCCGACGTCGCGAGGAAATGGAGCGCCCGTAGGTACCTCAACCAAGGCCTGCAGCCGCCGCCGTCAATCCTTTGTCGCGAGACAGAGGAGTACAACCGCAGGCAGGCGCTTCCGTCCTCGACGTGGCCAGCTCCTCTGCTGGTGCGTCGAGCTCCCATATGGTGCGCACGCCGGTGAAAACAGAGACGGAAGAGCTCCCTCCACTTCATGAGGTGAAGAGGGAGCCAGAGACAGCGGCGGGGCGGTGGCGTTATCGGGCCGGAGGATTTCCCCCCGGCGGAGGCGGACGCCATCGAGGCCGCCATCCTCGCACGCAGTGCGCGGGAGAAGGAGCGGACAATTCACATTATCATTTCAATTTGATTTCAATTTGTACTTTTTAGTTACTTTACTTCTCCCCAATAGAGCTTAGAAGTAAGAATTTATTGGTTGATTGTATCCTTAACCATTTCTTTTTTTTGACACGAGGAACTACTCACCATGAATCCACTAATTGCTGCTGCTTCTGTTATTGCTGCTGGATTGGCCGTAGGGCTTGCTTCTATTGGACCTGGAGTTGGTCAAGGTACTACTGCAGGACAAGCTGTAGAAGGTAACGCCGTCAACGGGAAGCCGACCTTGACAAAGTCCTCCTCGAGCAGGGGCTCGAGAAGGCGCAGGACTTCGTGGACAACCTGGCAGCATGGCGCCGCGAAGCCAAGGCGCATGACGACATCTACATCAACCTCGTCACCGACGACGACTAATTTTGGCATGAGGGTTAGGGTGGCCGTTGCTCCTCCAATCTAGTTTGTAAAAAATGAACTATTTATGACTTTTCTATCATGATAAAGTAACTATGAACGCTAGTAGTTCTACTGGAGTAGTTCGATTTCTCGCGCGAAGTTTTGAGTTCAAAATTTACAGGTTCATTTTCAAGTTTCTGTTCTTCTGCCGCGCCTGAGATTTCGGCCCATATCCGAGGCATGCCGCAAACTGTAAACACACTTTTAAGGTCTGCGATATAAGGGGTCTGCTAGAGATGCTCTTAGTAATTTAGTTGTAAGGGCATCTCCAAAGTGGACCCTCAAACCGCCTACAACCATCCGTACTGCGTGATCCGGAACACAGAATCCATCCAATGGGGACTTGTATCGATCCACTGAGCGGCCGGGACATACTTTTTCCAGCAAACACGAGACAAAAGTGGGTGGGGGTGCGGGAGTCCGAACAACAGCCATGTAGGACTCCAACATCCCCGGCCCACCCAAAACCCCTCCCGGACCCCGCGACTTGATACGTCTCTAATGTGTCTACTTTTCCAAACACTTTTGCCCTTGTTTTGGACTCTAACTTGCATGATTTGAATGAAACTAACCCGGACTGACGTTGTTTTCAGCAGAACTACCATGATGTTGTTTTATGTGTAGAAAAGAAAAGTTCTCGGAATGTCCTGGAAATCCACGGAGGCACTTTTTGGAATTTATAAGAACTATTGGGTGAAAGAAATTCACCAGGGGGCCCAGGGCCTGTCCACGAGACAGGGGGCGCCTCCCCCCTAGGGCGCGCCCCCCTATCTCGTGGGCCCCCTGGACCTCCTCCGACCAAAACTCCAACTCCATATATTCCGCCTCGGGGAGAAAAAAATCAGAGAGAAAGTTTCATCGCGTTTCATGACACGGAGCCGCCGCCAAGCCCTAATCTCTCTCGGGAGGGCTGATCTGGAGTCCGTTCGGGGCTCCGGACAGGGGGATTCGTCGCCGTCGTCATCATCAACCATCCTCCATCACCAATTTCATGATGCTCACCTCCGTGTGTGAGTAATTCCATCGTAGGCTTGCTGGACGGTGATGGTTGAATGAGATTTACCATGTAATCAAGTTAGTTTTGTTAGGGTTTGATCCCTAGTATCCACTATGTTCTGAGCTTGATGTTGCTTTGACTTTGCTATGCTTAATGCTTATCACTAGGGCCCGAGTGCCATGATTTCAGATCTGAACCTATTATGTTTTCATGAATATATGTGTGTTCTTGATCCTATCTTGCAAGTCTATAGTCACCTATTATGTGTTATGATCCGACAACCCCGAAGTGACAATAATCGGGATACTTCTCGGTGATGACCGTAGTTTGAGGAGTTCATGTATTCACTATATGCTAATGCTTTGTTCCGGTTCTCTATTAAAAGGAGGCCTTAATATCCCTTAGTTTCCACTAGGACCCCGCTTCAACGGGAGGGTCGGACAAAAGATGTTATACAAGTTCTTTTCCATAAGCACGTATGACTATTTACGGAATACATGCCTACATTACATCGATGAATTGGAGCTAGTTCTATGTCACCCTATGTTATAGCTATTGCATGAGGAATCGCATCCGGCATAATTATCCATCACTGATCCATTGCCTGCGAGCTTTTCATATATTGTTCTTCGCTTATTTACTTTTCCGTTGCTACTGTTACAACTACTACAAAAACCCAAAAACATTTATCTTTACTTTTGCTACCGTTACTATTATAATCATACCACTTTTGCTACTAAACACTTTGCTGCAGATACTAAGTTATCCAGGTGTGGTTTAATTGACAACTCAACTGCTAATACTCAAGAATATTCTTTGGCTCCCCTTGTGTCGAATCAATAAATTTGGGTTGAATACTCTACCCTCGAAAGCTGTTGCGATCCCCTATACTTGTGGGTTATCAAGACTAATTTCTGGCGCCATTGCCGGGGAGCATAGCTCTATTCTCTGAGTCACTTGGGATTTATATCTGTTGATCACTATGAAGAATTTGAAAGACGCTAAGACCAAGATTTTGCCCTCAACTATGAGGGGAGGTAAGGAACTGCCATCTAGCTCTGCACTAGATTCTCCTTCCGTTATTAGTAAGCTTGCAACACCTAAACCTGCTACTGCTATGAATTCTGATATGTCGCATGTTATTGATGATGCCACTTCTGCTAGCATGATGAAACTACTTTTGTGCGTGATACTACTTTGCCATTAGGTGAATTTCTAGATGAACAACTTGCTAGAGTTAGGGGGAATGAAAATATTGAAGAACCTATTATTGATGATAGTGATGATGAAGGTTCCCCCAATGATTATGTATTACCTGTTGTTCCTAAGGGTTATGTTATGAATGAAAAAGCTGCTATGGTAATTCTTGCTTGCAATGATAGAAGTGATCTTAAGAAATTATTAGCTAAATGGAAGCAACAATCTCTTAATGCTAGAATGAAACCCGATCCTGCTTTTGCTACTTCACCTAGCTGTGTTACTTATAAGGATTATGAATTCTCTGTTGATCCTGATATTATTACTTTGGTTGAATCTGATCCTTTTTATGGCCTTGAATCTGAAACTGTTGTGGCACATCTTACCAAGTTGAATGATATAGCCACCTTGTTTACTAATGATGAGAAGTCTCGCTATTTATATATCCTTAAGATATTTCCGTTCTCATTAAAGGGTGATGCTAAGACTTGGTATAATTCCCTTGCTCCTGGTTGTGTGCATAGTCCCCGGGATATGATTTATTACTTCTCTGCTAAATATTTCCTTGCTCATAAGAAACAAGCTGCCTTGCGGGAAATATACAACTTTGTGCAAATCAAAGAAGAGAGTCTCCCACAAGCTTGGGGGAGGCTTCTCCGGTTACTTAATGCTTTGCCTGATATCCTCTTCAGAAAAATGAAATACTTGATATCTTTTATAATGGACTAATCGATGCTTCCAAGGACTACTTGGATAGTTGTCTTGGCTGTGTTTTCGAGGAAAGAACAATCGTGAAGCTGAAATACTATTGAATAATATGTTGACTAATGAAAATAATTGGACTCTTCCCGAGCCAGTTCTCAAGTAATTCTGAACCAGTTGAGCAAACTCTGAGCCTATTCCTAAACCCACTCCAAGAAGAGAGGTGTTTTATTTCTCGATCCTGAAGATATGCAAGGGAAAAGAAATCAATGAAAGAAAAAGGTATTAAAGCTGAAGATGTTAAGAATTTACCACCTATTGAAGAAATACATGGTCTTAATACACCGCCTGAAGAACCACATTGTCTTGATAACCCGACATAGGTAGTAAAGGTAAATTCTCTCTATAGATATGATAAAGTTGAAATACCCTCTACTAAATTTCAGAGCCCATGCTTAGATGAATTTGATGACTTTATGGCTAGACAAGAAAGTTTTAATGCTTATGTTGGTAGAGAGTTAAAGAATAATGCTTTCGAGATAGGACGCGTAGGTGATAATCTGGCTAGAGTTAAAGATGAACTTCACCGCGTTAGCAAATATGCTTCTATGGTTGCTACTCAAGCTGAGCAAGTACTTAAAGCTCAAAATTATTTGCTTGATGAATTGAATAATAAAAATGACTTTGCTGTTAGAGTGGCTACTAGAACTGGTAGAATTGAAGGAAATATGCCCTAGAGGCAATAATAAAGTTATTATTTATTTCCTTATTTCATGATAAATGTTTATTATTCATGCTAGAATTGTATTAACCGGAAACATGATACATGTGTGAATACATAGACAAACATATAGTCACTAGTATGCCTCTACTTGACTAGCTCATTAATCAAAGATGGTTATGTTTCCTAACCATAGACATGTGTTGTTATTTGATTAATGGGATCACATCATTAGGAGAATGATGTGATTGACATGACCCATTCCGTTAGCTTAGCACTTGATCGTTTAGTATATTGCTATTGCTTTCTTCATGACTTATACATGTTCCTGTAACTATGAGATTATGCAACTCCGTTTACGGAGGAACACTTTGGTACTACCAAACGTCTGGCGAATCGGGTGATTATAAAGGAGTACTACAGGTGTCTCCAAAGGTACATGTTGGGTTGGCGTATTTGAGATTAGGTTTTGTCACTCCGATTGTCGGAGAGGTATCTCTGGGCCTTCTCGGTAATACACATCATATAAGCCTTGCAAGCATTGCAACTAATAAGTTAGTTGCGAGATGATGTATTACTGAACGAGTAAAGAGACTTGCGGTAACGAGATTGAACTAGGTATTGGATACCGACGATCGAATCTCGGGCAAGTAACATACCGATGACAAAGGGAACAAAGTATGTTGTTATGCGGTTTGACCGATAAAGATCTTCATAGAATATGTAGGAGCCAATATGGGCATCCAGGTTCCGCTATTGGTTATTGACCAAGAATAGTTCTAGGTCATGTCTACATAGTTCTCGAACTCGTAGGGTCCGCACGCTTAAGGTTTCGATGATGTTATATTATGAGTTTATGAGTTTTGATGTACGAAGGAGTTCGAGTCCGGATGAGATCGGGGACATGACGAGGAGTCTCGAAATGGTCGAGACATAAATATTGATATATTGGAAGCCTATGTTTGGACTTGGAAGGTTCAGATGAAAACAGGAAGTTACGGAACACCGGGGTTACGGAACCCCGGGGTCAATGGGCCTTGATGGGCCATAGGGAGAAGAGGAAGGGCGGCCAGGCAGGGCGCCCCCCCCCTCTAGTCCGAATAGGACAAGGAGAGGGGGCGCCTCTTCCTCTTCCCTCCCCAATCCTATTCCAACTAGGAAGGGGGAGTCCTACTCGGTGGGAGTAGGACTCCTCCAGCAGCGCCCCTAGGGCTGGCCGCACCCCTTGCTCCTTTATATACGAGGCGGGGGCACCCCGAGACACACAAGTTGATCTACGGATCGTTCCTTAGCCGTGTGCGGTGCCCCCTCCACCATATTCCACTTCGGTCATATCGTCATGAGCTTAAGCGAAGCCCTGCGCCGTGAAGTCATATCGACGCGAGCTTAGGCGAAGCCCTCGTCGGTGGAGCATCATCATCGTCACCACGCCGTCGTCTTGTGGAACTCATCCCCGACGCTTTCTGGATCGGAGCCGGGGATCGTCATCGAGCTGAGCGTGTGCAGAACTCGGAGGTGCCGTCGTTCGGTACTTGGATCGGTCGGATCGTGAAGACGCGTCGACTACATCAACCGCGTTGTTATAATGCTTCCGCTTTCGGTCTCACGAGGGTGCGTGGACGGACACTCTCCCTCTCGTTGCTATGCCATCACCATGGTCTTGCGTGTGCGTGGGAAAAAATTGAAATTACTCGTTCCCCAACGGTGGCATCCGAGCCTGGTTTTATGCGTTGATGTCATATGCACGAGTAGAACACAAGTGAGTTGTGGGCGATATAAGTCATACTGCTTACCAGCATGTCATACTTTGGTTCGGGCGGTATTGTGAGATGAAGCGGCCGGACCGACATTACGCAGACGCTTACGCGAGACTGGTTTCACCGCTTGAGCACTAGCTGCTTAAAGGTGACCGCGGGTGTCTGTTTCTCCACTTTAGTTGAACCGAGTGTGGCTACGCCCGGTCCTTGCGAAGGTTAAAATAGCACCAACTTGACAAACTATCGTTGTGGTTTTGATGCGAGGTAAGAACGGTTCTTGCTCAGCCCGTAGCAGCCACGTAAAACTTGCAACAACAAAGTAGAGGACGTCTAACTTGTTTTTGCAGGGCATGTTGTGATGTGATATGGTCAAGACGTGATGCTATATTTATTGTATGAGATGATCATGTTTTGTAACCGAGTTATCGGCAACTGGCAGGAGCCATATGGTTGTCGCTTTATTGTATGAAATGCAAACGCCATGTAATTGCTTTACTTTATCACTAAGCACTAGCGATAGTCATAGAAGCAATAGTGGGCGAGACGACAACGATGCTACGATGGAGATCAAGGTGTCGCGCCGGTGACGATGGTGATCATGACGGTGCTTCGGAGATGGAGATCACAAGCACAACATGATGATGACCATATCATATCACTTATATTGATTGCATGTGATGTTTATCCTTTATGCATCTTATCTTGCTTTGATTGACGGTAGCATTATAAGATGATCTCTCACTAAAATTATCAAGAAGTGTTCTCCCTGAGTATGCACCGTTGCGAAAGTTCTTCGTGCTGAGACACCACGTGATGATCGGGTGTGATAGGCTTTCAAATACAACGGGTGCAAAACAGTTGCGCACGCGGAATACTCGGGTTAAACTTGACGAGCCTAGCATATAACAGATATGGCCTCGGAACACGGAGACCGAAAGGTCGAACGTGAATCATATAGTAGATATGATCAACATAGCGATGTTCACCATTGAAACTACTCCATCTCACGTGATGATCGGACATGGTTTAGTTGATTTGGATCACGTAATCACTTAGATAACTGGAGAGATGTCTATCTAAGTGGGAGTTCTTTAGTAATATGATTAATTGAACTTTAATTTATCATGAACTTAGTCCTGGTAGTATTTTGCAAATTATGTTGTAGATCAATAGCTCGCGTTGTTGCTTTCATATGGTTATTTTAATGTGTTCCTAGAAAATTGTATTGAAAATGTTAGTAGCAATGTTGCGGATTGGATCCATGATCGAGGTTTATCCTCATTGCTGCCTGTAAGAATTATGTCCTTGATGCACCGCTAGGTGACAGACCTATTGCAAGAGCAAGATCGGGCGTTATGAGCGTTTGGCTAGCTCAATATGATGACTACTTGGTAGTTTAGTGCACCATGCTTAAGCGGCTTAGAATCGGGACTTCAAAGGCGTTTTGAGCGTCATGGACCATATGAGATGTTCCAGAGTTGAAGTTAATATTTCAAGCAAATACCGAGTTGAGAGATATGAAGTCTCCAACAAGTTCTATAGCTAAAAGATGGAGGAGAATCGCTCAACTAGTGAGCATGTGCTCAGATTGTGCAGGTACTTCAATCGCTTGAATCAAGTGGGAGTTAATCTTCCAGATAAGATAGTGATTGACAGAATTCTCTAGTCACCATCACTAAGTTACTAGAACTTCGTGATGAACTATAGTATGCAAGGGATGAGGAAAACGATTCCCGAGCTCTTCGTGATGTTGAAATCGATGAAGGTAGAAATCGAGAAAGAGCATCAAGTGTTGATGATTGACAAGACCACTAGTTTCAAGAAAAGGGCAAAGGCAAAGAAAGGGGAACTTCAGTAGAATGACAAGCAAGTTGTCACTCCCACGAAGAAACCCAAAGCTGAACCAAAGCCTGAAACCGAGTGCTTACACTGCATAGGAAATGGTCTTTGAAGCGGAAATACCGAGATATTTGGTGGATAAGAAGGATGGCAAAGTGAACAAGGGTATATTTGATATACAGAGTTATTGATGTGTGCTTTACTAGTGTTTATAGTAGCCCCTGAGTATTTGATACTTGTTCGGTTGCTAAGATTAGTAACTCAAACAGGAGTTCTGAGAATAAGCAGAGACTAGTTGAAGGGAAGTGACGATGAGTGTTGGAAGTAGTTCCAAGATTGATATGATCATCATCGCACACTCCTATACTATCGAGATTAGTGTTTATAGTAGCCCCGAGTATTTGATACTTGTTTGGTTGCTAAGATTAGTAACTCAAAGCGAAGTTACGAGAAAATGCGAAACTAGTTGAAGGGCAGTAACGATGAGTGTTGGAAGTAGTTCCAAGATTGATATGATCATCATCGCACACTCCCTATACTATCGGGATTAGTGTTGAACCTAAATAAATGTTATTTGGCGTTTGCGTTGAGCATGGATATGATTTGATCATGTTTATTGCAATACGGTTATTCATGTAAGTTAGAGAATAATTATTGTTCTGTTTACATGAATAAAACCTTCTATGGTCATACACCCAATGAAAATGGTTTGTTGGATCTCGATCGTGTGATACACATATTCAAAATATTGATGCCAAAAGATGCAAAGTTAATAATGATAGTGCAATTTATTTGTGGCATTGCCGTTTGGGTCATATCGGTGTAAAGCGCATGAAGAAACTCCATAAAGATGGATTTTCGGAATCACTTGGTTATGAATCATTTGATGCTTGCGAACTGTGCCGTTTGGGCAAGATGACTAAAACTCCGTTCTCGGAACAATGGAACAAGCTCTTGACTTATTGGAAATAATACATACCGATGTATGCGATCCAATGAGTGTTGATGCTCGTGGCAAGTATCGTTATTTTATGAACTTCACAAGATGATTTGAGCAGATATGGGTATATCTACTTGATGAAACATAAGTCTGAAATAGTTGAAAGGTTCAAAGAATTTCAGAGTGAAGTGGAAAAATCATCGTAACAAGAAAATAAAGTTTCTGCGATCTGATCGCGAAGACGAATAATTGAGTTACGAGTTTGGTCTTCAATTAAAATAATGTGGAATAGTTTCACAACTCACGCCACCTGGAACACCACAATGTTATGGTGTGTCCGAACGTCGTAACCGCACTTTATTGGATATGATGCGATCTATGATGTCTCTTATCGGTTTACCACTATCATTTTGGGGTTATGCATTAGAGACAGCTGCATTCACATTAAATAGGGCACCATTAAATCCGTTGAGACGACACCGTATGAACTATGGTTTAGCAGTAAACCTAAGCCGTCGTTTCTTAAAAGTTTGGAGTTGTGATGCTTATGTGAAAAAGTTTTCACCTGATAAGCTCGAACCCAAATCGGAAAAGTGCGTCTTCATAGAATACCCAAAGGAAACTGTTGGGTACTCCTTCTATCACAGATCCAAAGGCAAAACATTCATTGCTAAGAATGGATCCTTTCTAGAGAAGGATTTTCTCTCGAAAGAAGTGAGTGGGAGGAAAGTAGAACTTGATGAGGTAATTGTACCTTCTCCCTTATTGGAAAGTAGTTCATCACGTAAATCAGTTCGGTGATTCCTACACCAATTAGTGAGGAAGTTAATGATGATGATCATGAAACTTTAGATCAAGTTGCTACCAAACCTCGTAGGTCTTCGAGTAAGATCCGCACTGCAGTGGTACGGTAATCCTATTCGGAAGTCATGTTACTAGACCATGATGAACCTACGAACTATGAGGAAGCGATGATGAGCCCAGATTCGCGAAATGGTTTGAGACCATGAAATCTGAGATGGGATCCATGTATGAGAACAAAGTGTGGACTTTGATGGAGTTGCTCGATGATCGGCAAGCCATATTATATAAATGGATCTTCAAGAGGAAGACAAATGCTGATAGTAGTATTACTATCTACAAAGCTCGACTTGTCGCAGAAAGGTTTTCGACAAGTTCAAGGTGTTGACTACAATGAGATTTTCTCAACTGTAGCGATGCTTAAGTCTGTCCGAATCATGTTAGAAATTGCCACATTTTATGAAATCTGGAAAATGGATGTCAAAACTACATTCTTTAATGGATTTATTAAAGAAGAGTTGTATATGATGCAACCAGAAGGTTTTGTCAATCCTAAAGGAGCTAACAAAATGTGCAAGCTTCAGTGATCCATCTATGGACTGGTGCGAGCATCTTGGAGTTGGAATAAACGCTTTGATAAGTGTGATCAAAGCATATGGTTTTATACAGACTTTTGGATAAGCCTGTATTTACAAGAAAGTGAGTGGGAGCACTACAGCATTTCGATAAGTATATGTGAATGACATATTGTTGATCGGAAATAATGTAGAATTATTCGCAAAGCATAAAGGAGTATTTGAAAAGAGTTTTTCAAAGAAAGACCTCGAGTAAAACTACTTACATATTTGAGCATCAAGATCTATTGAGATCAAGGCGCTTGATAAGTTTTTCAATAAGGACATACCTTGTCAAGATTTTGAAGTAGTTCAAAATGGAGCAGTCAAAGAAAAGTTCTTGTACGTGTTACAAAGGTGTGAAATTGAGTAAAGACTCAAATCCCGACCACGGCAGAAAATAGAAAAGAGAATGAAAGTCATTCCCTATGCCTCAGTCATAGGTTCTATGAAGTATGCCATGCTATGTACGGACCTATTGTATACCTTGCTCTGAATTTGGCAAGGAGTACAATAGTGATCTAGGAGTAGATCATGGACATTGGTCAAGAACATCCTTAGTGAGGACTAAGGAAATATTTCTCGATTATGGAGGTGATAAAAGAGCCCGTCGTAAAGAGTTACATCGATGCAAGCTTTTTACACTGATCCGGATGACTCTAAGTCTTAATCTGGATACATATTGAAAGTGGGAGCAATTAGCTAGAGTAGCTCCGTGCGAGCATTGTAGACATAGAATATTTGCAAAATACATACGGCTCTCGAATGTGACAGACCCGTTGACTAAGCTTCTCTCACGAGCAAAACATGATCATACCTTAGTACTCTTTGGGTGTTAATCACATAGCAATGTGAACTAGATTATTGACTCTAGTAAACCCTTTGGGTGTTGGTCACATGACAATGTGAACTATGGGTGTTAAGCACATACTGAGATGTGAATATTAGTGTTGAATCACATGATGATGTGAACTAGATTATTGACTCTAGTGCAAGTGGGAGGCTGAAGGAAATATGCCCTAGAGGCAATAATAAAGTTATTATTTATTTCCTTATTTCATGATAAATGTTTATTATTCATGCTAGAATTGTATTAACCGGAAACATGATACATGTGTGAATACATAGACAAACATATAGTCACTAGTATGCCTCTACTTGACTAGCTCATTAATCAAAGATGGTTATGTTTCCTAACCATAGACATGTGTTGTTATTTGATTAATGGGATCACATCATTAGGAGAATGATGTGATTGACATGACCCATTCCGTTAGCTTAGCACTTGATCGTTTAGTATATTGCTATTGCTTTCTTCATGACTTATACATGTTCCTGTAACTATGAGATTATGCAACTCCGTTTACGGAGGAACACTTTGGTACTACCAAGCGTCACAACGTAATCGGGTGATTATAAAGGAGTACTACAGGTGTCTCCAAAGGTACATGTTGGGTTGGCGTATTTGAGATTAGGTTTTGTCACTCCGATTGTCGGAGAGGTATCTCTGGGCCTTCTTGGTAATACACATCATATAAGCCTTGCAAGCATTGCAACTAATAAGTTAGTTGCGAGATGATGTATTACGGAACGAGTAAAGAGACTTGCCGTAACGAGATTGAACTAGGTATTGGATACCGACGATCGAATCTCGGGCAAGTAACATACCGATGACAAAGGGAACAAAGTATGTTGTTATGCGGTTTGACCGATAAAGATCTTCAGTAGAATATGTAGGAGCCAATATGGGCATCCAGGTTCCGCTATTGGTTATTGACCAAGAATAGTTCTAGGTCATGTCTACATAGTTCTCGAACCCGTAGGGTCCGCACGCTTAAGGTTTCGATGATGGTTATATTATGAGTTTATGAGTTTTGATGTACCGAAGGAGTTGAGTCCCGGATGAGATCGGGGACATGACGAGGAGTCTCGAAATGGTCGAGACATAAAGATTGATATATTGGAAGCCTATGTTTGGACTTGGAAGGTTCGGATGAAAACAGGAGTTCTGGAACACCGGGGTTACGGAACCCCGAGGGTCAATGGGCCTTGATGGGCCATAGGGAGAAGAGGAAGGGCCGGCCAGGGCAGGCCGCAGACCCTCCCTCTAGTCCGAATAGGAGAAGGAGAGGGGGGCGCCCTTCCCTCTTCCCCTCCCCAATCCTATTCCAACTAGGAAGGGGGAGTCCTACTCGGTGGGAGTAGGACTCCTCAGCGCGCCCCTAGAGCTGGCCGCCCCTTGCTCCTTTATATCTGGGGCGGGGGGCACCCCAGACACACAAGTTGATCTACGGATCGTTCCTTAGCGTGTGCGGTGCCCCCTCCACCATATTCCACTTCGTCATATCATCGCGGAGTTTAGGCGAAGCCTGCGCGGTGAAGTCATATCGACGGAGCTTAGGCGAAGCCCTGCGTCGGTGGAGCATCATCATCGTCACCAGCCGTCGTCTTGTGGAACTCATCCCGACGCTTTTTCTGGATCGGAGCCGGGGATCGTCATCGAGCTGAGCGTGTGCAGAACTCGGAGGTGCCGTCGTTCGGTACTTGGATCGGTCGGATCGTGAAGGCGACGACTACATCAACAGCGTTGTTATAACGCTTCGCTTTCGGTCTCACGAGTGCGTGGACAGACACTCTCCCTCTCGTTGCTATGCCATCACCATGGTCTTTCGTGTGCGTAGGAAAAAAATTGAAATTACTACGTTCCCCAACAAGAGTGACTAAGGAACCTTTGTATCCTGAAGGCCACCCTAAGACAATCGAGCAAGATTCTCAGGGAAATAATTTAGAGGCACCTAGTTCTTCTAAAAGGAAGAAGAAGAAAAACGATAGGACTTTGCATGCTTCTAGTGAACCTGTCGAGACACACCGAGAATCCCAATGATATTTCTATTTTCGATCTTTGAAACTCAATCGGTGATGAACATGAACCTAGTGATAATGTTAATAATAATGTTCATGTTGATGCTCAACCTAGAAAAGACAATGATGTAGAGATTGAACCTCTTTGTTGATCTTGATAACCCACAATCAAAGAATCAACGTTATGATAAGAGAGATTTTTTGCTAGGAAGCACGGTAAAGAAAGAGAACCATGGGTTCGAAACCCATGCCCTTTCCTCCTAAACCATCCAAGTCAAAGGATGATGAGGATTTTGGCGCTTTGTTGAAATGATTAGACCTATTTTCTTACGTATGCGCTTAGCGATATGCTTAAAGTAAATCCTTATGCTAAGTATATGAAGGATATCATCACAAATAAAAGAAAGATACCGGAAGCTGAGATTTCCACCATGCTTGCTAATTACACTTTTAAGGGTGGAATACCAAAGAAACTTGGAGATCCGGGTGTACCAACTATACCATGCTCTATTAAAAGAAATTATGTTAGAACTGCTTTACGTGATCTTGGAGCCGGTGTTAGTGTTATGCCTCTCTCTTTATATCGTAGACTTGAATTGAATAAGTTGACACCTACTGAAATATCTTTGCAAATGGCTGATAAATCAACTGCTATACATGTCGGTGTTTGTGAGGATGTGCCTGTTGTGGTTGCAAATGTCACTATCTTAACGGACTTTGTTATTCTTAATATTCCTGAGGACGATAGTATGTCTATTATCCTTGGTAGACCTTTTCTTAATACTGCAGGGCTGTTATTGATTGCAACAAAGGCAATGTCACTTTTCATGTTAATGGTAGTGAGCATATGATACACTTTCCGAGGAAACAATCTCAAGTCCATAGCATCAATTCTATTGAAAAAGTTCCAACTATATTTTTTGGAGGTTTTGAATTTCCTCCCCCTACTGTCAAGAAAAAGTATGATATTCTTATTGTTGGGGATTTTCATATCCCCGTTGAGGTAATTTAGTGTTATCCGAAATTTCTCCGGTTCCGTGTTATTCGGAATGAGTTTGTTAACAAGACTTGATCAACCTTGTTAGTGGATTCATTTTGATGATCACGAGATGGATGAAACTAGAAGGCACAACCTTCTGTACCCTCTTTTTACTTTCTGTTATTTAGAATAAATAAAGCAAAAATAGTATTATCTATCTGTTTTGTGATTTATCCGTGCATTAAAAAATAGTCCGAAAATAGAAGTGCTCCAAATGCCCTGCAAACTTAGTATGATTTTTTCTGGAATATTTGAGGATTTTAGGCACTGAAAACACTGCAGGAGGGCCAAGCACCAGGCCACGAGAGAGGGGGGCGCGCCCCCCCTATAGGGCGCGCCCCCCTGTCTCGTGGGCCCCTGGTGGCTCCCCTCCACTTATGCCAGCACCCACACACTTCATCTTCCACCCAAAAAAATCCCCATCCAGCTCAAGCACGAGTTCTAGCTCGTTTTGCTGCGATTTTCGATCTCCTTGCTCAAAGCTTCATTCACAAAACTGCTTTGGGAGATTGTTGCTTGGTATGTGACTCCTCCATTGGTCCAATTAGTTTTTGTTCTAGTGCTTTATTCATTGCAAATTTTTGCTGCATAGGTGACCATGTTCTTGAGCTTGCATGTTAAATTTTTGAGGTCCCAAGCAATTCCAATGCATCATATAGGCTCTAGGCACTTGTAGGAGTAGTTGCTACCAATCTTGTTTAGTTTTATTCACTTTTGTTTTGAAGTTACTTAAATTTCAGAAATTTTCAGAAAATGTTAAGGTGGCTCTTTAAAGGCTCTTCTAGCCAAAGCTCTAAGGAAAAACAAGACAAAGAGAAGGAAAAACCCAAGTATAATCTTCCTCGCTTAGCGAAAATACGGTCGTGTGAATGGCCATGCGAGGATTTCTTGAAAGAAGCCGGAATTCATGAAGATTTTTATGCTTTAGTCGAGACTGCAGGCCTCACCAGTTTCATAAACAACCGAATCGATCAGTATCTCTTACTCACCAATACTTTTGTGCAAAAAATTTATTATTATCCTAAGAAATCACCGCCTGCAGTATCATTTCATTTATATGATGAATTCAAAGAAATGTCTTTACGTCATTTTTGGGCGGTATGTAGGATACCTTATTAGGGAGAATTAGATGAACCCCATCGTGAAGATGTGGGTGGCTTTGTTAATACTATTGCTGTAGAGGAGCCAAAGAAGGGGTCCGAGGTAAAGGTCTCTAGCATACACTTTCATGTTTTACGCTATTTTGCTATATTTGCTACTAGATGCTTGATGGGTCGTGGAAATAGTGGGAATTTGAGTGTTCCAGATATTATCATTCTTCAACATGCTTTGCTAGGAGACAATACTTTTAGTATGGGTGCCGTCGTTGCTAAACGGCTAGCCCTGAATCATACAAAAGGCCCCATATTTGGAGGTATCTATGCTGCACGTCTTGCTGAACATTCTCAGATACCCATTAGGCACCATGAGGAGGAGGAGACAAAATTACCTCCTCACATTTTAGATTACAAGAGCATGGTAGCACACAAGTTTATTGTTGACAACGAAGAGAAGATGCTCTTGTATAACCTTAGATTTAATAAGAAACACAATGAGACTATTATTTTGCCTGCGCCTCTGTTGTTTGATTTGACTGCAGATAGTTTTCTTGTTACACCGGAAGCGGTGTACACTCATCGAGCTCAAGCTTTTACTCCAGAACCTAAACCTTAGCCGGAACCTGAGCTGGACCCTTATCGTGCATCATCTGTCCAGTGGGATCCGGAGATGACCAGCCAGTGGTATCCTGATTTCACCTCCCATTACACCGGGAGAGTAGCGGCGGTCCTTGGTACTAGACCAACTTAGGCCAAAAGCCTAAGCTTGGGGGAGTACGTATTTCTCACCGACTTTACATTCATGTTCACACACTAGTCGTCGGTGCTCATACTCTTTCATTGTATTATCCATGCTAGTCTAATTTTCTTTTTCTAGTTTTCTTCTTGTGTGTTTGATAAACCTTAAGAAAAACAAAAAAAATAGTTAGTTTAATTTCCATGCTTGTAATAGAAATTAAAATGAAAATCCAAAAAGATTTTTAGTTCTTCTTCTTACTTGTTGGGAGCTTTCATGTGTAAATAGTTTTATTTTCTTTTCTTCCTCTTGGGGGTCGAGAAGACCTTATTAAAAATGCTTAGTGGCTCTTATATGCATGATTGTTTATTTAGGTTAGAGCCCATATTACTTGTCTTCTCTCTTGAGTTGAATGCTTGCAGATTCCAGCTTAGTCCAATGCACGTGCACTCTTATTATTATACACGTCATTCGGTCGTGCGAGTGAAAGGCAATAATGACGATATATGATGGACTTATTGGGATGAGAAAAGCTGGTATGAACTCGACCTCTCTTGTTTTTGTAAATATGATGAGTTCATCATTCCTGAGTCAGCTATTATGAAGTAAACATATTTGCAATGACATTTAGAGACTATAGTTGCTTGTGCCATGCTTGATTAGCTATGAGTTATAATGGTTTACCTTGCGTGCCAACATGCTATTAGAATGATTATGATGTGGTATGATGGGATGGTACCCTCCTTTGAATGAATTGAGTGACTCGACTTGGCACCTGTTCACACATGTAGTTGAATCAAATCAACATAGCCTTCATGATATTTATGTTCATGGTGGATTATATCCTACTCATGCTTATACTCGGTGTAAATTAATTTTAATGCATGTTTACGACTGTTGTCGCTCTCTCAGTTGGTCGCTTCCCAGTCTTTTGCTAGCCTTCACTTGTACTAAGCGGGAATACTGCTTGTGCATCCAAACTCCTTAAACCCCAAAGTTGTTCCATATGAGTCCACTATACCTACCTATATGCGGTATTTACCTGTCGTTCCAAGTAAATTTGTATGTGCCAAACTCCAAACCTTCAAATGAAATTCTGTTTTGTATGCTCGAGCAGCTCATGTTTCAACTAGGGCTGCCTATATCTTCCATGCTAGGTGGGTTATTCTCATGAGGAGTGGACTTCGCTCCTCATTTACGAGAAAGGGCCGGCAACCGGGATGCCCAGTCCCATGATCCAGAAAGATCAAAGCAAATCAAAATAATTAAACAAAACTCCCCCAGGGATGTTGTAAGTTGGAGGCACTCGTTGTTTCGAGCAAGCCATGGATTGATGCTTGTTGGTGGTTGGGGGAGTATAAACCTTTATCATTCTGTTTGGGAACTGCCTATAATGCATGTAGTATGGAAGATACAGTCATCTCATAGTTGTTGCGTTGATAGCAAAAGTATGCCGCTCAAAATGTTATTCAATCTCTATTTTAAAATCGAGCTCTGGCACCTCTACAAATCCCTACTTCCCTCTGCGAAGGGCCTATCTATTGAATTTTATGTTGAGTCATCATCCCTTCTTATTAAAAGCACCCGCTGGAGAGCACACTGTCATTTGCATTCATTATTATTGGTTTATATTGGGTATGACTTGACCGGATCTCTTTTACCATGAATTACAATATTTAGTCAGTCCTTGATCTTTAAAGGTGCTCTGCATTTATGTTTTGCGGTCTCGGAAAGGGCTAGCGAGATACCATTTTGTTATATCATGTTATGATTATTTTGAGAAAGTGTTGTCACCCGAGTTTTATTATTATGGCTCGCTAGCTGGTTATGTTATTGATATGAGTAATTGTGAGACCTATGTGTTATTGTGAGTATGGTTAGTTCATAATATTTGTTGAAACTTGAATGCTGGCTTTTCATGTTTACAACAACAAGAGCAAACAGAGTTTGTAAAAGTTTTTCTTTATCACTTTCAGTTTATATACTGAATTGCTTGAGGACAAGCAAAGGTTTAAGCTTGGGGGAGTTGATACGTCTCCAACATATCTACTTTTCCAAACACTTTTGCCCTTGTTTTGGACTCTAACTTGCATGATTTGAATGAAACTAACCCGGACTGACGCTGTTTTCAGCAGAACTACCATGATGTTGTTTTATGTGTAGAAAAGAAAAGTTCTCAGAATGTCCTGGAAATCCACGGAGGCACTTTTTGGAATTTATAAGAATTATTGGGCAAAAGAAATACACCAGGGGCCTCAGGGCCTGTCCACGAGACAGGGGGGCGCGCCCCCTATCTCATGGGCCCCCTGGACCTCCTCCGACGTCGACTCCAACTCCATATATTCCGTCTCGGGGAGAAAAAAATCAGAGAGAAAGTTTCATCGCATTTCACGACACGGAGCCGCCGCCAAGCCCTAATCTCTCTCGGGAGGGCTGATCTGGAGTCCGTTCGGGGCTCCGGAGAGGGGGATTCGTCGTTGTCGTCAGCATCAACCATCCTCCATCACCAATTCATGATGCTCACCGCCGTACGTGAGTAATTCCATCGTAGGCTTGCTGGACGGTGATGGGTTGGATGAGATTTACCATGTAATCAAGTTAGTTTTGTTAGGGTTTGATCCCTAGTATCCACTATGTTCTGAGATTGATGTTGCTATGACTTTGCTATGCTTAATGCTTGTCACTAGGGCCCGAGTGCAATGATTTCAGATCTGAACCTATTATGTTTTCATAAATATATGTGTGTTCTTGATCCTATCTTGCAAGTCTGTAGTCACCTATTATGTGTTATGATCCGACAACCCCGAAGTGACAATAATCGGGATACTTCTCGGTGATGACCGTAGTTTGAGGAGTTCATGTATTCACTATATGCTAATGCTTTGTTCCGGTTCTCTATTAAAAGGAGGCCTTAATATCCCTTAGTTTCCGCTAGGGCCCCGCTTCAACGGGAGGGTAGGACAAAAGATGTTATACAAGTTCTTTTCCATAAGCATGTATGACTATTTACGGAATACATGCCTACATTACATCGATGAATTGGAGCTAGTTCTATATCACCCTATGTTATAGCTATTGCATGAGGAATCACATCCGGCATAATTATCCATCACTGATCCATTGCCCTACGAGCTTTTCATATCTTGTTCTTCGCTTATTTACTTTTCCGTTGCTACTGTTACAACTACTACAAAAACCCAAAAACATTTATCTTTACGTTTGCTACCGTTACTATTATTATCATACCACTTTTGCTACTAAACACTTTGCTGCAGATACTAAGTTATCCAGGTGTGGTTGAATTGACAACTCAACTGCTAATACTCAAGAATATTCTTTGGCTCCCCTTATGTCGAATCAATAAATTTGGGTTGAATACTCTACCCTCGAAAGCTGTTGCGATCCCCTATACTTGTGGGTTGTCAAGACTCCATCCTCCCATTTTCTCCCCTTCAGTTTCTCTTTCTTGCCTTCACCACCGCTCCGTTCCCCCGACCGCCACGCCGCTGATACATCTCCAGCGTATCTATAAATTTTTTATTGTTCCATGCTATTATATTATCTCTTTTGGATGTTTTATATGCATTATTATGCTATTTTATATTATTTTTGGGACTAACCTATTAACCTAGAGCCCAGTGCCAGTTTCTGTTTTTTCCTTATTTTTGAGTTTCGCAGAAAATGAATATCAAACGGAGTCCAAACGGAATAAAACTTCATGATGATTTTTCTTGGACCAGAAGACACCCAGAGGACTTAGAGTCCAAGCCAGAAGAGTCACGAGGCGGCGGAAAGGGTGGAGGGTGCACCCTAGGGGGGCGCCCTCCTGCCTTGTGGGCCCCTCGGGACACCCTTGACCTAGCTCTTTGTCCTATATATTCACAAACATTCCAGAACCATCTGAGAGAGCCACGAAAATATTTTTCTTCCACTGCAACCTTCTGTTCCCGTGAGATCCCATCTTGGGGCCTTTTTTGCGATCTACCGGAGGGGGATTCGACCATGGAGGGCTTCTACATCAACCCTATTGCCCTTCCAATGAAGCGTGAGTAGTTGACCATAGACCTACGGGTCCATAGCTAGTATCTAGATGGCTTCTTCTTTATCTTTGATTCTCAATACCATGTTCTCCTCGAAGTTCTTGGAGATCTATCCGATGTAATCTTCTTTTGTGGTGTGTTAGTCGAGATCCGATGAACTGTTGATTTCTGATCAGCTTATCTATAAATATTATTTGAATCTTCTCTGAATTCTTATATGCATGATTTGATATCTTTGTATTTCTCTTCAAACTAACGGTTTGGTTTGGCCAGCTAGATTGGTTTTTCTTGCAATGGGAGATGTGCTTAGCTTTGGGTTCAATCTTGCGTGATTTCACACAGTTACAAAGTAGGGGTAGCGAGTGATACGTCTCCGTCGTATCTACTTTTCCAAACACTTTTGCCCTTGTTTTGGACTCTAACTTGTATGATTTGAATGGAACTAACCCGGACTAACATTGTTTTCAGCAGAATTGCCATGGTGTTGTTTTATGTGCAGAAAACAAAAGTTCTCGGAATGACCTGAAACTCCACGGGATGCCTTATAAAAAATAATAAAAAATCCTTGCCAAAGATGAAGACCAGGGGGCCCACACCCTGTCCACGAGGGTGGGGGGCGCCCCCCCCCCTCCTGGGCGCGCCCCCTACCTCGTGGGCCCCCTGGAGACCTTCCGATGCCAACTCCAACTCCATATATTGGCTTTCGGGGAGAAAAAAATCAGAGAGAAAGTTCCATCGCGTTTTACGATACGGAGCCGCCGCCAAGCCCTAATCTCTCTCGGGAGGGCTGATCTGGAGTCCGTTCGGGGCTCCGGAGAGGGGGATTCGTCGCAGTCGTCATTATCAACCATCCTCCATCACCAATTTCAGGATGCTCACCGCCGTGCGTGAGTAATTCCATCGTAGGCTTGCTGGACGGTGATGGGTTGGATGAGATTTATCATGTAATCGAGTTAGTTTTTTTAGGGTTTGATCCCTAGTATCCACTATCTTCTGAGATTGATGTTGCTATGGCTTTGCTATGCTTAATGCTTGTCACTAGGGCCCGAGTGCCATGATTTCAGATCTGAACCTATTATGTTTTCATGAATATATGTGTGTTCTTGATCCTATCTTGCAAGTCTATAGTCACCTACTATGTTTTACCATCCGACAACCCCGAAGTAACAATAATCGGGACCACTCCCGGTGATGACCATAGTTTGAGGAGTTCATGTATTCACTATGTGCTAATGCTTTGTTCCGGTTCTCTATTAAAAGGAGGCCTTAATATCCCTTAGTTTCCAATAGGAGCCCGCTGCCACGGGAGGGTAGGACAAAAGATGTCATGCAAGTTCTTTTCCATAAGCACGTATGACTATATACGGAATACATGCCTACATTATATTGATGAATTGGAGCTAGTTCTATGTCACCCTATGTTATGACTGTTACATGACGAACCTCATCCGGCATAATTATCCATCACTGATCCGGTGCCTACGAGCTTTCCATATACTGGTTTACGCTTATTTACTTTTCCGTTGCTACTGTTATCATCACTACAAAAATACCAAAAATATTACTTTTGTTGTCTTTACTTTTGCTACCGTTACCACCACTATCATATTACTTTGCTACTAAACACTTTGCTGCAGATACTAAGTTTCCAGGTGTGGTTGAATTGACAACTCAGCCGCTAATACTTGAGAATATTCTTTGGCTCCCCTTGTGTCGAATCAATAAATTTGGGTTGAATACTCTACCCTCAAAAGCTGTTGCGATCGCCTATACTTGTGGGTTATCAAGAGCATTTTCTGGCACCGTTGTCGGGGAGCATAGCTCTATTCTTTGAGTCACATGGGATTTATATCTGCTGGACACTATGAAGAACTTGAAAGACGCTAAGACAACAATTTATCCCTCAACTACGAGGGGAGGTAAGGAACTGCCATCTAGCTCGCACTTGATTCACCTTACATTATGAGTAAGCTAGCGACACCTAAACCTGCTTACGCTATTAGTTCCAATATGTGCATGTTATTGATGATGCCACTTCGCTATGCATGATACTTATGATGAAACTACTTCTATGTTGATACTATCGTGCCCTTGGTGAATTTCTAGATGAACAAATTTCTAGGTCTAGAGAAAGAGAAATTATTGAAACTGAATACAATGATGAAAGTGATGATGAAAATATGCCTGCTATTCACGAGGGTTATCTTTTGATGCTGAATCTTCTGCAGCTATTTTTGCTTGTAAGGATAGATATGAACTTAAGAGGCTGCTAGTTAAATGGAGTAAAGAATCTCTTAGAGATAGGATGAGACCTGACCCTACTTTTGCTACTTCACCTATCGTGTTCCGATAAGGATTATTATGAATTCTCTGTTGATCTGATATAATTACTTTGGTTGAATCTGATCCTTTTATGGCTATGAATCAAACTGTTGTGGCACATCTTACTAAGTTAAATGATATAGCTGCCCTGTTTACTAATGATGAGAGATCGCGCTACTTTTATATACTCAAAATATTTCCGTTCTCATTAAAGGGTGATGCTAAGATATGGTTTAATTCTGTTGATCCTAGTTGTTTGCGTAGTCCCCAGGATATGATTTATTACTTCTCTGCTAAATATTTCCCTAGTCATAAGAAACAAGCTGCTTTGAGGGATATATATAATTTTGTGCAAATTGAAGAAGAGAGCCTCCCACAAGCTTGGCGGAGGCTTCTCAAGTTACTTAATGCTTTGCCTGATCATCCTCTTAAGAAACCTGAAATACTTGATATCTTTTATAATGGACTAACCGATGCTTCCAGAGATTACGGATAGTTGTGCTGGTTCTCTTTTCAGGAAAGAACACCGGATGAAGCTGAAATTCTATTGAATAATATGTTGACAAATGAAAATAATTGGGCACCTCTGAGCCAACTCCGAGCCAGCTCTGAGCCAACCATTGAGCCTATTCCTAAACCAACTCCGAAGAAGAGAGGTGTTCTATTTCTCATCCGAAGATATGCAAGAGGCAAAGAAATCTATGAAAGAAAAAGGTATTAAAGTTGAAGATGTTAAGAATTTACCTCCTATTGAAGAAATACATGGTCTTAATTTACCGCCTGTTGAAGAAGTGTATGATCTCAATTCTTTATTCACTGAAGAACCTCCTGATGCCGATATCCCGACACAGGTAGTAAAGGTAAATTCTCTCTATAGATATGATAAAGTTGAAGTACCTCCTACTAAAATTGCTAGTCAGTGCTTGGATGAGTTTGATAACTTTATGTTTAAGCAAGATGACTTCAATGCTAATTTTGGTAGACAATTGAAAAAGAATACCTTTATGATTAAACGCTTGAGTGATTATATGGCCAATATTAGAGGTGAACTTAAACTTGTTAGCAAACATACTTCTATAGTTACCACTCAAGTAGAACAAGTACTTAAAGCTCAGAAAGAAGTGCTTGATGAAATGAATAGTAAGAAAATGATTATGCTGTTAGAGTGGCTACTAGAACTAGTAGAATGACTCAGAACCTTTGTATCTGAAGGCCACCCTAAGAGAATCGAGCAAGATTCTTAGAGAAATAATATTGATATGCCTAGTTCTTCTAAAAGGAAGAAAAGAAAAATGATAGGACTGTGCAAACTTCTAGTGAACCTATTCTTGAACCACCGATAATCCAAATGATATCTCTATGTCCGATTTGAAACACAATCGGTAATGAACATGAACCTAGTGAAAATGTTAATGATAATGTTCATGATGATGCTCAACCTAGTAATGATAATGATGTAGAAGTTGAACCTGTTGTTGATCTTGATAACCCATAATCAAAGAATCAACGTTATGATAAAAGGGACTTCGTTGCTAGGAGACATGGTAAAGAAAGAGAACCATGGGTTCAGAAACCCATGCCTTTTCCTCCCAAACCATCCAAGGAAAAGGATGATGAGGATTTTGAGCGCTTTGCTGAAATGATTAGACCCATCTTTTTGCGTATGCGATTAACTGATATGCTCAAAATGAATCCTTATGCTAAATATATGAAAGATATTGTTACAAATAAAAGAAAGATACCGGAAGCTGAAATTTCCACCATGCTTGCTAATTATACTTTTAAGGGTGGAATACCAAAGAAATTTGGAGATCCAGGAGTACCTACTATACCATGCTCCATTAAGAGAAATTATGTTAAAACTGCTTTATGTGATCTTGGAGCCGGTGTTAGTGTTATGCCTCTCTCTTTATATCGTAGACTTGACTTGAATAAGTTGACACCTACTGAAATATCTTTGCAAATGGCTGATAAATCAACTGCTATACCTGTCGGTATTTGTGAGGATGTGCCTATTGTGGTTGCAAACGTTACTATTTTAACGGACTTTGTTATTCTTGATATTCCCGAGGATGATAGTATGTCTATTATTCTTGGAAGAACTTTCCTTAATACTACAGGGTCTGTTATTGATTGCAACAAAGGCAATGTCACTTTTCATGTTAATGGTAATGAGCATACGGTACACTTTCCGAGGAAACAACCTCAAGTTCACAGTATCAACTCTATTGGAAAAATCCCATCGATTATATTTGGAGGTTTTGAATTTCCTCTCCCTACTGTCAAGAAGAAATATGATATACTTATTATTGGGGATGTCCATATTCCCGTTGAGGTAACATAGTTTTATTCGAAATTTCTCCGGTTCCATGATTATCGGAATGAGTTTGTTAACAAGACTTGATCAACCTTGTTAGTGGATTCTTTTTGATGAGCATGAGATGGATGAAACTAGAAGCACAACCTTCTGTACCCTCTTTATATTTTCTGTTATTTAGTAGAAATAAAGTAAAATAGTATTTTTCTGTCTGTTTCCTGATTTATCCGTGCAATATAAAAATATCCCGAAAATCAGAATGCCATGCCAATTTAATATGATTTTTTCGGGAATATTTGAGGATTTACTGTGCAAAAATTACCGCGGGGGGAGCTGCCACCTGGCCACGAGGGTGGAGGGTGCGCCCCCCTGCCTCGTGGGCCCATGGTGGCCCTCCTCCACTTATCCCTGCACCCATCTTCTTCCTCTGCCTCACACAAACCCGAAAAACCAACTCAAGCTCGTGTTCCAGCCACTTTTGTTGTGATTTTTGACCTTGCTCAAAGCACCTCTCGCAAAACTGCTTGGGGAGATTGTTCCTTGGTATGTGACTCCTGCATTGGTCCAATTAGTTTTTGTTCTAGTGCTTTATTCTTTGCAAATTTGTGCTGCATAGGTGACCATGTTCTTGAGCTTGCATGTCAAATTTATATGGTTCCAAGTAGTTCTAATGCTTGATATATGCTCTAGGCACTTGTATGAGTAGTTGCTATCAGTTTTATTGAAGTTGGTTCACTTTTGTTTGAAGTTACTAAAAATTTCAGATTATTTCAGAAATAATGAAGAGACTTTTGAGGGGCTCGTCGAGTCAAGCTCGAGGAAAACAAAAGGAAGAAGAGCGAAGCCCAAATTTAATTTGCCTCAGATCATGGAGGTCCGGCCGTGTGAATGGCCTTCGATGACTTCTTGAGGAGAGCCGGATTTATGAGGATTTCTATCTATTAATTGAGAACATGGCCTCACCGACTTCCTCCGCGACCAACGTCATTAGTATCTCTTACTCACAAATACTTTTGTGCAGAACTTCTACTTTTTCCCTAAGAAATCACCTCCAACAGTAGAGTTCCATTTATATGACGTTGTTAAGGAGATGACATTAGCTGAATTTTGCGAGGTTTGCAAAATACCTTTTGAAGGCACCTTAGATGAACCACACCGTAGTGAAGTGGAAGCTTTTATTAACACTATCACTGTGGGAGAAACCAGGAAGGTTTCTGATGCAAGAATTACTAGCATACATTTTCCTGTTTTACGCTACTTTGCCTTATTTGCTAGTCGTTGCTTGATTGGTCGCGGGAACTGTGGAAACCTTAGCATTCCTGATATTATTATTTTGTTCCATGGCTTATACCGCAATAACTCTGTTAGTATGGGTGAAATTGTTGCTAGACGGTTAAGTCTGAACCGTACTAAGGGCCCCATCTTTGGAGGCATTTATGCTTCACGCCTAGCTGAATATTTTGAAATACCTATTAGGCATGAGGAGAAAGAAGAAACAGCGTTACCCCGTGCTTATTTAGATTATAAGAGTATGCTAGCGCATGATTTTCTTGTTAAGAGTCGCGAAGGGGAGCTCAAATATAAATTGTACTTTGATAAACATCACCCTGAGACTATTACTTTGCATGCTTCCTCTTTGTTTAACTTGTCCAGGTCCTTACATCGTTCCATGGTCGGCCGTTCAAGCCTATCGGAATCCTACACCAGCCCCGGGACCGGAGCCACAAGATGAGCCTCCACGACTATCTGTTTATTCTTGGGATCCAGAGGAGGTTGCCAGCCAGTGGCAGTCAGAGTCCTCTTCATCACATTATGATCCCAACTATTCTTCATCGCAGTACGACCCCAGCTACACCTACGGGTATCATCCAGGTTATCCCTGGCAATAGACCAACTTAGGCCAAAAGCCTAAGCTTGGGGGAGTACGTATTCCCACCGACATTACATTTATTTTCACACACACACTCATTGCTAGATGTCGGTGCTCATACTCTTTCACTGTAATATCCATGCTAGTTTATTTTCTTTTTTCCTCCTTTCTTCTTGTGTGTTTAATAAACCTTATAAAAAACCAAAAAAATTAGTAGTAGTTTATTTTTCCTGCTGTAGTAGTAATAATTAAAAAGAAAACACAAAAATATTTTCTGTTCTTCTTTTGCTTGTTGGGAGCTTTCCCGTGTAAATAGTTTTTATTCCTTTTCTTTTCTTTGGGGGTCACTAGGAGAAGACCATAATTAAATTGTTGAAGTGGCTCTTATATGCATCATTGTTGATTTAACCAAGAGCCCATATTGCCTTGTTTTCTCCTGTTTATTGAATGCTCGCAGATTCCAGCTTAGTCCAATGCACGTGCACTCTTATTATTATTCACACTGTTCGGTCGTGCAAGTGAAAGGCAATCATGATGATATATGATGGACTGACTGAGATGGGAAAAGCTGGTATGAACTCGACCTCTTTTGTTTTTTGTAAATATGATGAGTCCGTCGTTCTTGATTCAGCTTATTATGAATAAACATGTTTGCAATGACAATTAGAGATCATAGTTGCTCATGCCATGCTTGATTAGCTATGAGTTATAATGGTTTACCTTACGTGCCAACATGCTATTAAAATGGTTGTGATGTGGTATGATGGGGTGGTATCTTCCTTTGAATGATTTAAGTGACTTGACTTGGCACATGTTCACGCATGTAGTTGAAACAAATCAACATAGCCTTCACGATATTTATGTTCATGGTGGATTATATCCTACTCATGCTTGTATTCAATGTTTATTAATTTTAATGCATGTTCATGATTGTTGTCACTCTCTAGTTGGTCGCTTCCCAGTCTTTTGCTAGCCTTCACTTGTACTAAGCAGGAATACTGCTTGTGCATCCAATCCCTTAAACCCCAAAGTTATGCCATATGAGTCCACTATACCTTCCTATATGCGGTATCTACCTGCCGTTCCAAGTAAATTTGTATGTGCCAAACTCTAAACCTTCAAATGAACATTCTGTTTTGCATGCTCGAATAGCTCATATATCAACTAGGGCTGCCCTTATCTTCCGTGTTAGGCGGGTTATTCTCAAGAGGAGTGGACTCCGCTCCTCACTCACGAGAAAAATGGCTGGTCACCGGGATGCCCGGTACCATGCTTTATGCAAACTAAATCAAAATAATTGCAAACAAAACTCCCCCTGGGGCCCGTTGAATTTTGGAGGCACTCGTTGTTTCGAGCGAGCCATGGATTGATGCTTGTGGAGGAGGGGGAGTATAAACTTTACCATTCTGTTTGGGAACCGCCTATAATTTGTTTAGCATGGAAGATATTGTCATCTCTTAGTTGTTATGTTGACAATGAAATTATGCCGCTCAAAATATAATTTATCTCTATTTCAAAACCGAGCTCTGGCATCTCTACAAATCCCTGCTTCCCTCTACGAAGGGCCTATCTATTTACTTTCATGTTGAGTCATCACCCTCTTATTAAAAGCACTAGCTGGAGAGCACAGATGTCATTTGCATTCATTACTGTTAATTTATATCGGGTATGACTATGATTGGATCTCTTTTACCATGAATTACAATGTCTAGTCAGTCCTTGATCTTTGAAGGTGCTCTGCATTTATGTTTTGCGGTCTCAGAAAGGGCTAGCGAGATACCATCTTATTATATCATATTATGATTGTTTTGAGAAAGTGTTGTCATCCGAGATTTATTATTATGGCTTGCTAGCTGATTATGTTATTGATATGAGTAAACATGAGACCTGAGAATTATTGCAAATGTGGTTAGTTATAATCTTTGCTGAAAACCTGAATGCTGGCTTGACATAGGTACAGCAACAAGAGCAAACCGAGTTTGTAAAAGTTTTTCTTTTTCTCTTTTAGTTTGTCAACTGAATTGCTTGAGGACAAGCAAGGGTTTAAGCTTGGGGGAGTTGATACGTCTCCGTCGTATCTACTTTTCCAAACACTTTTGCCCTTGTTTTGGACTCTAACTTGTATGATTTGAATGGAACTAACCCGGACTAACGTTGTTTTCAGCAGAATTGCCATGGTGTTGTTTTATGTGCAGAAAACAAAAGTTCTCAGAATGACCTGAAACTCCACGGGATGTCTTATAAAAAATAATAAAAATCCTCGCCAAAGATAAAGACCAGGGGCCCACACCTGTCCCACGAGGTGGGGCGCCCCCCCCGGGCGCCCCTACCTCGTGGGCCCCTCGAGACCTTCCGACGCCAACTCCAACTCCATATATTGGCTTTCGGGAGAAAAATCAGAGAGAAAGTTTCATCGCGTTTACGACACGGAGCCACCGCCAAGCCCTAATCTCTCTCGGGAGGGCTGATCTGGAGTCCGTTCGGGGCTCCGGAGAGGGGGATTCTTCGCCGTCATCATCATCAACCATCCTCCATCACCAATTTCATGATGCTCACCGCCGTGCGTGAGTAATTCCATCGTAGGCTTGCTGGACGGTGATGGGTTGGATGAGATTTATCATGTAATCGAGTTAGTTTTGTTAGGGTTTGATCCCTAGTATCCACTATGTTCTGACATTGATGTTGCTATGACTTTGCTATGCTTAATGCTTGTCACTAGGGCCCGAGTGCCATGATTTCAGATCTGAACCTATTATGTTTTCATGAATATATGTGTGTTCTTGATCCTATCTTGCAAGTCTATAGTCACCTACTATGTGTTATGATCCGCAACCCCAAGTGACAATAATCGGGACCACTCCGGTGATGACCATAGTTTGAGGAGTTCATGTATTCACTATGTGCTAATGCTTTGTTCGGTTCTCTATTAAAAGGAGGCCTTAATATCCCTTAGTTTCCAATAGGACCCGCTGCCACGGGAGGGTAGGACAAAAGATGTCATGCAAGTTCTTTTCCATAAGCACGTATGATTATATACGGAATACATGCCTACATTACATTAATGAATTGGAGCTAGTTCTGTGTCACCCTATGTTATGACTGTTACATGACGAACCGCATCCGGCATAATTATCCATCACTGATCCGGTGCCTACGAGCTTTCCATATACTGGTTTACGCTTATTTACTTTTCCGTTGCTATTGTTATCATCACTACAAATATACCAAAAATATTACTTTTGCTGTCTTTACTTTTATTAACCTTACCACCACTATCATATTACTTTGCTACTAAACACTTTGCTGCAGATACTAAGTTTCCAGGTGTGGTTGAATTGACAACTCAGCTGCTAATACTTGAGAATATTCTTTGGCTCCCCTTGTGTCGTATCAATAAATTTGGGTTGAATACTCTACCCTCAAAAACTGTTGCGATCCCCTATACTTGTGGGTTATCAGCGAGACACGTATTACATTGTTGCCATCGAGGATAAAAAAGATGGGGTTTCATCATATTTCTTGAGTTAATTCCTCTACATCATGTCATCTTACTTAAGGCGTTACTCCGTTCTTTATGAACTTAATACTCTAGATGCATGCTGGATAGCGGTCGATGTGTGGAGTAATAGTAGTAGATGCAGGCAAGAGTCGGTCTACCTGACATGGACGTGATGCCTATATTTCATAATCATTGCCTTGGATATTGTCATAACTTTGCGCTTTTCTATCAATTGCTCGACAATAATTTGTTCATTCACCGTATTATTTGCCTTCATGAGAGAAGCCTCTAGTGAAACCTATGGTTCGGGTCTATTTTCCATCATACTTGTTTCTGATCTACTATCTTGCAATCTTTTATTTTCAGATCTATAAACCAGAAAACCGAAAAATATTTTATCTTTTATCTATCTCTATTAGATCTCACCTTTGCAATTGACCGTGGAGGGATTGACAACCTCTTTATCGCGTTGAGTGCAAGTGTTTGATTGTTTGTGTAGGTGCATCGATTGAGGACTTGCTTGTACCTCCTACATGATTGATACCTTGGTTCTCTAACTAAGGGAAATACTTATCTCTACTTTGCTGCATCACCCTTTACTCTTCAAGGGAAAAACCAACGCAAGCTCAAGAAGTAGCAGCCGCACCCCTGCAGGAACTCATCGAGGCCGTCACCTCTAGCGGTACACCCGAGCTCCACGCTGCTTCTCCTTCGTCGCCGTTTCACACCTCTCCTCAGACCGCCGCTCAGGTACCATCCGCTCCTACGATGCTCACTATGCCCGACAATTATTCAGTGAATTGCCCGAGCTAATTTTTTTGTCCATTCTTCTTTGAAGCAATGGATTCGGATATGGAGCACATCTACAAGCACTATGTTGAGTCATCCAACTCGTCTGATGAGAAGGACTACACGAATGAGACTGCGATGATGTAGGAGGTGCTTGAAGATGCGGAACGTGCGGAGGAGCATGCTCTCAATTTCAACCGCAACCGGGCGCGGGCTATTTGAAGCTGATGGATGAATACTTTGCCCCCAATGCCCTCTTTGCCGTCGATTTCGGATGCGCAAAAATGTCTTCAATCGTCAGTACCATGGCGTCCGTGAAACGCCCTCGATGCGGCTATATCTCCCACGTGTCGAAGCACGACTTAGAGGCATAACCGCATTGAAAGCAATGTCGCAAGTGAGGTAATCTTCACACAACCCATGTAATACATAAGGGAAAAGAGATACATAGTTGGCTTACAATCGCCACTTCACACAATACATGAGTAAAACATTACATCATACAGATACAATCAAGGTCCGACTACGGAACCAAAATAAAAGAAGACTACCCCAAATGCTACACAGATCCCCGATCGTCCCAACTGGGCTCCACTACTGATCAACTGAATCGAAACAACACATTAAACAAGATCTTCATCGAGCTCCTCCTTGAGCTCGGGTCCATCACCTGCACGGTTTCATCGGCACCTGCAAACTGGTTTTGGAAGTATCTGTGAGTCACGGGGACTCAGCAATCTCACACCGCGAGATCAAGACTATTTAAGCTTAAAGGTAGGACAGGGTAGTGAGGTGGAGCTGCAGCAGCGACTAGCATATATGGTGGCTAACATACGCAAAAGAGAGCGAGAAGAGGAGGCAAAGCACGGTCGAACAACTATGATCAAGAAGTGATCCACGAAACTACTTACGTCAAGCATAACTCCAACACGTGTTCACTTCCCGGACTCCGAGAAGAGACCATCACGGTTACACACGCGTTGATGTATTTTAATTAAGATCAACCGGGTTTTCTACAACGGACATTAACAAATTCCCATCTGCCACATAACCGCAGGCACGGCTTTGAAAGTTCAAACCTGCAGGGTGTCCCAACTTAGCCCATGATAAGCTCTCGCGATCAACGAAGAATAGACCTTCTCCCGGAAGCCCGATCAGTCTCGAATCCGGCTACAAGACATTTCACAGCAATAAAACAAGTCCAGCAAGACCTCCCGGCGTCGACACCCGGTAGTAGCCCACGTATCTCGTCCCGTGCCACGACCGGATGAGCAGTCCAGTACAACTAAAACCAGCCCTCAAGTTTCCCGAGGTGGCGCTGCAAAGGGCTCTAGTTTGGACCAACACTTAGACAAGCATTGGCCCGGGGGTAATAAAGATGACCCTCGGGATCGCGACTCCCAAGGGAAAAAGGCTAGGTGAGGCAAATGTAAAACCAATGTTGGGCCTTCTTTGGAAAAGTCTTATTCAAAGCGAACTGTCAAGGGGTCCCATAAATCACCCGACCGCGTTAGGGACGCAAAAATCCGGGAACATAACACCGATATGACGGAAACTAGGGCGGCAAGAGTGGAACAAAACACTGGCATAAGGCCGAGCCTTCCACCCTTTACCAAGTATATAGATGCATTAATTAAATAAGATATATTGTGATATCCCAACAAGTAAACATGTTCCAACAAGGAACAACATCTCCATGTTCCAACAAGGAACAAACTTCATCTTCACCTGCAACTAACAACGCTATAAGAGGGGCTGAGCAAAGCGGTAACATAGCCAAACAACGGTTTGCTAGGAAAGGATGGTTAGAGGTTTGACATGGCAATGTGGGTGGCATGATATAGCAAGTGGTAGGCGTCGTAGCATAGGCATAGCAAAAGAGCGAGCATCTAGCAAGCAAAGATAGAAGTGATTTCGAGGGTATGGTCATCTTGCCTGAAATCCCGCAAGGAAGAAGAACGAGTCCATGAAGAAGAACGAACGGAAGTAGTCGAACGAATCCTCACAACTCCGGAACGAACCCAAAGCTAACGAGAGAAGCAAACCGGAAAGAAGCAAACAACATAGTAAACACACAATCATAAACAGGGCATGATGCACAAACAAATATGATGCATGTCCGGTTTAATGAGGCATGGCATGGCAATATGCACAAACAACACTACAAGTTAAGTGGAGCTCAATATGCAACGAGTTGCATATTGACGGAACACCACAACACTTATTTAGTTCTCTCCCGATTAGGTACTCAACAATATTAAATGTTGTTAAACATGGCAAGAGGTGGAGCATAATTAAACTAGCTATTTAGGCAAGATTAAATGAGGCCGGAAATAAGAAACAACAATTCCGGAAAATCCCCATGAGCAATATTTTAGATTCGGTACTGTTCTGCCCTAAACACAATTTTAGAGTTGTTAAACAGCAACATAAAGTGGACCATGTTAATCTAGGCATTTTCCACCCCATTTACATATAAAGTTTGTTAAAATCCGAAGTTACGGTTATTTAGTTATGAATTAAGGCATTTTAGCATGGCATATTAGCAAATTTAAATAAACAGCAAGTTAAACATTTTTAACATAGATGAAAGTGGCATATTATTAATCTACACAATATTCTGAGCAATTTACATGTTTAAACCATTTTAATCCGATGCACGGTTGATGAGTTATTAAATGCATGAACTCTAGGGACTTTTTCAGAATCTGTAATTCCTGGATAAATAGACAAATCGCAGACGGAAAAAAAAATAGCAATGGGCGAATCTGGGATCTGGCCCAATGAGCATTGGGCGGGCTGCTCACCAGGCCTCATGGGCGGTCGGTGGAGAGGCTCGACAGTAGGAAGAAGCTGGGCCCAGGAGGGGCGCCTGGGCCACTTGGTCAAGCGGTCAACGGGGCGCGGGGCGAGATCGGGCTCCTCCCGATCTTGCCAGGCGGCGGCGGTCGGCGGCCAACGTCGATGGGGAGGGTGCCGGCGAGGGGCGGAGGCCGGGGATGGCCGGAAACAAGCGGATCCGGGCACGGGGGCGCCAGATCCGGCGATGATGGGCCGGGCGGCGGCGCGTGGCTTCGGGCGACGAGGAGCTCGGACGCCGCCATGGCAGCGGCGACCTGCGGGGAGAGAGAAAGCGTGAGAGAGAGAGAGACGACGGGAGAGAGAGAGCAAGGCGGAGCTGGCCTGGGGGTCGCCGGCGGGGACGGCCGCACCACTCTGGCGAGGCTGCCGGCGGGCGGGGCGGCGGAGGCGAACGGGAGGAGCTCCTCTCCTCCCTGGATCGACGAGGCACAGGGTGTTGGGAAACGTAGTAATTTCAAAAATTTTCCTACGATCACGCAAGACCATGGTGATGGCATAGCAACGAGAGGGAGAGTGTCCGCCCACGCACTCGTGAGACCGAAAGCGAAGCGTTATATTAACGCTGTTGATGTAGTCAGACGTCTTCACGATCCGACCGATCCAAGCACCGTTACTCGGCACCTCCGAGTTCTTGGCACACGCTCAGCTCGATGACGATCCCCGAGCTCCGATCCAGCAAAGCGTCGGGAAGGAGTTCCACAAGACGACGGCGTGCAGGACGATCTTGATGTTCTACCGTCGCAGGCTTCGCCTAAGCACCGCTACAATATGACCGAGGTGGAATATGGTGGAGGGGGCACCGCACACGGCTAAGGAACGATCCGTAGATCAACTTGTGTGTTCTAGGGTGCCCCCTGCCCCGTATATAAAGGAGCAAGGGGAGGGCGGCCAGCCTTGGGGCGCACCAAGGAGGGAGTCCTCCTCCTAGTAGGAGTAGGACTCCCTTTCCTAGTCCTACTAGGAAGAGGAAGGGAAGGAAAGAGAGGAGAGGGAGAGGGAAAGGGGCTGCCCCTCCTAGTCCAATCGGACTCCCCATGGAGGGGGGCGCACCACCTCCTGGTGCAGCCCTCTCTCCCTCTTGGCCCAATAAGGCCCATAACTTCCCGGGGTTCAGTAACCCTCCGGCACTCCGGTTTTCTCCGAAACTTCCGGAACCTTTCCGTGTCCGAATATAACCATCCAATATATCAATCTTTATGTCTCGACCATTTCGAGACTCCTCGTCATGTCCGTGATCACATCCGGGACTCAACTCCTTCGTACATCAAAATACATAAACTCATAATAACCGTCATTGAAACCTTAAGCGTGCGGACCCTACGGTTCGAGAACTATGTAGACATGACCTAGAACTATTCTCGGTCAATAACCAATAGCGGAACCTGGATGCTCATATTGGTTCCTACATATTCTACTGAAGATCTTTATCGGTCAAACCGCATAACAACATACGTTGTTCCTTTGTCATCGGTATGTTACTTTCCGAGATTCGATCGTCGGTATCCAATACCTAGTTTAATCTCGTTACGGAAAGTCTCTTTACTCGTTCCGTAATACATCATCTCACAACTAACTCTTTAGTTGCAATGCTTGCAAGGCTTTATGTGATGTGTATTACCGAGAAGGCCTAGAGATACCTCTCCGACAATCGGAGTGACAAAACCTAATCTCAAATACGCCAACCCAACAAGTACCTTTGGAGACACCTGTAGTACTCCTTTATAATCACCCGATTACGTTGTGACGCGTTTGGTAGTACCAAAGTGTTCCTCCGTAAACGGAGTTGCATAATCTCATAGTTACAGGAACATGTATGGGTCATGAAGAAAGCATTAACATACTAAACGATCAAGTGTTAAGCTAACGGAATGGGTCATGTCAATCAGATCATTCAACTAATGATGTGACCTTGTTAATCAAAAACAACTCCTTGTTCATGGTTAGGAAACATAACCATCTTTGATTAACAAGCTAGTCAAGTAGAGGCATACTAGTGACATACTTGTTTGTCTATATATTCACACATGTATTATGTTTCCGGTTAATACAATTCTAGCATGAATAATAAACATTTATCATGATATAAGGAAATAAATAATAACTTTATTATTGCCTCTAGGGCATATTTCCTTGATCTCCCACTTGCACTAGAGTCAATAATCTAGATTACAAAGTAATGATCCTTACACCCATGGAGTCTTGGTGCTGATCATGTTTTGCTCGTGGAAGAGGCTTAGTCAACGGGTGCGCAACATTCAGATCCGTATGTATTTTGCAAATCTCTATGTCTCCCACTTGGACTTGGTCCCGAATGGAATTGAAGCGTCTCTTGATGTGCTTGGTCCTCTTGTGAAATCTGGATTCCTTTGCCAAGGCAATTGCACGAAGATTGTCACAGAAGATCTTCATCGTCCCGATGCACTAGGTATGACACCTAGATCGGAAATGAAATCTTTCATCCAGACTCCTTCATTTGCTGCTTCGAAGCAGCTATGTACTCCGCTTCACATGTAGATCCCGCCACGACGCTTTGTTTAGGGCTGCACCAACCGACAGCTCCACCGTTTAAAAACACGATCCGGTTTGCGATTTAGAATCGTCGGATCAGTGTCAAAGCTTGCATCGACGTAACCATTTACGACTAGCTCTTTGTCACCTCCATATACGAGAAACATATCCTTAGTCCTTTTCGGTATTTCGGGATGTTCTTGACCGCTGTCCGATGATCCACTCTGGATTACTTTGGTACCTTCCCTGCCAAGCTTACAGCTAAGCATACGTCAGTCTGGTACACAGCATTGCATACATGATAGAGCCTATGGCTGAAGCATAGGAACATCTTTCATTTTCTCTCTATCTTCTGCTGTGGTCGGGCATTGAGTCGACTCAATCTTACACCTTGTAAACAGGTAAAAACCTTTCTTTGCTCGATCCATTTTGAACCTTTTCAAAACTTTATCAAGGTATGTGCTTTGTGAAAGTCCAATCAAGCGCCTTGATCTATCTCTATAGATCTTGATGCCTAATATGTAAGCAGCTTCACCGAGGTCTTTCATTGAAAACTTTTATTCAAGTATCCTTTTATGCTATCCAGAAATTCTATATCATTTCCAATCAATAATATGTCGTCCACATATAATATTAGAAATGCTCTGAGCTCCCACTCACTTTCTTGTAAATACAAGCTTCTCCAAAAGTCTCAGATAAACCCATATGCTTTGATCACACTATCAAAGCGCTTATTCCAACTCCGAGAGGCTTGCACTGCACCATAAATTGATCGTTGGAGCTTGCACACTTTGTTAGCACCTTTTGGATCGACAAAACCTTCTGGTTGCATCATATACAACTCTTCTTCTAGAAATCCATTCAAGAATGCAGTTTTACATCCATTTGCCAAATTTCATAATCATAAAATGCGGCAATTGCTAACATGATTCGGACGGACTTAAGCATCGCTACTGGTGAGAAAGTCTCATCGTAGTCAACCCCTTGAACTTGTCGAAAACCTTTTGCAACAAGTCGAGCTTTGTAGACGATTACATTACCATCGCGTCAGTCTTCTTCTTAAAAATCCATTTATTCTCAATAGCTTGCCGATCATCGGCAAGTCTACCAAAGTCCATACTTTGTTCTCATACATGGATCCCATCTCAGATTTCATGGCTTCAAGCCATTTTGCGAATCTGGGCTCACCATCGCTTCTTCATAGTTCGTAGGTTCATCATGATCTAGTAGCATGACTTCCGAACAGGATTACCGTACCACTCAGTGCGGATTTTGTTCTAGTTGATCTACGAAGTTCAAAGGACAACTTGATCTGAAGTTTCATGATCTTTATCATCATCTTCCTCACTAATCTGGTGTAGGTGTATGTAAACTGATTTCGTGACGAACTACTTTCCAATAAGGAGCTGGTACTATTACCTCATCAAGTTCCACTTTCCTCCCACTCACTTCTTTCGAGAGAAACTCCTTCTCTAGAAAGGATCCATTTTAGCAACGAATGTTTTGCCTTCGGATCTGTGATAGAAGGTGTACCCAATTGTCTCCTTTGGGTATCCTATGAAGACACATTTCTCGATTTGGGTTCAAGCTTATCAGGTTGAAGTTTCTTCACATAAGCATCGCAACCCCAAACTTTCGAAACGACAACTTTGGTTTCTTGCTAAACCATAGTTCATAAGGCGTCGTCTCAACGGATTTTGACGGTGTCCTATTTAACGTGAATGCGGCCGCCTCAAGAGCATAACCCCAAAATGATAGCGGTAAATCTGTAAGAGACATCATAGATCGCACCATATCCAATAAAGTGCGATTCTGACGCTCGGACACACCATTGCGCTGTGGTGTTCGGGTGGCGTGAGTTGCTAAACTATTCCGCTTTGTTTCAAATGTAGACCAAACTCAGAACTCAAATATTCGCCTCCACGATCAGATCGTAGAAACTTTATTTTCTTATTACGATGATTTTCAACTTCACTCTGAAATTCTTTGAACTTTTCAAATGTTTCGACTTATGTTTCATTAAGTAGATATACCCATATCTGCTCAAATCATCTGTGAAGGTGAGAAAATAACGATATCCGCCACGAGCTTCAACATTCATTGGACCACATACATCCGTATGTATGATTTCCAATAAATATGTTGCTCTCTCCATAGTACCGAGAACGGTGTTTTAGTCATCTTGCCCATGAGGCACGGTTCGCAAGTGCCAAGTGATTCATAATCAAGTGACTCCAAAAGTCCATCAAGATGGAGTTTCTTCATGCGTTTTACATCGATATGACCTAAACGGCAGTGCCACAAATAAGTTGCACTATCATTATCAACTCTGCATCTTTTGGTTTCAACATTATGAATATGTGTATCACTACTATCGAGATTCATTAAAACAGACCACTCTTCAAGGGTGCATGACCATAAAAGATATTATTCATATAAATAGAACAACCATTATTCTCTGATTTAAATGAATAACCGCCTCGCATCAAACAAGATCCAGATATAATGTTCATGCTCAACGCGGCACCAAATAACAATTATTCAGGTCTAAAACTAATCCCAAGGTAGATGTAGAGGTAGCGTGCCGATCGCGATCACATCGACTTTGGAACCGCTTTCCCACGCGCATCGTCACCTCGCCCTTTGCCGGTGTTCGCAATCCGTAGTTCTGCTTCGAGTTGCAAATATTAGCAATGTAACCAGTATCAAATACCTGTGTACTCTGCGAGCTCTAGTAAGGTACACATCAATAACAAGTATATCACATATACCTTTGTTCACTTTGCCATCCTTCTTATCCGCCAAATACTTGGGGCAGTTCCGCTCAAAGGACCGATCGCTTATAAAGAGAAGCACTCGTTTCAGGCTTAGGTCCAGACTTGGGTTTCTTCTCCGATCAAGAACTTGTTTGCTGTTCTTCTTGAAGTTCCCTTCTTCTTCCCTTTGCCTTTCTTCTTGAAACTAGTGGTCTTATTGACCATCAACACTTGATGCTCCTTTTTGATTTCTACCTCCGCAGCTTTTAGCATTGCGAAGAGCTCTGCATAGTCTTTACTAACCCTTGCATATTATAGTTCATCACGAAGCCTTTGTAGCTTGGTGGCGTGATTGAAGAATTTGTCAATGACACAATCATCCGGAAGATTAACTCCCGTTGATTCAAGTGATTGTAATACCCGGACATTTTGAGTATGTGCTCACCGACGTAACTATTCTCCTCCATCTTGCAGCTATAGAACTTATTGGAGACTTCATATCTCTCAATCCGGGCATTCTGTTGAAATATCAACTTCAACTCCTGGAACATCTCATATGCTCCATGACGCTCAAAACGCCGTTGAAGACCCGGTTCTAAGCCGTAAAGCATGGCACACCGAACTATAGAGTAGTCATCAGCTCGCTTTGCCGACGCTCACAACTTCGCTCAAGATCTCGCAGCAGCTGTCACCCAGCGGTGCTTCCAGGACGTAACTTTTTCGTGCAGCAATGAGGATTATCCTCAAGTTACGGACCCAGTCCGTAATTGCTACCATCATCTTTCAACTTTGCTTTCTCAAGGAACGCATTAAAATTCAACGGAACAACAAAGACGAGCCATCTATCTACAAGAAACATAGACAAGCAAAATACTATCAGTACTAAGTTCATGATAAATTTAAGTTCAATTAATCATATTATTAAAGAACTCCCACTTAGATGACATCTCTCTAGTTATCTAAGTGATCACGTGATCCAAATCAACTAAACCATAACCGATCATCACGTGAGATGGAGTAGTTTTCAATGGTGAACATCTTATGTTGATCATATCGCTATATGATTCACGCTCGACCTTTCGGTCTCCGTGTTCCGAGGCCATATCTGTATATGCTAGGCTCGTCAAGTATAACCTGAGTATTCTGCGTGTGCAAAACTGGCTTGCACCCGTTGTAGATGGACGAGAGCTTATCACACCCGATCATCACGTGGTGTCTCGCACGATTTAACTTTGGCAACGGTGCATACTGTGGAGAACACTACTTGATAATTTTAGTGAGAGATCATCTTATAATGCTACCGTCAATCAAAGCAAGATAAGATGCATAAAGGATAAACATCACATGCAATCAATATAAGTGATATGATATGGCCATCATCATCTTGTGCTTGTGATTCCATCTCCAAGCACCGTCATGATCACCATCGCCACCGCGCGACACCTTGATCTCCATCGTAGCATCGTTGTCGCCTCGCCAACTATTGCTTCTACGACTATCGCTACCGCTTAGTGATAAAGTAAAGCAATTACATGGCGTTGCATTTCATACAATAAAGCGACAACCATATGGCTCCTGCCGATTGCCGATAACTCGTTACAAAACATGATCATCTCATACAATAAAATATCACGCCTTGACCATATCACATCACAACATGCCCTGCAAAAACAAGTTAGACGTCTTCTACTTTGTTGTTGCAAGTTTTACGTGGCTGCTACGGGCTGAGCAAGAACCGTTCTTACCTACGCATCAAAACCACAACGATATTTCGTCAAATAGACTCCGCTTTAACCTTCTCAAGGACCGGGCGAGCCACACTCGGTTCAACTAAAGTGAGAGAGACAGACACCCGCCGGTCACCTTTAAGCAACGAGTGCTCACAGCGGTGAAACCAGTCTCGCGTAAGCGTCACGCGTAATGTCGGTCCGGCCGCTTCATCTCACAATACCGCTGAACCAAAGTATGACATGCTGGTAGGTAGTATGACTTGTATCGCCCACAACTCACTTGTGTTCTACTCGTGCATATGACATCAACGCATAAAACCAGGCTCGGATGCCTTTGTTGGGAAACGAGTAATTTCAAAAATTTTCCCACGATCACGCAAGACCATGGTGATGGCATAGCAACGAGAGGGGAGAGTGTCCGCCCACGCACTCGTGAGACCGAAAGCGAAGCGTTATATTAACGCTGTTGATGTAGTCAGACGCCTTCACGATCCGACCGATCCAAGCACCGTTACTCGCACCTCCGAGTTCTTGGCACACGCTCAGCTCGATGACGATCCCCGAGCTCCGATCCAGCAAAGCGTCGGGAAGGAGTTCCGTCAAGACGACGGCGTGGGACGATCTTGATGTTCTATCGTCGCAGGCTTCGCCTAAGCACCGCTACAATATGACCGAGGTGGAATATGGTGGAGGGGGCACCGCACACGGCTAAGGAACGATCCGTAGATCAACTTGTGTGTTCTAGGGTGCCCCTGCCCCGTGATATAAAGGAGCAAGGGGAGGGCCGGCCAGCCTTGGGGCGACTAAGGGGGGGAGTCCTCCTCCTAGTAGGAGTAGGACTCCCTTTCCTAGTCCTACTAGGAAGAGGGAAGGGAAGGAAAGAGAGGGAGAGGAGAGGGAAGGGGGCTGCGCGCCTCCTAGTCCAGTCGGACTCCCCATGGAGGGGGGCGCACCACCTCTGGTGCAGCCCTCTCTCCCTCTTGGCCCAATAAGGCCCATAACTTCCCGGGGTTCCGTAACCCTCGGCACTCCGGTTTTCTCCGAAACTTCCGGAACCTTTCCGTGTCCGAATATAACCATCCAATATATCAATCTTTATGTCTCGACCATTTCGAGACTCCTCGTCATGTCCATGATCACATCCGGACTCAACTCCTTGGTACATCAAAATACATAAACTCATAATAACCGTCATTGAAACCTTAAGCGCATGGACCCTACGGTTCGAGAACTATGTAGACATGACCTAGAACTATTCTCGGTCAATAACCAATAGCGGAACCTGGATGCTCATATTGGTTCCTACATATTCTCTGAAGATCTTTATCGGTCAAACCGCATAACAACATACGTTGTTCCTTTGTCATCGGTATGTTACTTTCCGAGATTCGATCGTCGGTATCCAATACCTAGTTTAATCTCGCTATCGGAAAGTCTCTTTACTCGCTCCGTAATACATCATCTCACAACTAACTCTTTAGTTGCAATGCTTGCAAGGCTTTATGTGATGTGTATTACCGAGAAGGCCTAGAGATACCTCTCCGACAATCGGAGTGACAAAACCTAATCTCAAATACGCCAACCCAACAAGTACCTTTGGAGACACCTGTAGTACTCCTTTATAATCACCCGATTACGTTGTGACGCTTGGTAGTACCAAAGTGTTCCTCCGTAAACGGAGTTGCATAATCTCATAGTTACAGGAACATGTATGGGTCATGAAGAAAGCATTAACATACTAAACGATCAAGTGTTAAGCTAATGGAATGGGTCATGTCAATCAGATCATTCAACTAATGATGTGACCTTGTTAATCAAAAACAACTCCTTGTTCATGGTTAGGAAACATAACCATCTTTGATTAACAAGCTAGTCAAGTAGAGGCATACTAGTGACATCTTGTTTGTCTATATATTCACACATGTATTATGTTTCCGGTTAATACAATTCTAGCATGAATAATAAACATTTATCATGATATAAGGAAATAAATAATAACTTTATTATTGCCTCTAGGGCATATTTCCTTCACAGGGCACGGGCTCGGGACTGCCCAGATCGGGTTCGCCTGGGTGCCTACTGGTTCCATGGGCCCGGCCCGGCGGGAGCGGGCAGGAGGCCACTGGCACGCTGGGTTGGCCCGAGGCGGCTGGGCGACGTGGCGCCCCGGTTGGTCTGGGCAGCCAAGGCGGCGGGCGCCAAGTGGCGAGCAGGTGGAGAGGCGCGAAATGGAGGAGAGGAGGTGGGAGGCGGCTGGCTGATGATTGGGGAGGCGCGGAAATCAAGGAGGGAGGTTGGGGTGACAAAATGGCAAGGGGGGCTGCTATTTATAGCAGGAGGGCTAGGGACTAGGGTTTGGGAGTTTTGGGGGGTTTCGGAGCCTCCGATCGTGATCCGACGATCAGGAAAAGAGGAGGGTTTTTGGTGAGCTGCGGGTGGGCTGTGACGAGAGGGTCTGACTGAGGGAGAGAGGAGAAATGCAGCCCGCACGATTTCGAGACCAAACATCCGATTTAATATACCGACTATAACCCGTTATAAATATAACGGTTGGGCGATCAAACGAACTCCGAATGCGATTTAAACTTGGCGGCGGCCTGTCTACACTATAATAAGACCGCATGACAAGTTGCAGCCCATTCCGAGAATATTTTATGCCACTAATAAAATAATATTTCGGAGGTGCAGCGAGTAGCGTGCGAGTGTATCCGGACTCGAACGGACAACGGAGAGAACCGCGAACTCGAACGGATGCAAGTTTTGAAAAAACATGCGGATGAAATGCAGATGATGCCATGAGATGAGATGCATAACAAAAACAAAATGCAAAACAACAGACAAAACCCAACCATGAAGGAAATAATAAATCACATCTCCGGAAAAGGCAAGAGTCGGAGTTACGAATATGGAAAGTTGTATCCGGGGTGTTACAACACTCCACCACTACGAGAGGATCTCGTCCCGAGATCTAGGATGGCACCGGAGGGAAAAGGACGAGGAAGATGAGAGGTAAACCAAGTTACTTCTTTGACAAACGAGTGAAACCATGAACTTTGAGAGGTTGAGCAAAATGAAAGAAAGAACACAACGAAGATGAACAAGGTTGAAAACAATCCGTTAGAAAAGAGGAAGAAGGAACATTACGTTAACTTGAAGGTTGAAAAGGCATGAATCAAGACTTTAATGGACAAGATAGAATTCGAAACCACTCCGGTTGAAACGAGACACGATGAACAAGAATGATATAATTTTGGCAGCACTCCGATTGTAAATGGAAGGAATTGAACAAGAACTTGAGAAGCTGGGATGATACTTGATGAAATCAACAACATACTGCCTCCGGAACTATTGAAAAAAACACAAGGGTAAGAAAGATTTCAGACAGCTCTCCGGTTGAGGAAGGAGGCAAAACTTGATAAGATGAGGGAACTCGAATGAAAACATGACACTCCGGTTAAATGGATAAGCACGAAAAGAACTTGATCTTGGCAAAACGAGATGATGGGCGAAAATAGCAACATCACAATGCCTCCGGAAGAAAAATTGAAGATAGGTCATTGGAATAAAGGAATGGAGAAGAAAATGCCAACTTATGCAACAAATGAACTTGGAAAAGCACCCTTGCAAAGAAGAATTGAACGGAGTTGTTGGAAAACCAACAACGAAATGATTAAGCTTGTAGTGGGCTTATGGAAACATCTCCACATTATGAGGTGAGCTTCTGCCACCAACGGAAACAAACGATTGGATTGATATCAACAAGGAGACGAGAAACTTATTTCACCGGGAGGACAAATGAAGAACTTGGGTCATTAATAAGCACCATAAATAGCAACAATCCTTAGGGAAAGCTTTAGGTGAAAAATAGCCCAAGATAAGTCCAATGAAGAGATTGATGGATTGAAAAGATCTCTTGAACGAAGAGAAAATGATGGATTTAAAATACCTCATTCTTGACAACATGTGAATCATGAAACACGAAGGGAAATTGCCAAGAGTGACATAACACCATCTCAAGAGATAAGGTAGAAAGAATTGCACTTCGGAATGCAAGAAGAAGAATACTTGAACTCCTCAAAACAAAACATGTGTTGAGCACCATGTTCAATTTTGAGTATAGCTTGACGGATCATAACTCCGAGAAAATCTTGATGAACAATTGAAGAATGAAAAGAATCCTTGACGAACCACCATGTAGAACCTCCATGAAGAACTCCGGTAAACAAAAGGATGATAAAAGAAAGAGAAGTTGCCAATACAAGGTGAAGCCTTGCAGTGTTACGATGAAGCTTTGAAATGATATAACCGAGAAAAATTGGAACTCCGGAAAGAAAAAGATGGACATCTTAGAACCGATAATGATATCATGAACAATCTCCGGAAGAAAAGAATTAAACAACTCGAGGAAATAAGAATAAGATTTATTGTATGCTTATCCTTCAACAAAATAAATTGATGACAAGCAATGGATTTGGCATACTACTTATTCCCGTAGAAAAGATTAAGATAGATATGGCGCAAACTTGGGAAGGTCTTCAACGAACCACCGGTAGGATTGGAAAGAACGAATGAGTCTATATGATAGCGAAGGAAGAGAACTCTTGAACAAACCACCATAATAATTGAGAATGAACGTAGCAAAGGCACAATTCACCGAGAAGAATTGTAAAACAAATAAAGATGCTTGACAAAATTTAGATACATTAGAACGAAGAGATCATGAACTGATTAGAGGATATTTCGACGATGCACCGGTGAGATTTGGAAAAACCAGAGTTGAACGCTTGAATGAATGATTCGAGATGATGGGCTCAAGAATCAAACTGAAAAGACTCTGAAATGCTCCGGTGGGTTAAAAGAATTCTCACAATCAAAACAATTATGAGGATGGCACGAAGCTAGAACCATGAATCTTGAAGAGAAAGAAGCGAGATTTAAGAGACACTCTTCTTCGGTCTTCAAAATTCGAGAATGACGACGAGAACATCACCATGAATTATTGAAGCACTCCGGAATGAAAATTAGAAAGGTTGAACCAACAATGAAAATAATTTGAAAGATCTTGGAGAAAGACATTTGACTGATGATAACTCATTCTTACGTCAAACTTTGCAAAGAATTTGAGAATAACTCCGGAAAATAAAAGAGTCAGGTAAGATCCTGGGAAAAGACCTGTGGGTTAGGGCCCATTAAAAGAAAAACACCGTTGAACAATTTTGAAGAGAGATTGCACCGGTTGAATTAAATAGCTTGAATGAGATAGCATCCTCAAAAGAACTTGAGTGAATTGAGAATGGAAACTAGACTCTTCTGAGATATCTTCAACACTCCTAACAATTGAATAGCGAGAAGTGGATGATTAAGAGATGCACCGACATGAGAAAGCATTTGAAATGATGACAAGAATACGATCAACACTGAAAACTTGACTTACATCCACCGGAGAAGAAAATTAGAATGGAACAATGATAAGGTTAAAGCTTCCTTAGTGTCTTCATGAGAAATCACCGGATAAAACATTAAAGGAAAAGAATGAAGAAACTTCACTCAATAAAATGGATACTTGATTAAGAAATCTGAGTCCTTGAAGAAAAGGGGTGGAGGGCGGAAATCAAAACAACTTGGGTCGGATGAAACGAACACCGTTGAGAAAAAGCTTAGAATTGATCTTGCGAATGTTGGAATGATCGGATTCACTTGAAGAGAAGCACGCCGGTTGAGAAAAGAATTGACATGACAAGCTCAGTGATCAAGAAGGATTAGTATTCACATAGAAATATGAGAACACCAATTAGGAAAGGTATGGGATCAACACTTGACATTGAAGCAACTCAATACCACAAAACAAAACAAAACAAAGGATTGGCTTCAAGAATGAGCCGAACAAACATATGATAGAGATTTACGCCCAAAGTGTTCGTGGTGGGGCCCACACGGACACGACGATAGCGGATGTCACGAATGACAAACAAGACGCCCCGAATCAGCATAGCCAAGGATTCTTTAAGACGCCTCGCGACCATCAGAATCGACCGTGAATGGGCGGACCACTAAACTTTGAACCCCAATCTCAAATCATACATCCGTCGGAAAGAATAACACGTAAGCTACTAGAATTCCACCTATAAACTCCGAAACTTTCTGGTTATGCAATCAGGTGTTGGGGATACAGGGACACAAAATATATCACCCAAACTAACAATACCTAGATCCAATTGTATCCATCCGTCAACACATAACCAAGAAACCCTCGGAAAAGTTTACCTCGACCTTGAAAAACATCCGTTATACAAGTCATGGCAATACTCCCAAGACTCGCCACAAGATCGGGCTATCAGGTTATCTCACCAACAACTGCACAAAAGAGATTTCGATGTCGGCAAAACTCGTATTCCAGAATCGCAACGATAAAATTGTGACGACAACACCTCGGAGCTCAACTCCCCGGACACCGCCACAACCCCTAAATGTCGAGGCACCAAGAACAATGTTCTCGCCACAAAACCATCGGAACGATTCCAAGATACCCACGTGATCCTAAAAATTTTTTAGTGAAATTTAAGGAGAGAAGAGTCAAAACTCTACGTCGGGATACCTCACCAGAGCGACGAAGGACTGGGGAGTAAAAGAATCCTACTCTCCGATATATATAATCCTAAGACTCAAAACATTTTCCATTCTAGACTCAACAACGCCAACAAACAATCAAGTAGGGGCTCCTAAGTCGGGAAGGCTCGATTACCAACTTGAACGCCTCGATGCGGCTATATCTCCCACGTGTCGGAAGCACGACTTAGAGGCATAACCGCATTGAAAGCAATGTCGCAAGTGAGGTAATCTTCACACAACCCATGTAATACATAAGGAAAAGAGATACATAGTTGGCTTACAATCGCCACTTCACACAATACATGAGTAAAACATTACATCATACAGATACAATCAAGGTCCGACTACGGAACCAAAATAAAAGAAGACTACCCCAAATGCTACACAGATCCCCGATCGTCCCAACTGGCTCCACTATCGATCAACTGAATCGAAACAACACATTAAACAAGATCTTCATCGAGCTCCTCCTTGAGCTCGGGTCCATCACCGCACGGTTTCATCGGCACCGCAAACTGGTTTTGAAGTATCCGTGAGTCACGGGACTCAGCAATCTCACACCCGCGAGATCAAGACTATTTAAGCTTAAAGGTAGGACAGGTAGTGAGGTGGAGCTGCAGCAAGTTTACTCAGCATATATGGTGGCTAACATACGCAAAAGAGAGCGAGAAGAGGAGGCAAAGCACGGTCGAACAACTATGATCAAGAAGTGATCCCGAAACTACTTACGCCAAGCATAACTCCAACATCGTGTTCACTTCCCGGACCGCCGAGAAGAGACCATCACGGTTACACGCGGTTGATGTATTTTAATTAAGATCAACTTCGGTTTTCTACAACCGACATTAACAAATTCCCATCTGCCACATAACCGCGGGCACGGCTTTGAAAGTTCAAACCTGCAGGGTGTCCCAACTTAGCCCATGATAAGCTCTCGCGATCAACGAAGGAATAGACCTTCTCCCGGAAGCCCGATCAGTCTCGGAATCCCAGCTACAAGACATTTCACAGCAATAAAACAAGTCCAGAAGACCTCCGGCGGTCGACACCTCGGTAGTAGCAGCACAGATCTCGTCTCTGTGCCACGACCGGATGAGCAGTCCGTATAACTAAAACCAGCCCTCAAGTTTCCCGAGGTGGCGCTGCAAAGGGTTTCTAGTTTGGACCAACACTTAGACAAGCATTGGCCCGGGGTAATAAAGATGACCTCGGGATGCGCGACTCCCAAGGGAAAAAGGCTAGGTGAGGCAAATGTAAAACCAATGTTGGGCCTTGCTGGAAAAGTCTTATTCAAAGCGAACTGTCAAGGGGTCCCATAAATCACCCGACCGCGTTAGGGACGCAAAAATCCGGGAACATAACACCGATATGACGGAAACTAGGGCGGCAAGAGTGGAACAAAACACTGCATAAGGCCGAGCCTTCCACCCTTTACCAAGTATATAGATGCATTAATTAAATAAGATATATTGTGATATCCCAACAAGTAAACATGTTCCAACAAGGAACAACATCTCCATGTTCCAACAAGGAACAAACTTCATCTTCACCGCAACTAACAACGCTATAAGAGGGGCTGAGCAAAGCGGTAACATAGCCAAACAACGGTTTGCTAGGAAAGGATGGTTAGAGGTTTGACATGGCAATGTGGGTGGCATGATATAGCAAGTGGTAGGCATCGTAGCATAGGCATAGCAAAAGAGCGAGCATCTAGCAAGCAAAGATAGAAGTGATTTCGAGGGTATGGTCATCTTGCCGAAATCCCGCAAGGAAGAAGAACGAGTCCATGAAGAAGAACGAACGGAAGTAGTCGAACGAATCCTCACAACTCCGAACGAACCCGGCTAACGAGAGAAGCAAACCGAAAGAAGCAAACAACATAGTAAACACACAATCATAAACATGGCATGATGCACAAACAAATATGATGCATGTCCGGTTTAATGAGGCATGGCATGGCAATATGCACAAACAACACTACAAGTTAAGTGGAGCTCAATATGCAACGAGTTGCATATTGACGGAACACCACAACACTTATTTAGTTCTCTCCCGATTAGGTACTCAACAATATTAAATGTTGTTAAACATGGCAAGAGGTGGAGCATAATTAAACTAGCTATTTAGGCAAGATTAAATGAGGCCGGAAATAAGAAACAACAATTCCGGAAAATCCCCATGAGCAATATTTTAGATTCGGTACTGTTCTGCCCTAAACACAATTTTAGAGTTGTTAAACAGCAACATAAAGTGGACCATGTTAATCTAGGCATTTTTCCACCCCATTTACATATAAAGTTTGTTAAAATCCGAGTTACGGTTATTTAGTTATGAATTAAGGCATTTTAGCATGGCATATTAGCAAATTTAAATAAACAGCAAGTTAAACATTTTTAACATAGATGAAAGTGGCATATTATTAATCTACACAATATTCTGAGCAATTTACATGTTTAAACCATTTTAATCCGATGCACGGTTGATGAGTTATTAAATGCATGAACTCTAGGGACTTTTCTGTAAATCTGTAATTCCCTGGATAAATAGACAAATCGCAGACGGGAAAAAAAATAGCAACGGGCCGAATCTGGGATCTGGCCCAACAGAGCACAGGGGCGGGGCTGCTCACCAGGCCTCATGGGCCGGTCGGTGGAGAGGCCTGACAGGCCGGAAGGGGGCGCTGGGCCTGGAGGGGCGCTGGGCCACGCAGGTCGAAGCGGTCAACGGGGCGCGGGGCGAGATCGGGCTCCTCCCGATCTTGCCAGGCGGCGGCGGCCGGCGGCCAACGTCGATGGGGAGGGTGCCGGCGAGGGGCGGAGGCCGGGGATGGCCGGAAACAAGCGGATCCGGGCACGGGGGCGCCAGATCCGGCGATGACGGGCGGGGCGGGCGTGAAGCTCGGGCGACGAGGAGCCCGGACGCCGCCATGGCAGCGGCGACTCATGGGGAGAGAGAGAAACGAGAGAGAGAGAGACGACGGAGAGAGAGAGAGCAAGGCGGAGCTGGCCTGGGGTCGCTGGCGGGGACGGCCGCACCACTCCGGCGAGGGGCTGGGCGGGCGGGCGGCGGAGGCGAACGGAGGAGCTCCTCTCCTCCCGGATCGACGAGGCATGTGGGCACGGGCTCGGGACGGCCCAGATCGGGCCCGGCGCGGGGCCGCGCTGGTTCCGCGGGCCCGGCAAGGGGGAGCGGCAGGAGGCCACTGGCACGCGGGTTGGCCCGAGGCGGCTGGGGGCGACGTGGCGCCCCTGGTTGGCCTGGGCTGGCAAGGGGCGGGCGCCAAGTGGCGAAAGTGGCTGGAGAGGCGCGGAAATGGAGGAGAGGAGGTGGGGAGGCGGCTGGCTGATGAATGGGGAGGCGCGGAAATCAAGGAGGAGGTTGGGGTGACAAAATGGCAAGGGGGCTGCTATTTATAGCAGGAGGCCTAGGGACTAGGGTTTGGGAGTTTTGGGGGTTTGAGCCTCCGATCGCGATCCGACGATCGTGAAAAGAGGGGTTTTGGTGAGCTGCGGTGGGCTGTGACGAGAGGGTCTGGACTGAGGGAGAGAGGAGAATGCAGCCCGCACGATTTCGAGACCAAACATCCGATTTAATATACCGACTATAACCCGTTATAAATATAACGGTTGGGCGATCAAACGAACTCCGAAATGCGATTTAAACTTGGCAAAGCGGCCTGTCTACACTATAATAAGACCGCATGACAAGTTGCAGCCCATTCCGAGAATATTTTTATGCCACTAATAAAATAATATTTCGGAGGTGCAGCGGCGCGGCGAAAGTGTATCCGGACTCGAACGACAACGGAGAGAACCGCGGAACTCGAACGGATGCAAGTTTTGAAAAAACATGCGGATGAAATGCAGATGATGCCATGAGATGAGATGCATAACAAAAACAAAATGCAAAACAACAGACAAAACCCAACCACGAAGGAAATAATAAATCACATCTCCGGAAAAGGCAAGAGTCGGAGTTACGAATATGGAAAGTTGTATCCGGGGTGTTACAGTCCGGTCCTTTGATGACTACTCATCTTGAAAAAGGATGTCGTGGGAAGGATTGGGTTCTCTGGTTATTAGAAGTGCGCGTCCGCACTGCGAATGCTTGCATATGGCACGGTCGCTGATTCCTGGGATGAGTTCCTACGGATGTCTGAGAGCACATGCGGAGATGCCATGGTCAGGTTTGCAACTACCACGGTCGAGGTGTTTGTACCTCAGTACCTAAGATAAACAAGTGTGGCAGACACCGAGAGGCTCTTGGCAATCTCAGAAGCAAGAGGACGGCCATGTTTGCTCAGATCACTTGACTGCATGCATTGAAAATGCAAGAAGTGCCCAAAAGCTTTTCAAGGGAAATATCAAGGTCATTTTAGGAAGCCCACAATCATTCTTGAAGTAGTTGCATCACATGATCGTTGGATTTGGCACGCTTTCTTTGTCATGTCCAGGTCTCACAATGACATCAATGTGCTGCAGCGATCACTATTGTTTGCCAGCCTGACTGAAGAAAAAGCTCCACCTTGCCACTATACTGTCAATGGGCATGGGTACAACATGAGCTACTATATGGTTGACGGTATCTATCCTCCTTGGTTACCTTTGTGAACACCATCTCTAACCCAATTTGTCAAAAAAAAGTCTCACTTTGCCCAAAGACAAGAAGCAACTAGAAAGGGTGTTGAGAGGGCTTTTGGAGTTCCGTAGGCACGTTTTGCAGTTGTTCGTGGACCTGCTAAACAATGGATCCAGAGACCTTGTGGGAGGTGATGACTGTTGTATGATCATGCACAACATGATCGTGGTGGATGAGGGTGATGATGCTACCATAGGTCTTGAGTTTGAAAACATGGATGATCCTATCGAAATTTCTGACCAAACTCCGGTCACATTTGAAGAGTTTGTTCAAATGCATCAACAAATTCGGCATCGAGCACTCACTTGCAGCTGAAAGAAGATCTGATTGGGCGGTCAAGGGGACAACAATATTGAAGTGTAATATTTGAACTTTTTTAATTAGAAATACCGCTGCATTTGAACATTTCAACTATTTTAGATTACCTTTGCGGCTACTTGAACATGCAAACTTTAAAAAGAATTAGGGTTGGATGTATGCAGGCAGCGTTGGATGGCCTGCTCCCGCATCAGTTTAGCGGACCGGTTTGCGGACGAATAGCGGAGCGAATTTGCGGGTCAGCATTGAAAATGCCCTAAGAACCTTGGTTTCTCTTAATGTAATCGGAGATAGAGGCCTCTCTTTTGCTAAAATGAAAAAAAATTCTCATGGACCGTCGAAGCATCTCATAGCTAGCTAGTTCGTCATTGCGTGTGCGTATAAGCGAAATCACTAATTAAGGATTACTCTTTTCAAAGATCACTCCCACCTTCTCAGGTTACGATAAGTGGCGCACTGCATGTCGTGCCTCTCGTGAAAGCACAACCGTGCCTCTGGCGGAAGCAAAACCATGCCTCTCGCGGAAAGAAAAAACATGTTTTCTCGTTTCCGAGAGGCACGGCCGTGCCGCTCGCGAAAGCACAACCATGCCTCTTGCTGAAGGAAAAAAATAGAAAACACGTTTTTCCCGTTTCCAAGAGACACGGGCGCACCTCTCACGAAAGCACAACCGTGCCTCTCGTGGAAGCAATACCGTGCCTCTCGCGGAAGGAAAAGAAAAATAGAAAACACGTTTTTTTTTTTTCGTTTTCGAGAGGCACGGCCGTGCCTCTCGTGAAAGCAAAACGTGCCTCTCACGGAAGAAAAACACGTTTTTTTTTCGTTTTCGAGAGGCATGGATGTGCCTCTTGCGAAAACAAAACCATGTCTCTCACGAAAGAAAACAAATGGATTTTTCGTGCATTTTTTTTTGTCCAAATGGTAAGGAAGACCATTGAAAACCAAAAAGAAAAAAACATTTAAAAAGTCAAAAACACGTGCGAAAAAATAAATAAATAATCCAAAAAAAACACTCAGAGCGCGACACGTAAGGGCGGCAAAGCGCGCCAAATGACACGCTCTCGACCCACCCTCAAGTGATCATTTTGAGGCTCCCAAAAGAGCTCGTTCTCCGGTGTGGTCTGCTTGGCTACGCGTTTGCCACGGCCCAAGTTGATCTGTGTTGCTCAAATGGTACTTAGAATACTTGAATTAGGTCATCACTGCCCATGTTTTTTTCTTTGATATAATCATTAGGTCATCACTCTCTATGTTTAGCCTTACAGAAGAACGTAAGCCAAGCAGGAGAGAAGCAGCCCTGTCCTGCAGTCCGCACAACCAGAGCGTGTAAAGCAAGCGACGGTTCACGGTGCGCCGCGGGGGAACGTCTTTGTGGGAGGAGGTAATAGCACTGCAGGTCCCTGAACTTGCACAACATGTGATGGTTTAGTCCTTATACTGGCAAAAAGCAGATTATTTCATCCCTGAATTTGTCATGGAGGTGCAAGTTTGGTCCTAGTCCAATCACAGCTCGCCAAGTGGATGCCAAGTGGACTAGCTAGTCGGCGCGCCGCATTTTGCACTTAGGCCCCTGCCTTCTTCCCTTATCAACCCGTAGTGCACCACCAACTGTCTCCTGTGTTCTTTGGAATTCTGTTGAAAGGTGTATGCCCTACGAAGCACCGATACGGCAGATTTCTGTGTATCGCCGTTCCGTACGCCACCGATACTCCGATACGCCGGATACAACTTAGATACGGTATCCCAGAAGTATCCCCTTTTTGATTTAAAAAAAAGAAAAAAATGCCGATACGGCTGTGAAACACGCGAGACACAGCCGGGACACGCCGATGCAGCCCCGAGCGAGCCCAATAGCCCACGATGGGTCGACTAAACCTAGCTCTCTCTCTCGCACGGTCGCACTCTGTCGTCACCACTCACCAGGAAGGGATCGAGGGCGCCGCCGCCGCCCCCGCCACATCCATCAGTTGCTCTCCGCCGCCGCCGCCGCCTGGAGTGGCTCGCCGTCGCCGCCTGGAGTGGCTCGCCCCAGCCCCTTCCTAGAATCCCATCTCCGCTCTCTTCGCTCTTCTCCTTGGCGACACAAGGTAAACACCGAGCCCCGATGTGTTGTATCGATGTATGGTTGATTCATTGATGTATGCTTGGGGCTTGTCTATGCTGGCTTTATGTATCGTTGATCCATTTATGTAGGCAGAAATAGCACTCTCATAGTCATAGGCTCATAGCTCATAGATGTATACTCTAGTAATAGTTCGATCTGTTCCTGCTAGCTAATGTTGGATAAAATTGCTTGTTGATGTTGCTAGCTTGCTGCTTGTTGATGTTTGTGGGGTAAAATTACTTGCTGATGTTGCTGCTGCCTCCTGTTGCCAGGGAAGAAGATACAAGTATACACCATGTCATCTGCATGCAGTAGCATGGCAGCAAGCCAGTCTTCAGTCGGTGGTACTGCGAGCAACAGCATTGAGGTTGATGGTGCAGGGAAAGAGGTTGAGAATGGTGTTGTCAATCTGAAATACCCATTCTGGAAGCATGCTACAAAACTTGTTTACAACTTCTTCACTTTTTATGCTTATCTATTTCATATTATCAAGTCTAATATCATGTGATGTATTTTCTATTTTGCAATCACCATGAGGAGTTGAGGGCCTGGATGATCATTCAAGAGTGAAAAGAAAGGAGGCATGGAAACAATCAGGCAACCAATAGGCGGTATTTTGATCCCATCTCACATATTTTATTATGTTCGTTTTAATTACATGTCATTTTATTATAGTTTATATATGCTTGCCATATCGCCAGATTGTTATTTTTAGAAATTGCAGATCCCAGATCGCCGCATCGGTATCGCCAGATCGTTGTCGCCAGATCGGAAAGGCCGAGTGTATGCCCAGTTGAGGTGTGCTTGCCAAGTCGCCATATATATACACATATACTACGTACCAAAGAGAAAATTAGGCCCTGATGCATGCCTGCCAGTGAAAAGTATATGTGATTTGTCTAACTTGGTTGGTGTTGCTGGCGGCAGATACAGCGGAGGCTGCAGGTGAGGATCGAGGAGCAGGGCAAGAGGCTGCAGAAGATGTTCGAGGACCAGCTCAAGGCCAGCCGCAACGGCGCTACCGTCATGACTCGAACGCCGCCCTCCTCCCGACGGCGGTCCCGCCGAGCAGGACGGGAGGAGGAGGACGCGCTGTACGCCGACATCACCCACGCATTTACGACGGCGAGGTGCAGATCAGCTCCGTGGTACAGCGGCAGCTACGCCTACGATGACGAAGTTAGCCTTTGTGAAAATTGCAGATGCTCTGTTCAGAGTGATCTAGGCTTTTGATTTGACAAATGTTTGATGTTGTAGTTGTCGATGCATATTAACGATGATTGGTTGGCCCTGTCTGTGTGCATTGATCGATGCAGAGGCCGGGGTTCTTCCTTTTTTTAAGATGAAAAGAGAAAAATACCGAGTGTGCTAGTGTAATTTGCCAGGGCAGGGGAAACCCACGCCCACGCGTTTCTGAACAATTCTCCGTCGCTGTTTTCCGTTAGAGTTTTAAAACTCAAAACAGGAACGCACGACGTGTATAGTAAGGGCTTTGGTTCAGTTATTAGGTGAGGTGTCAGCTCAGTTAACAAACACTGCGAGCGAGGACCCGTGGAAACTCTGCCTGTGCTCTGGCGTGTAGTAGTACTAGATTATAACGAAGAAAAATGCATATAGTAGTATAAAACCCAGCCACTCCAACATAGAAGAATTGGACCGTCTACTAGTAACATTCAGTTCAATTTTTTTGGTGAACCCCTTTGTCAACATGCACTAGTTTAACTAGCTCATCACAGCACAACTAGTGCTACCTTATTATCTTGACAGAGCACGAGCAGCTGCTACAGAGAAGATGCCGTCCCTTCTCCATCTTATTTTTGGGGAACTACAAGAGTACAGGTTCATCTGATTCTTTCGGACGCATCAAACACTAGCTCTGGAAACTAATATAAGACCGTTTAGGTCTGTTATGTTTTGTCCATCTTATAAATAGTCTTGGTTAAGTACAGGTTCCATTCCTAGAGACAGGTGGACAGGTTATCTGTTGTTCAGCAATTCTGCAAGAATTGCAACAAGGGAATTAGTTAGGGCCTAATCGGTGACAATGGAAGGCCGAACGAAAACTTCAGCATGCACCTTTCAGAAAACTCAACTGGGCATATAGCTTTCAGAAAGCTTCAGCATACACCTTTCAACAGAATTCCAAAGAACATTCCAAACAATATACCAACACATGTGCCGACGATACGTACTCATCAATACTTTGAGGTGAGCACACTCTTGTTCCTACCACAAGAGCTGAGGCCAGTCCACATTCTATTTTATCTTCTTTCTCACGTTCATTTCTGTGAAGTCTGATCACTCGTTCACGCATTGCCAGACGGTTTGCTGTCATGGTACGTTCGTATCGCCGCCTGGTGGAGCACGTAACCGGCAATGGTCGGAGCATTTGAATTACTCGCACCATGTAACTGGGGCAGATCGATATGCCTAACCGAGGCTTAACTTAGCTGGGTTTGGCCTCAGCAGTGACCTGTACAGTGTAGTTAATTGCTTGTTTGTATTTTTCTTAACTGAAAGGGAGACCGACCCCAGACTGATGTGTCAAACAATGACAATGACTTGGGTAACTGGACATATACCTTTCAGAAAGCTTCAGCAAACACCTTTCAGCAGAATTCCAAAGAACACAGGTGACACTTGGTGGTGCAATCATGGGTTGATAAGGGAAGAAGGCAGGGCCTATGCAAAATGTATGCACTGACCAGCTAGTCCACTTGGCATCCACTTGGCAAGCTGTGATTGGCCTAGGACCAAACTTGCACCTCCATGACAAGTTCAGGGATGAAATAATCTGCTTTTGCAAGTACAAGGACCAAACCATCACATGTTGTGCAAGTTCAGGGACCTGCAGTGCTATTAGGGATGGCACCCGCAGGGTTTGGGTACGGGTTGAGCCACTCCATACCCTTGCCCATCCCCTCTAAGCTTACCCATCACCCTTACCCATACCCACAATGGGTATACTTTTTTCCCATACCGTTACACGACAGGTAGATGGGTACCGTGGGTAAATTACCCATGTTTGCAAAGCATCGCTTTGAACAACTCATTGTCATAAAAAACAACATATAATTATAATCTATAAACAACAATAGATTATAACAATAACACATATTTTTAAACAACAACACATCATAAACAAAAATATATTTAATAAACAACATCACTTTCTCGTAAACAACAACACATCATAACATCAGCATATTGTCATATATTTTGAGTTCACAAATTCATGACAAAGTGAAGAGATAATTTCGAGTTCATATGAATTTTATATGGGTACATGGGTACGTGGGTATGGGTTGTATGATCCCATACCCGTACCCGCTTTACCCGATGGGTTTAATATTTCCCTATTTATATACCCATGGATATTTTTTTGTCCCATACCCTTACCGTAATAGGGTTTTTACCCGCAGGGTACGTGGGTAATGGGTACCCATTGCCATCCCTAAGTGCTATTACCTCTTGTGGGAGTGTGGTGTGACGTCAACATGCATGCATGTTATGGCAGCAGCCAGCTAGCACTGACCGGCCGGCTTCAACTCTGAAGCGCAAATCTCCGTATCGCCGGAGCCGATTTGGTTCTTTTCTCTCCCCCTTTGAACAGACTCTGATGGCGTCGCAGTCAAACAAACGTTCGCGAGTTTTTCCTTTCTTGGACTCATTACAGACTTCCGCAGCTAACTGGTCTTTTTTCTTCTTGAGCTGCTAGCTGTGCTTTTCGGTAGGACTAGCAAAAGGGCCTGTGCGTTGCAACGGGAAAAAAGAATACCAGACGCTCTTAATTTACAAAAAATGGTCTATAATTTGAGTATTTGTAGCTACAGCCCAAACAAAGATGGTCTTTGCCTACAAAAGCACAAGTTCAAGATTTCACACGTCTTTTATTTAGGGTCGCGCTAACTGCCACACGTGTGGCAGGAAGGGAGACGCACCACACGTCTTTAATGTAAACAGATTGCCACGTCATCGCATGCATGCATGCAGAAATCTTTTCGGATTTTCAGTTTTTAAAATGTTTTATCTCTTAAACGAAAAATCCGATTGAAAATCCGTTTTCACCATTAAATTCCTCGCGATGAGATCTTCGAAACTAGATCACATGTTGATATGTTTTGATGCAATTTTTTTGGATTAAAAGTTGTCATGTCTATTGCATATGAATTGCCATGATGTTTACACTGAAGTTGCCATGATATGTTTCACCTATTTTCTTCTACATTTAAAATTAAAATTTGATATTTATAAAACGGGGAATTAAGAAACTAGACTTGCCATGAACCATAAACTAAAATTGCCATGATACATGCACGTAAAATTGCCATGATTCATACAAAAAATAATTTTCATGGTCAAAGTACTGGAGTTGTCATCATCAAAATACTAAAATTGCCATGATCTACAAACTAAAATTGCCACATGACAACTTTAGTTTAAGCCCTATGGCAACTGCAGTGTAAACATCGTGGCAACTTCTGGCAAAATTTTTTTTTCGTCGAAACATATCAATATGGTGTCTAGTTTTGAAGATCTCGTCGAGACGGATTTAATGGTGAAAACGGATTTTTAGTTCGCTTTTTTATTTAGGAGATACAACATTTTTAAGCCGAAAACCAAAAAAATTCTCATTGATGTCATCTGCTCATACATTAGCAAAACGAGTGGTGATGGGCGTGTGATGATAGTAAACGCCCACACGTGTGGGCGTTAACATTTCTGTTTATTTAAACACGGCTTGCATGTAGATTTAATACATACAAAGAAACGGGCAAGTGGTCTTCAATTTCATCTTTAATCCTGATTTTGCTAAGATGTCCATCCACAATCCGGATCAGTACCGATATGAAAGAAAGACGGATAATACATTATTGATTAAGATTGCACCCTAGATAGTACTTTTTTTAAATTGTTAACAATTAAAATAACATCATATTCAGATTCTATATATTTTTTTAATTAAATTCCACATATAACATTGTTAAAGTTGAAGTTACGGTTTAGAAGGTATGAGTATTTTAAAATAATATGTACTGCAAGTATAATGTCAGAAACATCAAGGAATTTTCTATAAAATAGCGTAACGGACTATGAATACTTATTTTCTTTATTATTTCGATACGATAGCTGGGGGCGCGGGCTATCCGACCGACGGGCACCTCGCGTGAAAAACATGCAAGACGATTACCAAGTTTTTTCTTGATAACTAGCAAAGTGGTTTGCTCTTCGCGCGGGCTAGTATTTAATAAAGTTAGTTTGAAAGAAGTAAATATTTGCCGGTTCTTTGGGCTAGTCATGAACTTGTTACTTAGGATATATAAGAGGCCCTCCTTTCATGTTTTGGGCTAATGAAAGCTATGCTGGTGTTGAGAAGTGCATCCATGAACACAGTGACATCTGCACGCACCGCATCGACGGCGCGCGTTGCCGTCGCGATTCGAATCAGCCGAGAGTGCTAGTTAGAGTATAGGTAAACGTTGGACAGCGATATGTAGCGTATATGTGTATTCGAAGCTCGGCGCCTGACAGTACGATCTGACACGCCGAGCACGCTCGCAGGCGGAAGGACGAAAAACTCTTTCCACCGGGACGAACGGCAGTACTGATCGCTGGCAAGTGGCAACGTCCTTTTCCACCACGTAGAAGCATCCTGCTGTCCTGGTCCATCGCCGCTGTGCCGAGATGTCCCGGAGCTCCTTGTCTGCTCGTCGTCTCCGGGCAACTCCAACACCGCTGCCATTGATCTTGTGCCCAAGGTGCCCCGGGACCAGGATAAGGTGGTATGTGTCCGAACAAACCGGAACCCGATATCCGGTTCTACAAATGCCCGAACCAGGCACTAAGTTGCACTGAACACTTGATCCATTGGTGAACCAGTTTTCTGTATTTGTTCATCATTCAGTTCGAAAAAAAATGCAGGACGGAAGGTGGTGTTTGCAGCTGTTGGGGCACCGGGTCGGAAGGACTGAGAGGCAGTTTGGGTCGCATCTGGCTTACATGCCTGGCAAAAAGTCATGCCTGGATGCAGCCTGGACAGTTGGAATTTTGTGCCTGGCCAGGCATAGATTGTTTGGTTCGAGACCTGGCCTGGAGTCAGGCTGCAAGTGGACACGGGCCGTCCACGGCGCCCGCATAAAAACCCACTTAATTTGTGCTCGTGGACGCCCGCGTAATCTGCGCCTTAGAATGTGGGCTAAGTGGGCTGACCCACGTTTTCCACATATGACCCACTTAATTTCTCTCTTCCGCCTTCCTCGCTCTCTTCGCATTTAACGATGCTAGGGTAAGGCACGCCGCCGCCGCTTCCCCATGGCCGCTTAGTGCTGCTGCTCACCTTCCCAATGGCCGATCTAGTGCCGCCGTCCACCTACCCCATAGAAGCCGCAACGCCCACATCCATCATCTCCATGGATGCCATAGCCGCTTTTCGACCTCCATCGCATTCGCATCAGCCGCCGCCCACCTTTCCCACAATCGCACCAGCCGGGTCCACCTCCCCACTACTGCATTTCAGCCGCCTTCCAACTCCCCCCACCGCCGACTGAGCAACCATTCACCTCCTCCATATCCGCTTCAAAGGCCGGCCGTCACCACCACCATGGTTGCCACCATGATGCTCGCAAGAAGAGACCTCCTCGCAAGAAGAAGAAGATTCTTGTTTGTCCAAGAAGAACTCGCCAAGGTAGCTATCCGTTATCCCTTAAGATCTCGCCTTGTGAGACCGGGTCAAGATGCAATCCTTTCAATCTTAATTCTACCGTGAATCTAGTGGATCTCTGTCACTCAGATTTGCTTCCAAACAAGGTGGAGCTAGGTGATAGTGGATCTACTAAGCATGGTGCTCAACTTCACCGGTCATCATCTCAACTTCTTATCCTAAATGTCATCTTTCGCCTCATTTAGTTCTCGCCCATCGATTTAAAACCACCAGTGTTGAGGCCAATTGTATGTCCTTCAAGCAGCAGGAAACCGATGATTCATTAGATGAGAGAGGTGACCATGTCTTAGATGAGTTTGGGCTTGTAGAATGCACATGTCTTAGATGAATCCATGAATATATATCGTTGATGAATTAACAAAGAGTATTCCATCTTATACATTCGAAGATAGAAATGACGCAGGCACCAAACCGGAGTAATAATAATCAAAATACTTGAAACTCTTGTCGCCGAGGAGTAGGGACGAGATGTTTCAAAGAATCAGAATGTTTTAAATATGGTGTTTAACCTTCCGAGATTAACATATGGTGTTTGTTCTACTTCTTTTGACATATCTAGTCATTTAACCTTCTCGCTGATTGCGCCGCCATCCATCATCTCCGTGGATGCCGCAGCCGCTTTCCACCTCCAACGCCGCCGCACCAACGCCGCCGCCCACTTCCCCACAATGCACTCAGCCGCCGCCGTCAACTCCTCCACGGCCGCACTAGCGCAGCTGTCCAACTCCACCACCGGGCGAGGTCAGAAGAAGCGACCGGGCATGAACTCCCAAGGTCCTGCTCCAAGAAGAAGAAGAAGATAGCTGTTGTCCATGAAGCCCCTATCGAGAATGCCGTTGAAGCCGCCCTTGCTTCGAATCGACAAGACCAAGTGCCTCAAAGGTGGCTCGAGAAAAGAAGAAGAAGTCTCTGGAGGCCTCTAAACCAGAGGAGAGGAGGGTTGTTGATGTAGATTTTGAGGGTCTCCAGCTCTTGGAGAAAAATTTGATTGAGGATGATGCTAAATTGAAGGCGGAAAATGTTCAGAAGCAAAGGAGGTTGCTGCAAAGGAAGCTAAACCTTGCAAGGTACTAACTATGGTCTACCAACAATATTAGTAGTTAATGTTTTCTCCGATATAAATCTGGTGTTTGTTCTATTTTTATTTCACATATCTAGTCATTTAACCCGCTTTGATTCTCGACCTATTATTGTTTACATTGTTCTAGAGAGCTAGTCCACGAGTTTATTCTCCAAAGATTGTGGCGAGCTCCCCAAGGGTCAATATGTTAGCAAGATCACCGCATTGAAGAGGGTGTCATCGGCGGTGAGGCACGCTCGCAAAAAGAGCAAAGTTAGCAGATCAACTAGAGACACCGAATCACAACTGACGCCGCTATGTAACACCCCTTCGCTTCAAAATCTCTCTCCGCAGCGAGAAGACCTAGTTCCCATGGTAAGATTTGCTTCCAGATATTCCTATGGTCGATCGTCGAGTAACATGAGATTCCTCTATGTTTAAACCTTTAAGGTGTTCTTTTTCATGCATGCAGGTCAAAGCGTAGACGCCGCAAGCTAACATCTCGCATTTGGGAGGAGGCCAAGCCAATCTATGATGGTCGAATGCTTGTGGAAGGCCAAAGGTAATCATTGTGAACAAATTTTTCCGCCACACGAGACAAGGGGACCAGCCACTTACGCCGGCACCAAGGTATGCCCAATGAAAATTGCTATGAATGAAATGATTGACAAGTTGGGTCCTCCCGAGGTGGTAGATCCTAATTGGAAATTTGATGCTAAAGTCTCACGGTTTGAATTAGTCAAGTTGATTGTTGTGAATGAATTGCCGCTCTCTCTCATGGAGTACAAACCATTTCGGGACTTTGTCGCTTCCTTAAACTGCGGGTTCAAAGTGCCCTCGAGAACAACTCACAAAAATGATTGCATGGGAAATTTTAAGAGAAACAGACTAAAAGTGCAACAATATTTTGAGAAGTCTAATAGTAGAGTATCTTTGACAGCAGATATGTGGATGCTCTTCTCGCAATGAAATCTGTGGTCAACAACATTCGAGAATCTGTCCAATTCAGAAAGAGTTCGCAATCAAGAGGCCAACAATTTCAAGAGATAATCAATCAAGTGGGTGTTGTTTTGTTAGGCAGCCTTCTCAGATGTACAAACTCGTTGAATTCCACATATTTGATGCTTGAATCAGCTATACCATTTAGAAGTGCATTTGATGCCTTAGGGCAGCAAGACAAGGAGTACGAAGTTTTGTCCAACACCTATTGAAGGGAAAATGGCTGAATCTGCATGCAAATTGCTAAAAGGATTTTACACAAAGAACCAAACTTCTCTCGATCTAAGTATCCCACTAGTCATCTCTACTTCCCCAGCTATGTAAGATTAAGAAGATCTTGAAGAGAGAGTCATCAAGTAAGAACACCATCATTGCGCATATGGTGCAGCAAATGGAAATAAAGTTAGAGAAGTATTGGAAGGAGTCCTACAAGTCGATTTGTGTTCCGGTTGTATTTGATCCAAGGTTTAAGTTTGATCTACTTGAATATATGTTAAAAGACTTTGGAAGTGAAATTGAAGCCAATAAATGGATGCTTAAATTAAAGAAAGCAATCCAAAAGCTTTTCGATCAGTACTCTCTAGAGATTCCTGTTCATCACCAACAAGAAGATTGTGGGAGTCCTGGTGCCGAGGAGGATGAAGAAGACGATGATCCACTTGCAGAGTGGGATCATTATATCCGTTGCAAAAAAGGACAAGCAAATAATGAGCTGGCCCTGGAGAGAGCTTACCAGGCCAGGCCGTTGATTTGAGAGCTGGCCCACAGAAGAAACGACAAACTGCAGCAGCATTAGGGCCAGGCAGCTGTGATTGACATACCCAGGCAACCAATTTCTAACGCCTGGGCCAGGCTAAGCCAAGTGCCTGGGGCATGCGCCAGGCTAAACAAGGCATCAGGCTCACCAGGCCAGGCCAGCCGTTACTTCTCTGGACTTCAACCAAACATTGTCCAGGCAATTTTCAGGCAGGCCCCAGGCCAAACGTGAGAGAACGTGGACACCAACCAAACTGCCCCTGAATCGCGCATGATTCGACAGTGCGCGCCCCGTCGCCGGCGCCTGCCGACGCCGCACCTCCGCCCCTAGAACTGAACGCACCGGAGAACTCGATATCAGACAAGGCGCCAACCTGGCCCAGAAGCGCCCGGCCCTGATCCAACAGCCTCATCTCTGGCGAGTCCACGCCTATGACCGAATCGGCCACGGCCGGACCGGCGGCGCCCAAAACGTACGCCACCTCGCGCACCATTGAATCGGTTGTCGCCCCCGTCGATCTGTAGTACCAGCGCGCGGAGCAAGCTCGTAAGCCCTAGAGTCAACGAAGAACAAGGATAGAAGCAGAATTTAACTCACCCAGAGGCCAACGCCGGCGTCGTCGCTCCGGGGATCGCCATGATTAGATCCAGACAGACCTCGAGCGCCCAATTTGTTGCCGGTTTAGTGTGGTCTTTGCCCCCAATCGAAAAATGGGAATTGATATGAGACACAGGAGCAGGACAGGGGTACAACCGTCGTACTCGTACAGCCCCCCAGACTGCGTCGTCCAGACAATTTTAGAGAAAGCAGGGCCCGCGGAGTAAAGAAAATGCACGCTCTGCGCGACAGGTCTCCTCTGCGTCAGATGTGCACCCCACAAGGACAAGGGTATTCAATTTCAAAAAAATAAGGACAAGGGTAATCACATGTATCGACCGATGTATGTCGACTTTCCTCGTTTGAACGAACTTTAGCGCACTGATCACCTCGCCTGGACGACCGGTTGGATAGTTGCGATCAGCTGCCGCTGCGTCCAGGACATCCGCTCTCTGCTGGTGTTAGGGCCAGTTCTTTTGGGTGATTCTACTGTATCGCTTTTTTTCAGTTCTTCCTGCATCACCACTTATATGTTTTTTACAATCCTAACCAATTAGATTTTAACTAGATAGGATTGTAAAAAAAATATGGAGTGGCGATTCTTATGTTTTTAAGGTGCGATTCAGGAGAATCACAAAAGAACTAGCCCTTAATCTTTTTTAGTGCTAGACATGCTTGAATATGTGGGTTTGACTTTTTTCGGGGGGATCTATGGGTTTGCCTGATGCGGGCGCATTGTTGTGTTCGTGGTGTGGGACGGCTTGACTGGCCCAATAGTGCCACATTAAATGTTTTTAGTCTTAGTGTACATATTATTTACCATAGAAGTTTCATATGTATCGTAGTTGAGTCTAAGCATCTGTATTTTTAATGCTAAATATTTTTTCTGTTCATATTTATATATACATACATCAACACTGATTTTTTAAATTTGCAGCGCCAAAAATTATACTCTCACTGTTTTTATCAAATAGTGTTGGCGTCTGCCAAATTGGTACTCCAGCTACAAGTTGCTATTGCTGACGTTGCCAATACTACCCACACCACTACTATGTGGCCCAGTTGTCGTGGCCAGTTGCAGTATATTGCTGTCGTGCGATTTATAAACACGCCATAGATACTTAACTTTGTGTTGTCGTGTCTTCGTCTCTAACGCCAAAGACTAAGTTGTGCCTATTCTCACATCGATCCAAGGGTCGGACTATTTCGTTATTGTAATTTGTTACCCCGACCTATATAGGCGCCGACGCGCAGACCACCATAGAAACCTCCGACCCACTTCAACCCAACCCGCTTTCTTCACGGAGGCGCTGCTGTTGATGAAGCGAAGCGACGGCGGCATGAGCGAGGGAGCCCGCAAGGGCGTTGCGGATCGCCGGCGACGGATCCGCCGCTGCCTCTCGCCTCCTTCCGTCGCCGGATCCATCGACGGGTCCGTGATCCCCGCCTCCCCGCCTCCTCCGTCGCCGGATCCATCGACAGGCTGTGGTCCCTGCCTCTCGCCTCCTCCGTCAGCGGATCCATCGACGGGCCGCCATCCCCGCCTCTCGCCTCCCTCCGTCGCCGGATCCAACGACGGGCTGCCATCCCCGCCCTCGCCTCCCTCCTCCGCCGCCGGGCTCCTTCTCCGGCAAGGATCTCGCAAGGTGCAGCCTCGACCTCTTCGCCAGACGCCCACCACAAGTGAGCCGATCAATGGCGCCGCCCCAAGAACATGCTAGTACGCCGCCCACTAGAGAAAGAAGAAGAAGTCACCCACTGGAGGTAATGTCCGCTTCTCACGCTTGTGTCACCATCGCTCATTAGTCCTACTATGAAGAAGAACTCGATAGTACATTGCAAATGCTTGATCGCCCATTACACCCCTACCACTTGATGCACAATTTGATGTCGAGGTTACTCACAAGATTTCTAATATGCTAGCTTCAGCTCAAAGCCAAAAAACATAAACTTATGCATCACCAAGTAGCTACTAGGCTTTATATAAGGTTCAACTATCGCAAATTGTATGATGTTATTTCTAATAGTACATGCCGTAGTAGTTGCATCACTCAACTAGTGAAAGAATGTTGTTGAAAAAATATACACTTGTTACACAAGAAGTTCAATGATACATAAACTAGAGTACTTCAAGTGTAGTTGCATAAGTTATAGATGAACAAAAGAGAAGACATGCATCGCTTTTATATATATCCATACATATCAAGTTCAATGTTCAGTTTACAAGCAAGTTAAAAGACAAGACAACAAGACATCATTGTTGAACATGTACGATCATCGCTCAAATGAAAACGAAATCGATACAAAATAGAGAACAAAGTTTAAATAACGCCACGATGCAAGTTCAACTTGTACATTGCCTTCAAGGCATGACATGTTACCCATAGCATGTATACAGAAAAATGCGATAAGATTAATCCCAAAACTGTTGAATGTCATTGCGTACATGCAAGGAGGCACACGCAGGAGAATTTGATGAGCCAAGTGATATGGGGCATCACCGGTTGGGTAACACCGTAAATACCACCGGATACTTCAACAATACAGCAGATTTCAAGATACATCGAATCATCGGAAGCACGACAAGTTCTTCTATGCAAAGAAACACCAATATCCGAATACAAGCTTTGTCACCGCTGGGTTGCAACAAGGCTAACAATATCCCCAACAACAAATGTTTTCCTTCCTAGCGCATGCGTAAAGCCAAGGACAGAAGCCGTGGATGGGTTGCAACAAGGCTTCCACCACCGCTCCACAACATCAATAATCAGGCCGCAAAAGCGGTTATGACGGGAAGACCTGTGCCAAAGAGACAGAAATTTTGGGCCTCTAGTGTTCCAGTACAAGATATGAGCCATATAGACAGGAGCAACCAAGAACGAATCTGAGGGGAGACAACAGACAATGAGAGACGGAGATCTTCACAACATTGCTCCTCCAAGAGATGCGTTGTCGCTTGTGCCAAGGGTGACACCACCCGCGCCCATACACCGTGGTGAACAAAGAACACCGGAGGCAAAGACAGAGCTATACACATGTTAGTATCCATATAGAAAAAAAACATACAAGCACAATCCATACCATTGTACTGTGACCACCCCATCTAACATTTTCATAACCGCGTTTTTGTTTGCTCACTGTTGCTTATGTTCTGCCAAGACTAGAGATGCGCTTTGAAACTTTCGAAGAAACAAAGAACTTCTACAACGTCTACGCGAAGCACGCTGGTTTTGCTGTCAGGGAAGGCCCCAAGTTTAAGACCAGAGCCTACCTTTCACTACTGGAATCAGCTACTTTGCCATCTGCTAGCTCTTTGTCGTCTGCTAGCAGACGGCAAAGAAGCTCTTTGCCATCAGCTACCCAAAAGCAGACGACAAAGATTCTTTGTCAGCCGGCTAGCGACGGCAAAGAGGGAGGGGCCCCACCGAGGAGCTGCTTAAAAATACTTAACGCTTCTCTTTGTCGCTCCGCTAGCGGACAAGAAAGAGCAAAAAGCGGACGACAAAGAGGGCGGACGACAAACATTTAACATATCTAACGGCGCCCCACCCCGCCTCTCTCTCTGCTCTCTCCCTGCCCCACACGCCGACGCCCCACCACTCACCGCCCCGGCCGCCCCACCGCCCCGCCCCACCACCCCCCGCCTGTCGCCCCACTGCCCCCGCCCGCCGCCTTGGCCTCTTGCTGCGCTTCGGCCATCGCCCATCGCTTGCCCGGCCGCCCCAGCCGCCCGCCTCCTCCTCGCCCGCCTGTCGCCATCGCCGCTCGGCCGTCGCCCCCATCGCCTCGCCTGCCGCCTGGCCCTGCCTCGCCTGCCTGCCCGCCTCGCCCCTCACGCCTCACCGCCGGCCTGGCCCGCCCGCCCGCCTCCTCCACTGCCACCTCCTCCACCGGCCCATGTGAGCTCTACCTCCTCTGTTTTTCCTTTTTTTTTCTTCTGTTTTTTAGTTTTAGGTTTATGTTTAGTTTAAATTTAGTTTTAGTTTTAGTTTTAGGTTTAGTTCTAGGTTTAGGTTTAGTTTTAGTTTAGTTTTAGGTTTAGATTTAGTTTTTTCCCTTTTTTTCTGTTTTTTTAGTTTTAGGTTTATGTTTAGTTTAGATTTAGTTTTAGTTTTAGTTTTAGTTTTAGATTTAGGTTTAGTTTTAGGTTTAGTTCAGTTTTAGGAAAGAAGAAGAAGAAGAAGAAAACAGGAGAGGAGGAGAAGAAGAAGAGGAAAAAGGAAAGGAAGAAGAAGAAGAGGAGGAGGAGAAGAAAAATGAAGACACGGTACCCCGACCCCGACCCGACACCCCGACATGACACCCCGACCCCGAGACCCCGACCCCGACACCCCGACCCCGACCCCGACCCCGACACCGACACCGACACCCCGACCCCGAGCCTGACCCGACACCCCGACCCTGACACCGACACGGCACTCGACCCGACCCGCACTCGACCCGAGACCCGATCATGAGACCACGACCCGACCCGACACCCGACCCCGACCCCGACCCCGACTCCGACCCCGACACCGACACCCCGACCCCGAGCCTGACCCGACACCCCGACCCCGACACCGACTCGGCACTTCGACCCCGACCCGACACGGCACCCGACACCGATGACGACACCCTAATTCCCCGACACCTCCCGAAAAGGTGTTCTTTGGCCTTCCAGAGGCCGACGGGTCATATATTTATGAATTATTAGTTAGGTCATATATTTTTCGATTTTGTTATGAAAACATCATATATAATTGTGTTGATCGGGTAGTTTTAAATGTGCAGTTATTTCATTGCTGTGAGGTTTGGTATTCACGACCTCGCCATGCGCTTTGATTTAGCTCGCTTCTTCGCTCGTGGGTGAGCACAAATGACATGTCCTCCTCCCCATTAATTATTTGATCTATTCCGATGAAACTTGATAGCTAGCTATATATGTGTCTTGAATCATCAAGATGCGTAATCAATATGTGTCTCCTGCTCGAAAGCGTTATAGTTATAAATATGCATGCATTTGCATATTTATAACCTTGATTCTTTGAATTGTCCAACGCTATCCATGGATTAGCTCGAGTATGTAGATTGGGTTCGTTTTCATATATGCGAGCTCGATCCGACATAAATTTTGTTGCAGCTTCTGTTGTTCTCCGGTACACATCCTCTCTCGCTTATTGCGTAGACGTATCAGAGAACAACGGGAGGTGCTGCCAAATTTTTGCGCCGGAACCGAGCATAGCATGGGAAAATGAACCCAATCTACACATACACGGGTGGGATTAGGACCTATCATTACCTATTAGAGTGTAGGTTGCATGGACGTAATAAAATTGACAAAGTAGATCAACCGATGAATATATACATGGTGAATTACATATATAATTGTTGTGTGTCCAGAGCTCAAAGTCAAGATGAGTGATCGTATGTGGATGTATACCGTCACACCGGTCGTAACAAATGGAGCGCTGAATGGTTCACAAAACCAAGGGTTTGTGCAAGCCGATTTGCAAATGGCCGAAGAAAACCTGGTGCCCCTGCTTACTTGCAAGCGGCAATTGGGAAAAGAGGACAGAGGCTGAAATGGGCAAACACCGCAGAAGAGTGGTTTTACGCCCGATTATACGGTGTGGACATTTCATGGTGAGTCTGCCTAACGTGACCGAAGCTGAGGTGGATCATCGCCGCACCGACGAGCATGGTACCGGATGGAAAACATGGTGCAAGACTATGATGATGCCCGGATTCGGACGAGGAGATGGAGGAATCTGCAAAGGCCTTCAATGAAATGTTGAGTCTTCAAACGTCCGCTTCCACGAGCACACCGAGCTTTGTCATTGGATGCCATCTCACAAGTAATGGCTCAAGGCTCAGCTCAACTTGGGCAGAGAATGCTATGACGGAATTATGACAGATTTGGACGCTTACCCAAAGGCCATGTAATGCCCGCAAACCTGTATCACCGGATAAAATCCTCCGGCAATCAAGATGCCCTATGAGAAGATACATGCCCGTGAGAAAGGATGTGCCTTATTTAGGCTTGACTATGCGGACTTGAACTATTGTCCCATTTGCAAGTCTTCCGTATATTGTGGTAGACAATAGTATGGGTGAGAAGACATGCACTAAAATCCCGTTAGTGTTCTTCGGTATATGCCAATCGTATCAAGACTTCAACGCCTTTTCATGGTCAAGAGACGGCCGACGGATGACATGGCACAAAACAGCAAAAGAACCGAACTAGATACGATGGGAATCGATGATGGTACACACATCGGATGGTGTTGCGTGGAAAAGTTTGATGAATTACATGTCGACAAAGCGGCAGATCCGAGGCATCCTCGAGTCGGCATCAAGACGGATGGGTTCAGTGTGTTTGGTATGACGGCAGCCCAATACAGCTTGTTGGTCTGATTTGTCTTTCCACCAATCTCCCCGGACAGATTATGCAAAGAAAGAACATTTTCCCGACGCTGATAATTCCAGGCCCAACTATCCGGGAAAAATATGAATGTGTACATGCAGCCGCTTAAGGACGAATTGCAAGAAGCCCGGATAATGGGTTCAAGACATACGACGCCTATAGCAAACGGAACTTCATAATGCGGTTCCGTACATGTACTCGACGATGACTTGCCGGGCGATGCGCTTATTCGCTGGCTGGTGTGTGCATGGAAGGTTCCCTGTGCCCCACATGCAAGGGAGCTCTTGAGTTTCATATTTGTGCCGGTCGCAAGTTTTCTTGCTTCGACATGCATAGACAGTTCCTCGGATCCTCGCCATAAGTTCAGAAAGACAAGAAGAACTTCATCGAGGTAGAGTTGTCAAAACTCGCACCACCTACATTGGCAGGCCAATGCACTCGGATCGCTTAAACGCCTCGAGCCGATCCACAGCGCCCGTGGTACTTCAAGGGGTATAATACTAGCACGCGTGGCTCACAAAACATGCTTATGGGATCTGCCTTACTTCAAAGACCTCCTTTGCCCACACAACATTGACGTGATGCACACCGAGAAGAATATCGCCGAGGCACTTTTTGGTACATTGTTCGCATAGATGGGAAGTCAAAGGATAATACTAAGGCTAGAGTCGATCCGAGGCGCTATGTGATAGGCCGTTACAAAACATGAAAGAACCGAAGGAAAGCAGAATTGGACGAAGCCAAAGGCATGGTTCAATCTTGGAAGGCCAGCTATGAGGGAAATTATCTTGTGGGTGCAACAACAGTTGATGTTCCCGATGGGTATGCAAATAATCTAAAGAGGGGAGCGAATCTTGATAAATTGAAGATATTTGGTCTCAAGAGTCATGATTCACACATATGGATTGAGCGGTAATGCCGGTGATGTTATGTGGCTTCATCCCCGAGGATGAATGGCTAGTATCGGCAGAACTCAGCTATTTCTTCCGTGTTCTTTGTGCGAAAGAATTATCGCTCGCGTGTATAGAAGAAATGGAAGAGTTGGCGCCGGAGTTGATCTGCAAGTTAGAGAAGATCTTTCCATCGGGCTTCTTTAATCCAATGCAGCATTTGATTTTGCATCTCCGACCGAGGCAAGATTGGGAGGGCCTGCAAAATCGCTGGTGCTACCTAACCGAGAGGATGCGTAAGACGCTCGAGAAAAATGTAAAATAAACGAGAATTGAAGCATCGATGGCTGAGGAATTCATCACAGAGGAGGTGGCAAACTTCGTAATAGCACACTACGAAGCCAAAAATCGCTATTTGCATAATCCAAGCCTCGTACAATGTCGACGACCCTAAAAGGGTGGATCCAACCTCAGCCTATTCAAAGGGAATCTCGCACCAGCTAGTGTTTCACATCCAAGATCTTTGGATAACGAAGAATGGCGGACCATTTCGTTGTATATCTTCAACAACCCGATAGAAGTGCGGCCGTACATCGAGTAAGTTCTCGTACATTGTTTCGCAACTTCTATTTCCTTTGAACTGCTCTTATTCTCGGATATGTCATACGGTCGATACGCCGCCATATTCTCGTATGGAGCGGAGATCCAAAAGGATTCCGTCAAGAGTATGAACTTCTCGCAGCAAGGAGGCGGCTATCCCGGTTTCATCTCTTGGTTCAAACAAACGGTAATTTCTATTAGACAATTTCATTTCATTCGCTAATTTGTGCGTAATGCAACAATCCTTTCATATTAAACTTGTAGGCTAATTCAGAGTCTATGGACGCCTAATTGAGACAAGTCGCTAATGGTTTTGACTATAAGGTCCGCTTCATTTGACAAGTACGACATCAACGGGTATCTCTTTCGCACTCTATGGCAAAGAGCAACCTATGGCCAATCGAAAGTCTACAAATTGTTGTGTATCCGCTATCGCGAAGGAGGTACCGAGTATTATGGTAGAGTTGAAGCAATTTATGAACTTGTTCTATGGTGAAAACCCACCAATGTCGTAGTCTTCAAATGTTATTGGTTTCACCAAGGAGACTAGAAGGACTCATGAACATATAGGGCTAGTTGAAATCAACCAAAGCACCCATTTAGATGTTCCCGATGTCTATATTACGGCTCAACAAAGCACCCAAGTATTCTATCTACCGTGGGCCCGCCAAACTAATCCAAATCTGAAAGGTTGGGATGTCATTTATGAAGTGCCGCCATGTGCTAGACTTTCTCCCCAAAGGAAGAGGATTATGAATCTCACATTAACCCAGACACATATGAAGGAGAATTCTTCCAAGAGACACGTCTTTCCAAAAAGCGTTTCAAGAAATGCTATACTTCACCCCAAAACATTGAAGTAGGCAGCGACAGTGAATCCGACATCACCCCAGAGGAGGAACAAGAAGAGCCGGAACAAGAAGAGGTTATCTGCGGATGACTGTCAATGCTTGACCGACACGCCAAGGTGGCCTTGCACATGTTGATGCCAATGAACCCTATGAGCCCATCATTGATTATAGTGATGATGATGATTATGCATTTATTGATGATACCGATCGAGATTATTAGTAATGTCGTATTCAATTTTTTATGTTGTACTTGATGATGATACACTTAAGTGATATACATATTATTATTCATGTCGGTACTTTTTTTTATGTTGTACTAATTTCGCTTATTCTTTGTCATGGCAGGTGTTGAAAGATGGTGGGCGCTGGTCGGGAGCGCGCCGAGGCCCCTTCTTCGCTTGGCGCTGGTGCGAGGTCTTCCATTCCACACCCACCTCTCCGCCGAGCATTGCTGGACAAGATGGCGACACCGCTGGCCCTTCTTCGCCGACCGGTGCCCAGCAGGGACGAGGTAAGAAGAAGAGAGGAGGTGGAGCACGTGGTCGCTGGATAGGAGGTAGGGTGACTTTACGACGCCTTTCTCGCCGGGCGCCTCTAGCTGTTTCACCCGAGCACGTGATCGCTAGGGTGGACTCTGCCTCGAGGAGGAGGCTACACGGACTCCGGTCCACGAGCCTCCGTCCACGGGTCTTCGCCCACGAGCCTCGGGTCGACGGCCTTCGCCCACGAGAGTTGGGCCCACGAGACCCCGGAGGAGCACACGCCCTGGATGGGGTACTTGGTCGCGTCACCGAGGAGCCGAGTGGCTATGTTGATGATGGCGGGAGCCACTAATTTTGAGGAGGAGGGGAGGAGGGGGCAACGCCTACCAGCAGTGGTGCTACACGGCCCCCGTCCGTGCGGTGACCCGTGAGCAGAGGTGGTTGATTTTCCCGATGGGGAGAGGTAAGTGCATTTAATCTTTTGTACCTTCCGTGATTCACGCTTTCTTCAAATAACTAATGCGTTGGCCTTGTCATGTCTGCAGGGGTTGGGACCACCATGAAAGTGTCCGCCGCCCAACTCCGCCTTGGAGTTCTGATTCGCAAAACTTTCCGGGTTTGTCATGTTGTCCGTGAGGGTCGGCTTCAGAGGTTGGATTGAGTTGGGAACACTACTTGCTGCTGCCCCGCCGGGTGAGATTATCGACGTGATCTTGTGCAAGACGAGGGCGACGTGGTGATCGTAAAGTTCGGTAATTTCTCCTTTACACAATTAAAAATCCTCAACTAGCTAGTTATTAATTGTACTAATCAATATTGTCTCATTTGATTGCGACATTCTACAGTGTGTGAGGAGGGATACGAGGAGGAGGCGGCAGATGTTATCCACAAGGAGTGCAAGCGCCTACTTCGTAACTTACGCATGAGGCTCGGTGTGACTGTTCGAGACTACTACGCCGGGCGTGGTTTCAAGAAGCCCAAGCAGGAGTGCCGCGATAAGTTCTTGAGTAAGGAGCAGACATGAAGGTAATTTTAAGGCCTTGTACTTACTTCCTTCATTTAGTAATTCATAGTCAGAAGCGCTGAAGTTTCTATTTGCTAACTTAGGCCCCTCCGAGATGGTGTGCGGATCGGATGGATTGTTGGGAGGTGTTGGTCAATGCGTGGTGCTCAAAAGAATGGCGGCCACCCACAACGAGGCCAAGGACAAACGTGCCTAAATGGAAGGTGTGCCACACCACCAAGGCAGCTCCAACTTATTTCAAGACGGGCGGAACTGGTATGTGGTTTGCTTCATGATTCATGCAATTCATTCATCATGCTAGCTTTAGCCCTTTAATTACTAATTTACTTTGTTTCTCTCTTTCGTGCACGCCACAATAAGGCGGATAAGGTGCCGAGGTGTACGACCTGTATGCCATGGCCCACACCGCCCTTACAAGAAAGTCAAGGCATTCTCTGCGTCGACCTCGATGATCCAAAGAACTTCACCAACATCTCCGCCCACGACAAGCTCGTGCAATATAGAGATCTGGAAGGCGAGGAAAGGGGAGGACTTTAACCCGAGCTGTGGTCCCATTGATACAGAGTTGTTGATGATATCTCGGTGACGGAGGTCCCATGGCTCCATAGCCATGGGAGATGGACTTATCCATTGTCCTAGCACTCTCCCGGAGATCAAGGCCAATGAGCTCCGCCTCCGAGATAAGGCCTCGTGAACGGCCATCCAACTCGCCTTCAAGGTTAGTTATACGTACTCAGCTATCTTTCTCCATTACATTTTGTGCGCTTCCATCAATGATTACAAATGGTCATGTGAGTGGTGTTGCAGGCTGCTATACAGAGAGAGAGATAGAACGGAGAAACTTTCAAGTGAGGCGGCGGAGAGGCAGCGGAGTTGGAGGAGAGGACGACAAAGATGTTGGAGGAGGAGAGGGCATGAATGACATGCGTGCAAGGGCCATGTACGAGCTCCTTGTGGTAAGTTTCTTCTGCAGATTACTTGCTAGTCTTAACATTTGAGTCTCATTACTAACTAGTATGACTCTCTAGAAAACCAAATGTGCAATCTGTGTGCGAGAAGTCCGGTCGACCGCTCCGCCGATGCTGTGATTGCTCCCTGGAGCACGGTGAGTTTAATTTGAATGGACATTACTTGCTAGTCTTAACATTTGAGTGTCATAATGCTAACGAGACATTGAAATGATCTTGGTGCAGCTTAACTACGTAAACGCATCGCATGATCCTTCTCCACCACCGCACGAGCCAGCCCGCCCTACACCTCCCCGATCACTAGTAAGTTTCTCTACACTTAGACTTAGCTTTATTTCCTCCAATATGCTTACCATAATGACCTAGAGTTAGCTTCTTTTCCTTCAAATGACTTAATAAGCTTACTTATGTCAAAATTGCATAATTAGCTTAGTTAGCTCATAAACCATCCATTTTACCTAAGTTAGCTCTAAAATGACTCATTTTACCTTAGTTAGCTTACAAGTGATCCAATTCATCCAAGTTAGCTCTAAATGACCCATTTTACGAGATTAGCTCCTAAATGATCCATTTTACCCACGTTAGCTTTAAATGACCCATTTCACCTAGGTTAGCTCCAAAATGACCCATTTCACCTAAGTTAGCTAAAAACCATCCATTTCACCTTAGTTAGCTAAAAAACGTGGCATTTCACTTTAGTTAGCTCATAAACGACCCATTTCAACTAAGTTAGCTCCAAAATGATCCATTTCACCTAGGTTAGCTCATAAATGATGCATTTGACCTAGGTTAGCTCATAAACGACCTATTTCACCTAGGTTAGCTCATAAACCACCCATTTCACCTAGGTTAGCTCATAAACCACCTATTTCACCTAGGTTAGCTCATAAACCACCCATTTCACCTAGGTTAGCTCATAAACCATCCATTTCACCTAACTTAGCTCATAAACAATCCATTTCACCTAACTTAGCTCATAAACCATCCATTTCAACTAATTTAGCTCATAAATGATCCAGTTCACCTAAGTTAGCTAATAAATGGCATATACTTCTTCTTCTAGTCTTCTTCTTCTTCTTCTATTCTTTTTCTAACTTTCTTATTTGTCATTTTGCAGGTTTCATTCACTTCACTAAGCTAGCATCCTATGATGGATTGCTTGTTTTTTCCTTTGATGCACTTCTTGTATTCTCGCTTCGCTGCTATGATGAAACTAGATTGCTATGATGAAACTTTGCATATTGTAATATGTATGGATTGATGGGACTATGTGCAACCTACTATGTATGTATGGATGGATATATATGTGTCGGATATTTATTATGTTCGATATATATGTGCTGGATATTTATGTGATGGATATATATGTGTTGTGATATATTTGCTGTGATAATTGTTGGATATAAGAAAACAGAATAAAAAGAGGCAAGATAGCTTTTGTCGTCTCATGGCAGACGGCAAAGACCCCTTTGTCGTCGGTGGCGACGGCAAAGGGGACACATGGCGGCCACCTATGCTTCCTCGTAGATGAGCCATTTGGCAATTTGCCTACCGTGGCGGACGACAAAGTTAAGCGATGGCAAAGACTTTGCTTTTGCCGTCCGCCGTGGTCGACAAAGAAAACACAGCTGGCGCCGACGCATTGTCGACGCCAATCGGCGGACGGCAAAGAGGCGCTAAATTTGTCGTCTCATTGGTCGACGGCAAAGGCCGCCGTTAGTCGCTTAATGGACTAACGCTGGCGGACGCCCAAGATTTTGCCACTACCCTCTTGCCGTCCGCCGCCGTAGGCAAAGCACTCTTTGCCGTCCGCCATAAAAGCGAGACGGCAAAGGGCCTGCTTGCCGACCTGTTTTTGCTGCCATCTGCTTGCCGCCCGCCGACGCAAAAGTTTTGCCATCCGCCGTCCATGGCTTTGCCGTCGCCGTGGCGTATGGAAAAGTAGCTGATTCTTGTAGTGTTTATTGCACGCTATGGAGTCTATGAATCAAGGTGTCTCAAGTAAATAGACAATGGAACAAAACGACACCAGACTAATCATGGGCTAAAATGAGGTCAAGAAGGAAAAGGATGGAACATTTGTCGTAAAAGAGATAGTCTGGGAACACAACCACATGCTACAGCTCACTCTGCAAATGCTTTTCTACTTGCACTCCCACAAAAACTTTGACAAAACAATCTTGGAGTACGTCAAGTACCTGCAGTTCAAAGGCATTGAACACGCGCAAATCATGAGCATACTGGGCGGTGATGACCCTGGTAGCTACTTCCTCGAAATGAATGCCAAAGACCTGATTAACCTGTAAGTACAAACTTGTTCTCCTCCCATAAACCGCCTCCGTCTTTTTTCCTCTGTCAGTACAAACATATTACTCAACGCATGACCTGACGCCAGTTCAACATGCATTTTTGAAAGAACTTTTAATATGCAGGAAAGCAAAGAATTCAAGGATGGATGATGTGGACGATGTCCTAAAGACGTCAACTTCTTTAGGGAGATGAAAGCTATAAATAGGGAATTCTTCTGTGACATGCAACTCGATGAGTCTGACAGAGTTAAGAACATATTCTGGGCGAATGCTAGCTGCCGAGGGGCCTATCAGGACTTTGGTGACTGCGTAACATTTGACACCACATATAAGACCAACAAGTACCATATGCCACTTGTGGTGTTTGTCGGTACTAACAACCACTTACATACTACATTCTTTGGTTTCGCCCTGATAAGAGATGAGGATGCAGATTCATTCAGATGGCTGTTCAAAACATTTTTAAGGTGCATGAGAGGGAAGGCTCCTACATACATCCTCACAGGTACAACCGCCAAAACCACCCCAACCACCACCCCCTCCCCAAAAAAATAAAAGGAAAATAACACAGTAAAAATGTTGTGTCAGTTCTGTTTGTATATATGCACCACCATCTGCTGACCACTCCACGATCTTTTCTCATTACTGCACTAAAGGTCCGACAATGGCCTCGGCGATCCCAGATGCTTTCAAGAACACAGGCTCGGCCTCGCTGGATGGGGAGGGGGTCCCACCCTCCCTCCCGGCTCGGCCTCGAGCTAACGCGGCAAGGCGCTGCTTGACACGCGCAGTGCGGTTATTCTGTCCCCCCCCCCACATGCACCCACGCACCCCTAAAGATAGATAATGGGGGCAAGTCATGTTACAGATTGCGTCAAGATGCGACGCCAAGCACGCCGCCGCCGCATCAGCACGGCTCGCCTCGGCTTGGCTCGCCGAGAAGGGGAGGGGGTCCCTCCCCGGCTCGCCTCGCGCTAACGCTGTAGTGCGCTGCTTGACGGGCGATTGCGGTTATTCTGTTCCCCCCACCCACATGCACCCACACAACCCTAAAGATAGATAATGGGGGCAAGTCCATACAAGGAAGATGTGTCAGTACAACTATGCACCGAGGGGCAGTTCTGTTATTCTGTCCCCGCCCCCACATGCACCCACACACCCATAAAGATTAGATAATGGGGCAAGTCATGTTACGGACTCGCCTCCGCACGCGACGCCGTGGCACGCCGCATCATCGCCTGCTACGGCTCGTTTCTGGCTCGGCCTCGCCGGGATGGGGGGCTTGCCTCGCGCTTAACGCCGCAAAGGCGCTGCTTGACAAAGCGCAGGCGGTTATTCTGCCCCCCCACACACACCCCTAAAGATAGATAATGGGGGCAAGTCATCTTACGGACTCACCTCCGCATGCGACGCCGCTGCACGCCGTGTCGCCGTCACACGGCTCGCTCGCTTGGCTCGCCGGATGGGGGAGGGGGTCCCACCCCACTCCCCGACTCGGCCTCACGCTAACGTGGCAGTGCACTCGTTTGACAGGCGCAGTGCGGTTATCCCCCCCCCCCACACACACGCACCCACACACCCCTAAAGATAGATAATGGGGCAAGTCATGTTACGGGCTCGCCTCCCAAGATGCGATGTTGCGGCACGCGCGCCGTCGCCGCTATGGTTTCGTTGTCGACTCGGCTCGCCGGATGGGGAGGGGGTCCCACCCTCCCCGACTCGCCTCGTGCTAACGCGACAAAGGTGCTCGCTTTAGCGGCCGCAGCAGTGGTTATTCTCGCCCCCCACACGCACCCACACACCCTAAGATAGATAATGGGGGCAAGTCCATACAAGGAAGATGTGTTAGTACAACTATGCCCTTTGGTGCAGTGCGGTGCAGGGGCAAGTCATGCTACGGCTCGTTCCTAGAATAAAACTAACAAGAACTAGAACAAAAAAGTATCAGTCCAAGTTACTGGTGGAGTCAAGTAATAGATTCAAACAACAAAAAAAGGAAAAATTGACCGCCCAAGGATCATAAAGTATCACCTGCCATCGGGCAAGGCTGCTATTCGTCCCCCGCCCCACACGCACTCCACACACCCCTAAAGATTAGATAATGGGGCAAGTCATGTTACGGACTCGTCAGATGCGACGCCACGCACGCACGCCGCCTCCTTCTACGACCATTCTGGCTCGGCCTCGCCGGATGGAAGTGGGGTCCCACCCTCCCCCGGCTCGTCCTCGCTTAACGCGGCAAAGGCGCCATTTGACAAAGCGCAGCGCTTATTCTGTTCCCCCACACGCACTCCACACACCCCTAAAGATAGATAATGGGGCAAGTCATGTTACGGACTCGCCCGCATGCGACGCCGCTGCACGCTGCGCCGTTGCTTGCTACGGCTCGTTCTCGCCTCGCCTCGCCGGATGGGGAGGGGGTCCCACCCTCCCACCGGCTCGGCCTCGCCGAGACGACAGCAGGCGCCATTTGATAGGCGCGTGCGGTTATTCTCCCCCACACACGCACTCCACACCCCCTAAAGATAGATAATGGGGCAAGTCATTTTACGGACTCGCCCCAAGATGCGACGCAAGGGCACGCCACGCCACCGCCGCCACGGCTCGCTCTCGACTCGGCCTCGCGCTTAACGCTGGCAAAGGCGCTGCTTGACAGCGCAGGTGGTGATTTTGTCCCCCCCCCCCACGCACCCACACACCCCTAAGATAGATAATGGGGGAAAGTCCATACAAGGAAGATGTGTCAGTACAACTATGCCCTTTGGTGCGGTGCGGGGGCAAGTCATGTTACGACTCGTTCCTAGAACAAAACTCACAAGAACTAGAACAAAAAAGTATCAGTCCAAGTTACTGGTGGAGTCAAGTACTAGATTCAAACAACAAAAAAAAGGAAAAATTGACTGCCCAAGGATCATAAAGTATCAGTCCAAGTTACTGGGGCACTGCTGTTATTCTGTCCCCCCCCCCCCACACACCCCTAAAGATTAGATAATGGGGAAAGTCATGTTACAGATTGCCTCGCGACGCGACGCCGCTGCACGCCACATCGCCGCCGCCACGGCTCGCTCGCTCGCCTCACGCCGGATGGGGTAGGGGGGTCCCACCCTCCCCCGCGGCTCGTCCTCGCGCTAACGCGGTAGTGCGCTCGTTGGACAGGCGCAGTGCGGTTATTCTGTCATCCCCCCACACACGCACCCACACACCCCTAAAGATAGATAATGGGGGCAAGTCATAACATGGATTGCTCCGCATGACGCCGCGCACGCCGCGCCGCCGCCGCCACGCCTGCCTCGCTCACGTCGGGATGGGGGGGGGGTCCCGAGCCCCCCTCCCGGCTTGGCCTCGCTAATGCGGCAATGCGCTTGTTTGTCGCGAGTGCGGTTATTCTGCCCCCCACACACGCACTCCACACACCCCTAAAGATAGATAACGGAGCAAGTCATAAAGAGGACTCGCCCGCATGCGACACCGCTGCACGCCGCCGCCGCCGTCACACGGCTTGCTTGGCTCGGCTCGCCGGGATGGGGGAGGGGTCCTCCCCCCCCCCGCCTCGCCTCGCTAACGCGGCAAAGGCGCTGCTTGATGACGCAGTGTGGTTATTCTGTTCCCCACACGCACTCCACACACCCCTAAGATAGATAGTGGGGCAAGTTCATACAAGGAAGATGTGTCAAGACAACTATGCACCGAGGGGGCAGCATGTTATTCTGTCCCCCCACACGCACTCCACACACCCTTAAAGATAGATAATGGGGCAAGTTATAAAGATGGACTCGCCTCCAAGATGCGACGCTGCACGCCGCCGCTGCTCAAGCACGGCTCATTCCCTGGCTCGGCCACGCCGGATGGGGAGGGGTTCCGACCCTCCCTCGCCGCCTCGCGCTAACGTGGCAAAGGCGCTGCTTGACAGAGCAGGCAGGTTATTATGTCCCCCCACACGCACTCCACACACCCCTAAGATAGATAATGGGGGCAAGTCCATACAAGGAAGATGTGTCAGTACAACTATGCCCTTTGGTGCGGTGCGGCGGCAAGTCATGTTACGGCTCATTCTAGAACAAAACTCACAAGAACTAGAACAAAAAAGCATCAGTCCAAGTTATTAGTGGAGTCAAGTACTAGATTCAAACAACAAAAAAAGGAAAAATTGACTGCCAAAGGATCATAAAGTATCAGTCCAAGTTACTGGTGGAGTCAAGTACTAGATTTAAATAACAACAAAAAAAGAAAAAAATTGACCGCCCAAGGACAGGCGCAGGCCCTGACGATGCTAGATACTTGAACTCGAGCCCGTTGGCGAGTCCCTAGTAATCCGCACAACGCAGGGCCTGCCGTCCAAGGCCCATAGGTCATGAGAGAGAGCGAGCGCCATGTATGAGTGGTCGGGTAAGTGTTTAGAGGAGTTCGACTGGTGAGCCTCGGCTGCGCTTATAAACAGGTCTAGAACCCCCTCGACTAGCAAGGTGGGACTAAACCCATAGCGCACGCGCACGCCGCGCTGCACAGCCGCGCGGATGAGCTATCTGGGCCGAAAACAACGACTCACGCAGATGGCCCAACACAGTACTTCGCCCCATTACAAAATTCCAGCCGATCACACACGACAAAAAATGCAGATAATTTAAAAAAACTCATAAGAAATAAGGTAAAAAACAAATAATGTAAAAGTTCAAACACATCTTAATAGTAAGAACTAAAAAAATGGAAATACATATATTCTTTGGAAAATTAAACGTAGAAGATTGTAAATAAAATTTCAGAAACAAATTTATAAAAAGTTCAACTACTACAATTCATAAGGTTCAAGTAAAAAAGTATCAGGCAACAAAGATTAAAATCTTTAATTTTAGAAAATACTAGAACTATCATTATTCAACTGTAAAAAGAAAAATGTGATCCAAAATTCATGTAAAAAGTAAGAAAAATGTTATACAACAAACAAATTTGATTGGTAATTGACAACCTAAAATAGTTCAAGACTATCATTAATGTAATGTAAGTTCAGCTAACTCAAACCCCAAAAAGGGTTCTAAAAACATCATCAACAGATAGTTCCGTCTCATGAGCTATGTACATGAAAATATACCAGTCAAAACAAAGGATGCCCATCAGTTCAACTATAGAATTGTTCCAGTACTGATATAAAGAATATATAAATAAAACAGTTATACTCGAGCAAAACAAATAGGAAAATCATTACATAAGTTGTTCCAAACCATCTGATAATACAATAAATTTCAACCATCTCACATGCACAAGTTTTAAAGAAAAAATACTGCAACATAATCAACCACACACAAATCTCACAACCGGCGTCAATTGCCACATTTATACCTACAACACATAAATTCTGAACGTCAGAGAGTCATTTTCCGTGGAGAACATAACCATAACCACATCACCATCCTCAAATCCAGACTCAGCCACAAACTCCTTCCACCCAGTAATTAGGTTGATGCAACCATCAAAGTCTATGTGGTAGGCAACTTCCATCAACTGATACCCATTTTTGTCTGAAGTCTCCATCTTCAGAACACCGGAACTAGGAGCAACAATCCTGATCCTGGGTGCCATTTTCTGCAAATGGGCATGGAAGTACCAAACAAAAGTGAACATCTGACATAACTGAATTTTTACACAAATATAGGAACGGTTTGCATAACAAACTGAAAAGAAAAAATCTGAACCAAAAAAATAACACAAAAGTGACTAGTCATGTGAACTGACTAAACTAAAGAAATATACATATCAAAGTATGATGACGAATCACTCCAAAGTTTCTATCTAGCGGAGAACATAAGAAGAAATTGTTTGTTGGGTACAAAACCGCCTCAAAGCTATTTTTTCCGATCAATCTATTCTAGAGTTCATACTAAAATAACATCAAGCTATTCTTTCCGATCGATCTAATCAAGAGTTCATACTAAAATAACACCAAAGCAAATTCAAATTCATAATACTCAATCTAACACAAAGAATCTCAAAGGGTGCCCCAAGATTTCTACCGGAGAAACAAACACAAGAACGTGTATCGACCCCTATGCATAGATTACCCCAATGCCACCTCGGGAATCCGCGAGTTGAGTGCCAAAACACATATCAAGTGAATCAATATGATACCCCATTGTCACCACGAGTATCCATATGCAAGACATATATCAAGTGCTCTCAAATCCATAAAAGTATTCAATCCGATAAAATGAAATCTCAAAGGGAAAACTCAATTCATCACAAGTAGAGAGGGGAAAACACCATATGATCCGACTATATTAACAAAGCCATGATACATCAAGATCGGGACATCTCAAGAACATGAGAGAGAGAGAGAGAGAGAGAGAGAGAGAGAGAGATTAAACACATAGCTACTGGTACAAACCCTCAGCCCCGAGGGTTGACTACTCCCTCCTCATCATGGTGGCCGCCGGGATGATGAAGATGGCCACCGGTGATGATCTCCCCCTCTGGTAGGGTGCCGAAACGGGGTCTAGATTGGTTTTCGTGGATACAGAGGCTTGCAGCGGCGGAACTTCTGATCTAGAGTTACCCCGAGGGTTTTTGGAATATTTGGGAATTTATAGGGCGAAGAAGGGGTGCGGGAGGCCACCGAGGTGGGCACAACCCACCTAGGCGCACTGCCTCTCTGGCGCACACTCGGTGGGTTGTGCCCTCTGTGGCACCCCTGTGTGCTAGTCCGCCCTTTGATGTCTTCTCGTCCATCAAAATCAGCAAAAGTTTCACGGTGTTTGACTCCGCTTGATATTGATTTCATGTGTAAAAACAAGCAAAAAAAAAGAATCGCATCGGGTCAATAGGTTAGTCCCAAAAAATGATATAAAGTTGCTATAAAATGATTGTAAAACATCCAAGAATGATAATGTATTAGCATGAATACTTCATAAATTATGGATACATTGGAGTCGTATCAACCCCCCGGGTGCTTCTCCGGCCCACTCGATGTCTTCTGGTCCAATAAAAATCCACAAAAAGTTTCACTGCGTTTGGACTCCGTTTGGTATTGATTTCCCGCGACGTAAAAAACTTGCAGAAAACAGCAACTGGCACTTGGCACTATGTCAATAGTTTAGTACCAAAAATGATATAAAATGACTATAAAATGATTATAAAACATACAAGAATGATAATATAACAGCATGGAACAATCAAAAATTATAGATACGTTGGATACGTATTAGCATCCCCAAGCTTAATTCCTGCTCGTCCTCGAGTAGGTAAATGATATAAACAGAAATTTTGATGTGGAATGTTGCCTAACATGTCATCTCATATTCTTTTCTTTGTAGCATGGACATCTGGACTTTTATATGGTTCAAAGCAATAGTCTAGTTTTGACATGAGACTTAAATACTCAAGCATATCAACAAGAAACCATGTCTTTCAAAATATCAATGCTAAAATAATTTATCCCTAGCCCATCATGCTCAATCATTGATCCATTCATGAAACACACTAGCATATTAGCTATACCCAATGCTCAAGTACGATCATAGTACCCCCTAGTTGGTGCTTTATAAGAGAAGATGGAGACTCAAATTTAAAATAAAAATTGCATAAAGTAAAAGAAAGGCCCTTCGCGGAGGGAAGTAGGGATTTGTAGAGGTGCCAGAGCTCGAAGCGAAAAATTTAGAGATAAAAACATTTTGAAAGGTATACTTTTCCCACCAACGAAAACGACTTAGAGCTCCCAACACTTTCCATGCTAGATATATCATAGGCGGTTCCCAAACAAAAAATAACGTTTATTCATTTTTTAACCATACTTTCACTTTCCATGGCTAGCCGTATCCACGGTTGCCCTCCATACCAACATTTTCAAGGAATTTGACAACATAAAGTAAATTCATTTTTCATTTCGGGACTGGGCATCCCTAATACCTTTGCCTTACTCTCGTGCAATGACAAGTGAATAAACACTCATCGTGAGAATAACACATCTAGCATGGAAAATATTGGCCACCCCTCACCGCCTCGCGAGCGGTACGAGCACACAAAAGATAAATGCATTTTGAAAATTAGAGATGGCACATACAAATTTGCTTAGAACGGCAAAAGAATACCGCATATAGGTAGACATAGTGTACTCATGTGGCAAAACTAGTTTAAAGGATTTTGGATGCACAAGTAGTGATCACACTTAGTGCAAAATGAAGGCTAGCAAAAGATTGGGAAGCGACCAACCAAGAAATGAATAATCTCACAAGCGAGCATTAAGCATAATTAACACCGAATAATGCACCACAAGTAGGATGTAATTTCATTGCATGACTATCAACTTTCGTGCTTGCATAGGGAATCACAAACCTTAACACCAATATACTTACTAAAGCATAATTACTCAGCAACATGATTCACATATCACATCATCATATCTCAAAACTATTACAAGGAATCAAGTTTATTTTGTCCAATGATCTTCATGAAAGTTTTATTATATCCTTCTTGGATATCTATCACTTTGGAACTAATTTTCATGTGTTGCTTTTGATAAACTCAAACAAATATAAGTGAAGATCATGAGCATAATATTTCTTTCTCTCAAAATAATTTAAGTGAAGCAAGATAGAATTTCTTGAAAAATTTACTAACCCTCAAATAAATCTAAGTGAAGCATGAGAGCATTTCTTCAAAAATACTAAAGCACACCGTGCTCAAAAAGATATAAGTGTCGCTAGAGCAATTCCATAGCTCATAAAGATTTAATTGAAGCATATAGAGCAATTCTAACAAGTCATGGCATAATTTTGGCTCTCTCAAATAGGTGTGTCCAGAAAGGATTCAAGACTTATAACTCAAAGCAAAACAAGCAAAGACTCAAATCATACAAGACACTCCCAGCAAAACTCATAGTATGTGACGAATAAAAATATAGCTTCGAGTAAAATACCGATGGTCGTTAGAAGAAAGAGGGGATGCCACTCGGGGCATCCCCAAGCTTAGTTGCTTGCTTCTCTTTGGATAATAGCTTGGGATGCCTTGGGCATCCCCAAGCTTAGGCTCTTCTTACTCCTTATTCCTTCATCCATCATACCATCACCCAAAACTTGAAAACTTCAATCACACAAAACTCAACAAAACCTTCGTGAGATCCGTTAGTATAAGAAAACAAATCACTACTATAAGTATTGTAGCAAACCAATTCATATTTTATTCTTGCATTATATCTACTGTATTTCAACTTTTCTATGGCAAAAACTCATCAAAGAAACCCATAGAATCATCAAAACAAGCACACAACGCAAAGAAAACAGAATCTGTCAAAAACAGAATAGTGTGTAGCAATCTGGATATTTCGAATACTTATGAAGCTCCAAAAATTCTTAAAAATTAGGAAGACCTGAGAAATTTGTATATTAATATTCTGCAAAAAGAATCAGAGAAAAAGCACATTTCTGTGATTTAATGAAAGTATTTTCATAAGTGCAAAGGTTTCTGTTTTTCAGCAAGATCAAACAACTATCACCCAAGAAGATCCTAAAGGCTTTGCTTGGCACAAACACTAATTAAAACACAAAAAATACAATCATAACAGTAGCATAATTGTGCAAAAACTCAAGAACAGAAAGCAAAAAAACAAAAATAAATTTTATTCATTGGGTTTCCTCCCAATGAGCGCTATTGTTTTGCGCCCTAGCTAGGCATAAAGCAAGGATCTAAGTTTTGTCATCCGTGGTTTTGGCAAATTTTGTAAGGGTTTTCTCAAACCCGGGAAGCTCTTTGCGCTTCCCTAAATTCTCAGGAAAAGATACCATCTTGAGATCTAAAATATCCAATCGCTTATTGCAAGGAGTAATCAAAGTATTCATGCGGTTGATACTACCATTAAGATGTTTGAGAGGTTCATTATATTTTTGCAATTCAATCATATGCTTGTGCAAATCACCAAGTTTGTTCAACATTTGAACTCCCTAAGGGGTGAAAGAAAACCCCTTCTTTTGAGGTGGAACCCCCAAAATTCCTTCTAAAATTTCATAGGCAGCATTGGCATCAAGCTCGCTAAAATTTTATTTAGCAGCAAAATCTAAGAGTTGTCTATGATGCAAAGCCAATCCTATCTAAAAATTACGAAGTAAAATGTTCGCATCTCCCTTTAGGTTGCAAACACGATAAGATTTCATTAGCCTATACCAAGCATCTTTTATATTTTCTCCTTGTCGTTGCTTGAAGTATAGAACTTCAAAATCTGCTGACAAAGGAGGAGTAGGCACGCTAGCCATTACGACTAGAAAGCAAGAACAAGGATAGATTCGGCAAGGAAACGACGAACAAAAAAGAGGGCGAATAAAACGGCATTTTTTGTGAAGTGGGGGAGAGGAAAACAAGAGGCAAATGGCAAATAATGTAATTGCGAGGAGATGAGATTTGTGATTAGGAACCTGGAAGATGTTGATGATGTCTCCCCGGCAACAGCGTCAGAAATCCTTTTGATGCCTGCTTGAACTATATCGGTATTTCCCCAAAGAGGAAGGGATGATGCAGCACAACGATGGTAGGTATTTCCCTCAGTGATGACACGAAGGTTATCGAACCAGTAGGATAACCACGCAACCCTACGTGAACAACACCTGCACACAAATAACAAATACTCGCAACCCGACGTGTAAAAGGGGTTGTCAATCCCTTTCGGGCAACGGCGCAAGAAATTTGCAAACGGACGTGAGAGAGTTGTAAATATTGATAGATCGAACGCCAAATAAAATAAAGTGCAACAAGATATTTTTGTATTTTTGGTTTAATAGATCTAAAAATAAAATCAATGGAAAATAGATCGCAAAGGCAAATATAATAAAGAAGAGACCCAGGGGTCGTAGGTTTCACTAGTGGCTTCTCTCGAGAAAAATAGCAAACGATGGGTAAACAAATTACTGTTGGGCAATTGATAGAACTTCAAATAATCATAACGATATCCAGGCAATGATCATTATATAGGCATCACATCCAACATTAGTAGACCGACTCCTGCCTGCATCAACTACTATTACTCCACACATCGACCGCTATCCAACATGCATCTAGTGTATTAAGTTCATGGAAAAACAGAGTAATGCAATAAGAATGATGACATCATGTAGACAAGATATATTTATGTAGAAATAGACCCCATCTTGTTATCCTTAATAGCAACGATACATACGTGTCATTTCCCTTTCTGTCACTGGGATCAAGCACCGTAAGATCGAACCCATCAAAAGCACCTCTTCCCATTGCATGATAAATAGATCAAGTTGGCCAAACAAAACCCAAATATCGGAGAAGAAATATGAGGCTATAAGTAATCATGCATATAAGAGATTGAAGAAGAATCAAATAACTTTCATGGATAAAAAGATAGATCTGATCATAAACTCAAAGTTCATCGGATCCCAACAAACACACCGCAAAAGTTGTTAGATCATATATATCTCCAAGATACCATTGTATTGAGAATCAAAAGAGAGAGAGGAAGCCATCTAGCTACTAACTACGAACTCATAGGTCTACAAAGAACTACTCACGCATCATCGGAGAGGCACCAATGGACATGATGCACCCCTCCGAGATGGTGTCTAGATTGGATTTGGTGGTTCCGGGACTTGTGGCGGCTGGAATTAATTTTCGTCGACTCCCCTAGGGTTTCTGGAATATTGGGGTATTTATAGAGCAAAGAGGCGGTTCGGGGGGCACTCGAGGTGGGCACAACCCACCTGGCGCGCTGGGCCCCAGCGCGCCTCGATGGGTTGTGCTCCTCGAGCACCGCCAGTGCTTCTCCGCCTAATCGGATGTCTTCTGGTCCATAAAAAATCCATAAAAAGTTCTGTTGCGTTTGGACTCCGTTTGGTATTGATTTCCTGCGATGTAAAAAACATGCAAAAAAAAAACAGCAACTGGCACTTGGCACTATGTCAATAGATTTGTACCAAAAAATGATATAAAATGACTATAAAATGATTGTAAAACATCCAAGGATGATAATATAATAGCATGGAACAATAAAAATTATAGATACGTTGGAGATGTATCAATATTTTTCCCAAAGAGGAAGGATGCAGCACAACTACGGTAGGTATTTCCCTCAGTTATGAAACCAAGGTTATCGAACTAGTAGGAGAACCAAGCAATACTATGTAAACGGTACCTGCACACAAAGAACAAATACTTGCAACCCGACGTGTAAGAGAGGTTGTCAATCCCTCTCGGGTAAGCGATTGGTAAATAGATAGGTTGATAGATGCAAATAGAATAACGACAAATGAAATTCAACGAGGTAGTTTTGGGTTTTTGATAATATAGATCTGAAAATAAAAGATGCAAATAAATAAAAAGGTAAATAGCAATATAGATCTGCAAATATATGATGGGAAAATAGAACCGGGGGCTATAGATTTCACTAGTGGCTTCTCTCGAGAAAATAGCATACGGTGGGTAAACAATTTACTGTTGGGAAATTGATAGAACAACGAATAATTATGACGATATCCAGGCAATTATCATTATATAGGCATCACGTCCAAGATTAGTAGACCGACTCCAGCCTGCATCTACTACTATTACTCCACACATCAACCGCTATCTAGCATGCATCTAGTGTATTAAGTTCATGGAGAAACAGAGTAATGCAATAAGAACGATGACATGATGTAGACGAGATCTATTCCTGTAGGAGTAGCCCCCATCTTGTTATCCTTAACAGCAATGGTACATGTGTATCTTGCTACCCCTTCTGTCACTGGGAAAGAACACCGCATGATCGAACCCATCACGAAGCACCTCTTCCCATGTGTCGGGGATATACCCCGCGGTATATGACCCGGCCGGAGTTATAATCCGGCTGGGACTTGGTAAACCAGATGGTAAACCGACAGACAGTTAAACCAGATGGTAAACCGGTAGTCAGTTAAACCAGATGGTAAACCGGCGGATAGTCATAACCCAGCAGACAGAGTCGCATGGGGTTAATAATCCCAAGACGTTAAGAAGGCCATGGAGAGAAGCCCGTGAAGATAAGTCAAAATAGTTTAAGTCATAATCCGAGTTGGACTCTACATGTAACCCGCCCCTTCAACTTATATAAGGAGGGGCAGGGCACCCCAAGAGAGGGAGGTCGAATAATCTTAAGGCTAGACACAACTAGGAGAGCCGGTTTCCGGTGACTCCCTCGTGATGATAATGAGACCTAGCCACAAACATCATGTAGGTTTATTACCGGATGATGTTTCCTGGGGCCCGAAGCTGTCTAAACCCTTGTCTTGTGTTGCGTCTCTCGATTCCGATCAACCCCTCTCAAGCTACCACATAGATGCGTTGGCCTCACGACTAAGTCCTCACACTAGGACATCTGCCGTGACAATTCCATGACAGTTGGCGCCCACCATGGGGCCTGCGCACGGTGGTGTTGAGTTCTTGGAGGATCTCTCTCAGGGATCAAGAAGTGCATAGTTATACGGACGAAGAAAACTGGTTTGAAAGGATCCACCGCAGCAGCTTCGTGTTTATTGCTCCAGATTTACGATCTTCCAAATTGAAAGTTTGAGGAAGTTAGGGCGGAGTCTGTGCGTCACCACAAGTCGCCGAGGTCGAAAGAATCACCACAAGTCGCCAAGATCAAACAAGAAAATCCATCAAGCACTACAGAGGTCAGCTAAAGCTATGTCCGAGATCGATTGGTACAAAGGTTGTCCTGCGTTGGATCCGTAAAGCACCTACTCAAGGCTGCTGCTAGAAGCCTGATTGAAGGAGTCATAAAAAAAAGCTGGATTGCTCAAAGCGACGACGACCCGGAGAAGGACAAGGAATCAGACTCCGCCGTGAGTCGACGTAGCCACGAGCCGATGCCTCCGCCGTGGGTCGCCAAGCGGCCCTAAGCCGCCACCCACATCTCCCTCTCTAGCAACATCAGTTTCAGCCTGACCCGCCGAGCCTCTCCACAATTGAGGACTGGCCTCAAGTTGCCGTTTTACCTTGAGCCGCCCTTGGCCCCAGTTCTGTTGCACCGCCGATATTTACTGCCAAGTATTCCTACGCAGCACCACTGATACTGATCGATCTGGTTGAAGACTACCTCTATTTATTTGGGAGTAAACTGACCCGCTAGTCGCTTCCCAGCCAGAGGTCACCGTTCAGAGCCACTCCCTCAGACCTTCCTTCGAGTCAATTGCCGCTCCTTCGCCGCGGTCTCATCTTCACCTCTACTGCAATCAATCATCCTCTAGTCATCACGGATACAGTGAGTCACCACCAGACACCCTGCTCCGTGCCTCGTGCCGGACGTTCATCTCTTCCAAGCGGCCTCGTCGAATCACTGCTCCTGTGGCCATACCAAGCCGCCTCGTTGAGAAAGCATGTGCAGACTAGATTGAGACGAGTTGAAGTTTTCGCCTTCATACGGCACAGAAAGTCGCGAGGTCAAAGATTCTTCAGGAATTCCACTGCAAAGTTTTACAATGGCTGGATCAGACTATATGTTTTCCCATGTGCGTACAATATGGAGGGTTAAATATGTTGGGGCTCCTACTCTTTGTACCGTACAAGTTCTGCAGGAGTTAAATTGATATTGCTCTCTGAGATCAGATAAAAGACAGTACAGATTGCAGCCATGCTTCAGGTTCTAGCTCAGAGAATCAATCAAATCTACTGGAGATGGAAACTACAACCGTCATCCCACAACGCCACCTCGAGTGCAGAAGCTGTTAACCCCGGTTTGGCCTTGCCTCCGTTTCAAGTGGCCGCCTTGGGCCGCTGTGTCGAGCCGCTGCCGCTGCCGCGGCCTCACTCGTTGCCCGCGCCTTGAGCCACCAAATGCCTTCACTATTGGGGCCCTTGCCTCCGGCCGATTCACGCTGCCCGTAGCCGGTTTACGAATCGCCCCGGCCGAGTCATCTCCACCGCTACTATGACTCGCTGCATCACCAGCCCGCGATGCTGAACCGCCGCTACTATGGCTCGCCGCCTCAATCCGCCGCCTTACACCCTCGCCTTCAGTCACCGAGGGGTGCGATAGTCATGGCTTATCAAACCGCCCCCGCAGGAATCGCCGCAAATTGACTCACCTTGCACCCGTTGTCGGTGTCAAAACCGGTGGATCTCGGGTAGGGGGTCCCGAACTGTGCGTCTAAGGCGGATGGTAACAGGAGGTAGGGGACACGATGTTTACCCAGGTTCGGGCCCTCTCGATGAGGTAATACCCTACTTCCTGCTTGATTGATCTTGATGATATGAGTATTACAAGAGTTGATCTACCAAGAGATCGTAGAGGCTAAACCCTAGAAGCTAGCCTATGGTATGATTGTTGTTGTCCTACGGACTAAACCCTCCGGTTTATATAGACACTGGAGGCTGCTAGGGTTACGCAGAGTCGGTTACAAGGGAGGATATCTACATATCCGTATCGCCAAGCTTGCCTTCCACGCCAAGGAGAGTCCCATCCGGACACGGGACGAAGTCTTCAATCTTGTATCTTCATAGTCCAACAGTCCGGCTAAAGTATATAGTCCAGCCATCCGAGGACCCCCTAATCCAGGACTCCCTCAGTAGCCCCCGAACCGGGCTTCAATGGCGATGAGTCCGGCGCGCAGATTGTCTTCGGCATTGCAAGGCGGGTTCTTCTCCAAATTCTGAATACTTGTTTGAGTAGTGTCCGGCTTCCCATAAATGTTGCACTCCTTGGCTTCCACGCCTAATAATGGATATCCTCCACGCGTCGAGCGAATGCGAGAAGTCGGGGAATTTTTACAATTGCCACCCTAGCCATGTGGGTAAATCATCTATTAAAGAGACGAGGATTCTCAGATCCAGATCACACCATCCTCCCACAGCGAGTATCCATCGGAGCGCGCCCGGAAAAAATCCATTCCAACATGGCCGGTCATCGCAGCTCCTCCTCTCGCTCCCGTTGCCCTAAGCCCGGCAATTGGAAGAAGTGTTCCGTCCCCCACAGCCAATTAGCAGAGCTACAGACCCAGGGGTTTCTCCTTCCAGCGTACATGGTCCCCGTTCGAGCCGGGCTCGCCACCTATAATGGCGGGGAGCAAGCGGAAATCTTTCCCAGCCCATCCATGGTGGAGCGGGTATGCCTCGTCCCTTACTTATTAAGAGGGTTGGATGTCCAATTCATCTGTTCCTCCGCTGGCCTCGGAGTTCTATGGCCTCCAACTGCATAATTTCACTCCCCGCCCATATTACACATTGCTGGCTACGCCGCCTTTGCGAGCTGTTTTGGGCTGCGAAGCTCATTTCGAGCTATGGAAGAGGCTATTCGCCTCGCACTGCATACAAGAGGGGTCATCAGATCAAGTGGGCGGAGCCAAATATGGCGATCGCCAGACCGGATACCTGTCCGTATTATGAAGAAGACATCCGAGGACTGGCCTTCGAGTGGTTTTATATGGAGGACGCCCCTTCCGGACCCTTTTCGGATGGGCCTCCCCGAGTTCGATAACGCCTCAAGAAACGCCGCAGCGGGCGCCGGAGTCCTCGGGAGGAAGATAACGGAGAAGTCCTTACCGATGGGCCGGATAAAATGCTAGCTCAATCAGACCGACAATAATCGGGTTATGTCAATATGTATAATGCGGGGGGTACAACCACTTCAATATCGAGGACACCCCATGTGGCACTTTAACGGGGAAGATGACGCCACCCGCTACGGGCGTAAGGGACCGGACTCAGTTGCTGCTCTAGCAAGAATTCTGTCTGATTTGTACAAGGGAGAGGAAGAGGAGTTCATCTGCATTAAGCCACGGGATGGATTCTCCATGTACAACCCTCCAAGCTGGTTGAGCTGTCACTTTTTACTCCCAACCTTCCCGCATTCTTCGTCATACGTACTTACCTTGCCGTTTCATGGCAGGAACTGCGAAAAGCTGTAAGGGAGGTCCACAGCCCACCTCCACAACCGTAACACCCCGACCGGGCCCTCGATCCCGGACTCGAAGAGGATCCGAACATATTTGTGGAGCTGATCGATAGGACATTCTATCAATTGAGCTGCGATGATGCCATGGTGGCCATCATAGCCGACTATCCTGGGCTACCCCCTGCATCGCAAGTAAGTAGAACCGGAGTCCCAACTTCCAAGAAGGATCCCCTTTTCAGCAGTTCACCTGCCGTACACATATGGTGTTTTACAGGGAAGGCCCTCGGGACGCCGTGCCGAACCCGCAGTGACTCGCCAACAAGGGGCACCGAAGCCGGGTAGGCTAAAAAGGAAGGCGGTCAGGACTGAGACGCCGTCGCAGAGGTATGATACAGAACCTCGCTCCGTGGTTGTCGTCTTTTAAAATATAATAACACCCACATTTCCTAGTAGGAAAACGCTCGCCGGACTATATCCGGAGAGGTTGCCGATCACGCCTCCACCAGTCGAGCTCCATGGCCGGACATAGAGGCGGAAGCTAACATGGGGCGAACGCCGGATGCTCCTCCTATAGAGGATGCAGATAGATTATCCGCTACAAATTCCAAAGTGGAGAGCGCCATGAATCACAGGCGTCGCCAGGCCATACTCCGTGACACTTGTTTATCCCAAGAGGCGTTTGATGCCTTCAACTCAGGAGACGCGTACATCCGTGCTGCTCAAAATGGTCTTGCCAGAGCTATGGACCAAGATGTAAAGGATATACGGGTAAGAAAATCTGATGATTATATATATCAAGAGGCCCCGAGACTTGAAACAGCTTGACACAACTGATTTAAGGATCATTATTTGTGCAGGTTCTACAGAGAAGAATACCCAATTGTCTCAAGAGCCGGAAGAGTGCAAAGCCCAAAGAACAGCCGCAGCTTGCCGCTACCAAGGAGTCCAAGAAGGCCCCCTCTGGTAACACTTGTCTCTATTGCAGAGAATGACAGGTACCAGATAGTATGCGGCATGCATGCAAATCTAACAATAGATTCTGAAGATGACTCCGGAAGAGAATCCGGAGGCCGTGATAGGGAACGAGCCGCATGCCCAACGACAGCTAAAGGCTGGTGAGCGCGTGCTTACAAAGGTTAGGCAGGAGAAAAACAATCTCCAAGATGCCAATATCCAGCTGAGCATGGAACTGAAGGATGTTCGGGCCCAGCTTGCTGACTTCGTGAAGGAGAATAAGTGGCTTCGACGCGGCATTTTTGGTAAGTGCTTGAACGAACCTTTAAAATAGTTTGGCAAAGAAGCCGACTAACAGAGTTATGTCTGCAGGTATGCTGATGGGTCGTCCCGCGAAGGAGATGCCCGGGTCTGCGGGTGATCTTCTACCAGAGCTCTCACAACTACACGAACAAGTTTGGCAGGTGATGCAGGGTATTGCCCAAGCCTTGTGGCCATCTGCCTCCCCGCCAAGAGGCATGGGGGAGCTTATAGAGAAGCTCAAGGGAGCGCGGCGGCGCTTCCGACTATGAAAGATATCAGCCTGCCGATAAGGTGCAAGGGAAGCCTGGGCCATGGTGAAGACGCGATATACCAAGGCTGACCAAAACCACATGGCCGAGGTCGGACCTGTGGGGCCTGATGGGAAGGAGATCCCCGTCAGTTTGGTGTATGACCAAGTAGAATTAGCCGCAAAGTATTCCCAACAGGATTGTAGGCTAGACAGCCTGTTGGATGGTATAGAAGAAGAATTTAGTCAGTCTAAGTCACTGTATACTTCAAGTGACATATATTGTCCCTAGCCGGATTGTAAATCATTTGTCACGGCGGACCTTTTCGCTTTGACCTCTGGACCCGATAGTCCGGAGTGTATCCGAATACCCGCCAGCTATGTAAAACCGGGCACGCGTGGAAACCAAAGCGTAGGGGTCATAAGTGCTTGAATGCATAAGTACCCAACTAGCTATGTTATATTACATGGATAGTAAGAAACATCTTCCAGGAGAATAGTTCTCATAGGGTTCCTTTCCTCGGGTACGCATGCCCTAATGTGCATGTCCGAACTGTGAAAAGAGACGCAGACTATAAACATCTGGGGCATGTATTAAAATAAATAAAAGTCATCTTTTGTTCACCGACCGAGTATTCCCTTAAGAACGCTTAGCTGCTTCACCCACCGAGGTACATATCCGCTGACCCGCAAGAATAATCATGAGGTGCTCCCCTTATGCCCTAGCCGAATTAACGGGAACGTAGGGCATAAACACAAGAGCCAGGCAACCCAGCTTGGCCAAAACTTAAGTCATATCGATGCATATAATGGCGAAAGAAGGTACATGTGGAAGAATAACACATGTATGGGGCATAGAGCCCGGAGAATAGTTATATCAAGCTTCTGTATAAGAAGCCCCCAGGTATAATGAGTGCGGTTAGCGCGTCAAGATTGTGTAGTCGAGACACAATTGAGCCTTTTAAGGCCTTGAAGAAAAAGGCAAAAATAAAGAGATAAAAGACAGATAATGGATATGCAAAAAATTGACGGAGGTAGGGAGACGAACATAGAGTCCAGCACTAAGCGTAGAACCTTCGGAGTCTGGTTGCGTTCCATGGGTTTGGCTCGAGTCGATTGTCCGATGCATCCCGCAGACGGTACGCTCCACCAGTCAGAACTAGGTCAATAATGAAGGGACCTTCCCATTTGGGCTTGAGCTTGTTCTTTTTCTTCTCCGGTAGGCGTAGAACGAGTTTGCCGACATTATAGGTTTTGGCCCGTACTTCTCTGCTTTGGTACCTTCTAGCCTGTTGCTGATAGAATGCGGAGCGGGCTTTTGCCATGTCACGCTCCTCCTCCAGGGCGTCCAAACTGTCCTGACGATCAAGCTCAACCTCTTTTTCTTCATACATGCGCACTCGAGTGAGTCATGAATTATGTCGCAGGGTAGTACCACCTCTGCGCCGTACACCATAAAAAACGGTGTGTATCTGGTAGTGCGATTTGGTGTGGTCCGCAGCCCCCATAGTACGGAGTCGAGCTCCTCTACCCAATGCGTGTTTGATTCCTTTAAGGACCGCACTAATCTGGGTTCAATGCCGCTCATGATAAGACCATTTGCTCGCTCGACTTGACCGTTAGTTTGTGGATGATAGACAGAAGCATAATCGAGCTTGATGCCCATGTTGCTGCACCAAAGTTTTACCTCGCCGGCTGTGAAGTTCGAGCCGCTATCGGTGATGATGCCGTGGGGCGCCATAACAAAGTGTACAACCCCGGATATGAAGTCTATCACCGTCCGGATTCGCCGCCTTAACAGGTTTGGCTTCTATCCATTTGGTGAATTTATCCACCATGACCAGTAAGTATTTTTTCTTATGGCTTCCCTTTGAGGGGTCCGACCATATCAAGCCCCTGCACCGCAAAGGGCCAAGTAATGGGGATTGTTTGGAGAGCGGTAGGCGGCATATGGCTTTGGTTTGCAAAAGCTGGCAACCGACGCAACATTGAACAAGATCCTGCAGATCCGCTCGCCGCCGGCCAATAGAAACCTATACGGAAGGCCTTGCTTACAAGGGGTTCGGGCTGCGGCGTGGCCGCCGAGTCCAAAGATGGATTTCTGCCAAAAGTTTCCGCCCTTCTTCTTCGGAGATGCACCTTTGAAGGACTCCGGTAGTGCTTTTCTTATAAAGCTCTCCCTCGTGGACCTTGTAGGCTTTAGACCGCAGCACTATGCAGCATGCCTCATTTTGGTCCTCGGGTAATTCTTGCCTAGTTAGGTAGGCCAGGAATGGTTCTGTCCATGGGGGATGACGGCCATTATCACGTGGGCTGAAGGTGTTATTTCGGTGGCAGAGCCTCCGATTGTGTCAGAGTGTTCGGTGTCTGGTGTTGTGGCCAGGTCCGGACTATTGTTACCGGTGTCCCCTTCCCATACCATGGATGGCTTAAACAGCCTTTCCAAGAAGATGTTAGGTGGGGCAGGGTCGCGCTTAGCGCCGATACAGGCGAGGATATCCGCCGCCTGATTGTTTTCCCGAGCCACATGGTGGAATTCAAGCCCCTCGAACCGAGCTGACATTTTGAGGACGCCGTTGCGATAAGCCGCCATTTTCAGATCCTTTGCGTCAAAGTCTCCATTTATTTGAGATATTGTGAGGTTCGAGTCCCCACGCACCTCCAGGCGTTGAATGCCCATTTAAACTGCCATCCGGAGACCATGTAATAGGGCCTCGATTCGCCGCGTTGTTGAGTCTCAGATATAGTATTTGGAGTACGATTGGATCAGATCTCCGTGGGGACGCCAGACGACGCCAGCCCCTAGACCAGCCAGCATTTTAGAGTCGCCGAAGTGCATGATCCAATTGGAGTACGCGCCGTATTCTTTAGGGAGTTTGGCTTCTGCCCACTCGGCCACAAAATCGGCCAGTACTTGCGACTTAATGGCTCGTCGTGGTCTATATGTTATGTCGAATGGGAGGAGCTCGATAGCCCATTTGGTAATCCGGCCCGTGGCATCGCGATTGTTTATTATGTCGTTGTGTGGTACTTCCTAGGCCACCGTAATTGAACACACTTGAAAGTAGTATTGTAATTTCCGGGATGCCATAAATACCGCATATGCTATCTTTTGATAATGTGGGTACCGTGATTTGCATGGGGTGAGGACAGTGGATACATAATATACCGGCTTTTGAAGTGGGAATTTATGTCCGTCCGTCTCTCATTCGACGACGAGCACTGCGCTTACAACTTGGTGAGTTGCCGCTATATATAACAACATTGGTTCGCCGACATTTGGCGCGGCCAAGATTGGGTTGGTGGCCAGGATGAATATTATTTCTTCCAATCCGGCCGTAGCCGCGTCCGTCCACTTGAAGTGTTCGGTGTGCCGAAGAAGGCGATAAAGGGGTAATGCCTTTTCTCCTAATCGGGAGATAAAGTGGCTTAAGGCCGCCACGCATCCAGTTAACTTCTGGATTTGCTTGAGGTTAGTTGGGGTAGCCAACTATGACAGAGCTCGGATTTTAGCCGGATTTGCTTCAATTCCTCTACTGGAGATGATGAAGCCCAGGAGCTTTCCGGCGGGCACGCCGAAAAAGCATTTTTCCGGATTGAGCTTGATGTCGTATGTTCGGAGATTGTCGAACGTGAGCCTCAAGTCGTCTATTAAGGATTTGACGTGTCTGGTTTTAACGACCACATCGTCTACGTATGCCTCCACTGTTTTGCCGATCTGTTTTTCTAGACATGTCTGAATCATGCGTTGATACGTTGCGCCGGTGTTCTTAAGCCCGAAAGGCATGGTGTTGAAACAGAAGGGGCCGTATGGGGTGATAAATGCCTTTGCGGCTTGGTCCGAATCCGCCATCTTAATTTGATGGTATCCGGAGTATGCGTCGAGGAAACACAATGAGTCGTGTTGTCACGCCCAAGATGCGACCCTATCCTAAAGGAACTCGAAGGTCCCACCAAGGATAGAAGCGCATCTTGAAGACGCTTTTGCAAGGTGGATATCATTACATCAACATAACATAATAGTGGGGATACATCCAATACAAACAATGTCACATGAATACAACAATATAACCTATAAGATCAACATCCCACTACGGATGAAACATAAATGTAAACTCAAACAATATCCACCTCGCTAGCCTGTGCTGCCGACCTAGAACCTATCCCCGATCAAGAAGATGCGTAAGAAGAACTCCAATACAAGCAAACATTGCTCTCACGCCATGATCATCACAAACCTGTACCGCAACTGGTGGTGTAGTAATCAGAGCCACGAGGACTCAACAATCCCATTACCATGGGTATCAAGACTAGCAAATCTTAAAGGGAAAGGAAAGGGTAAAGTGGTGAGGTTGCAGCAGCGACTAAGCATATATGGTGGCTAACATACGCAAAGAGAGCGAGAAGAGAAACAAAGGAACGGTCGTCAACTAGTAATGATCAAGAAGTGATCCGAACTCCTACTTACGCCGACATAACCCGTAAACCTGTGTTCTCCTCTTGATCAACCCGAAAAGAGACACTCACGGTTACGCATACGGTTGGTGTATTTTAGAAGAGTTTACTTCAAGTTTGCTACAACCGGATATTAACAAATTCCCATCTGCCACATAACCGCTGGCACGGCTCTCGAAAGTTTAAAACCCGCAGGGTGTCCCAACTTAGCCCATGATAAGCTCTCGCGATCAACTAAGGATATTCCTTCTCCCGGAAGACCCGATCAGTCTCGGAGTCCGGCTACAAGACATTTCGACAAAGAATAAAACAAGACCAGCAAGACCTCCCGGCGGCCGACATCCTGCTAGTAGCCGCACAGATCTCGCCTCGTGCCACGACCGGATGAGCAGACGCATAACTAGAACCAGCCCTCAAGTTTCCCGAGGTGGCGCTGCAAGTGGTTTCTAGTTTGGACCAACACTTAGACAAGCATTGGCCCGGGGGCTAAAATAAAGATGACCCTTGGGATGCGCGACTCCCAAGGAAAAAGGTAATAGGTGAGGCAAATGGTAAAACCAATGTTGGGCCTTCTTTGGAGGAGTCTTATTCAAAGCGAATCGTCAAGGGGGTCCCATAAATCACCCAACCGCGTTAGGGACGCAAAATCCGGGAACATAATACCGATATGATGGAAACTAGGGTGGCAAGAGGAACAAAACACAGGCATAAGGCCGAGCCTTCCACCCTTTACCAAGTATATAGATGCTAATAATATATATAAGAGATATTGTGATATCCCAACATGAACATAATCCAACATGGAGCAATCTTCATCTTCACCTGCAGCTAGCAACACTATAAGAGGGGCTGAGCAAAAGCGGTAACATAGCCAAACAACGGTAGGAAGAAGAACGAGTCCATGAAGAAGACGAACGGAAGTAGTCGAACGAATACTCACAAACGCAACATTACCGGAACTGAGAAGCAACACCGGAAAGAAACAAACAACATGGTAAATGCACAAGCATAAACATGGCATAATGCACAATCAAGTATGATGCATGTCCGGTTTAATGAGGCATGGCATGGCGAAGTGCAACAAACAATGCTACAAGTTAAGTGGAGCTCAATATGCAACGAGTTGCATATTGACAAAACACCACATGCAATTATTTAGTTTGATCTCGTTTATGTACCCAACAATATTAAAAGTTGTTAAACATTGCAAGAGGTGAAGCATAATTAAACTACCTATCTAGGCAAGTTTAAATGAGGCCGGAAATAACAAACAACAATTCCGGAAAATCCCCATATGCATATTTCGAATTTGCTACTGTTCTGCCCTAAACACAATTCTAATGTTGTTAAACAGCAAAATAAAGTGCACCACGTTAAACTAGGCATTTTTCCACCCCATTTACATATAAAGTTTATTAAATTTGGAGCTACGGTTATTTAGTTATGAAATAAATCATTTTAACATGGCATTTAAGCAAATTTAAACAAACAGCATTTTAAACATTTTAAACCTGAATTAAAGTGGCATATTATTAATCTACACAAAATTCTAAGCATTTTACATGTATAAATTATTTACATATGATGCATGGTTATTCAGTTATTAAATGCATGAACAAAGAAGGGTAATCAGAATATGCGTCTCGGATAAATAGTAAATTCGCTGAAACAGGAAAAAAAACGTAACGGGCTGAAACTACATAGAACATGGGCTAAACAGAGGAGGGGCTGTGGGCGCTCACCCCTGGGCCAAGCCCAAGATGGCGAGAGAGGAGAGGTCGAGGCTGGTTGGTGGCAAGGCTGGAGGTCAACGCTGGCCGACCGAGCGACGCAGACGCTGCGTTCGCTGCAGACTGAATAGGGGCGGCGCTGGTAGTGAAGCAGGGGATGCAGGGGCGAAGCAGGGGACTTGGCGGGCGACGCAGGGCGCCGGTGACCGGGAGCAGAGCTCCGGTGAGCGCGGCAAAGGGGCGGCGAGGTCTTGGCCGTCCGGATCTGGCCGGGAACGGGCTTGGACGGCGCCGGTGCAGGGACGCCGCGGGGACGGACTTGGTGCGGCGGAGCTCGAGGACATGGCGAGCGGGCAAGGCGGATGGAGAAGGGCGGCTCAGGCCGGCCGGCGCTCCATGCGGATCCTGGCAGAGAAGGCAAACGCATGGAGAGGGAGAAGGATTAGAGAGAGCACGGGAGAGAAAATAAAGGGAAGGGAGGAGGAGAGAAACGAGACGACGACTTGACGGCGTGCAACGACGAGGCGAGGAGGGGGCCGGGGTCCATCGGGAGGCTTCCATGGCGCTGGTGTTGCTCCGGCGAGGGGCAACGGGTGGCGATGGAGCTCGGGCGTCAGCGTAACAAGAGCGCGCCAGGGAACATCGGGGCACCGCGGGCGGCGTTCTCCTCGAGCACCTCCTCCGGGAAGAAGATGGAGGCGCCGCTGTTACAGAGAAGAGAGAGGGAGTTCAGCGAGACAAGGAGAGCTCAGTGAAGGAGGGAAAGGAGCAGGGCGGTGAGGACGACCTGCTGGTTCGTGCGAGGAACGGAGCAGCTCCGGCGGTGGCACTCGCCGGCGCAGGGAGGTGGTCCTGGACGAGGAGGTGGCTGCGGCCTCGGACGCTCGCGGGCGCAGGCGCACGAAGCAGGCGGTTGAAGGCGGATGGAGGCCGGAGGCGACGCTGGTTGGGGACGAGGAGGCCCTCGAGGCACAGGCGCACGGGGCTCGGGCGGCCGGCGGCTTGACTCCGTTGACGCAAGGCTGATGAAGAGCTCGGGCGCGAGGCCGCCATGTGAGGGAGCTCGGGGATGCGGGGACAAGGTGGCTCTGGATGCCGACGAGGCGTGCTGGATGGCAGCGAGTGGAGGCCGAGGGGATTTGGATCGGGGGCGCAGCCACTGATTGGATGAAGAAGGATCCCGAGGTGGGAGATTTGGTGGGCGAGTGGCGGCGGGCAGGAGGATGGATGGGACAAGGGGGTTAGATTTTAGGGATTGGTCTAGGGTTGGACTATATATAGCAAAGTGAGTCTAGGTTTGGACCCTCCGATCAAAATCGAACGGTCGAGAAAATAACTTAGGAGAGTCCAACAAAGAAAATGGAGATACTTTCGGAATGTTTGGGGATGATCCTAACTCATTGGTAACAACAGAGCGGGTCGGGTTTGGAGCAGTTTCGGACACACACACGAGGGGTCAAGAGAGGTCAACGAGGACAAGGGCCTGACGAAATGACAACGGAGGCAAAGAGAGAAAGGGCAACTGCGAACGACTACGAGTTTTATGAAAACATGTAAATGCAATGCGCATGATGCTATGAGATGAGATGCATGACATGAACAAAATGCAAAACAAAACACAAAAACCCAACCACGAAGGAAAAATATATCGCATCTCCGGAAAAGGCAAGAGTTGGAGTTACGAATATGGAAAGTTGTATCCGGGGCGTTACAACACTCCACCACTACGAGAGGATCTCGTCCCGAGATCTAGGATGGCACCGGAGAGAAAACGGAAGAGGAAGATAAGAGGTAAAACTAAGTTGCTTCTTCAACAAACGAGTGAAACCATGAACCTTGAGATGTTGAGCAAAATGAAAGAAAGCAAACAACGAAGATGAGCAAAGTTGAAAACACTCCGTTAGAAAAGAGGAACAAGGGATACGACGAGAACCAAGAGTTTTAGTGATAAGATAGATATTGAAACCACTCCGGTTAAAACAAGATAGGAAGGAATAAGAATGATATAATTTGGGCAGCACTCCGACTAAAAGAAGAAGGAAAACTAGAAAAGATGATAAGAACTTGAAGAGATGACACAACACTCCGGTTAAATGGATAAGCAAGGAAAAGAACACGATCCTCACAATTTGAGATGATGAGTGAAGAGAGCAACATCACCATGCCTCCGGAAGAAAGAATAGAAGATAGATCACTGAAATAAAAGAATGGAGAAGAAAATGCCAACTTCTTCCACAATTGAATTTGGAAGGCATCCTTGCAAGAAGGTTAGAATATAGTTGTTTGAAAACCAACAACGAAACGAATAAGCTTGTAGTGGGCTTATGGAAACATCTCAAGACTATGAGGTGACAACCGGCCACTAATGGAAACCATTGATTTGATTGAGAGCACCAAAAATATGACAAACTTCTTCACCGAGATGAGAAGGAGAAAATTGGATCATAGATACGCACCACAAATAGCAACATTCCTTAGGGAAGGCTTTAGGTGAAATATGACACAAGATAACTCCAACAAAGGGATTGATGGATTTAAAATACCTCATTCTTGACAATAATATGAATCATGAAACATGAAGGAAATTGTCAAGAGTGACATGACACCACCTCAAAAGGTAAGGTAGAAAGAATTGCACTTCGAAATGCAAGAAGAAGAATACTAGAATGCCTCAAAACAAAACATGTGTTGAGCACCATGTTTAATTTTGAGTATAGCTTGGCGGATCATAACTTCGAGAAAATGTTGAAGAACAATTGAAGAATGAAAAGAATCCTTGACAAACCATCATGTAGAGCCTCCATGAAGAACTCCGGTAATAAAAGGATGATAAAAAGAAAGAGAAGTTGAAGACACAAGGTGAAACCTTGCAATGATTTAGATGGAGCTTCGCGATTATATAACCGAGAGGACTTGGAACTCCGGAAAAGAAAAGATGAAAACACTTAACTAGAATTACTTCATCATGAACAATCTCCGGAAGAAAAAAAATTAATCAACTCGAGGAAATAAGAATAAGATTTATTGTATGCTTATCCTTCATCAAACTAAATTGATGACAAGCAATGGATTTGGCATACTACTTATTCCCATAGAAAGGATTAAGAGAGATATAGCGCAAACTTGAGAATGTATTGATGGAACCACCGGTGGAATTTGGAAACAATGAATGAATTAATATGATAACGAAGGAAGTGAAATCTTGAACGAACCACCATAAGAATTGAAAATGAATGTAGCAAAGGCACAATTCACCGGGAAGAATTGGAAAATGAATGAAGATACTTGAGGGGATTTAGATACAAGAGAATGAAGAGATCATAAACTGATTAGAGGATATTTGAACGATTCACCGGTAAGATTTGGAGAATGATAGCTACAAGCTGAGAATGAAGAATTATGACATGATGGCCTTCGGAGGAAAGAAATGGAAACAACTCATGAAATGCTTCGGATGGGTGAAAAGAATTCCCACAATCGAAAACAATTATGAGAGAATGGCATCAAGCTAGAACCATGAATCTTGAAGAGAATGGAGCAAGATTTAAGAGAAACTCTTCTTCGGTCTTCAAATGTTGAGAATGACGATGAAAAACATCACCATGAATTGTTGAGGCACTCCGGAATGAAAATTAGAAAGGTTGAATCAACGATGAAAAGAATTTGGAAGATCTTGGAGAAAGACATTTGACTGATGAAAATTCATTCTTACGTCAAGCTTTGAAAAGAATTTTTAGAAGCTCCGGGAAAATTAGAAGAGTCAGGTAAGATCCTCGGAAAAGACCTGTGGGTTAGGGCCCACTCAAAAGAAAACACCGTTGAACAATTTTAAAGAGAGGTTGCACCGGTTGAATTAAATGGCTTGAATGAGATAACAAGCTCAAAATAACTTGAACGGATCTGGAATGAAAAGACGAGCCTTCCGAGATATCTTCAACAGTCCAGAGCAAATGAATTGCGAGAAGTGAATGATTAAGAGGTGCATCGGCAAGAGAAAGCATTTGCAACAAGGAAAGGAATATGATGAATATCGAAAGCTTGAATTGGATCCACCGGAGAAGAAACAACAATGAAGGATGATGAACTTGGAGCTGTTGAGCATCTTCATGAGGGATCACTGGATCAGAACATTGATTAAAAAGAGTGAAGAGACTTCACATGAATAAATGGATACTAGATTAAGAAATCCGAGTCCTTGAATAAAAAGGGGTGGGAGGGCGGGAAAACAAAGACAACTTGGGATGGATGAAACAAACACCGTTGAGAAAACTTAGAATTGATCTCGCAGATGTTGAAAATGATCGGATCCACTTGAAGAGAAGCACGCCGGTTGGAAAAGAATTAACATGACGACCTCGATGATCAAAAGGATTAGTATTCATATAGCAATATGAGAACACCGTTTAGGAAAGGTATGGATTCAACATTTGACTTCGAAGCAACTCGAATACCACAAATAAAACAAAACAAAGGATTTGGCTTGCAGAATAAGCCGAACAAATACATATGATAGAGATTTACCCAATCCCATATCATGCATCTGTCGGAACGATATTCTAGGAGCTACTTGAATTCCCACCTATAAACTCCCGAAACTTTCTGGTTATGCAATCAAGTGTTGGGGATACAGGGGACACAGAATATATCACCCAAACTAACAATACCTAGATCCAATTGATCCATCCGTCAACACATAACCAAGAAACCTTCGGAAATCACGTACCTCAACCTTCGAAAAGCATCCGTTATACGAGTTATGGCAATACTCCCAAACTCCCCAGTACTGGGTGGCGTCGAGGTTATCTCACCAACAACTGCATAAAAGAGATTTTCGATGTCGGCAAAACTCGTGTATTCCGAATCTGCAACGATAAAATTGTGACGACAACACCTCGGAGCTCAACTCCCCGGACACCGCCACAACCCCTAAATGTCGAGGCACCAAGAACAATGTTCTCGTCACAAGACTATCGAACGATTCCAAGATACCCGCGTGATCCTAAAAAAATCGTGAAATTTGAGGAGAGAAAAGACAAAACATCTACGTCAAGAGGCCTCACCCGAGCGACGAAGGGACTGAGGAGTAAAAATAATCCTACTCTCCGATATATATAATCCTAAGACTCAAAATAGTTTTCTTCTAGACTCAACAACGCCAACAAACAAGGGGCTCCTATGGTCGGTCGAGGCTCGATACTAACTTGTCACGCCTAAGATGCGACCCTATCCTAAAGGAACTCAAGGTCCCACCAAGGATAGAAGCGCATCTTGAAGACGGTTTTGCAAGGTGGATATCATTACATCAACATAACATAATAGTGGGGATACATCCAAGACAAACAATGTCACATGAATACAACAATATAACCTATAAGATCAACATCCGACTACGGATGAAACATAAAATGTAAACTCAAACAATATCTACCCTCGCTAGCCCAGGCTGCCGACCGAACCTATCCCGATCAAGAAGATGCGTAAGAAGAACTCCAATACAAGCAAACATCGCCTCACGCCATGATCATCGCAAACCTGTACCGCAATCTGGTGGTGTAGTAATCAGTGAGCCACGAGGACTTAGCAATCCCATTACCATGGGTATCAAGACTAGCAAAGCTTAAAGGGAAAGGAAGGGGTAAAGTGGTGAGGTTGCAGCAGCGACTAAGCATATATGGTGGCTAACATACGCAAAAGAGAGCGAGAAGAGAAACAAAGGAACGGTCGTCAACTAGTAATGATCAAGAAGTGATCCTGAACTCCTACTTACGTCAGACATAACCCAGAAACCGTGTTCTCCTCTCTATCAACCCCGAAAAGAGACATTCACGGTTACACACACGGTTGGTGTATTTAGAAGAGTTTACTTCAAGTTTACTACAACCGGATATTAACAAATTCCCATCTGCCACATAACCGCGGGCACGGCTCTCGAAAGTTTAAAACCCTGCAGGGGTGTCCCAACTTAGCCCATGATAAGCTCTCGCGATCAACGAAGGATATTCCTTCTCCCGGAAGACCCGATCAGTCTCGAATCCTGCCACAAGACATTTTGACAGCAATAAAACAAGACCAGCAAGACCTCCCTGCGTGCCGACATCCCGATAGTAGCCGCAGATCTCGCCTCGTGCCATGACCGGATGAGTAAGACGCATAACTAGAACCAACCTCAAGTTTCCCGAGGTGGCGCCGCAAGTGGTTTCTAGTTTGGACCAACACTTAGACAAGCATTGGCCAGGGGGGCTAAAATAAAGATAACCCTTGGGATGCGCGACTCCCAAGGGAAAAAGGTAATAGGTGAGGCAAATGGTAAAACCAATGTTGGGCCTTCTTTGGAGGAGTCTTATTCAAAGCGAACTGTCAAGGGGTCCCATAAATCACCCAACCGCGTTAGGGACGCAAAATCCGGGAACATAATACCGATATGACGGAAACTAGGGCGGCAAGAGTGGAACAAAACACTGCATAAGGCCGAGCCTTCCACCCTTTACCAAGTATATAGATGCGTTAATAATATATATAAGAGATATTGTGATATCCCAACATGAACATAATCCAACATGGAGCAATCTTCATCTTCACCTGCAGCTAGCAACGCTATAAGAGGGGCTGAGCAAAAGCGGTAACATAGCCAAACAACGGTTTGCTAGGAGGGGTGACAAAGGTTAGAGGTTCATGGCAATTTGGGAGGCTTGAGCAGCAAGTGGTAGGTAACGCAGCATAGCGCTAGAACGAAGCAACTAGCATAGCAATGATAGTAATGAGATCCAAGGTGACGGTCATCTTGCCTGAAATCCCGCTAGGAAGAAGAACGAGTCCATGAAGAAGACGAACGGAAGTAGTCGAACGAATCCTCATAATCGCAACATTACCGGAACTGAGAAGCAACACCGGAAAGAAACAAACAACATGGTAAATGCACAAGCATAAACATGGCATAATGCATAATCAAGTATGATGCATGTCCGGTTTAATGAGGCATGGCATGGCAAAGTGCATCAAACAATGCTACAAGTTAAGTGGAGCTCAATATGCAACAAGTTGCATATTGACAAAACACCACATGCAATTATTTAGTTTGATCTCGTTTATGTACCCAACAATATTAAAAGTTGTTAAACATGGCAAGAGGTGAAGCATAATTAAACTACCTATCTAGGCAAGTTTAAATGAGGCCGGAAATAACAAACAACAATTCCGGAAAATCCCCATATGCATATTTCGAATTTGCTATTGTTCTGCCCTAAACACAATTCTAATGTTGTTAAACAGCAAAATAAAGTGCACCACGTTAAACTAGGAATTTTTCCACCCCATTTACATATAAAGTTTATTAAATTTGGAGCAACGGTTATTTAGTTATGAAATAAATCATTTTAACATGGCATTTAAGCAAATTTAAACAAACAACATTTTAAACATTTTAAACCTGAATGAAAGTGGCATATTATTAATCTACACAAAATTCTAAGCATTTTACATGTATAAATTATTTACATATGATGCATGGTTATTCAGTTATTAAATGCATGAACCACAAGGGGTAATTTGTAAATATGCAGTCTCTGGATAAATAGTAAATTCGCTGAAACAGGAAAAAAAACGTAACGGGCTGAAACTACACAGAACATGGGCTAAACAGAGGAGGGGCTGTGGGCGCTCACCCCTGGGCCAAGCCCAAGATGGCGAGGAGGGAGAGGCTGAGGCTAGCTGGCGCGCTGGGCCTTGGCGTTGGAGGTCAACGCGTGGCTGGACTGAGCGACGCAGACGCTGCTTCGCTGCTTGACCGGTCAGGGCGGCGCTGGTCGTGAAGCAGGGGATGCAGGCGGCGGGGGATTTGGCGAGGCGGCCAGGCGCCGGTGACCGGAGCAGAGTTCGCGAAGGGCAAAGGGGCGGCGAGGTCTTGGCCGTCCGGATCTGGCGGAACAGGCTTGGACGGCGCCGTGTGTGGACGCCATGGGACGGACTTGGTGCAGCGGAGCTCGAGGCCATGGCGAAGCGGGCAAGGCGGGGGAGAAGGGCGGCTCAGGCGGCCGGCGCCCATGCGGATCTGGCAGAGAAGGCAAACGCATGGAGAGGGAGAAGGATTAGAGAGATCACGGAGAGAAAATAAAGGGAGGGAGGAGGAGAAAAACAAGACGACGACCGACGGGCGCAACAACGAGGCGAGGAGGGGGCCGGGTCCATCGGGAGGCTTCCATGGCGCTGGTGTTGCTCGGCGAGGTGCAACGGTGGCGATGGAGCTCAAGCGCCACAGAATAAGAGCGCGCCAGGGAACTTCGGGGCACCGCGGGCGGCGTTCTCCTCGAGCACCTCCTCCGGGAAGAAGATGGAGGCGCCGCTGTTACAGAGAAGAGAGAGGGAGTTCAGCGAGACAAGGATAGCTCAGCGAAGGAGGGAAAGGAGCAGGGCGGTGAGGACGACCTGCTGGTTCGTGCGAGGAACGGAGCAGCTCCGGCGGTGGCGCTCGCCGGCGCAGGGAGGTTGTCCTGGACGAGGAGGTGGCTGCGCCTCGACGCCCGGGCGCAGCGCGCAAAGCAAAGCGGTTGAAGGCGGATGGAGGCCGGAGGCGACGCTGGTTGGGGACGAGGAGGCCTCGAGGCACAAAGACGGGCTCAGGCGGCCGGGCGGCTTGACTCCGCTGACGCAAGGCTGATGAAGAGCTCTCGGCGCGAGGCCGCCATGTGAGGGAGCTCGGGATGCGGGACGAGGTGGCTCGACGCCGACGAGGCGTGCTGGATGGCAGAGTGGAGGCCGAGGGATTTGGATCGGGGCGCAGCCACCGATTGATGAAGAAGGATCCCGAGGTGGGAGATTTGGTGGGCGAGTGGCGGCGGGCAGGAGGATGGATGGGACAAGGGGGCTAGATTTTAGGGATTGGTCTAGGGTTGACTATATATAGCAAAGTGAGTCTAGGTTTGGACCCTCCGATCAAAATCGAACGGTCGAGAAAATAACTTAGGAGAGTCCAACAAAGAAAATGGAGATACTTTCGGAATGTTTGGGGATGATCCGAACTCATTGGTAACAACAGAGCGGGTCGGGTTTGGAGCAGTTTCGGACACACACACGAGGGGTCAAGAGAGGTCAACGAGGACAAGGGCCTGACAAAATGACAACGGAGGCAAAGAGAGAAAGGGCAACTGCGAACGGCTACGAGTTTTATGAAAACATGTAAATGCAATGCGCATGATGCTATGAGATGAGATGCATGACATGAACAAAATGCAAAACAAAACACAAAAACCCAACCACGAAGGAAAAATATATCGCATCTCCGGAAAAGGCAAGAGTTGGAGTTACGAATATGGAAAGTTGTATCCGGGGCGTTACACGTGTCCTGCAGTAGCGTCGATAATTTGATCGATGCGGGGGAGGGGGAAGGGATCCTTGGGGCAAACCTTGTTAAGATCCTTGAAATCGACACATAGGCGCCAAAATTTATCCTTCTTTGGTACCATCACCAGGTTTGCTAGCCAGTCCGGATGTTCTATTTCTCTAATGAATCCGGCCTCCAGTAACTTGGCTAGCTCCTCTCCCAGCTTGTCGCTTAGGTTCAGAGAAACGCTGAAGAGTCTGCTTGACTGGCTTGAATCCCTTTAAAATGTTAAGGCTATGCTCGGCCAGCCTGCATGGGATTCCTGGCATGTCTGAAGCATGCCAGGCGAATATGTCCCAATTATCGCGCAGAACTCCGAAAGCGGCGCCTACAATGGGGTTTAATCGTGCCCGATGGATGCTGTTTTTGTATGGTCTGTTGGGTGGACTTGGAATTTGACTATTTCATCCGCTGGTTTAAAAGAGGTGGACTTGGATCTTTTGTCGAGTATCACGTCGTCCCTGTCCATCGAGAGCGCTTGAAGTTAATTCCTCACCGCGAGGGCTTTGGATAATGCCTCGAGGGCGAGTGCGGCTGCTTTGTTTTCGGCGCGGAGTGCTATGTCCGGATCATTAGCTAGAGTGATGATTCCATTGGGCCCGGGCATTTTGAGCTTCATGTACCCGTAATGGGGTATGGCTTGGAAGATCGCGAATGTCTCCCGCCCTAGAAGGGCATGGTATCCGCTGCTGAACAGGGCCACTTGGAATGTAATTTCTTCGGACCTATAATTCTCCGGCGTGCCGAATACCACATCTAGTGTGATTTTCCCAGCACGTCGTGCCTCCCGACTAGGGATGATTCCTCTGAAGGTCGTGCTCCTTTGCTCAATGTGGTTTCTGTCTATTTCCATTTTTTGAAGAGTCTCCTCATAAATGAGGTTTAATCCGCTGCCGCCGTCCATGAGCACTTTAGTAAGCCAAAGCCGTCCACAATTGGACTAAGGACCACGACGGCTGGTGCTCGGGCTGTTCAGAATTTAGGTTCGTCACTGGCATTGAAGGTGATAGCCATGTTGCTCCATGGATTTATTGCTGCCACGTGGCAGACTTTGGCAAGGCTGCGGAGTGCTCGCTTACGCCTATTATTTGAGGCGAAGGTCTCAGAGACTGTCAATACTGTATTGTTGTTATCCACGGGATGATGCTCCGCGGTATTTTTTATGAGGAGATCCTCACCGCTCTTGGCCACCTGTCGGATTACCCAACATGCTCTAAGGCTGTGTGTTGGTATGGTATCCGCTATACTGTGAAATTTGCATGGTGCATTTAGCCATCCATCCAATACAGTTCCACGCCCTATAGTGGTCTTTTGCTTCTTTGTAATTGAGTCGGGCGACTTATAAGAGTGCACCCTTTTAGTTCGGACTGGGGGTTTTGTCGAGCTTAATTATCCCAAAATTTTGTTTGGGTTTTCAGCGCTTTCCATCGCACAAGATTCCAGATTATAGCCGCCAAGTCAGCGAAGTGTGCTATGTCACGGCGACTTATGGCGTTGAGGATTCCTTGTCCGTGCAATTATTGCAAAAGAATGAAATTATGTCTTCCTCGCGCCATCCTTGACCTTGTTCATTACAAGGAGGAATCGCCCAATAGTGATGTCTTGCCTCTTGGGGCTCTTGCCTAATGTGGGAAAGATCGCTATATCCGGGTGGGTGGGTGGATTTAAGTCCAAACCTGACCCGATCTGAGACCCAGGGGCAGAGGAGTTTCCGATCTTGGAAGTTCGGGCTCCGGGATGTTGCCCAATAGGTCTGGCCCACTACCTGATTCTAGGTTCAGGGTTTGGGCGATGTCTTCCAGTAGACGGGTATCCGGCTCGGAGAGCTCGGGAATCTGGACATAGTTTGTCCTCAAGATAGGGGAAGAATCGCCGCATTGCTCCTCCACTGCCGCTATCTGATGGGTGACCGGCGGAGAGTTAATCTCCCTTTGGTCGGGTTTAAGCCGAATCCGATCGTAGTCCGTAGCGACTCCCAAAGCGGCAATGCGATGCAAGAGCTCGTTCAGAGAAGAGAGCTCCATTGGATTCATCTGCTCGGCAAGTTCCGAGCCGATGTGGAGGCTGTTTTTGATGACCCGAGAAGTCATCGTCGGTGCAATAGCCGAACGGGCGGTCATGACGAAGCCGCCTAGTCAGAGAGTTTGGCCTACAACCAGAGCTCCCTCAGAGGTGATGTTGTCCCTGACAACGAGACGAGCCATCCTTCCTTATGATGACGGCATAGTGGAACTCTCAATGAAAGCACCAATGTCGGTGTCAAACCGCGGATCTCGGTAGGGGGTCCCAACTGTGCGCCTAAGGCGGATGGTAACAGGAGGCGGGGACACGATGTTTACCTGTGTTCGGGCCCTCTCGATGGAGGTAATACCCTACTTCCTGCTTGATTGATCTTGATGATATGAGTATTACAAGAGTTGATCTACCACGAGATCGTAGAGGCTAAACCCTAGAAGCTAGCCTATGGTATGATTGTTGTTGTCCTATGGACTAAACCCTCTGGTTTATATAGACACCAGAGGGGGCTAGGGTTACACAGAGTCATTTACAAGGGAGGAGATCTACATATCCGTATCGCCAAGCTTGCCTTCCACGCCAAGGAGAGTCCCATCCGGACACGGGACGAAGTCTTCAATCTTGTATCTTCATAGTCCAACAGTCCGGCTAAAGTATATAGTCCGGCCGTCCGAGGAACCCCATTCTAGCCGGACATAGTTCGGCAAAGGTTCTCCTGACAAGGAGAGGGACCTTAATGAATTTAGCACGTCGCCGAAAGGTATCCGCGGAGGTAAACTCCATGATCAGCTGTTTCTCCCGAGACTCCCTCACCCGTGGCCGAAGCTGAGCCGCCGCGGTCAAGCCGCGTCGCTTCCACTTCAACTCGCCACCTCATCCATCACGGCTTTGAACCGGCCTCGCGCTTTGACTAATCGTGTCGAGCCGGATTTTCCTTCTCTGCCATTGACCGGCTGTGCTGACCCGCCGCCGGCTGCTGCGCCCGCTACCCAATAACTCGCCGGCGAGTTGCCGGTGAGTCTTGACCCGTTGAGGTGCCATAACTATGCATGGGTCTGCTGTCCTGGGCACCGTCCATCACCGTGGCACGCCCTGCCGAGCCGCTGAATCCATCTACGAGCCGGCCTGCTTCTGAGGTCGAGGACCCGTCTCCGCCGCCTTCGCTGCAGGCTTCACTGTGAGCCGCCCGTCGCGCAAAGCTACCATCGCCTTGAGCTAAGCCGTTTGAGGTTTGACTCGCCTCCGTCGTTGACCCGCCGGAGCCCATTAACCTGTTGTGGAGCTGCTCCCTTGAACTGCCACTCCATTTGCTGAGGCTCGCTGGTCTCTAAACCGCCGCCACCCTGCATCTGTGCCGGCCTCGCTCCGCCTCGACCATGAGTCGCCCCGCTTTAGCACTCCTCTGTGCCGCCTCTGTCGACCCGCTGGTCCACCTCGCCTCTGGACCGCGGTTTTGATCCACCATGGTCATGGTCGTCGCCTCCATTGCCGAGCACCCGCGCCTCTGCTCTAAGCCACCACAGTGCCGCTTTAAGCCGCTGGCTCGTCGTCTTCCTTGCTGGTGTTGCATCCAAACCACCGCAGCGAGCCGCCTGTGGTCCTGCTTCTGCCACGCTCATCTGCGGGCTTTGACCCACCGGGTTTTTCTGTTTCTTCAAGCAAGAGCCGCGCCGGTTTGAGGTCTCCTCGAGAGAGTGATTAAAGTGCCATTGAAATTACCGTGGGTTATTCATGGACGATATATATACAGATCATCTATCGTTCAGACAAAGTCAGGTGATGTCTATCTAAGTCTATTTTATTGGCACATATTGTTTTTGTCAAAGAACAATTACTTTGGTCTATGTATTTTCACGTGCAGGAAAAATTGTCTGCTGTAGAAGTGACCACCATGTCACCAAGTTTATTGAATGGCTCATATTGGGATATACAATGAGTATTGCGAAGGTCATCAACTTGCCACCTTTGCCGCTAAACTTCACCATATTACAGCATTCCGTTGTTCAACTATATGCCGGTCTATATCACGGTCAATTATGGAGAATCCCAAGCCAACTCCTCGAGTCGCCTTGAGACTCGGGGGCTATGATGACATGATTCAATAAATGATTGCCAGTTTAAAGCAGAATCATGAACTCCGGGTCATTGGAGGGTAATTACCCGACCCTGGAGACTACTGCTATATTGATGAAAATTTAAAGGCCGTCAGAAAATTTCCGGCTTAAAATGAAGGATTCCGGTTTAAAATCCGGCTCAATGGAAATCTGTCTCTCACAAAGCTCGAAGCTCTCAATATCCGGCTTAAAATCCCGGTTCAAGAAGAATTTATCTCTCGCAAGTTCGAGTTCTCAGAAGAATTAAAGGTTGCCAAAGAGAACTTGCTGCCATGATGCGCGGTTCAAACATGGGTATCCTGCCTTATGGGCTCATCTTATTATGGTCACTTGGGAGCTTCCTGCTCGTATTCGAAGCATAGCTGTATATTCCCTCTTGATCAGTGCAATGCCATACTTATAATCACTTGGGGCTTCCTGTTCAAACATAGGTGTATCCAAAGAGAACATAGCGTTACTACCCTTTTGATCCGGTGCAACGCCACGATTATGGTCACTTGGGGGCTTCCTGGTCGTATTTGAATCATAGCGTTACTACCCTCTTGACCGAATATGTTACTTGGGGGCTTCCTGTTCAAACATAGGTGTATTCACCAAAGAGAACATAGCGTTACTACCCACTTGATCTTGGTAATTCGGCTATCAAGCCGATAATGTCATAAGAGCACAACTCTGGTTATCTTGGTAATTTGGCTACCAAGCCAATATGAAAATTCATAAGAGCACAGCTCTGGTTATCCTGGTAACTCGGCTACCAAGCCAATATGATAAATTCATAAGAGCACAACTCTGGTTACCTTGATAATTCGGCTACCAAGCCAATATGATAATTTCATGAGAGCACAACTCTGATTACCTTGGGATTTTGGCTATCAAGCCAGTATTATAACTTCACATGAGCATAGCTCTGACCTACTTGGCAGATTAATGACCGGGTTACACAGACCAAAGAGAGTCTGATTGCATAGCACAGCTCAAACATAGGTTTATGGTGGCCCGACAACATATTATGGTATTAAGTACTTGGAATTATTCGTCTTCTAAGTTTTGGGTTATCACCCTTACTACATTGGTATGATAAGCCGGCAGTATGAGCAAATATCACAGGTATGATATTTTGTTATGATTATATAAGGTTGTGATTAAACCGTCCCTGGCTTTAGACGTTAAGTCGCCAGGGCATATATTGTTTAAACTCTGTGCAGGATTTACAGAACTATGCTTATATAAATGATTAAGTTCAAGCTCATCATCAAAATTGATGTTTCAAAAGGGTTATCAATTCTGGATTTTCTCAAAGGCTATAAGCCGCCGGGTTATAAAAATTCCGGCTTACAATGAATGCGCATTAAGTCGCCATCGGCCAAGAGCCGCCGAGTATTTAAACTCCGGATTTACTTGTCAACCGATAAGCCAACATGGCTCGATTTTTATTATGGTTATCAATAACCAGTATTATGATTGAGGTTTTCAAAGTCACATCGGTGCAATGGCTATTATTTCTTTATGGATATGATTTATTCTGCAATGGAAGGAATAGTCCCGAGTCGCCGCAGGCTTACGACCCAACACTTGGGGGTTACATTATTCAAGTGGAGATTATGTCAAATATGCAAGTCCCATGTCACTGCCAGCATGCACCATGGCACTTGGGGGCTAATGCAAAGTCATTTTTTACTTGCCTTATTGAAGACCCGACTCATCACATTGTAATAAGCTGGCCCTTGGGGGCTACCAATTGCTCTTGTCAAAAATCAAAGTAAACAAGCCTTAATCCATTATATTGAAGGGTCCATTGCTCAACTGGTAGAAGAACAAGGTTCTTAATCTTGTGGACGTAGGGTTCAAGCCCCATGGTGAGGGTTACATCATATGATGTTATTTTAAATAAAGTATATATAAAGTCCTAGCTCGGTGTTATCTTACTGAGCCGGCCCTTGGGGGGTACACGTTGCTGTTCAAGTCTACATGATAATATATACAAAGTCTCTGCTCATTATTGCATAATGACCCGGGCCTTGGGGGCTACACTGGTCGAAGTTTTCATGAGTATAAGGCAATTACAAGTCCCAGGTTGCTGCAAGCATGACAACCCCGAGACTTGCAGGCTACATATGTGGAATATTCAGTTTGACTAGTGACTGAGATGAACAAATCATATTTATTCAAGGTTGTGACATTTATATTGAAGCAAGTCTTAAGTTGTTGCCACGCTACCTTCTTAAGTCTTGGGGGCTACATATGTGGAATATTCAGTTTGACTAGTGACTGAGATGAACAAATCGGATTTCTTCAAGGTTGTGACATTTATATTGAAGCAAGTCTTAAGCTGTTGCCACACTACCTTCTTAAGACTTGGGGGCTACAAGTGATATGCATATAAGATGTACATTTTGAAGCTTGATGTTAACTACAATTATGACCCGGTGTCATCAATATTTACAAGCTGGCAAATTTTGACAATGATAAACCGGCAAGTTTTTTCATCTTTAAGCCGGCTGAAGGTCACATTAGTATTTCAAAGACCAATATTTTTTAAGCATTGGGAGCTGAGTTAAATTTTTTCTCTTTGAGAAACCAATGTCAGCAAATTGATTATGAAACTGGCCTTTTGACCCGGATTTTCTAGAAGAAGGAAATGACAAGGACTTAAGGATGATGAGGATCAGTTTAACATGGATAAATCCAAATTAAACTGGGGGCTAATGTCGGGGATATACCCCGTGGTATGACCCAGCTGGAGTTATAACCCGGCTTGGACTTGGTAAACCAGATGGTAAACCGACAGACAGTTAAACCAGATGGTAAACCGGCAGACAGTTAAAGCAGATGGTAAACCGGCGAACAGTCATAACCCAGCAGACAGAGTCGCATGGGGTTAATAATCTCAAGACGTTAAGAAGGTCATGGAGAGAAGCCCGTGAAGATAAGTCAGAATAGTTTAAGTCTTAATCCGAGTTGGACTCTACATGTAACCCACCCCTTCAACTTATATAAGGAGGGGCAGGGCACCCCAAGAGAGGGAGGTCGAATAATCTTAAGGCTAGACACAACTAGGAGAGCTGGTTTACGACGACTCCCTCATGATGATAATGAGACCTAGCCACAAACAGCATTTAGGGTTATTACCGGATGATGTTTCCCGGGGCCCGAAGCTGTCTAAACCCTTGTCTTGTGTTGCGTCTTTCGATTCAGATCAACCCCTCTCAAGCTACCACATAGATGCGCTGGCCTCACGACTAAGTCCTCACACTAGGACATCTGCCGTGACAATTCCACGACACCATGGCAAGAAACATCAATCTAGTTGGCCTAACTAAACCAAAGATTCAAAGAAGAAATACAAGGCTAAAGTAATCATGCATATAAGAGATCAAAGAAAACTCAAATAACTTTCATGGATATAGATCTGATCATAAACTCAAAGTTCATCGGATCGCAACAAACACACCGCAAAAAGAGTTACATCAAATAGATCTTCAAGGGACCATTGTATTGAGAATCAAAAAGAGAGAAGAAGCCATCTAGCTACTGCCTACGGACCCGTAGGTCTACAATGAACTAATCACGCATCATCGGAGAGGCACCAATGAGGATGATGAACCCCTCCGTGATGGTGTCTAGATTAGATCTTGTGGTTCTGGAACTTGCGGTGGCTGGAATTGTGTTTCGTCGACTCCCCTAGGGTTTCTGGATTTTTGGGGTGCTTATAGAGGAAAGAGGCGGTGCGGGAGGCCACCGAGGTGGGCAAAACCCACAAGGGCGCGCCTAGGTGGGTTGTGCCCCCCTCGGGGAACCCCTGTGGTACTTCTTTGGCCCAAGTCATGTGTTCTGGTCCATAAAAAGTTTCCAAAAAGTTTCGCTGCGTTTGGACTCCGTTTGGTGCTGATATTCTGTGAAGTAAAAAAACAAGCAAAAAATAGCAACTGGCACTGGGCACTATGTCAGTAGGTTTTTCCCCAAAAATGATATAAAGGTGCTATAAAATGATTGTAAAACATCCAAGAATGATAATATAACAGCATGGAACAATAAAAAATTACAGATATATTGGAGACGTATCAGCATCCCCAAGCTTAATTCCTGCTCGTCCTAAAGTAGGTAAATGATAAAAACATAATTTTTGATGTGGAATGCTGCCTAACATGTTCATCACATATTGTTTTCTTTTGTAGCATGGACATATGGAATTTTATATGGTTGAAAGCAATAGTCTAGTTTTCACATGAAGATTTCAATACTCAAGCATATCAACACGCAACCATATCTTTCAAAATATCAACACTAAAGCAAGTTATCCCTAGCCCATCATGCTCAATCATTGATCCATTCATGAAACACACTCGCATATTAGCTACATCCAATGCTCAAGTACGATCGTAGTGCCCCTTAGTTGGTGCTTTATAAGAGAAGATGGAGACTCAAATAAAAATAAAATTTTAATAAATTAAATGGATAGGCCCTTCGCAGAGGGAAGTAGGGATTTGTAGAGGTGCCAGAGCTCAAAGCTTAAATTGAGAGATAATTTTTTTTGAGGCGTACTTTTCCCGTCAACGAAAACGACCGAGTAATTCCCAACACTTTCCATGCTAGATATATCATAAGCGGTTCCCAAAGAGAAAATAAATTTTATTCATTTTTCCACCATTCTTTCACAATCCATGGCTAGCCGTATCCACGGGTGCCTTCCATACCAACACTTTCCAAGGAATTTATTATTTGACAACATAAAGTAGATTTCTTTTTCATTTTGGGACTGGGCATCCCTATTACCGCCGTACTCCCATGAAATGACAAGTGAATAAACACTCATCTTGAGAATAGCACATCTAGCATGGATAATATTGGCCACCCCCTGCCGCTTCATGAGCGGTACGAGCACACGAAAAGACAATTTATTTTTAAAACTAGAGATGACACATACAAATTTGCTTAGCACGGCATGGAAATACCACATATAGGTAGGTATGCTGGACTCATATGGCAAAACTGGGTTTAAGGATGTTGGATGCATAAGTAGTATTTCTACTTAGTACAAGTGGAGGCTAGCAAAAATATTGAGAAGCAACCAACCAAGAAACGAAACATCACGTAAGCGAGCATTAAGCATAACTAACACCGAATAATGCACCACAAGTAGGATGTAATTTCATTGCATGACTATTGACTTTCGTGCTTGCATAGGGAATCATAAACCTTAACGCCAATATTCTTACTAAAGCATAATTACTCACCAACAAGACTCACATATCATTATCATCATATCTCAAAACTATTACAGAGAATCAAGTTTATTTTGTCCAGTGATCTTCATGAAAGTTTTTATTATATCCCTATTGAATATCTATCACTTTGGGACTAGTTTCATATGTTGCAATTGCTTTTGACAAGGTCAAATAAATTTAAGTGAATAACATGAGAATACATATTTTCATCTCTCAAAATAATATAAGTGAAGCATGAGAGAATTTCTTCAAAATTACTAACTCTCAAATAAATCTAGGTGAAGCATGAGATCATTTCTTCAAAAATATATTAAAGCACTGCTCAAAAAGATATAAGTGAAGCACTAGAGCAATTCCATAGCTCAAAAAAAAATTAAGTGATGAATAAAGAGCAATTCTAACAAATCATAGCATAATTTTGGCTCTCTCAAATAGGTGTGTCCAACAAGGATACTTGTGAAAAACTAAAAAGTAAATCAAGCAAAGGCTCATATAATACAAGATGCTCCAAGAAAAACTCATGATATATGACGAATAAAAATAGAGCTCCAAGTAAAATACTGATGGTCGATAGAAGAAAGAGGGGATGCCACTCGGGGCATCCCCAAGCTTAGTAACTTGTTCCTCCTTGGATATTATCTTGGGGTGCCATAGGGCATCCCCAAGCTTATGCTCTTGCTACTCCTTATTCCTTCATCCATTGTGATCTCACCCAAAACTTGAAAACTTCAATCACACAAAACTTAAAAAAACTTCGTGAGATCCGTTAGTATAAGAAAGCAAATCACTACTCTAAGTACTGTTGCAAACCGATTCATGTTTTATTACTGCATTAGACCCACTGTATTGTAACTTTACCCTGGCTTATACCCCCCGATACAATCCATAGATTCATCAAAATAAGCACACAATGCAACGAAAACACAATCTGTCAAAAATAGAACAGTCTATAGTAATCAGGGAACTTCGTATACTTCTATAACTACAAAATTCTGAAACATTAGGACAACGTGGGAAATTTGTATATCAATCTTGTGTAAAGAAATCAGAGCAAAATAAAGTTTCTGTGATTTATGAAAATTATTTTACTGGACGCAAAAGTTTCTATTTTTCAACAAGATCAAATCAACTATCACCCAACATGATCCCAAAGGTTTAGCTTGGCACAAAAACTAATTAAAACATAAAAACACATCTAATTAGAGGCATCTTTGTATATTTATTGGAAAACAACAAGGAAAGCAAAAAGATAAAGATTGGGTTGCCTCTCAACAAGCGCTATCGTTTTACGCCCCTAGCTAGGCATAAATATTTTATTGATGCTCACATGAAAGATAATAATTGAAACACAAAGAGAGCATCATGTAGCATGTGAAAAATACTTTTAAGTCGAACATGCTTCCTATGCATAGGAATTTTATAAGCAAACAAATTATCAAGACAAGAAATATCTAGCATATGCAAGGAAGAAGAAAGAAACAATAGCAATCTCAACATGAAGAGAGGTAATTTAGTAACATGAAAATTTCTACAACCATATTTTCCTCTCTCATACTAATTACATGTAGGATCATAATCAAATTCAACAATATAGCTATCATATAAAATTTTCTCTTCATGATCCACATGCATAAAAGTTTTATAGTCTTCCAAGATAGTGGGATGAACATCGACTAAATTCATGACCTCTCCAAACCCACTTTTATCAAAAATTGCACAAGATTGAACACTCTCCAAATGTGTGGGATAATTTTTACTTAAAGTTGACTCTCTTCCAAACCCACTTTCAATGTTATTGCAAGCATATTCATCACGAGGCTTAAATAAATTTTCAAGATCATAAGAATCACCCCAATCATGATCATTGCAATAAGTAGTGGACATATCAAAATTAGCATCCCCAAGCTTGGGGTTTGTAATTTATTAGCACAATTGACATTAATAAAATTTATAATAACAACATTACAATCATGATTTTTATTCAATGAGCTATCATGAATCACTTTATAATTTCTTCTTCAAACACTTCATCACAATTTTCAGATTAACGAATTTCAAGCAAAACTTCATAGATAATCAAGTGCACTCAAATCACTAGCAACTGGTTCAACATAATTAGATCTCTTAAAAAGATTAGCTAGTGGATGAGGCTCCATATCAATAGATTTTTAGCAAGCGAAGATGCAAGCAAATAGAAGACACATGGCCACACAAGCAACCAAGACATCGGGCAAGAAAAAGGCAAACGAAAAGAAGGCAAATAAAACGGCAAATTTTTGTGAACTGGGGGAGATGAAAACGAGAGGCAAATGGGAAGTTATGTAAATTGCAAGGAGATGCGATTTGTGTTTAGGAACCTGATAGATCTTGACTTGATCCTCCCCAGCAACGGTGCCAAAATTTTCCTTTTGATAGCTCGTATCCGCGTCAATATTTTCCCCAAAGAGGAGGGGATGATGCAGCACATCTACTGTAGGTATTTCCCTCAGTTATGAAACCAAGGTCATCAAACCAATAGGAAAACCAAGCAACACTATGTAAACGGTACTTGCACACAAAGAACAAATACTTGCAACCCAACGCGTAACAGGGGTTGTCAATCCCTCTCGGGTAAGCGATTGGTAAATAGATAGATTGATAGATGCAAATAGAATAACGACAAATAAAATTCAGCAAGGTATTTTTGGGTTTTTGATAATATAGATCTAAAAATAAAAGATGCAAATAAAGAAAAAGGCAAATAGCAATATAGATCTACAAATATATGATGGAAAAATAGACCCGAGGGTCGTAGATTTCACAAGTGGCTTCTCTCGAGAAAATACCATACGGTGGGTAAACAAATTACCTGTTGGGAAATTGATATAACATCAAATAATTATGATGATATCCAGGCAATGATCACTATATATGCATCACGTCCAAGATTAGTAGACTGCCTCGTGCCTGCATCTACTACTATTACTCCACACATCGACCGCTATACAACATGCATCTAGTGTATTAGGTTCATGGAGAAACGGAGTAATGCAATATGAACGATGACATGATGTAGACGAGATCAATTCGTGTAGGAATAACCCCCATCTTGTTATCCTTAATAGCAATGATACATGCGTCTCTTGCTGCCCCTTCCGTCAATGGGAAAGAACACCGCACGATCGAACCCATCACAAAGCACCTCTTCCCATGGCAAGAAAAATCGATCTAGTTGGCCTAACCGAACGAAAGATTCGAAGAAGAAATATGACGCTATAAGTAATCATGCATATAGGAGATCAAAGAAAACTCAAATAACTTTCATGGATATAGATCTGATCATAAACTCAAAGTTCATCGGATCCCAACAAACACACCACAAAAAGAGTTACATCGAATAGATATCCAAGAGACCATTGTATTGAGAATCAAAAAGAGAGAAGAAGCCATCTAGCTACTGCCTAAGTACCTGTAGGTCTAGAATGAACTACTCACGCATCATCAGAGAGGCACCAATGAGGATGATCAACCCCTCCGTGATGGTGTCTAGATTGGATCTCGTGGTTCTGGAACTTGCGGCGGCTGGAATTGTGTTTTGTCGACTCGCCTAGGGTTTTTGGATTTTGGGGGTATTTATAGAGCAAAGAGGCGGTGCGGGAGGCCACCGAGGTGGGCACAACCCACCAGGGCGTGCCTAGGTGGGTTGTGCCCCCCTCGGGGCACCCCTCTGGTATTTCTTGGGCCAAGTTGTGTCTTCTGGTCCATAAAAATTCTCCAAAAAGTTCCATTGCGTTTGGACTTTTTTTGGTACTAATATTCTGCGAAATAAAAAACAAGAAAAAAAGAGCAACTGGCACTGGGCATTATCTCAATAGGTTAGTCCCAAAAAATGATATAAAGTTTCTATAAAATGATTGTAAAACATCCAAGAATTATAATATAACAGCATGGAACAATAAAAAATTATAGATACGTTGGAGACGTATCAATTTTTCATTCAAGGAGCTATCGTGAATCACTTCATAAATTTCCTCTTTAGCACTTCATCACATTTTTCAGATTCATGAATTTCAAGCAAAACTTCATAAAGATAATCTAGTGCACTCAACTCACTAGCAATTGGTTCATCATAACCAGATCTTTTAAAAAGATTAGCAAGTGGATGAGGATCCATATCAATAGATCTTTAGCAAGTGAAGATGCAAGCAAATAGAAGACACATGTCACACAAGCAAAGACAGCAAACAAGCAAAGAGGCAAACGGAAGAAAGGCAAATAAAAGGCAAATATTTTTGTGTTTTCTGAAAACGTTTTAGAAGTGGGGGAGATGAAAATGAGAGGCAAATCACAAAGTAAATTGCAAGAAGATGAGATTTGTGATTGTGTACCTGCTAGATCTGGACTTGATATTCCCCGGCAACGGTGCCAAAAATTCTTCTTGATTGCTGCTAACTGCGTTGGTATTTCCCCGAAGAGGAGAGGATGATGCAGCACATCAACGGTAAGTATTTCCCTCGGTTATGAAACCAAGGTATCAATCCAGTAGGAGGATCCACCAAACTATGTAAGTAGTACCTTCACACAAATAACAAAAAGTTACAACCCAATGCGTAATAGGGGTTGTCAATCCCTCCTCGGTATTGAGATAGATTGAAATTTATGAGACTGGATAAATAGATCTAACAAAAACAGAAAATAAAAGAAGTAAAGAAAAAGTGCAGCAAGGTATTTTTGGATTTTTGGCTTAATAGATCTGAAAAATAATATGATAGGAAATAGACTCGGGGACCGTAGATTTCACTAGAGGATTCTCTCAAGAAAATAGCATACGGTGGGTAAACAAATTAGTGCTGGGCAATTGATAGAAGAGCAAATAATTATGACGATATCCAAGGCAATGATCATGTATATAGGCATCACGTACAAGATTAGTAGACCGACTCCAGCCTGCATCTACTACTATTACTCCACACGTCGACCGCTATCCAACATGCATTTAGTGTATTAAGTTCATGGAGAAACGGAGTAGGCAATAAGAACGATGACATGATGTAGACAAGATCTATTCATGTAGGAATAGACCCATCTTTTTATCCTTAATGGAAATGATACATGCGTGCCTCGCTACCCCTTCTGTCACTGGGTGAGGACACTGCAAGATCGAACCCATCACAAAGCACATCTTCCCATAGCAAGAAAAATCTATCTAGTTGGCCAAACCAAACCACAGTTTCGGAGAAGAAATACTGCGCTATAATAATCATGCATGAGAGAGTTTAACAAAGACTCAAATAATATTCATAAATAGTCTGAACTTGCAATTCATCGGATCCCAACAAACACATCGCAAAAAAGAGTTACATCAAATAGATCTCCAAGAACATCGAGGAGAACATTGTATTGAAGATCAAAAAGAGAGAACAAGCCATCTAGCTACTGCCTACGGACCCATAGGTCTGCGGTAAACTACTCACGCATCATCAGAGGGGCAAGGGTGTTGATGAAGAACTCCTCCGTGATCGTTGACCCCTCCGGCAAGGTGCCGGAAAAGGCCTCTAGATTGGATCTCGTGAATTTGGAACTTGCGGCGGTGGAAACTCTAATCTCTCTTTCCCCTATGGATTTTGGGATTTTAGAGTATTTATAGAGCTGATATGCGGTGGAAAGGGGGCCTGTGGGCCCCACTACCACCAAGGCGCGCCAGGGGCCTCTGGCGCGCCCTGGTGCCTTGTGGGCTCCATGGGCCTCCCCTCGGGCACTTCCTTGCCTCCCAAGTTGTCTTATGTCCAAAAATAATCACCAAAAAGTTTCGTGGCATTTGGACTTCGTTTGGTACTGATATTCTGCGAAGTAAAAAACAAGCAAAAAACAACAACTGGCACTGGGCACTATGTCAATAGGTTAGTCCCAAAAAATGATATAAAGTTGCTATAAAATGAATATAAAACATCCATTATGTGTGTATTTGTAATCTAAGCTATCATTTGTTTCTTTTGAAATGATATGCTCTCGAAAGGCTATTCTGGTTTTACATGCTTTGATAAGGTGACTAATTAAACGGTTGGTAGTAAGGCTATGAATTGGTTGGATATTTTGAGAGCCCAATTTCTTTTGCAAGAAGTATCATGGTTGGTGGTAATGTTGTGAAGGCTATTCTCATGTAAAAGTAGCGTGAAGTGATGTATCATGAAGTCGCAGGATGGTCTAGGGCTTAATATTTCTTTATAAGATTATTAATAGTGAATAATTTTTCAAAACAATTTAAGCAAAAGTTACCATGTAATGGTGGATGGAATCATAAATCAGGGGGTGGATGTTTTGCTACTTTTTTCTAAGCTGAAGGTGTAGCATGGTTGTGTGCAAATGAGATTTTGAGAGGATCCTTCCTTACACACATCCCTATACTTAGCATTTTTCTTTTCAACTGAACTTTATCTAGCATTGCTGAAGACTTGAAGTCTCATGATGTTTGAAATGCAAAGAATATTGCTAGAATATTTTTGTTGCTAAAAATTCTGAGGGTGTCAAATTACTTTAAATTTAATCTTATGGGCTTTCTATGAGCACCAAATGCTACTACCATTTTTTCAATCTAGTGTATATGGATTGTAAATTTTGTTTACTTTAAATGATTCCATGCATACATTTTAAACCATGGAGGTGCAATAAGGAAAATGCACGCCTTTATAGTTTGGCTGTCATGGCAGCCTTTCTGGTTTGTTTGTCATGGCAACATTTATCGTTTGGTTGCGACGACAACCTTATCTGATTTGATTGCCATGGTATCCTTTTCTAGTTTAGCTGCCATGGCAACCTTTCTAGTTTGGCTGCATGACATGGCAACCTTTCTTTTTTGTGTATACTCTTTTCATCTTGTGTTATGGTGCTAACCACATGTACATTCATCTTTTTTCATTGATTACTGATAGCGGCAGCAAATCATTACGGATTTGAATTTGATTCCTCAAGAGGCTGAAGATGAAGCTCTTGATCTAAACTTGGTTCCTCAATAGGAACAAGATGAGCTCCTTGCTCTAAACTTGATTCCTGAAGACCAAGAAGATGAAGCTCAAGAAGAAGATGGAGAAGGTAATACTCAATGATGTTAGAGATGATGCAACATCTATACAAGAATTTTAGATTACTTTGCTTGCACATGTTCCTAAATTTATTTTTGCTCCTTTTTGCAAGTAATCCAAAAAGGAATGAACTATCAGATAAGGAGAGGTTTGGTGTTTACTTTGCTTTGCGAGTAATCGACGGTAGAGAAGGGGCTATTAAACCATATGACAAGCTGCTCGTCACAACCCTGTTGAATATAAGCATACGATCAGTTGAAAGAATCTGGGCAGACGCAAAAAAACAGATGGTCGATGGCCAAAAAGTGGATTTCTCAAATAATAATAAAGGAAGAGTTGGCCAAAGAGAAAAGAGATGGATATGCCGCGGACGTTGACAATCCCACTCAACATAAGAAGGATCGCTCGAGCTTTGGCAGGGTCTCTAGATGTTTCCCGCTTGACCCTACACAAGAGGTTTCAGTTGAATGAGCTTAAGCGCATCACGAACACTCTCAAGCCTTTACTAAAACCTGAGAATAAGATTGCAAGATTCAAGTTTTGCATGTCCATGCTTGATCAGCATTGGATCTGAACTCTATTCCTCTATTCAAGCCAATGACAAACATGGTGCATATAGATGTGAAGTGGTCTGATATGACAATAGTGAAGAACACGTACTACGTATTGCTAGAAGAACCTGAACCCGAGCGCACGATGTAGAATACTAACAATGTTGGGATGGTCATGTTCATAACTATTGTGGCCAAGCCAAGATACTAAGGCGATAGGAAGGTTACATTCAAAGGAAAGATCGGTACTTGGGCATTTGTGGAAGGGGCTGAGGCTATTAGAACGAGTCAAAATAGGGAAAGGGGAACTAAAGAACTAGAATCAGTGAAAGTGACCAGAAATATCTACATAGATTATCTCAACAACAAAGTGATCTCGCCAATTCAAGATAAGCGACCTGATAACCCACAAGTATAGGGGATCGCAACATTTCGAGGGTAGAGTATTCAACCCAAATTTATTGATTCGACACAAGGGGAGCCAAAGAATATTCTCAAGTATTAGCAGTTCAGTTGTCAATTCAACCACACCTATAATACTTAATATCCGCAACAAAATATTTAGTAGCAAAGTAGTATGGAAGTAACAGTAACAGTGGCAAAGATAACAGTAGCAGTTTTGTAATAATTGTAACAGTGGCAATGGAAAAGTAACTAAGCAAAGATCAATATGTGAAAAGCTCGTAGGCATTGGATCAATGATGGATAATTATGTCGGATGTGATTCTTCATGCAACAATTATAACATAGGGTGACACAGAACTAGCTCCAGTTCATCAATGTAATGTAGGCATGTATTTCGAATATAGTCATACGTGTTTATGGAAAAGAACTTGCATGACATCTTTTGTCCTACCCTCCCGTGGCAGCGGGGTCCTATTGGAAACTAAGGGATATTAAGGCCTCCTTTTAATAGAGTACCGGACCAAAGCATTAACACTTAGTGAATACATGAACTCCTCAAACTACGGTCATCACCAGGAGTGGTCCCGATTATTGTCACTTCGGGGTTACCGGATCATAACACATAGTAGGTGACTATTAACTTGCAAGATAGGATCAAGAACTCACATATATTCATGAAAACATAATAGGTTCAGATCTGAAATCATGGCACTCGGGCCCTAGTGACAAGCATTAAGCATAGCAAAGTCATAGCAACATAATTCTCAGAATATAATGGATACTAGGGATCAAACCCTAACAAAACTAACTCTATTACATGATAAATCTCATCCAACCCATCAGCGTCCAGCAAGCCTACGATGGAATTACTCACGCATGGCGGTGAGCATCATGAAATTGGTGATGGAGGATGGTTGATGATGACGACGGCGACGGATTCCCCTCTCCGTAGCCCCGAACGGACTCCGGATCAGCCCTCCCGAGAGATACTAGGGCTTGGCGGCGGCTCCCTATCGTAAAACACGATGAATCCTTCTCTCTGATTTTTTTTCTCCCCGAACGTGAATATATAGAGTTGGAGTTGAGGTCGGTGGAGTCTCAGGGGGCCCACAAGGCAGGGGGCGCGCCCTCCACCCTCGTGGACAGGGTGTGGGCCCCCTGATGTTGATTCTTTTGCCAGTATTTTTTATTAATTCAAAAAATATTCTCCGTGAAGTTTCATGTCATTCTGAGAACTTTTATTTCTGCACAAAAATAACACCATGGCAATTCTGCTGAAAACAGCGTCAGTCAGGGTTAGTTCTATTCAAATCATGCAAGTTAGAATCCAAAATAAGGGCAAAAGTGTTTGGAAAAGTAGATACATTGGAGACGTATCAAGTCCCCCAAGCTTAAACCTTTGCTTGTCCTCAAGCAATTCAGTTGATAAACTGAAAGTGATAAAGAAAAACTTATACAAACTCTGTCTGCTCTTGTTGTTGTAAATATGTAAAGCCAGCATTCAAGTTTTCAGCAAAGATTATGAACTAACCATATTCACAATAACATTTAGGTCTCATGTTTACTCATATCAATGGCATAATCAACTAGCGAGCAATAATAATAAATCTCAGATGACAACACTTTCTCAAAACAATCATAATATGATATAACAAGATGGTATCTCGCTAGCCCTTTCTGAGACCGCAAAACATAAATGTAGAGCACCTCTGAAGATCAAGGACTGACTAGACATTGTAATTCATGGTAAAAGAGATCCAGTCATGCTCAATGTAAATTAATAGTAATGCATGCAAATGACAGCGGTGCTCTCCAACTGGTGCTTTTTAATAAGAGGATGATGACTCAACATAAAAGTAAATAGATAAGCCCTTCGCAGAGGGAAGCAGGGATTTGTAGAGGTGCCAGAGCTCGAGTTTTGAAATAGAGATAAATAATATTTTGAGTGGCATACTTTCATTGTCAACATAACAACCGAGAGATCTCGATAACTTCCATGATACACACATTATAGGCGGTTCCCAAACAGAATGGTAAAGTTTATACTCCCCCACCACCAACAAGAAACAATCCATGGCTTGCCCGGAACAACGGGTGCCTCCAACTAACAACAATCCTGGGGGAGTTTTGTTTGCAATTATTTTGATTTGGTTTGAGCATGGGACCGGGCATCCGGGTTACCGGCCATTTTCTCGTGAGTGAGGAGCGGAGTCCACTCCTCGTGAGAATAACCCACCTAGCATGGAAGATACAGACATCCCTAGTTGATACATGAGCTATTTGAGCATACAAAACAAAATTTCATTTGAAGGTTTAGAGTTTGGCACATACAAATTTACTTGGAACGGCAGGTAAATACCGCGTATAGGAAGGTATGGTGGACTCATATGGAATAACTTTGGGGTTTATGGAAGTGTTTGCACAAGCTGTATTCCCTCTTAGTACAAGTGAAGGCTAGAAAGAGACTGGGAAGCGACCAACTAGAGATCGACAATAGTCATGAACATGCATTAAAATTAATCAACACTGAGTGCAAGCATGAGTAGGATATAATTCACCATGAACATAAATATCATGGAGGCTATGTTGATTTTGTTTCAACTACATGCATGAACATGTGCCAAGTCAAGCCACTCGAATCGTTCAAAGGAGGATACCACCCTATCATACCACATCACAACTATTTTATAGCATGTTGGCACACAAGGTAAACCAATATAAACTCCTAGCAAATTAAGCATGGTATGAGCAAGTATAATCTCTAACTGTCATTGCAAACATGTTTCATTCATAATAGGCTGAATCAGGAATGATGAGCTAATCATATTTACAAAAACAAGATAGGTCGAGTTCATACCAGCTTCTCTCATCTCAATCAGTCCATCATATATCATCATTATTGCCTTTCACTCGCACGACCGAACGGTGTGTATAATAATAATAGTGCACGTGCATTGGACTAAGCTAGAATCTGCAAGCATTTAGTACAAGGGAGAAGACAAGGTAATATGGGCTCTTGGTTAAATCAACAATAATGCATATAAAAGCCACTCAACATTTTCATCATGTTCTTCTCCTCTCGACCCCCAAAGAAAAGAAAAGAAATAAAACTATTTACATGGGAAAGCTCCCAACAAGCAAAAAGAAGAACGGGAAATCTTTTGGGTTTTCTTTTAACTACTACTACTACAGGCATGGAAAGTAAACTAGCTAAAAGATACAACTTTTTTTTGTTTTTCTTAAGGTTTTTGAAACACACAAGAAGAAGGCTTAGAAAAGAAAATAAACTAGCATGGATCAATAAAAAAGTATGAGCACCGACAACTAGAATGAATGTGTGAACATGAATGTAATGTCGGTGATACGTACTCCCCCAAGCTTAGGTTTTTGGCCTAAGTTGGTCTATGGCCAATGCTGGCCTGGCGGATATCCAAAGTCGTAGTCGGGGTCGTACTGAGATGCAGCCGCTACTGCCTGACGAGCTGCAGCTTGGAGGAGAGCTGCCTCCGTCCTTCGCTCGTACTCGTTTGCCTCCTCCCTGGTTATAACATATCTCCTTTTTGCCTGAAGGTCAAAGAAAGTAGGAGCAGGGAGAGCAACATGGATAGTGCGACGTCTGTCAAAGATTAGTCGGTACTGGAGGGACTGTTCATTCCTTTCAACAAACTGGTGGCGAACCATAGCATTATAATCTAGATGAACAGGAGGTAATTCCATATCATTTTCATGTATGGGTACATCAAGATAATTAGCTACACATGTTGCATAAATTCCACCAAACAAGTCTCCACTTAAACCGTTAAGATGCAACCTTCGTGCAACAATGGTCCCCAAGTTATATTGTTTATCACCTAATACCGCACTCTTGAGGACACTAAGATCTGGAACGCACATGTGACAAGCCTCATCTTTACCATTAATGCATCTACCTACGAAGAGAGCAAAATAATGTATGGAAGGAAAATGAACGCTCCCTATGGTAGCTTGTGTGATTTCTCTAGGTTCCCCCACAGCGATACTAGCAAGAAAGTCTTTATATTCAGATTTGCGAGGTTCACTAACATTGCCTCACTGCGGGAGTTTGCAAGCATTATTAAAATATTCTAAATCCATGGTATATGATTTATCATAAAGATCAAATAAAATAGTGTGAGAATTGCACGAGGATCTAAATTTAAACCTTCTCACAAAGGAATCAGTGAGATAACGGTATTGCGGGCACTTATCTGACACGAAGCCCTCAAGATCGGCGTTACGCACATACGCGTCAAATTTATCCTTGATACCTGCTTGGACCATAAACTCTTCTGACGGCCATTCACAAGGCCGCACTTGAGCTTCCCTTGGTAGTCATTGTACGGCTCACGTATCGCGAGCCTTGGGCCTTGCTTCCTTGAGGAACCACCTTGGTACATTTTCCTGAACATATTCCTTCCTCTGAAAAATTTCTAAAATTTTTAGTGAATCAAAATAAAAGTGAACCAAACTCAACAAGATTGATAGCAACTACTCCTACAAGTGCCTAGAAGCTATATCAAGCATTAAACCTACTTTGGACCATATAAATTTGACATGCAAACTCAAGAACAGGGTCACCTAAGAAGCAAAAATTTGCAATAAATAAAGCACTAGAACAAAAACTAATTGGACCATTGGAGGAGTCACATACCAAAGAACAATCCCCCAAAACAGTTTTGTGAATGAAGCTTTGAGCAAGGAGATCGAAAATGGCAGCAAGATGAGCTAGAACACGGGTTTGAGCTATGGGAGGATTTTTTTCTGGAGGAAGACGAAGTGAGTGGGTGCAGGAATAAGTGGAGGGGGCCACATGGGGCCCATGAGGCAGGGGGCGTGCCCCATGGGGGTGGGCGCGCCCTCGACCCTCGTGGCCATATGGTGGGTCCCCCTGGTGTGTTCTCAGTGCCAGATGTTCTTAAATATTCTACAAAAAATCATATTTCATTTTCAGGACATTTGGAGAACTTTTATTTTCGAGGTATTTTTATTGCAAGGATAATACAGAAAACATACAGAAAATACTATTTTTGCTATATTTAATCTGAATAACAGAAAGTAAAAGGAGGGTACAGAGAGTTGTGCTTTCTAACTTCATCCATCTCATGCTCATCAAAAGGAATCCACTAACAAGGTTGATCAAGTCTTGTTAACAAACTCTTTCCGAATAACATGAAACCGGAGAATTTTTGAATAACACTTGGTTACCTCAACGGGGATATGCACATCCCCAACAATAAGAATATCATATTTCTTCTTGATAGTGGGAAGAGGAAATTCAAAACCTCCAATAATTATCGTTGAAGTTTTTTTAATAGAATTGATACTGTGGACTTGAGGTTGTTTCCTCGGAAAGTGTACCGTATGCTCATTACCATTAACATGAAAAGTGACATTGCCTTTGTTGCAGTCAATAACAGCCCCTGCAGTATTAAAAAAGGTTCTACCAAGAATAATAGACATACTATCGTCCTCGGGAATATCAAGAATAACAAAGTCCGTTAAAATAGTAACGTTTGCAACCACAACGGGCACATCCTCACAAATACCAACAGGTATAGCAGTTGATTTATCGGCCATTTGCAAAGATATTTCAGTAGGTGTCAACTTACTCAAATCAAATCTACGATATAAAGAGAGAGGCATAACACTAACACCGGCTCCAAGATCACATAAAGCAATTTTAACATAGTTTCTTTTAAAGGAGCATGGTATAGTTAGTACTCCTGGATCTCCTAGTTTCTTTGGTATTCCACCCTTAAAAGTATAATTAGCAAGCATGGTGGAAATTTCAGCTTCCGGTATCTTTCTTTTATTTGTAACAATATCTTTCATGTACTTAGCATAAGGATTCATTTTAAGCATATCAGTCAAGCGCATACGCAAAAAGATAGGTCTAATCATTTCAGCAAAGCGCTCAAAATCCTCATCATCCTTTTTCTTGGATGGTTTAGAAGGAAAAGGCATGGGTTTCTGAACCCATGGTTCTCTTTATTTACCGTGCTTCCTAGCAACGAAGTCTCTCTTATCATAACGTTGATTCTTTGATTGTGGGTTATCAAGATCAATATCAGGTTCAGTTTCTACATCATTGTTATTGCTAGGTTGAGCATCCACATGAACATCATCATTAACATTATCACTAGGTTCATGTTCATCACCAGATTGTGTTTTAACATTAGAAATAGAAATATCATTGGGATTCTCATGTGTGTCAACAACAGGTTCACTAGAAGCATGCAAAGTCCTATCATTTTTCTTTTTCTTCTTTTTAGAAGGACTAGGTTTATCAACATTAGTTCTCTGAGAATCTTGCTCAACTCTCCTAGGGTGGCCCTTAGGATACAAAGGTTCCTGAGTCATTTTACCCCCTCTAGTCATAACTCTAACAACATTATCATTTTTCCTATTATTTAATTCATTAAGCAAATCATTTTGAGCTTTAAGCACTTGTTCTACTTGAGTAGTAACCATAGAAGCATGTTTACTAATAAGTTTAAGTTCACCTTTAACTCTAGACATATAATCACTCAAGTGTTGAATCATATAAGCATTACGTTTCAATTGTCTACCAACATAAGCATTTAAGTTTTCTTGTTTAACAATAAAATTATCAAACTCATCCAAGCATTGGCTAGCAGACTTATAACGAGGAATATCACCTTCGTCAAATATATAGAGAGAATTTACCTTTAATACATGTGTCGGGTTATCAAGACCATGTATTTCTTCAATAGGTGGTAAATTCTTAACATATTCAGCTTTAATACCCTTTTCTTTCATAGATTTCTTTGCCTCTTGCATATCTTCAGGACTAAGAAATAGAATACCCCTTTTCTTCGGAGTTGGTTCAGGAAGTGAAGATCATAACTATCTTTGCAAGCAAAAAAGTCTCTAGCAGTTTCTTCATCCATAACATAACCCTCGGGCACATCAGGCAATGCATATCTAGGGGGAGAATCTTCATCATCACTTTGATCAATATTATCAGTTTAAATAATTTCGTTCTCTCTAACCCTAGCAAGTTCTTCATCAAGAAATTCACCTAATGGCATAGTATTATCAAGCATAGAAGTAGTTTCATCATAAGTATCATGCATAGCAGAAGTGGCATCATCAATAACATGCGACATATCGGAATCAATAGCAGGAGCAGGTGTCGCAAGTTTACTCATAACAGAAGGTGAATCAAGTGCAGAGCTAAATGGCAGGTTTTTACCTCCCCTCGTAGTCGAGGGATAAATCTTGGGTTTTTCGTCTTTCAAGTTCCTCATAGTGATTAGCAGATATAAATCCCATGTGACTCAAAGAATAGAGTTATGCTCCCCGGCAACGGCGCCAGAAAATAGTCTTGATAACCCACAAGTATAGGGGATCACAACAGTTTTCGAGGGTAGTGTATTCAACCCAAATTTATTGATTCTACACAAGGGGAGCCAAAGAATATTCTCAAGTATTAGCAGTTGAGTTGTCAATTCAATCACACCTATAAGTCTTAATATCTGCAACAAAATATTTAGTAGCAAAGTAGTATGGAAGTAACAGTAATGGTGGCAAAGGTAACAGTAGCAGTTTTGTAATAATTGTAACAGTGGCAAACAGAAAAGTAACTAAGCAAAGATCAATATGTGAAAAGCTCAGAGGCATTGGATCAGTGATGGATAATTATGTCGGATGCGATTCTTCATGCAACAGTTATAACATAGGGTGACACATAACTAGCTCCATTTCATCAATGCAATGTAGGCATTTGTTCCGAATATAGTCATACGTGCTTATGGAGAAGAACTTGCATGACATCTTTTGTCCTACCCTCCCGTGGCAGCGGGTTCCTATTAGAAACTAAGGGATATTAAGCCATCCTTTTAATAGAGTACCGGACCAAAGCATTAACACTTAGTGAATACATGAACTCCTCAAACTAAGGTCATCACCGGGAGTGGTCCCGATTATTGTCACTTCGGGGTTACCGGATCATAACACATAGTAGGTGACTATTGACTTGCAAGACAGGATCAAGAACTCACATATATTCATGAAAACATAATAGGTTCTGTTGGGGATATTACTACTGGGCGTAAACCGACCAGGAGAGGCCGGATTAACTCGAAGCCCATGAAGACAGACGGTGACGCTGAGTAGAGGCCCAAGGCCCAGAACCGGTTTAAGGCATGTAGCTATAAACCGGCATTGATATGTAACTTGCATTGTAAGGTAGAAAAAGCAGAGACCGAGACGGACATGTTTATGAGCCGGCCTCGGGACTCTGTAAACCGACGGGCGTCAACCGTGTATATAAGGGGACAACCCGGCGGCGGTTCAGGACAATAGACAACAACTCGAGACTTAGGCAAAGCGTATTCGCTCCCTGGTCATCGAAACCCCATCAATTCCATCACAACTAGACGTAGGCTTTTACCTTCATCGTAAGGGGCCGAACTAGTATAAAATTCTCTTGCGTCCCTTGTCCGCTTTAACCCCTTTAAGCTAACCCGTAGCGATGGCTCCACGACTAACACTACAAAAAAATACACTTCGGTGATGATACGTGTTTGTCACAGTAGGTCGCATTTTTTGTCATGCATGTACGTCCATGAGAAATTTATGACAGAATCAAGATAGTCATACCTGCGCTGTCGAAGAAGTGTTCCATGACATAATTATCATCACAGAAGTGTCCACTTCTATGACGATAAATCACGCGTCACAGAAGTTCTTTCATCAAGGGTGACCGACATGTGGCATCCACCGTAACGGAACGCTGTTAAGCTATCGGGTCGGGTTTTGGATCCGATAACCCGTTAATAGCCCCGCCCAATGGGGTTTTCCACGTGTAAAATCATCATTGGCTGGAGGAAACACATGTCAGCTCACCATTGGGACAGATGTCATCCACCCATTGGACAGAAGGCGCCTATGATACGTCGACACATGGCACGACCCAACAGAGGCCCATTCCTGTGAAAAGGCCGACCCATTTGACTTGGTCAAAAGGTGGCGGGCCGGCCCATGTAAAGCCTGTTAACGGCCTGTTCGCATATAGCCCATTTACAGCCCGCTAACCCAAGGCCCATTACGCCCTATCCGAATTAGGCCCACTAGCGTCATCTGGGCCACCCAATATGATTCCAGCCTGTTTTCACTGCTGGCCCATGTATGGCCCATGACATCTTTCGGCCCATATGAGGCCCTATGTAACTCTTGGCCTATTAACAACCCGTGGTGAAACTGGCCCGTAATGAACAGTGTATTACTTTACACCCATTAACGGCCCGTGGTGAAACTGGCCTGTAATGAACAATGTATCAATTTATACCCATTAAGGGCCCATTATTCCGTTGGGCCGTTTCTAGCCCATGTTATCTTTCGGCCTTCTCAGAGCCCATTTATTCTTGGGCTCATTTCCAGCATTCGTTTACTTACGGCCCGTTACTGTCATTTTCTGCTTATGGGCCCAATTCAGCCCGTGGTTACAGTCGGCCCGTTTGTGGTCCGTTAACACGTTGGGCCATTTTCATAGCATCATGAAATACAGCCTATTAACGATGGCCCATTATGGTCGGCCCATGAACGGACGATTCCAACTCTAGCCCGTTTACGGCCATAATGCGGCCTGTTATTTGCCCATGTTTGGCCAATCGATCATACTGCCCGTATAAGGCCCATTGATGATACGGCCCGTAGAAGGCCCGATTTTTCTGCGGCCCGTAGAAGGCCCATTGTTTCTACGGCCCGTAGAAGGCCCACTATTTATACGGCCCGTAGAAGGCCCACTGTTTCTGGCCCGTAGGTCGGTGTCACTACTGATAAATATTAGCCCATGGTTATTGTGGCCTAGTTTTAAAAAATAGGTTATTGCAGCCACTAGCAAACCGCGAGAAAAAGAACTACACCGACTACAAGCAAACAAATAAACAAGAAAACAAGGAAATAAATAAGCAAGCAACTTACACTAGGCTATCACGGCTATTACACATATTACATCCTTTGGGCATCAAAGTTCGCCACCCGGTGCAAATATAGGGAACACAATGACATATAAACGCATGAGCAAAACAAGTCCGAACTGAAACCACTTGAAGAGCTCAAGAAACAATATCCAGGTACCCATAATGCTGGCAAGATGCTTAGCAAGCTTATTAACTTTCTCTTGTTTGGCGCTTAAGTCCTCCAAATACTTCTTTGTTGCACCGAAAGTATGCATCTGAATTCAGAGGGACTTCCTCGGTCCTTGACTTCTCGTCGCATAACATCGATCGATGTCTTTCAACTTGAAGTTGAGACTCAAGAAGCCGAACTGATTCAGCAACGAGTTCAAGAGCTGGTGCAAGAAGTGGTAGCCGAGAACTTCGAACACTACATCAAGACAGGACTTTGGGGTTGTCTCGGTGTCCTCAATATAGTTTTTATCAGCTTTCTTGGAGACCAACAGGGATGTCTCACTATCTTGAACCTTATCTGCATTACTTCCTTTACCATTGCATAACAGGGTACTCTTCTCCAATATTTTATCTGCGTTCTAAAAGAGAAACAAACAAACACATCTCAGGTTTACAATGTAGTATATGAAACTCATTTTGGTAAACCAGTTCAGTAGTAAGGTGGACAGGATGACATCATGAAACAAACATATATCTATGTAGTATGGTCACTGTATGGTCTATATCATTCTAGTTTATGTTTCCAAATCAAGATAGATACAGTTCGAATCATATCTATTTAAGACAAAGCAGCATAGACAGAATATAAGTGTGGGAAACTACACAGCAATAACAACACTTGTAATGTGCATGGCATGAGAACATAACTGTTTATTCAATTGAAACTGAAATCAACATAGAGCAAGTTACAACAGCAAACAACCAACCACGTTGAAGAAACAGGTTTAAAACATACCTGTTGCGCCAATGGAGTTTCAATTGCATCCTTCAAATTTGAAATTGGTTGGTATCAGTAAATACAGTGATGCAAGAGCAAAGTAGTATGAACCATAGCTACGGAACTTGACTTGAGAACAATTCTTCTTCTGCTTTAAGCGTTGACTTCGGGTTCGGAGTGGTGGTCCTCGTGATTTGGGCACTGCAGTTGCCTTACTAACTGCTCGTGTTTGGGTGCTCTGTGGTGGAGACGGTTCTGTGTCAACGGGAGCTGGGTGTCTATCTGTTGGGGTTGGGGTTAGAAGGGGTGTAGCTGGTTCTCTGTCCAACTGGGTAGGGGTACAATCTGCATGAGTGTGGGTTATGTGTGGTGGGGCTGATTCTTGGGCCAGTAAAACCATGGTTCTATCTGCATCGACAGGTAACACGATCTTTTCTGAAGACCGTGTTTTTACTCCCACAGATACTGCCATCGCTCCCTCCAATTGAAATGGCTGATAAGAAAATTAATTGAATGTACAGACATTGTAAGATAGACAGGTGCAATGGATAGTAGGGAAGAAAACAGGGCATGAAATAATTCACATTTATGTTGTCTAAGCAAATAGAATAACATGACATAATTTCACATATATGATGGCTAATTAAACAGGATAGCATGACACAATTTCACATGTATGATGGCTAACTAAACAGTATAGAATGACATACTTCAAAATATGATGACTATGTAAACAGGATGACATGATATAACTATACGATGTGTCTATTAAAGTGGCTGGATGCCATAAATCACAAACATGCCGTCGATGGAAACATGATGGCATGATATAATTCACGGATAGAATGCCATAATTTAAAATATGATGACTATGTAAACTGGATGAGATGATATAACTATATTATGTCTTTAGAAAATGGGTTGGCATGCCATAATTCAGATACATGTTGTCTATGTAAACATCATGGCATGGCATAATTCAAATATATGATTTATATACTAAGGAAGTGAGCAGAGGGCAATTACATATATGATGTGTCAACTAAGGAGATGGCATTCAATATTGTGTATATGATGCAAAAACTAAGCATTGCAATACAACATATGCATTATATGAGTAATATAACCCTGCCAAGTTTGAGCATACACCTCAGGGGGATAATAGGACTGGTCATCTGCCTCTGAATCCTCCTCTAAAGAGCTATGTGTAACCAGCAAGATATCTGCTTCAGCAGGTAGCATTGTCTGCTCTGAAGACCTTGTTTTCACACCAGATTTCTCCATCACCAATTCAAATGGCTGATGCATAGGAAGAGCAGTTGAATATACAAACATTGTCGACAAAAGCAATGAGAAATACAAAAAAAGGATGACATGATATAATTCACATATATGACGCTTGCTTAAACAGCATGGCATTGCATAATTCACATACATAATGCCTTGCAACAAGATAACATTGCATAATTCACATATATAATGTCTTGCAACAAGATGGCATTGCATAATTCACATATATGGTAATTAGACACTAAACAGGTGGCATTCACACAAAGCATGTCTAAACTAAGCAAATGACATAGCAATGCAAGATACCATACGCACGATATGAGCAACATAACCCTACCAAGTTAGGGCATGCACCTCAGGGGGAAATATGACTGGTCATCTGTCTCTGAATCCTCCTATGAGGAGCTATCGGTAACCTGCAAGACATGCACTTCGTCAGATAACATTGTCTGCTCTGAAGACCGTGTTTCCACTCCAGATTTTTCCATGACCGTGCCGAATGGCTGATGCACAGGAAGAGTAATTGGATGTACTAAAATTGTTGACAAATTTAACACATAATAATAAAATGATGGCATGATATAATTCACATATAAGATGTCTGGCTAACCATGGTGGCATTGCAAAATTCACATATATGATGCCTGGCTAGACAAGATGGCATTGCATGATTCACATATACTATAAAGAAACTAAACAGATGGCATTGACACAATGCATGTCTAAACTAAGCAGATGACATCTTTAATGTATACAGTAAGCAATGCAAGGCACCATATGCATGATATTACCAACATCAGCATGCCAAGTTAGAGCAAAGACCTCACGGGGTAAATAGGAGTGGTCTTCTCCTTCTGAATCCCCCTCAAAACAGTTATCTTCCTCTTGATTACGATCCGAAATGGGTGGAGGGGGGCTGCCTTTGCGCCCACCATGGAACGACGTCTGCATGAAATTTTATTGCCACGCAAGGCTCGTCTCTTTTGCTCTACATGATCAGTTCCATTGTGTACAATAACTGGCATGCATAGGAATAAAACATAATGAGATTATGTAAGAAGTGCATGCACAAATCCAGAGTGATGGTAGCAAACTGTGGATAGACCCAAAACCAATGATAGCAGGCAGATAATAGCTTTAGTTAAAAAATACAGATAATGACTTCTTTAATGTTTGTTTGCACCCAACATGAAACTCATAGTAGACACCGGAGATTAACCAGATAGTAGAGAGATAGTACTGATTGCTGCCCCAATATGTACCCCACAACCATTTAAAAACTCAAGTTTCAACATTAGTTTGGACCTGACTCGGAGTCTAATAGGTGAACACGATGATAATGTAGCATGTCATCATATTAAGCGACGCATAACGAAGCGGATACACGGAAGAGTGCGACCTCTCTTGCGGACCCGTGTAGTCCTCAAGGTCATCTCGCTTAGTTGATGATGGTAATGCGGTTATCGTGGCTGCGGCAAGGGGAAGAAGATCGAGGCGGCGAAAGACAGTCTGGAGAGCGGATCCTGCTGTGGTGAACCCTTCCGTCGTTGGAGCGGTGAGCTGGGGTGGAACACTGGCGCCATGAGCAGGACAAACCACACAAGGTTTTCTTTGACACATATCTGTAATGAAGTAATTGAGTAAGGGCTTGTTTGAATTTGAGGATTCTAACAATGCAGGATAGGAAATAGACAGGAATAGGATAGGAATGCACGTGCAAAACAGAGAATTTAAAAACACAGATTTACGCCAATCTGGGTGTTTGATTCACAACAATTGGAAGATCACGGGATGCAAAAAGCATGGTGAGATTAAGTCAAACCACAAGAAAATGTACGGTTATAATGCTATTATGCTACTATCTCTTAGTCTTGTGCTTGATGAATTGGAATATGAAAAGGAGGAGAAGTGGAAATTAGAATTCCTACGTTTTTTCTTTCAAGGAGACACTAAAGGAACAAATCCTACAGTTTTCCTTTGCTCCATTCCTTTGCACCAAATTCATGAAAAGTAGTACCATAGGAAACTTTCCAATTCCTATGTTTTTCATTCACTTTTCCTTTCAAGCGCTGGCGATTCTAGTAGGCAGGCTTGAGCAAGAAAAATCCTACACTAAAAAATGTTTTTGTGCTACTTCTATTACTTTGGACCCAGGCCACTGCCATACTAGCTCAACTCCCAGGCCCATTGACAAATGCACAGCTCAAACACGCAGAGATAAATAATGACCGCATTCAAGAGAGTCCATCACGGATAGCTAAGTTGCATGGTACCTCACTGCTTGTCATATAGTAGGATAAAATAATCGTATTTCCCGTTACTACGAGTGCTCAGTGGACAATATATATAATATGTTGAGTAAAAAGAGATGCAACAAGTGTACAACCTCTTTGGCGAAGCCATGCCGATCTCAGTGTGATTGGGTTGGCCGGTGAGGATGCTCCGGCTGACTTTGCTGTCGGAGGAGGGGAAGAAGATCTTAGGCGTCTGGAGATGGAGCCGAGGTACTGCTCCTTTGTGATGGAGGGTTTCATCGTTGGAGCAGCTCCGGTGAGTTGTCTGACAGCGAGGTGAAGCGGGACAAGAGAGACAACAAACAACGTTAACCTGAGTGGAATTCTAATAGCATCTCCAATACATGATGTAAAATACATAACCACAAAGTGCTAGATGTAAAATACATCAGCCGCTCATCTCTGAACTTAACTGTCGAAACAGAACTTAACTGTCAAAACTGAACTTAACTTTCGAAACTGAACCTAACTGTCAAAACTGAATTTTGCTGTCGAAACTAAATTTTGCTGTTGAAACTGAACGCACTAGCAAGGTGAGGCTACATGTCGGTCGACTGACTTTTTCATCTCTGGTCAGTCGATTTTGCAGCCGTTGGATACGAAATCAAGGGCCTGCGGTTCATCTTCAACCTCCACCCCCCTGAGCCGCCAGCTACCACCGGCCAAACAGCAGGCCCCTGCCGCCCGCGGCCGGAGGTGCGCCGCCCCGCCCGCCCCAAAAACACTCCCCACCGCCGGTCCGCCGCCGCCCCGGCCATCCCTCTAGCCCCCCCTCGTGCCGAGCTTTTTCTCCGGCGATCCCCACGCCACCGCCCCGCTAACGCCCCGCCACCGCCGGTGACCACCACCCCATCCTCGAACCCTAAGATAGATCTTGGGTACCTCTCCGTGAGCCCCCCCCCGCTGCGGCGGTTCTTCCTTCACCCCGCGAGCCCACCCTTGAAAATCGATGACCCAAAAGTCGATTCAGTCGATGAAGTGTAGCCAAATCGAGCAGCATCGCAAGCAAGAGCAAGAGCGAGAGCAGCAGCGAGCAAGAGAAATAGCAAGAGCAGGCCAGGCGGGGACCGAGAGCAAGAGCAGAAAGCAGCAGCGAAGCGAAGCTAAAGCAGCAGCAGCTCCTATCGATGTGGGCGTCGCCGAGGGAGCGGCGTCGTGGAGGAAGTGGCGGCGATGCCGCCGTGGATGGAGCCGCGCCGTGTAGGCTCGGGACCGAGCGCCGGCAGCACCGTGAGATCGAATCAAGAAGAAAATGCGGCGATTAGTGTACAACCTCTTTGGTGGCGCCGATTAGGCCGCAGCTTCATCCGAGAAGCGGTGATGATGATGCTCTTCGGTGGTGCGGTGAAGACGGCGGTGTGGGAATGGAGGTGGCGCAAAACGAGCGGGAACGTCGGGGCAGCTCCTTGGAGGTGGAGGGCGGGGTGGCTGAACCGGCGGGACGATGAGATCGACGACGGATCCTCATCCGGTACGGTGGATGAGGGACGTCGAGGTGTTGCTGTGGACGACGTCGTCGGGGAAGAGGATCCGGCTGGGTGGCGGACGGAGCAGGGTGTGGGGTTTCGTCGCGGATTTTCGCGGCCTCGGTGTATGAATGGGTGGGCGGATGGGATGGCAGTGGGGAACCATGGCTTAGAGACGCGCTTGTCCGAAATGTGGGGTAAGTTACGAAAGTACCCCCCACCGATTTGAGGCGGTTCTTTCGGTTCAGGGGTACCACGGGCATTTCGCGTGTCGGGATTTCATAGGAGGTGGGACTTTTCGCGCGCGTTGTAATTTCGGAATAGCAAGGCGCGGGTTGAGATGGAGGGAGTTGTTGGAGCACAACGAGACAAATATATATCTTAAATATTTCGGGCTAACAAGGCGCGGGTTGAAGAGGTGGGAGTTTCGCAGCACGATAGACAGAGACGCTAGCTTCAATTTTCGGCATAACAAGGCGCGGCTTGAAATTTCAGAAGAACAAGCTTAACGTGTACCCAAAAAAAAGACAATTTGCACCTCAACACGCACAACACACACACAAAACCATTTAGACTAGAGTAAGGTACACGTGCATTGCACGCATGAGATTTGGCAACCAAATTATGAATAAATACCACATTATAGCATGCAAGCTTTGAGTCATATATGCATGATGTAGATGTTCGTTTAATTTTTATAGTTCATTTCATTCAAAATCATCTAGTTTTTATAAGAAAGCTAATCTATTTTAAGATTCATGGAATTGTGCGTTGTAAGACATAAAGTAAAAACAAATATTGGCAAATCATGTAGAAAAACATTTGGGCAATTCTGATACGGAAGATTCTAGAACAAATAAGAAGTGCTTGTGTTTTGATGTTTGTGCATTATGCTTAAGTTCAACCATGGAGTCTTCTAGATTATACATGTGGCGAAATCTGGTGGAATCTAGATGATATCCAACGGCCAATAGTGCTCAAATTTGCCATCTTTGGACCATCGGATTCACCTCATCCAACAACCATCTTTCAAAGTTAAAGTTACCCGCACACAATAAAAAATATATATAATATATATAGGGGTATAGATATAGATATGTGATGCGAAAGCCGCCCATCATCTCCAATTAGAATAGTGTGTCCATGCACGGATGCGACATGGGCAAATGATGTCTGTCATCGGTATCTCAAATTCAAAACGGTCTGACCTTGTTCAATGTGTATACATTACAACATGCTCGTTTCCAAACCACACCCCGCAGATCTCCGTTATATTCATGCATGCATGGGTTTCAAACATCAGGATCTCTTATTGAAATATTTGAATTCAACTTTACATTGATTATGACATCACCTATTCTTTTACACCCACACAATAGTCTTCTCTTTATAATTGTACCACTAACTTTCTCTCGTGCATGCATGCACACACACTACCAGTCGGCATTATCTATCGCACGCATGCAATCTTTTTCTTCAGGTCGGTCTCCCATGAAGGCACACACCCACACACATCCCCCTCTCCATCATACCGGGCATTCTTTATCTCTCACGCGTGCATGTGCAACGGTCGATGTTCCTCTATGTGTGTGTGTATATAGCTAGGTCTTTCATAGTTTTCCACACAAACCGATCAATCGATATATCCATTGAGGTCTCACCCTCTTTCCCACGTCCACATCGATCAATCTATACCTCTCCCACGTCCACACCGATCAATCTATACCTCTCTATATAGGATTAACATAAATAGCTAATACACCCACATTAATTATATATCCACCCCCTCTCATCATCGATGCCTTCCGCTTCATCTCTCAGACGCGTGCACAATGGCGAAGACATGGGGCAGTAAGGGCCCTGCCCCCCCTCCCCTAACATCACTATATATCGAGGCTAATATGAATGTGATCATTAGACAATTGCTGCTAATAAAGGTTTAATTTCATGAATTGACCCTCCTTGTAAAGTATTAGCAATGCTTGGCCCCCTAGCTCATTTATTTTTCATGGCTCCGCCACTGCGTGCAACAGCGCACGTGTTCGCTCCCTCTCTATAATATCGATCTCGCACTTGTGCATTCCTTCATAGTCTCCCTCCACTCGGCCCCTCGCACCATCTTCTAGCCCCCCACCAGATTTTGCCACATGTACAATCTAGCAGACTCCATGGTTGAACTTAAGCATAATGCACAAACCTCAAAACAACAGTGGTTCTCTTTTGTTTTAGAATCTTCCGTATCATAACTGCCCAAACTTTTTTTCTAGTTGAATTGCCATTATTTCTTTTACTTTATGCTTTACAACGCACAATTCCATGAATCATAAAATAGATTAAGGGCATCTTTGATTCAAAGGATTCTCAAAGGAATTTTGGAGGATTCTAATCATTAGGAATTTTTCCTATCTTGGTTGTTTGATTCGTAGGATTGTAAACCATAGGAATTTTTCCATATGATTCATTTTCACTAGATTTCATAGGAAACATCCCATCCACTCAAACCTCTTTGAAAGAATTCTGCGTTTTTTCTATGCACAATCAAACACTCATACAATCCTGTAGGATTCAAGACGACATTCCACTATAATCCCATGTTTTTCCTATTCACGCGTTCTTAGCTTTTTTATAAAAACTAATTTGATTTTGAATGAGATGAACTATAAGAATTAAACAAAGGGCTACATCACGCATATGTGACTCAGAGCTTACATGCTATAGTGTGGTATTTATTCATAATTTGGTTGCAAAATCTGATGCGTGCAATGCACGTGTACATTACTAGTACTTCGAGTATGTGCAAAAAACGTAAATTAGAATACCAATGGCACGCTACACAGTGTCTCTCTTACAGTTCATGAAGCCACGTGGCACATGTGGAAGCGTTGTCGCGACCTCCTTGCGTGGATTGATCACAGTGACATGCTGCTGGTTCCAGAAGAATGTACTCGTCCTCCCTGAGCCATACTGGCGGTACATGCACGAAGCGAAGATGTGCACGCACGCCACGCACGCACTCATTCCCTCGCACGCACACGCGGGTACATGAGCGAATGCAATTTTGTACCAAGATCCACCCCATGTGATAATTTGACGCGTGTAAAGTCGTTCACTTCATTCATGGTCAATTAATACAGCGCATGCAAATTGAGTGGACGTGAGGGCGGAAGAAATACATTATTACTCCACTGCGCGCAAGCGAGTAGTTAAATCGTGGGTTGCTAGTAGTACTTCCATTGGTCTCCTTCATATTTTGTGCCAATTTTTGACAGTGTAGTACTTGAAATTTATGTTCCGCTAAACTCATCGGGAGCCGTTTCGGGCCTCGAAACCAAAACCATCAATTAATCTTTACCTTGTTCCCATCACATTCGAAAGCCTGCTCACACCTACTAGTACGTACCAAACCTGAACGTGTTCCCACTATGCAGGTATTAGTACTACTAGTGCTAGTACTTAGGTTATAAAAAGGGGAACTACCTAACCGGAAATTACTCTACCTTTCCTCCTCATAAGTGCTTCTTCTTCGTCCGTCGTTACCATGGCCGGTGAGCAGAGCTCTAGGTCGAGAACTACTCGTAACAAGGGAGCGGCAACCAAGGTTGCGGAAAAAAAAGAGAGGGCTCGCCGCCACGCAGAGACCTCGAAAGATCTCTCACGGGCAGGCGATGGCTCCCAGGAGCACCCTAGCCGCGGAGGCGAACATGCCAAGCCGGCGGAGCTGGAGTCGTTATCCCTCGACGGCATGCCCGATCAGCTCAATAAGCACCTCAATAAGCAGAAGGAGTTCATCCAAGGCTTGACAGAGTTGCTGAAGGAGAGCCTCGACGACATGCCCGCTAAGCTCAATCAACAGGGGGAGTTGACCGCCGGCTTGGTGATGCTGCTGAAGAAGAGCATTGCCTTGGAGAAGAAGGCGACCGGCGAAATCCTGCGACTTCAGGAGGACAAGGCGAAGCTCTGCCACGAGATCGACCTGTTGAAGGAGAAGAACACCGGCTGGAAAAAGCTGTATGAGAATAGTAGTTCCTTGATAAAGATGTTGCAGGCCCTCGTCATGGAACAGAAGGAGGAGTTGGCGAAGCTCCGCATCGAGCACCCGGCCGCTGTCAAGGTACGTAATGCGGCCGTGGAACAGATGATGAAGGCAGGAGTCGAGAAATCCCGTGTCATGGACAGAATGAAGAAGATGGCGGAGGAGATGCGCAAGGAGATGGAGGTCGTGGAGGTGATGAAGAAGCAGTTACGACTCCGCGGCGAATTAGATCATTTGGGGTGATAATCTTCCTTCTTCTTTTGCTGTTGTGTTTCATCATTTGCTTCAGGTGTTTCGCCGCACGTGTCAAGTTCTCTGCGAGGCATGAATAGAACAAATGTTTTTATTTTTTGAGGGAATGAATAGAGCAATGCTAGTAACAATGAGATGACTAGCAAATTAGATCTGTTTTTATCGCCATATGGCACTGGGCTGCCGTGTTTCGTGCTCCTCCGTCGCAGTACTACTCTAGTGGAAAACTTGAGTATACCGCACGGTTCTTTGCTCCTCCTCGATCAGGTCGTTGGCGCATTTATACGAGCAGTCAAATCACAAGGCCCGCCTTCCAGCAGTAATGAGCCGTCAAATCACAAAGGCCCTTGCCTCTCGTGAAACCGACCAAGCTAGACTACCCCGCCCTCTAGCCTTTTAAAAAATGTATACTTTTGTACAGCAGTAGTATCGATGGATTGCGCCATGGAGCAGAACATGAAATTAAAAAAAAGGTGGTACATATAGAGAGCGCTCGTCGCCAAATTATGCATATAGTACTATTAAAAAGGCTAGTGACAATAATGGTGTCCAACACAACTCACCCCTCAAATAAAACTAAGCACCACAGAATTCTTTGACAAAACTAAGCACCCTGAAATTCTTTGACAACTAAACTGCTGGCTATATGATGTTGGCCATATATATTGTACGTATATAATGTGAATAAATGAGTGGTAGTACTATACCAACTAAAAGATGAAATGTAAGAAATACTAGTATGTACTTACTGAAGAGTTAAAGTAATAAGAAGAAACATAACATAGTTCTGCTGGGGGCTCAGCACAACACACCCCACAAATTAAATTAAGCACACCTGAAATTAAACTTTGCAACTATTCCGGTAGACACTGCATTAGAACCACCATGAGCAACGACACTGCCACCTTACTCGGAGTCCTCGTCCACTTCCTCGACTTCGTCCTTGTCCCTCTTCCTCTTGGCCGATACTTCTTTGCTTGAACCGCCAACTTGGCTGTTGCTCTTCATCCAACCCTTGTAGATATTGAAACAAATGTAGCCATCTATTGCAGCGTGCTGGATGTGGTCTATATCTAGTACATTCCGCTGCCATGCATGACGATGAAACGTGTATGGAGGTTTCTCCAGTTTACCGTATGAAGGATGAACCATGGCTCTGCCAGGTCAGATTGAAGGTGACGAGAGGACACCACCGATTCTTTTGGAGGTCGAAGGTGTTGCCTACAATGAGGCCTATCCGACGCAGGACTTCTTTGTCGTTACCAAAGACTACAGAAACGAATTTGACTAGGTTGCTCTCGAGGAAGTCCTTAAAATCCTGGCACTCAATGTCGGCATGGCATATGTGGTAGACCAAGCATATGTCATGCACGCAAACCTGGATCACGGCGGGCTTCTTCCTCTCTTCGTCCTTTAGATCCTTCTCTCGTCCCACGATCGTGGTGTACTCAACATCTAGCCGGTGACCCACTCATCATCGAGTCTTGAACATGCGTGCAGGCGAGAAAGGCATCCTTTCACCGTCGCGGAAGAACGGGTGTAGATGACGTCGAACTCATCGCCGGTGATGGTTCTAACCTTGTACTCACTGCCGATCGGGGAGATTTGGGACGCCATGGATTTGGGAGGAGGGTTAGGATTAGTGGAACTGCCGTAACGTGAATGGACGGGACGACTAGGAGCGACCGGGTCGACGTGTCAAGCACCAAATAACAGTGCATAACAGCAGGGGGGACGCACCCCACTCGTACCGGCCCAGTATTAGTAATGAGCAATGAGACGTCAAATCACAATGCCGCACCTTCCCAGACGGACGAAGCAACCATTATTTCACACTTCGGTTCGACATCATCTCAAACCACGTACTAGTATTGCTTCTGCCTCAAGAGGGACACGCGATCGCCTTGGTACATCATGACACGTGGGACCGCATGACAGGCCATGCTCCCCCGCCGATCGCTCGGTAAAATCACCTCATTTTTACTATACTTCCTTCGGATCGGTTTACTACATGGCATGCACGTCATTCTAGGTTGAGAATTTAACTGGCTATATATATATATACTTTTGTACAGTAGTACTCCACTATCGATGGATTGCGCCATGGAGCAAAAATTGAAATTTTAAATAAAGGTGGTACATATAGAGAGCGCTCGTCGCCAAATTATGCATATAGTACTATTAAAAAAGCTAGTATGTGCTTAATTGGGGTGCTAAATTCTATTAAAGAAATACTAGTACTAGTATGTACATCTTGAGGAGTTAAAGTAACGAGAAGAAACATAACATAGTTTCTTTGGGGCTCAACACAACACACCCTCAAATTAAACTAAGCACACCTGAAATTAAACTATGCAACTAATCCGGTGAACCTGCATTAGAAGTTTAGAACCGCCATGAGCAACGACACTGCCACCTTACTCGGAGTCCTCGTCCACGTCCTCGACTTCGTCCTTGTCCCTCTTCCTCTTGGTCAATACTTCTTTTCTTGAACCACCAACTTGGTTGTTGCTCTTCATCCAACCCTTGTAGAGATTGAAACAAAGGTAGCCATCCATTGCAGCGTAGTGGATGTGGTCTATATCTAGTACATTCCACTGCTATGCATGACGATGAAACGTGTAATGAGGTTTCTCCAGTTTGCGGTACGAAGGATGAACCATGGCTCCTGCCATGGTCAGCATTGAGAGCTGACGAGAGGGCACCAGCCGATTCTTCTGGAGGTCGAAGGGGTTGCCTACAACGAGCCCTTTCCGACGCAGGACTTCTTTGTCGTTCTTAAAGTCTATAGTAACGAATTTGACTATTTTGTCCTCGAGGAAGTTCTTAAAATCCTGGCACTCAACGTTGGCATGGCATATGTGGTAGACCAAGAAAATGTTATGTATGCAAACCTGGATCACGGCGGGCTTCTTCCTCTCTTCGTCCTTTAGATCCTTCTCTCGTCCCACAACTGTGGTGTACTCAACATCTAGCCCAATGACCCACTCATCATGTGAGTTTTGAACATGCGTCTGAAGCGAAAGGCATCCTTTCACCGTCGCGGAAATGCGGGTGTATATGACGTAGAACTCATCGCGGTGATGGTTCTAACCTTGTACTCACCGCCGATCGGGGAGATTTGGGGCGCCATGGATTTGGGAGGAGGTTAGGATTAGTGGAACCGTCGTAATGTGAATGGGCGGGACGACTAGGAGCGAACCGCCGTAGTATTAAAGGACCAGGCAGGGACAGTAGGAGCGAACTGCCGCCAGGCGAACGGCAGGGTAGTGGCTTTCCATTCTCCCATGATACGGGCTTCCGAGAGCCCTTGGATCGGAGATCGAACGGTTGCATGGCGTGATTCTAGACCAATGGGTGAATATCCTATCCTGGAGGGTTATTCTGCAAATTTTCAGCAACTTAGCATGCGACCGTTTGATTTCAGATCCAAGGGCTGCCAGCAGCCCGTATCATGGTCGCGCCTACCACGACCGTCGCGTCGCTCGCGTGGTCGCGCCCTTGGAGATTTAACACGGTGCGATAGGCTATCTGATGTTGGCATGTCATACATAGTCATCACTTAGTCACTCATACTACAACAAGGTTGGCTATAAGTGTATTTTTTTACTCCTCTCTATCTCTTTCTTCGTACTCCCTCTGTCCCATAATATAAGAACGTTTTTGACACTAGTGTAGTGTTAAAAATGTTCTTATATAATGGGACACAGGGAGTACTAGTATTTATTGCATTTGCCAAGGAGTGACCTCTTCCAATGAAATGGTGTTGCTAAGTTTGCTTCATTTAATTATCTATATACTCAAAATTGTCTTTTCACCTAGGTACACGCGCTTAGCACCATTTCTTCCTTGGGTCACCAAACTAGTCTCTCTCTTCTTGATTAACTTGCCACATCAGACTTTATGCCTATGTGGCAAGCTTAAGCACCTGTAGGAGCAAGTAAGTACAATAGTGCGCTTTACATGGCATTTTTGCATATGTGGAGGAAAGAGAGGCAAGGAAAAAGTGGAGAAGTGGGCTCTCATGCAAGAGCCAGCCTCTACTACTACATGGTGGAGCATTGGCAGAGGCACCTGTATGGAGGTGGTCAGGAATCAGGAGACTCACGCCGGTCGTAGCGCTGCAATTAAAATGATAATGGCAAGTCAAATCATGGGTCCCCACCTGTCCAGGAGTAACTCGCTGTCAAATCACACAGCCCTACGTTTGTAGCAGCCTACTCCCTCGTCTTCTCGCGTCTCTGTCGAACCGACTAGGCGGAACTGTCCCGCCGCCTACCGGGCAGGAAAAGCCCCACCCTCGACTTTTAAATAGTATACAGTATACTAATTTTGTATCCATGGATTGCGCCCGCGCCATGGAGCAAAGCGTCTAGAAAACGGCGGCACACATGTACGGAGTATACAGCATGCCCGTCGCGTTCGCGTCGCACCCCAGACGGTCGGTCGGTCTGGCACGCTGCTCTCCGCATGGAATCGTCATATTGCGTTCGCACACACATGTGGGACAACAATTGAGAACCGACCATAGGCACACTCCCCGGCCCCGCAGGTCGGGTGACTTAATAGAAGAGGGAGACGAGCGATAGTACTAGAGAAGTGTTGTACTACGTTGGTGCCTGGACGATCCCTGCAAGACACGGAAGATCAGTTTGTCCATGCATGTGACCAGACTCCAGCAGACACGCCTGGATTGGCTATCGTCTACATATCGTGCAGGCTGTGTAGTACATGGCTGTAGTTGTGGTGAGAAATCTAAAAAAAGGTTTCTTGTCATCTCGCAAAATTATGTGTCATGTGCTTCGGATCACTTCAAGGGTTAAACAGCGACAACTGAGTTGGGCTAGTCATTGGGGGCACATGCACGAACAGTGACTACTCGGCTGCCATCTAGGTCAAGCCGGCTATGTTAATTAGGACATCTATCGACGGACCCATTTTCTACGAGTTTATCTTTAATTTGAGCTTTGTTCCTCGTCTAGTTTGTCCGTCGGGATTCATGTTGTCTCCTTTGGGCAGTGAGGTTATGATTTCTTGTCATGTGGCATTTTTTCGTGTTATATGTTATAATCCGCGCTTGAGATCAAAATGGCGACAAGCTGCGCCTCCGGCCACGTGCATGAAGACTTCTCGACAGTCATTGACGAGGTCAAGCCGGCTCCGGTAGACAAAACAAAACTAAGTACTACTCCACTATATAGGAAGGAGCCTCCGCGCTTGCTTGCTAGTGTTGCTCTCTTCACACTGTCTCGGCCTCTCCAAATCTAAACACGACAGCGGTGGCCACACTCTCTCTCTCTCTCTCTGCTCACCGCTGGTCATAGATCCAGCCGGATCCTCTCCGCCGGGGAAGGTGAGAAGGTGCAACGTTCACGCGGTCGTCCTCGGCGACGGCTCTTACCCACTGCTGGGTGCGTCCCGATCAGCCTGCCTTGCCGTTCTCTCCCAAGCACCGCTCGTGAGGGAGGGCCTCCGACCCCTTCTTCCTCGCTGCCGTAGTGTGGGCTGATCCGGCCTCCCACCGCCCACATAGCGACATCCCGACGACCATCAGGTATAACTTCCTTTGAAACCGGCCTTGCTCTACTTCCGGAGTTCCTGACGTCGCTGCATTTGTAACTTTTACTATTTCCCAGGCCCCCTCGTAGATAGGAACAATCAGCTGTTCGAAAACCACCTAATTTTTTTTACGTTTAAGAGGTAAAACTAGTTCATGCACTCGAATCTAGTACTACTTGGTTCAAACAAGGAAGAAAGGGGTGGGGGTGGGGAGGATTTGTTACCTGAATCTAGGACTTGGTCGAAAGAGGAAATAATGGGGCGAAAAGTAGAGAGGCGGCTATCCAACTGGTCTCTAGGTCTAATAGGAAATAAAGGAAACACAGTACAAACTCAATATAAACCCGATCTATTGGTTGAAAAAGGAAAGAAAGTGGGGACTGGGGACAAGTCAGCGAGTAAGTCCAGCACTAGATTTGCTAGCCTCACACAAAGTATAAGGTGGCTATACCGAACAAAAATGGGACCAACCGGATATCCTGTTACGATGTTTGTTGCCCGAGCCACTCTTATGTAATGCCTTTGGTAAAATGTAGCGGTCGACTTTGTTAAAAGTAAGGACACGTTAAACCAATGTTGTTTTCAATGTAATGCCTCGAGAATATGAATCAATGGCACTTCTTTACATGTCATGCTAAAATTTCCCATTAAGATAAGTTGGTTCTTTTAGTTAGAAATGCAACATCTGGTCCGCCTACTCTCCCGTGCCCAAAGTAATGTCGTATTTAACGATTGTCATAGTTAATCCTAATGCCCACACTAATATCTAGCAATGCCTCTGCTTTAGAAATTGCTACTGTCCTTGTAGGATTGCCATTCAGATAAGGAACATGCTTCTTTTCATTTGATGCATGTTTCATCACTTGTTAGTCACCCTCCTTTCCACCTTTTTTGTGCAAATAGAGATATACATTTCACGCTCGATCTTAGTTGAACTGCACAAGTGATATCCAAATTATAGTTGAGCATTCCAGGAGCTTCACAACCAACCTTGATGTTGCTCAATTTTATCGCAACTAATGAAGAATAAGCTTTGTGGGTTTCGTTTTTTGATGGAAATGGAACCGGGGCTGGAGCCCTTTTCTTAAAAAAAATTGAAGAAGAAGCTGCTAGCTCATGGGACATTGCTTCATTTTGGGTGAACTTCACCAAAAGGTCCCATGAATTGAATCATCCATGTTGGTGACTGAAAGAGCCAGCTTCAGCATCCCAGTCTAAGCACCCCCGACCTCCATCCTTGCGACGCACGGTACACCTCGTTTGCCACCTGCTCGACCCTAGTGTCACTGATAAAATGAAGTAATAATACAGTTAAAATTGACCGAGTGTCATCTCTATCATTTCATTTCCAATGCAGATAAAGAAAGTGCTTCTCTTGGTTAAAGTATGTTTCATCAACTAGTCCCATTGTTAATGTTTAAGCGTTTCTGCAAACTGGGGTGCTTAATTTTAGTTGATATGTACAAAAATAGATATTTGAATGTCTCAAGGCGCCTCCTTGTACTACTGCTGTACACTGATGTTCATCACTGGCAAAAGGTGTATCTCGGAGACTTGGGATGATGTCCAATATGAGGCGTACCGTATGAGGCGTCGCAGGGCCCATCTCGCCCTCGCAGGATGGCATAATATGATACTATCGCAATATTTTATTCTATTTATTTTGCGTGTTTCATCAACTAGTGCCACTATAATGTAATCATGCTTTTTCATTATCTGTGCAAATAGGGTTATTCGGCTGCATTTTGGTGGAACTGCACAACTGTACGTATGGAACCAGCATATATGCAGAGTGCGTGGTGTGCCAAGTAAAAATTACCGACACCAACCATGCTGCATGCATGCATTGGCATCCACCACAAGCAGTGGGATATGTGGCGCTCCCTGTGGACGGATCTTTCTCGGCAGCAAATCCTCTAACCAAATACTAATAGCTTATATTGGCAGTTTTCTAGGGAGTACTCTTTTGTGAAAGAAGCACCAATCTATTTTTCTTTATTTGTACATTGTGTGACAACTTTGACCCAAAGGTCCAGAGCTATTTTAGGGTGATTGGCGTAGTACTCGGAGACTGATTGTAAGCATGATTTTCATTAGCTGTCACACTGATTGTAAGCATGAGCAGGGGAAGATTAGGTTAGTGTGAAGCTTACCTTAAACCCTACCGCCGTTGAAGCGAGGCGGCGTCGAGGAACCGTGGAGAACGTCGGGAAGCGACATCGCGCCATCCGGCCTCCTCTTGCGGTGGGATAACGAATACTCCCGTGGCTCGGCTGGCTCTGCACCCTCACGAGCGGCACACCATACTCGATCGATTCGTTATCCTCTGGGTGCTCGACCTTTGACCTGTCGCCCACCACCTCCGCCCGATCGTCGCCTCGGCGAATCTGTCTGCTCCATCGCCCATAGGAGATACTCGATGAACTCGGAGGATGCGGCGTGATCGCCGCCGAGGAGTATATGTACATCGGCGCCCTCATCGCCGCCGCCTCGCTCTTTCGCATACATTGCCACATGGCCCGCACTGTCCTCGAAATCTCCCACTCATTGTCAAACCAACTAAGGATCTCCTTCAACCTGGCTAACTTTTCACAGTGCCGCCGGCGATCCGCCTAATTCGCTGCTGCATCCTCTCCATAGATGTCGTTCTGAGTGGTTCGGTGCTAGCTTTGGAAGATGGGAGGAGAGACGTTCGTCTTGCAATAGAGAAGAGGGAGAGGAGAGGAGGTGGTTTTGGAATGGAGATGATGGAGAGGAGAGGAGGTGGTTTTGCAATGGAGAGAAGATCAGAAGAGGGAGAGGCGAGATGGTGGTTTTGGAATGGAGATGATGAAGAGGAGAGTAGGTGGTTTTGGAATGGTGATGATGGAGAGGAGAGGAAGTGGTTTTGCAATGGAGAAAATCAGAAGAGGGAGAGGAGAGACGGTGGTTTTGGAATGGAGATGATGGAGAGGAGAGGAGGTGGTTTTGCAATGGAGAAGAGGGAGAGGAGCGTGCGGCAGCGATTTAGGATTGGACGAGAGGGCGGCCATTGTGGATGGATCAAAATCAAAATCAATTTACCCTTCAATTAAGAAAGCGACCCCACATTAACTAGTCTCCCTTTTATTCTGGGTCATAATTGACCATGATTTTCGCACATAAAATATATGTTATACATTGCAAAAATAATATAATTTGAAAGTACATTCAGATATGAACCAAACGATACAATTTTTGGTGACATGCATTCACATTTTGCTTGTCACATACAGTACGTGGTCAAACTTTGACCCAAAATACACAAAACAACAAAAAAATACTTCCAAGACCAGCGCCGCTCTTCCGCTCTTCTCCTCTTAAACCACCGCCGCTCCTCTCCTGTTCCAATCTAAATCCAGCGCCGCTCCTCTCCTCTTCCATTTCAAAACCACCGCCCCTCCTCTCCTGTTCCAGTCCAAAACCAGCGTCGCTCCTCTCCCGTTCTAATCCAAAACCAGCGCTGCTCCTCTCCTCTTCCATTCAAAAACTACCGTCGGCGAGTGAAGGTGCTGTGGAGAAGTAGATCGATGGAGGAGTACAACCGATACATGAGGATCGCAGACGGCGACCCTGTGAAGCTAGCTAGGATGTTGGAGATACAGTCTTGGTTTGACAACAAGGACCAACTAGCGGCGACGGCGACATCCATGGCCAAATATCTGCAACAGAGCAAAAAGGCGGCGATACTCCCGGAGGGAGTCGCGCCGGAGTACATAGAGCTACTCCTCTTGGCCATGGAGCAAATAGATTCACCGAATCCGATCATGAGGGAGCGGTGGTGGGAGTGTCGATCCCAGATGGAGCATCCACCAGAGATTGAAGGATCGAGCATCTCTGAGGTGCCGTTTGTGAGGTGTCTGCAGAGCGAGCCGGTGGAGTCTTCGTCGACTGAACCCAACTGCAAGAGGAGAAAAGCAGTTGGCCCGACGACGCTTCCCCGCCATCGTCTCCCTCGCCGTTCACATCGTCTCACGGGGCAGCTGTCTGCCATCGAGGAATAGGAGGGGGCTGCCCCCCCCCCCAAACCCAATAGTCGGGCAGGTTGTGAATTGTCAGGAGGAGCTTAGGGTTGTCAGTATTTGCAGGTTGTGAATTGTGTTTTGTGTTGTGTATTTTGAGAGTACTTTCAGATAAGAATGTCTTTTGAATTTCAGATTTGCAGTATTGAGCATATGAAGAATTTTATGAATTTAGAGATCTATTTTAGCACTTAAAAAATGTAGTTTCATAGGAGTATAAAAGTGCAGACGAGAAGAAACGCAAGTTTCAGTTTTAGATAAGAAATCGCAAGTTCAGTTTCAGATAAGAAACTGCAACTTTCAGAGGCGAGCATTTATATTAACACGGCCTTTTCAAACAGGGTTAACATCATGTTGGAAGTTTTATTCATGGTCGAAAATGGAACTACCAGCCAGTTAACATCATGCTGATCAACATTCAAGCATAGCATATCTTCATATGATGCACAGTCAAAATGCCCACACAATGTCGAGTGTGCGAAACACAGAGAAAACGAGGGACCAAGTTTTGGAAAGTGTTGGACGTGGTTTTGGGCTGCTCCGTCTAGGCTTTCATTTTTAACATGCGCAGCCCACGACCTCGGATGGGAGGGCCTGTTTGAATTTTCTTAGGGTCGTCATGTATCGACCGACCTATGGACCTCCCATCCGAGGTTTTATTTTTGGCAGCCCAATTTATGTATTTTTTTGAAGCAAACGCAGAGGTCTGTTCTATTTTTCTATATAAGAATAGGAACGCCAGGTACAACTTATGTTTCCCTTCTAACTATATTATATATATTTAAATTATTTTATATGTTATTATATATTATTTTTATTGTCATCATATATTTAACAGATACTTACATATGTAAGAAAACAATATCCCACATCTTATTAACTTATAAAAATAATTTCTTAACAAATAAAATCTTGGATTGTTTTTGCACGAAAATCCTAGTGATTGTGTACAAAAGCTTGGTAAGATTTAAGGACGAATGAAATAATATCACTTATTATTTAAATATATTTATAAAAAAATGCTCAGCCCTTTTTTATTTTTTGATAACATTGCTGGCCCAACCCAACATTATAATTAGAATCAGCCCAGCAAAATCATGTATCTAGATAAAGTGCAAATGGCCTGTAATTTTTTAGGAAATAAAATAAATGGGCCGCATGGACGCTACATTAATTGTTCACTTAGCCCAGCTAATGGTTGTAATTCAAAAAAAAGATCAAATTGACTGTAAATTCTACCGCGCAAAAAAAAAGACTGTAAATTCTGAAAAAATGGGTTGAATACGTGCCACATTTTTGGAGGCTGAAATGTGGGCCAATAGGTCGAAGCCAACGCAAGTCGTTGTCAATTTAGTCAACAAATGATTTTGACATGTTAGCCGTTGGATTTACATCCAACGGCCGGCATCCATCTTCAATCTCTCATCTTCTTCCTTCAGCGCCGCCGGGACCACCTCCCGCCTCCTCCTGCTAGCAGCTCTGCTTAGCACACTTCGCTATGAAGCGCTACTCCACCGTTGGCCAGGCCATCCCTCCACCCCTCCACACCTCATGTTCTTCTCCACCGACTGCCGAACCACACCCGACTAGAACCAGTTAACCTCAGACACCTCTCCGTCTGTGACTCTACTCCCACGTCTTCCCATCTCCGGCTCGTTGCTGTCCGGGGCCTCGCCGTCGTCCACCACCTTGGATGCGCTCGGCGCGGCGTGGTCAACGAACGACACCATCGGAAGTAGACTGTGCGTGGAGAGGCTGACAGCTGGGTCCACGGCCGCACACAAGGAAATGCCTCCTTATTAAGCACAAAATAATGTTTCCTCCACCTTTCATCTGGGACCCGCCGGAAGAGCCTCTGTATTTTGTGAAAAAAAACGTGCCCCCCGCTGACTTGTTGGACCCACCAGCTATCTTCGCATGCAAGGAAGTGCCTCCTTATTACTCACAAAAAAATGAATACTCCCCCTGCCAGCTGGAACCCAGCTTACTGGGAGGCTGACTTGTGGGCCTACCAAGTTGACGGGGATGGAGGGCTTTGTCAACTTAGTCAATATGAACGATTCTAGCTCCTGTTACCGTACGATGTTCATCCAACAGTTGTAGCGCTTCTTCAACCTCTGTTCTTCTTGCTCCATTACCAAACCAGCGCCGTCGTGTGCCAAGGCTCCTCCCTCCGTGGCCATTTGTGATGCCGCAGACGCCTCACCGCCCCTACTACTCCCACCGCTAGCCAGGCCATCCCTCTACTCACCCACACCCCTGTTATTCTGCGCGCGACAATAGCCTCACACCGCAGCCGAACCAGTGAACCTCAGACACCTCTTGGCGTGGGCATCCATCGCTGCGTCTTCCCGGCTCCGAGTCGCCCCTTCCTAGGCCTCGCCGTCGTCCACCGCCGTGGTGCTCTCGGCTGGCGTGGTCAACGTGGTCAAGGAACGACTTCCATCGCACATGGATCAGACGTGGAGAGGCCGACACTGGGTCCACGGCCGCAGCAAGGAAGTGCCTCCTTATTATGCGGAAAATAATGATTCCTCCACTGACAATGGGACCCACCGGACGGTCCACCGATTGCAAAAAAAGTTTCCCCGCTGGGACCCAGCAGCTACATCTTCGCACACAAGGAAGTGCGTCCCGCCAAAAAACGTTTCGCCCTCCCGTTGGTGGGACCCACCAGCTACATCTTCGCACGCAAGGAAGTGCGTCCGCAAAAAAATGATTCCCCGACCGTTGGGACCCACCAGCTACATCTTCGCACGCAAAGGAAGTGCATCGGGCAAAAACCATTCGCCCCTCGATCGCTGGGACCCACCAGCTACATTTTCGCACGCAAGGAACTGCGCGTGATCGGGACCCACCTGGTCGGCGCATGTAGCATTGTCATTCTGGTCGCGAACGGTACGTACATATATACTGGTGGATGTAGAGCGCCGCACGTGTCGTATTAGAGGCGCGCGACGTAGCATGTACACGCACGCATGCCGCGCGAGGGTGCAAGAAAGAAAATACGGCCACGTATGTACATACGGGCAGGGTCTCGAACGCCTACTCGCGCATACGTACATGGTTGGGTCGGAACGGAGAAACAGCGTCGTCGTGTTGTTCATGGGAAGGCAAGGGAATGCGTCGTGTTCATCGGGAGGCAACGGAATGCGTCGTGTTCATCAGGAGGCAATGGAACGCGTGGGAGCCAACCAGCTTGGACGGAACAGGCGATGGAAACGAGGCCTGGCGTAGCGCACAACGGAGGAAACGGGCCTCCTACGGTCGAAACGGGGGTCCTGTTGATCGGGAGGGGTGTGGTGTACCGCAAAATGGAGGAAACGGACCTCCTACGGTCGAAACGGGGGTCCTATTGATCGGGAGGGGTGTGGCGTACCGCAAAACGGAGGAAACAGACCTCCTACCGTCGAAACGGGGGTCCTGTTGATCGGGAGGGGAGTGGCGTACCGCAAAACGGACGAAATGGACTTGTGTTGGAGCGCTACGGTCGAAATGGGGGTCCTGTTCATCGGGAGGGGTGTGGCGTACCTAAAAAAGGGACTCCACGGGATACTGTTCATCTCCACCGTCGACCTCCTCCAGCCTCCATGGGCTACCGTCGACCTCCTCAAGCCTCCACGAGATCCTGTTCATCCAGCCTCCACCGCGCGCTACTCCACCGGCCATCGCTCAACCACCCTCCACGGGCACCCTCCACCGCTCATCGCTCATCCAGCCTCCACACCATGGGGTCCTCGATCACCCAGAGGCCCGCCACTGCTCATCCAACCCCCCGCAACGCCACTGCTCATCAAATCGATCGGCTTCAGTTAGCAGTAGTAGCAAAGGAATCGCTCCATCGGGTTCAGTTAACAGCCATCGATCGATCGCTCGGGTTCAGTTAGAGCCCAACACATCGCATGTGTACGAGAGAAACGCGCATCGCTCGGACCCCGACCTCCCACCGTAACCGGCAACTCCCCGAAATTTTCCTCCCCCTCGCTTCTACCACGGTTTTTTCCGTCATGGACGACCCAAAGAATGTCATGCAGCTGCGTCTCCGCCCGCCCAGACGAAAAGCCCATTTTCTGTCATGATTTTTGTCATAGAAGTAGGAGCCCACCACATCTATGATGATACCGGTTTTGTCACAATTATCGCTATAGAAGTGTCATATGTATGATGTAAAAAAATTGCTCGCCCAAAATGTCACGGATGTGTCTTTTTTTTGTAGTGTAAGTCCTTTCATGAGGACATCTGCCGTGACAAAACCACGACAGTTGGCGCCCACCGTGGGACTATCGCACGATGGTTTCAAGTTCTTGAAGGGCAGCTTCGAAGGACTCAAGGGCTACGCTGTGGGCCGGATGACTAAAAGTCATCGCGGCAAGCTCTACATCGACGATGCAGGGTGGGGCCCTGAGGCCAGCTCAATCGAGTACGGGTACCGGGTCCCCTTTGGTGGCATACATGTTTTCATTGGCAAGATCGGCGAACCGGGCCCTGAGCCCGACATCTGCACCGACCTCTTCGAAACGGCTTAGCGTGCGCGATCTGCCCGGGTCAAGCCTGCCATGAAGCGTGCCTTCGTGGGAGTTATCCATGGAGGGGAATACGAGGACATATCGGAATCTGGTGGTGAGACCGTCGTTTATTCCGGCGACGAGTCATCGACCGGAGAGACCGATTCGTTATATCAGCTACAAGATGGCCGGATTGGAGGCTGTTTCGATGGCGACAGTATTCCGGACCCCTCTGATCTGCCAAACCGGGTTGGAATCTTCATGGCCGGTACATAGCCGGCGCTCCACTCTTCAACCGCAGCAGCAATGATCTCCGGGTCAGCAGCGGCGACGGCAGCCGGGGTAGGAGGCCATGTGCGGCCGCCAACTCAGGTTTTATCTGATCTATTTGATGCGTTGGCAACACTAATGGCGGAGGCTAACCCGACGGATCAGGATGCGCACAATGCGGAAATCGCGAAAGTAAGGGATCAGATTACTCAGGCCAAGGCCGATTTGGCAGCTGAGGATACCAGGATGGCCGCAGAGTGGGCCGCTTTGGATGCGCAGGCTTACCGGCTTATGCAGGATCGGAATGCATCGTACGAAGTCCTAAAGAGAAGGCACCGGTCTCGCCTGCCTCCGGTTTATGATGCTAGGAACCTCTCTAACAACCTAGGTGCAGGGACCAGTAACCCGCTGGTAGCAAACCGGGCGGAGGCACCTAGAGCGGGGGCGCCGGTTCAGCCTCGTTTGATGGATCCGCCTCGACAGAACAACAATGTAACGCAGCCTGTCCCAACACCACCGGGTCATTACTCTACTCCAATGGAAAATCTTGTTGCTGCCGCTTCACGGCTGGAAGCTATCCCAATTGAAGGCGATTCTCCGGCGGCGGTCGAGATGCGTCGGGTTAAAGAGCTTCTTCGGATAGCCTTGGTGCAACAGGAGGCTTATTCATACAGTCGTGATCGGATTCATTCCACCCCCCGTCCAAGCAGGAGTTATAGCAGGCGTATGGATGAACCGGCCGTGTCAAGCAATGCGGGGAACCGCGAACCGCCCCGTGGCCACAACCCGGCAGGGGGTGCTAGTGATGCTCAGGAGGTGGTGGACCGGGCTCGCACACGCAGGGAGGCCGAGTTAGCAGTGCAGTATGAAGCCCGTTAGCTTACTCTGGTTCGTCCAACCACGTTGAGAGAGCCAGGAGTTACCTCTAGCTCTTCGGGGGTGCCATGTCTCGTCCCGGCGTTACGCAATGTACGCCTGCCCAAGGATTTCAAGGGCCCGCGCAAGGTGCCAAATTACACTGCCGATTTACCCCCAGAGACATGGGTTGAAAGCTATGAGATGGCCATGGAGATGCTGGATGTGGATGATGCAGCTTGTACGAAGTACTTCACCATGATGCCGAAGCGACGGCTCGTGCTTGGTTAAAAGTCTACCGCTAATTCTATCAGATCATGGGCCAAGTTGAGAACCCGGTTTCTCCAGAATTTTAAAGATACATGCAAGCAGCCCATGTCGATTCTGGACTTAGCTGCCTGTGTACAGGAGGAAGAAGAATCAACAACCCAGTGGGTGCGTCGGGTCTCGGAAATTTTGCATTCATCGGACCGCATCAACGCTGACACCGCAGTTCTAACTTTGGAAGGCAATTGCCGGTTTAAGCCTCTGAAGTTGAAGTTAGGACGGATGAAAAACCATTGCAATGACATCGGAACCCTCATGGCCGCTTTAGTAAAGTATGCTGACTCTGATAGTACCAAGGATCCCGATTCGGATAATGATAAGGCAGGGAAGGGAAAGAAGAGCAGCAACACCAAGGGGCAGCACCACAGCCCGACGGGTCATGGAAACGGCGGTAAACGTAAAGTGGATCACAGCATGAACTTTGTGGCCAATGCCAGTGTGCAGGATAAGGGCCAACGGTGCAAGGGTAAACCGCCCCGACGCAATGGAGCACCTAACCCTAACCCGGACCGCCTGTCTTACCTATTGAACGAGCCCTGCCCGAAACATGGGACGAAGGAGATGCCGGCCACACACCTCTGGAAGGACTGCTATATCATGCAAGAGTTCAAAAATTCTATGACTTCCGGTATGATCACAGACCGTGTGACGGTTCAGGCCCCGGGTCTCATGGGCCGGGTTATGGCGGAGGAAATTCCTGTTCAGGCTTCCATGGTAATCAGGGCGGACATACCAATCAAGGTAATCAGGGCAACCATGGTTGCTACAATAATCAGCAGCAGCAGCAGTCGGGTTACCAGAGCAATCCAAAGCAGTTAAATAGCGGGCAATATCATGTCTTCACCACTAGCTTGGACAAGCGTGACCAAAAGCTTCATAGGAGAGCAAGAAGTCCGCTGAACCGGGCGGTGCCTGCTACTTACGCTGGTCCGAGCAACCGATTGTGTGGAGCAGGAGGATCATCCACCCCGGTTGACAATCCGGGTCATCTGGCGTTGGTAGTGGTACTCGTGGGAGGTTATAAGTTCACAAAGGTACTCATGGACGGAGGGAGCAGATCAATATCCTCAGATATGAAACTTTCCGCCGCATGGGGTTAACAGATAAGAATCTTAAACCGGCCCCATACGGTGTTCCATGGTGTGGTGCCCGTAAATCGGGCGATCCTGCTGGCAAGATAGCTCTGGAGGTGGCTTTTGGGGACGAGCATGACTCGAGATCAGAAACCTTGACCTTTGAAGTGGTGAAAATTAGAAGTCCGTATCACGCCTTGATTGGACGGCCGGCTTATGCTAAGTTTATGGCACGACCTTGCTATGTTTATCTTCAGCTCAAGATGCCGGGTCACAAGGGAACTATAACCGTCCATGGGAGCCGCAAGATAGCTCTGGATTGTGAAGAAGGTGATGCGGCTTATGCTGAGTCGGTTTGTGCCACGGAAGAGTTGAAGTTTTATAAGGACAATGTTGATCCGGCAGATATGACTCCGTTGAAGAAGCCAACTACCGAGCATGATCTGGCCTTGAAGTTTAAATCAGCCGATGAGACTAAGCTTGTTGACTTCAGACTGGCGATTCATCCAAGCAGCTTCAGCATCGCCGCTAACTTGATCCAAATAGGAAATCTGCGCCATCGAAGTTCATCCGTAATAGCCCGCTTATTAGGGATGATAGACTACTCATATCAATAAGGAATTCTTCTTTTCCGGATCCCATTCGGACGTAACTCCAAAGTTAAGCGTGCTCAGCTTGGAGTAGTTTCAGATGGGTGACCGACCGAAGTTGTTCCCGGTGCGCACGCAGTGAGGACAAAGTGCGCAGAAAAGACTAGTATTGATCTGTGGGGCCAGCCTAGATCCCGCCAGAGTAACGACCACCGACGGTGTGTCCGGGCGCTACAAGTTGGTATCGAGCTGACCTCGCGGTTACACGGATGGTTGCGACAGGTGCGCTGGTCATGTTGTTCATGACGCTTGTGACCATTATGGCACGCGGCATGGCACATATACCGGATCGATGCACGTACGGTTGTGCCAAGAGGGAACGTTTCGGGCCCGACGAGGACGCCGGTTCCTCCGAGTGAGGGTGTATGTAATAGCTCGCTTATTAGGGATGATAGACTACTCATATCAATAAGGAATTCTTCTTTTCCGGGATCCCATTCGGACGTAACTCCAAAGTTAAGCGTGCTCAGCTTGGAGTAGTTTCAGATGGGTGACCGACCGAAGTTGCTCCGGTGCGCACGAGTGAGGACAAAGTGCGCAGAAAAGACTAGTATTGATCTCAGGGGCCGCCTATATCCCGCCAGGAGTAACGACCACCGACGGTGTGTCCGGCGCTATAACCGTGAGAATCGGGACATCTTTGCGTGGAAGCCTTCACATGCCGTGTACCGAGAGAACTCAATCGAGCACACACTTTATGTTGATCCTAAGTATAAACCGTCAAACAGCCCGCTGGTTCAATGAAGAAAGACGCAGCTATTGGAGAAGAAGTGGCTGTGCTCTTAGCGGCTGGGTTTATCATTGAAGTATTCCATCCTGAGTGGTTGGCTAATCCGGTGCTGGTCCTTAAGAAGAACGGCACTTGGCGGATGTGTATGGATTACACAGATCTCAACAAGGCTTGCCCGGCAGATCCTTTTGCCCTTCCCCGTATTGATCAAATTATTGATGCTACGACGGGTTGAGAGTGTTTGAGTTTTCTGGATGCATATTCTGGTTATCACCAGATCAAGATGGCAGTTAAGGACCAGGAGAAGACGGCCTTCATAACCCCCTTTGGAGCCTTCTGCTATATATCTATGCCCTTTGGGCTCAAGAGTGCCCAGGCGACTTATCAACGATGTGTGCAGAATTGTCTTCATTCACAAATCGGCCATAATGTTCATGCCTATGTTGATGATATTGTGGTCAAATCAAGGAAGAAGGAGACGTTGATTGATGACTTAAAGGGAATCCTTGATAATCTGCGGGTTTACAAGATGATGCTTAATCCGGCTAAATGCATTTTTGGTGTACCGGCAGGCAAGCTCTTGGCTTTTTGGTGTCTAACAGGGGCATTGAAGCTATTCCGGAAAAGATCAAGGCCATCACCTCCTTGGATAAACCAAAGTGTATCAATGACGTTCAACGCTAAGGTGCCGGATTGCGCGCTGAGCCGGTTTATCACCGCTTTGGCGAGAAGGCCATTCTTTGTATCGATGTCAAGAAAACGGATAACTTCACCGAGGACGCCTAATGAAGCATTTGAGGATTTAAAGCGGCAGATAGCTAACCCGCTGGTTCTTGCTACCCCAGTTGACAAAGAGCCATTGTTTCTATATGTGGCAGCTAATGCTCGGGCTGTCAGTGTGGCTATTGTGGTGGAGCGCAAGGAGGCAGGAAAGGAGTATCCGGTTCAACGTCCGGTTTATTATATCAGCGAGGTGCTTATTGAGTCCAAGCAGAGGTACCCACACCGCGTAAGTTGGTATATGGGGTTTTCATGGCAAGCCGGAAGCTCAAGCAAGATTTCCAAGGTGATCCCATCACAAGGTCAGCTCTGCGCCTTTGGGAGATATAATCCAACAGGAGGCAATCTGGGTGATTGTCAAGTGGGCCATAGAGCTCGGGCCTCACGGGTTGAAGTATATACCCCGAACGGCGATCAAGTCTCAAGCACTTGTGGATTTCATTAACGACTGGACAGAACTACAAGTGCCTGAAGAAAAGCCGGATCACACTTATTGGACTATTCACTTTGATGGGTCCAGGCAATTGGAGGGCTCGGGGGCTGGAGTCATATTAACTTCCCCATGAGGTGATAATTTTTGTTATGTTCTCCATTTAATGTTCCCTTGCACTAACAATGCAGCTGAGTATGAAGCTTTACTCCATGGTCTTCGGATGGCTAAGGAGATGAACCTCAGCCGAGTTAAGTGCTTCGGTGGCTCGGACCTGGTGGCTCAACAGGTGTCTGGCACTTGGGATTCCAAGGACCCACTCATGGCAGCATACCGTCGTGAGGTGGACATTGTTGTAGGTCACTTTAAGGGTTATCAGGTGGATCATGTGGACAGGCGGAAGAACGAAGCGGCGGATGCTTTAAGCCGCCTGGGTTCTCAACGCAAACCGGTTCCGCCTAATGTTTTCTTGGACGTTCTGCATAATCCGTCCGTCAAGCTCCCTGGTGAATAGGATTTGGTTATTCCTGGTCCGGAAGCTCATTTAGTGGCGACTCTACATGTTATCCCGGATTGGACGGTTCCTTATCTTGCATACATGAACCGGGGGCGAGTTACCAGAGGATGAGACATTGGCCAGGCAGATAATCCGGCGGTCCAAGTCTATGAATATTATCAACGGAGAGCTGCATCATTGCAGTGTTACAGGGGCATTTCAGCGTTGTGTGTCTCCTGAAGAAGGCTGTCAAATTTTACGTGAGATCCACGAAGGAGATTGTGGTCACCACGCCGGTTCAAAATCTTTGGTGGCTAAGGCGTTTCGACATGGTTTCTATTGGTTAACAGCTCATGCTGATGCCGAGGACTTGGTCAGACGATGTGATGGCTGTTAGAAGTTTTCAAGGCGCGCTCATGTACTGGCTCAAGAATTGAGGATGATTCCAATTACTTGGCCGTTTGCGACTTGGGGGCTAGATATGGTTGGGCCTTTCAAGAGGTCCAAAGACAAGAAGACCCACCTTTTGGTGGCAGTTGACAAGTTCACAAAGTGGGTGGAGGCAGAACCAGTTAGCAAGTGTGACGCGGCCACGGCGGTTCAATTCATCAAAAAGGTGATTTTCCGGTTTGGCTTTACACATAGCATTATCACTGACAATGGTACCAATCTGTCAAAGGGTGCAATGAAGGAGTTCTGTCAACATGAGCATATACGGCTTGATGTATCATCAGTGGCTCACCCACAGTCCAATGTTCAAGCGGAGAGGGCCAATCAAGAAATTTTGAGAGGCATCAAACCCCGGCTTATGGTTCCTTGCAGCAGACGCCGGGTTGTTGGGTTGAGGAGCTACCTTCAAGGATATGGAGCATCAACACCACACCCAACAGATCGATGTGATACACGCCGCTCTTCATGGTTTATGGAGCGGAGGCGGTTCTTCCTAGTGACATCCGTCATGACTCACCTCGTAGCGGCATATGTTGAAGCCGACAACGAGAAGGAACAGCAAGAAGCTCGACCCGTTGGATGAGGAGCGTGATATAGCGACCGCCTGCTCGGGCGATTTATCGCAATATCTACGCCCCTATCATAGCCGCCGGTTAGAACCGTAACCTTTCAAGAAGGAGACTTGGTGCTTCGCTCATCCAGATCGACGGATATGCATAAGTTATCCCCACCTTGGGAAGGACCTTTTGTGGTCAGCAAGAATCTACACAACGGGTCATACTACTTAATCGATGTTCGAGAGCGCAAACACTCGCGTAAATCGAAGGAGGAGACCAATCGGCCGTGGAATATTGCTCATCTTCGGCCTTATTATACTTGAGCTATAGGCTCTGCTTATGTACATATTATGCCTATGTATATATTATGATCAATATAATAAACCGAACCTCAGCTAAAGCGGGTATCTCGTTGTTTTCTTACATCATTTGTGGTTACATGGAGCTTTTGCTAAAGCGCCCGGTTTACCCCTTGGTTTTGGCCTCTCAAAGGCTTTATATTATATCACTTGGGGGCTTGGTCGTATCCGAACCATAGCTACACCTTTTGATAGGCGCAATGCCACAACATCACTTGGGAGCTTGGTCGTATCCGAACCATAGCTACACCTTTTGATAGGCGCAATGCCACAACATCACTTGGGAGCTTGGTCGATCCCAACCATAGCTACACCTTTGATAGGCGCAATGCCACAGATCACTTGGGAGCTTGGTCGTAGCCGAACCATAGCTACACCTTTTGATAGGCGCAATGCCACAACATCACTTGGGAGCTTGGTCGTATCCGAACCATAGCTACGCCTCTTGATCGGTGCAATGCCACAGCATCACTTGGGAGCTTGGTCGTATCCGAACCATAGCTACGCCACTTGATCGGAGCAATGCCACAGCATCACTTGGGGGATTTGGTCAAACCCGAACCATAGCTACACCTCTTGATCGGCGTAATGCCACAACATCATTTGGGGGCCTAATCGAACCCGAACCATAGCTACGCCTATTTGGGGGCTTGGTCGTGTCCGAAACATGGTTACGCCTCTTGAACGGTTTAAAACCTCGCCTACAATGTTTTTTATTTGCATTTGTTTGGGTTCTGTTTTCCTTTTTTTATAAAGACTTTTTGTTGCTTTTTAGACCGGTGTTAAAACAACCCGGTCCGACTATCAACAACAAGTTGACGGTATACGATCAAATCATAGTCCGGAGGCTATTCGCCCAGTCTGATTTTCAGTTAAAATTTTATTAAGGAGTAAACCAGTGTTTATCATAATCCGGAACGGTGTAAACCGACTTTATATCAACAGGAGTGGTTTTTCTCCTAAAAAGATTTGGGTTATAAGCCCCGCTATAAGGTTGGCTAGCCAACACCATGCATAAAAGTTGCAGGTATTATATATTTCCATTTTGGTTATATGTCACAACCTAAGTTATCATCTTTGGTTATATATATATATATATATATATATATATATATATATATATATATATATATATATATATATATATATATATATATATATATATATATATATATATATATATATATATATATATATATGGGTGTCATGACCCGCCCGGCGGTAAACCGTGAGGGCACTTTGAGCTTCTTGTCTGCAGAAATAGCTTGGACAAAGGAATATGTAGATCATATCTTATGTATGATGAATCAAGCCGATGTCAATTGCAGATAAGTATGCGCGAAGGCATATCAGAACAAATATTTTAAGTAAGCTTATTACAAGGCTTTCCAGTGTTCAACATGATCATGGTTTTCTAGAAATACATGTCGCAGCATGTTGAAGACTAAACCGGCCTCCGGTTCATGATTGGTCGCCAGCTTGGCCTGACAGTTGCGGGTCATCTCGCGCCGGTTCAGCTTCTTCTTCTCTACCCAAAGGGGTGGAAATCAACAGCTGCCCATTCGATCCCGCTTAGGGCTTGAATACAGCTTCATCACTTATCAGCGTCGACGGTTCAATGTCAGGGCCATAAGTGTGCTTACGGATTGGCGGGATGAGATTCTGAGCTTCGGGGATTGGTGCAGCAACCCGCTTGTTCTTGTCATCATAGTTTGCTTTATAGTATGATAGGTCCGCTTCTTCAACTAGTTGACAAGCCAATGGGCGTATTCTCCGGTTTATGATCCGGAGATCATCTTCGCCAATTCTGTCCCGCCTTCCTTCAAACCGGGATAGCCTTGAGCCGCTCAATTGATCAAAGTCGTACCCATACTTTTGCCCGGTCAAGGCAGCCAAAGCGCCCGTCCTAGCAGCAGACTTTTTCAGTTCGTCAACCCGGGCAGGTAGCATGGATAACCTTTCCAAAGTATGTTTAATCAAGGTGGGAGGAGGATTGTTGTGAGAAGCAGTATATGATCCGTTGCGCACCGGTATAAAGCTGCTCTATCAGAGTATAGGCTACTTTTAACTTCTTCTAAATGTCAGATCCCAAGTGGCCAATACGAGTTCCTATATCATTGCAAGGGTTAGTAAACCGGCAGATACATGAAGGAATATGATAAAATCGGGAGTTACGGATGCTTAGCAAACACGGCTGCGGTCATGGCATGGACCTGCCGCTTTATGCTGGTCAGTTCATCAACCACCGGTTTAAGAGCAGCTTCTCCTTTCTCAGCCCTTTTGATCAAATCGGATTTTTCACTTTCCCAAACCGACCGTTCCTTGTTGAATCCTTCTTTCGGTTTCTCCATAGCGCCTAAAGCGCTGGTCACTCGCTTTTGCCTCGGAGGTTTCATGTTGTTGCAATTTAAGGTTTTCCTCAAGATCACGGTTTGGCTCTCCTTTTGCTCAGCTCAGCCTACAAAGGGACACCATCCGTCGTAACAAGAATATTGAAGTACCAAGCTCATAACAAGTTATGCCCTTGGCACTTGGGGGCTAATGCATATTTGCTCTATCAGGCAATTTTTTTCAAAGTCCCAAAGAACAATACAAGTATTAAGCCTGGCACTTGGGGGCTAATGTGTATTTGCTCGTAACTTGCTAAAAAGGGAATTCTTCTATAAAGTCCCGCTTCATCTCTATACAGTTAAACTGGCTTTTGGAGGCTATATCGGTGAAGTTAAAATGCTTTGTTGCAAGCTCGAAGATTGCTATTAAAGTCCCGGTTTAAGTTGCTATCTTAAACCGTCACTTGGGGGCTACTACAGTTGATAAACTGCAAAAACAATACAGAAAGAGAAGCATGCATAAAGTTACCTCATATTTTTCCTTCATCATATTGACCAGACCGGCTTCATAGTCATGGTTGGTGAACAGACGGTTCAGATAGCCGAAATGAAGGTCTTGAGCATTCAGATGAGTGTAGGTGGACAGATCGGCATTCCATTTGTCTTTGCCATTGCAGAAAATTCCTCCTTGGCAGTATGCTTCGATAAAGCGACAGATTCCTGATCCAGATAGCAATGCCAAGAATCGTAACATCGCTATCCTTCTTTGCAAAGAGCTCGCATCGGGGTCACCGGTTTGTTGATATTCTTTGCTGGACTTGCCGGTTTATCAGTCCGGAGAGATCTGGCCGGTTCATCAGCATGACCTGTGGTGTCAATTTCTGTCGGTTCAGTAACAAAGTATTGAAGCGGTGGATCATTCAGCACATCATCAAGGTTGGCTTCTACAGGATCTGGAGTTTTCTCCGGTTTAGCAGCTATATCTTCTTCTGTCGGTTTGTTCAGGCGAGCTTTCTTGCTTGGTCTAGGCTTAGCACTGACAAAGTAAAACATGAAGGTCAATATAGCATATAAAATGCATATCAAGAGTAAGACAAGTGAACAGCTTACCCAATAACCGTTTTGAGGGGTGGAAGTTTGGTGGCTGACGACTCGCCAGAGGATGAAAGAGAAGTGCCCTGATAATTGGAATCAGACGGATTAAGAGGTTGACTAAAACAACCTACTTTGGGGCATGACATGTCAAGGGAGTTAGAGACCTCTGATCGGCATTTCCGAACCGGACTGTTCGGTAAACCGGCAGAGGTAACTACCTGGCCGCTATGCCGGGTTGTGCGACGAGCCTCGTGCTGTTGTGTCTTCATAAGAAAGTTTGGATCCAAATAAGCAAGAGGATGTGAAAATTTAACTTTCAGGTTTGCTCGACGGGTTTTTAGTGAAGGCAAAGGGTTTGAATCGGAGGAAAGGATGATTACCTCTACAGCATCAGCATGACTGACTTCAGCGTCGTCCTGGCAATAATCATCATCAATAAGGCGTATGAAAAATGAACCAAGTGAGTCAAGTTCTACCTCAAAATCTGAGTTACCTACATCATCATCAACCGGTGGATTGGAGGACGCAGTGGTTCTCTTCCGGTTAGCTGGTCTTTTCACAGCTTTGGTCTTTTGGCGGGTTGGCTTCGCTGGTTTGTCTTGCGGAGGTTTCTTGTTCCAGAACGGACCATTGTCCTGCCAAAAAGTCATCACATTTTCAGAACACATCAGGACAAAAGCAATTTCAGATAAAACAGATAGTATGATTCTTACAGCTGGCGGTTTGTTGGTGGTGCAGAAAGGGGGGAGTTCGGTTTGAGCACAGGTAGCCTCCGGTTCATTCAGCATCTTTTTTACAGCCTCAGTGACTTCGTCATCTGTCAGCTGAATATCAATGTGCCGCTGGTCATCATTCAATTCCCCTGTATACTCACACATCAAATCGGGGCGTTGGCTCAAAGGCAAAACGCTCCAGCTTATCCAGCAGCGTGCAAAATCAACTCCTGTCAAACCGTTGGCCATAAAGGCCATAAGCTTGGATAGTTGAGGAGCATATTTGCTTCTTTCTTTAGCAGTAAGCCTTTGAGGAAAAGGGTGTGTGTTACTCAGACGTTCAGGATGGTAACCCGGTAGGGGGTTCTCATCAGCTGGAGACGTATCCTTGCAGTAAAACCAGGTCTAGTTCCAATCTTTGGGGTGACTGTGGAGATTGGCGTGAGGAAAGGTGACTTCTTTTCTTTTCTGAATCGCCATCCCGCCCATTTCTGTGTTAGGCCCATCTTTGAATTCTGTGCGGCGGTTCAGATGAAAGCAATCCCTGAATATCTCTACGGAAGGTTCCTTTTGAAGGTAAACCTCACAAAACACTTGAAAGTGGCAGATGTTGGTTATAGAGGTAGGGCAGATATCTTGTGGGCGCAGCTGAAAGTTGGCTAGGACATCCCGGAAGAATTTTGAACCGGGAGGGTTGAAACCCCGGCTTAAGTGATCAGCAAAAACAACAACTTCTCCGTCTTTGGTAGTAGGAGGACATTCCGGGCCAGGGACCCTCCAGTGAATGACATCTTTCTTGCTTAAAGTGCCTGTTTTGACAAGGTTGTCTAACTGCTCCTCTCATTCGAGAAGGACCCAATTGCATTCATACACTTGTTTGGCCATGGCAATGAAGATCTACAATATAATGATTTCGGTTTAAGATTTATATTGACAGCTATACAAAGGATACAAGATGTAAATTATATTGCTAAACCGAGTCAGCTATTTACAAATCGGAGTTTAATAAAGGAAACAAAGACACCAAAGGAGGTGATTAGTGGAAATACATTGGCGGTTCAACAAGGGGACTAATGGTATATACCGGGTTATCATTTTTTCTACAAAGTTAAACCGCCTAGTCTAAACATTGAAGAGTCAAGACTGCAGATGTATAAGTGAAGCAAAACAGATCTCACAAGTTGGTATTACAATTTTGGATCTACGGCATATCCGAAAAGGAAAATATATTCAGACCTCACTACAAAAAAAATTACACTTCCGTGATGATACGTGTTTGTCACAGTAGGTCGCGTTTTTTGTCATGCATGTACATCCATGACAAATTTATGACAGAATCAAGATAGTCATACCTGTGTTGTCGAGAAGTGTTCCATGACATTACCAAAATTATCATCACGGAAGTGTCCACTTCCATGACGATAAATCGCGTCCACGTAAGTGCTTTCGTCAAGGGTGACCGACACGCGGCATCCACCGTAATGTAACGCCGTTAAGCTATCGGGTCGGGTTTTGGATCCGATAACCCGTTAACAGCCCCGACCAATGGGGATTTTCCACATGTAAAATCATCATTGGCTGGAGGAAACATGTGTCGGCTCACCGTTGGGACAGATGTCATCCGCCATTGGACGAAGGCGCTTATGATACGGCGACACGTGGCATGGCCCCAGAGGCCCATTCTGTGAAAAGGCCGGCCCGCTTGACTTGGTCAAAAGGTGGCGGGCCGCCCATTTGAAAGCCGTTAACGGCCTGTTCGTGATATAGCCCATTTACACCCGCTAACCCGGGGCCGCTACGCCTTATCCGAATTAGGCCCAAGAGCGCCAATCTAGGCCGCCCAATATGATTCATCCTGTTTTAACTTCCGACCCATGTGTGGCCCATGACTTCTTTCGCCCATATGAGGACCTTTGTAAACTTGGCCCATTAACGGCCCGTGGTGAAACGCCCGTAATGAACAAAGTAGCACTTTATACCCATTAACGCCCGTTATTCCATTGGGCCGCTTCCATCTAAGTTATCTTTCGCCTTCTCGTGGCCCATTGATTCTGGGCTCATTTGTAGCATTCGTTACATACGGCCCATTATCGCTATTTTCGCTTGTGGGCCAAATTCAACCCGTTACGTTCCGCCCGCTTATGACCGTTAATACGTTGGGCGTTTTATGTAAAAACCCGTTGGGCTGTTTTCATAGAGTTATCAACACGCCTATTAACGACCCGTTATGGTCCACGAATAGTACGACCCATGATTGGCGAAATGATGATACGCCCGTAGAAGGCCCATGGATCCTACGGCCCGTATGAGGCCCATGGATAGTACGGCCCGTAGAAGGCCCATGGATCGACGTCTGTAGAAGGCCCATGGACCCTATGGAACGAGAAGGCCCATTGATCCCTAAGGGTCTGTGATAGAAGGTCGATGGATCCCACGGCTCCGATAGAAGGCCAATGGTCCTACGGCCAACGAAGGCCCATGGATCATACGGCCTGCATAGGAGGCCCATGGTTACAACAAATCCGTGTGTTGCCATGATTATTTTGGCCTAGTTACCAAAAATAGGCTATTGTGGCCACTAGAAAAACATGAAAAAGAACTGCAGTGACTACAAGCAAACAACTAAACAAGACAATAAGGAAATAAATAAGCAAGCAATTAAGGCTAGCCTATTACCGCTATTACACATATTACATCCATGGGCATCAAAGTTCCCCACCAAAGGCAAATATAGGGAACAAAGCAGATATTACATACATCGCCGTCAAAATTGGCCACCAAAGTGCAAATAAACGCGGCAGCAAAACAAGAGCATAACTGAAACAACTTCAGAAGAGCTCAAGAAACGTTATCGTGAGTATCCACCATGCTGGCAATAAGCTTAGCAAGATGATTAGCTTTGTCCTGTTTGGCGCTAAAATCCTCCAACGCTTGTTGTTGCACTAGAAAGTATGCATCTGAATACTCCAGGGACTTCCGCAGTCCTTCCGCTTCTTGTCGCAGCACAGCTGGTCGATGTCTTTCAGCTTGTAGTTGAGACTCAAGAAACCGAACTGATTCAGACAGTGAGTTTGAATAGCTTGTGCATGCGGTAGTGGCCAGTAACTCGAACACTAAACCAACACAGGACTTTGGGGTTATCTCGCTGTCTTCAAGATAGTCTTCCTTAGCTGTTTTATCAGCTTTGTTGGAGACCAACAAGGATGTGTCAGTATCCTGAACCTTATCTGCATTACTTCCTCTACCATTGCTTAATAAGGCACTCTTCCCCAATATTCTCGTTAGCATTCTAAAAGAAGAAACAAGGCATACATAACAAGTTTAGCATGTACTAGTATATGAAACTCATTTCGTGAACCAGTTCATTAGTAAGGTGGACAGGATTAAACTACCAAGTCTTCTATTGCCAAGTACTAGTACATAATAAAAGCATCAAACAAACATATATCTATGTCCTATGGTCATTGCATTGTCTTGCCAAATCAAAATAGAGACACGGTTCAAATCATATCAGTTCAAGACAAAGCAGCAGTGAAAGAATACAAAGCGTGGGAAACTACACGGCACAACAAGATTTCAGATGGGTACCATGGGTCTACATGTACAACAACACTATTGGCTCTGTTGTGATGCTAGTAATGTGCATGATATGAAAGTCAACTATATACACAATTGAAATTGAAATCAACAGAGCTATTGATAAGAGCAAACTTGTTAAAGAAACATGCGTGAACATACCTATTGTGCCATTGGAGTTTCGATTGGATCCTTCAATTTAAAAATAAGTTTGTATGAGTAAATACAGTGATACAAGAGCAAAGCAATCATAGTTAAAAAGGCGCCTAAGCGAAGCGCTTAAGCGCGCTTAGGCTCTAGGCGTTGGCAAACGCATTATGCATAACTACGCATAATCTGTGCATAAGCAAGATAAGCATGCGCTTTGGTCGAAGAAGCGCAAGGCGGTGGCAAAACGCACAATTGAACGCTAGCGCTTTGTTGAACTATGATAGCAATGGAATCTTAAATTAGAACAGTTGTTCTTCAGGTTTAGGCACTTGTTCTACATGAAGCAGTATAGTAAGACGCAAGAATAAAATACTTAAAAATAGAAAATGAGCTCATAGACCTTACCACATTCTTGGTTCGGGACCAAGATAGAACAAGGCGTTCCCGACCATCGCCCAAAGAATGTGTCTCAGGAGAACGTAAGGGAATTTGATGAGTTTCTTTGCCGGTGAAGTACGTTTTCTTGGTAATTCGATCGCCACCAAGCATTCTTGAAGATAGCAGAGGTATTAGCACATGTTACCTCATCCTGAGTTTCCAAATCGGTCCTTCTCTATAGAGAAAATGGGAAAATTTGATGTATTATAACCATCATGGAGGTAGGATGTATGGGACGAAGCAAAAATTGCCATGAATAACATTACTTACACATAACTCCCTGGACAAACACCTGCAATGGCATTTTCCTTCATCTTGAGATAATATTTCCAAGATGGGAAGATACGCACATACGATTTAACAACATCAAATGCGATAGATGCTAAACACGACTGGCTGGTTGTGCTTCCTCCACGTGAATAGGCGTATTAACTGGTGGAGTTGGGGTTCGCCGTGATAGTATTGGCCCTTTGGGCACCGGAGCTCCTTACTAACTGCTCTTGTTTGGGAGCTCTGTGGTGGAGATGGTGCTGTGTCAACAGGAACTGGGTTACTATCGGCTGGGGTTGGGGTTAGATTGGGTGAAGCTGGTTCTTAGTCCATCGCAGTAGGGGTACAATCTGCGAGAGTTTGGGTTATGTGTGGTAGGGCTGGTTCTTGTGCATGTACAGCCGGGTGCTATCTCCACCAAGAGGTAGCACTTTTTTATTTGAAGAACGTGTTTTTATTCCGCTAGATATCGCATCACCGCTCCAATTCAAATGGCTGATAAACAGGAAACATAGTTGAATGTACAGACATTGTATGAGAGACAGATGCAATAGATAGTGTGGAAAAAAGAGGGCATGAAATAGTTGACATGTATATTGTTTAACTAAAACGGATAGCATGACATAATTTCACATATATGATGTCTATCTAAACCGGATAGCATAGCATAACATAATTCAAAGATATGATGAATAACTAAACATGATCGCATGACATAATTCACCTACATGTTATCTAAGTAATCAGGATCGCATCATTTAATTCACATATGTGATTTATATGCTAAACAGAGGGCATTCGATATGATGTCTGAACTAAGAACATGGTGTTGAATATTGTGTATATGATGTCTAAACAATGCAATGCAAGACACTGTATGCATGATATGAGAAGTATAACCATGCCAAGTTAGAGCATACACCTCGGTGGGGAATAGGACTGGTCATCATCTCTGAATCCATCTCTCGAGGAGCTATCGGGACCCAACAAGAGATCTGCTTGACTGTGTAGCTTTGTCTGCTCAAGGCCTTGTTTTCACTCCAGATTTTTCCATCTCCCACCCAAATGGCTGATTCACGGGAAGAGTAGTTTAATGTACAAACATTATCAACAAATGGAAATGTAATGAAGAAAAGGATGGGCAAGATATCATTCAAATATATGATGCCCGGTTAAACAGGATGGCATTGCACATTTCACATATATTATGGCTGGCTAAAAGACATGAGACCGCATAATTCCCATATATGATATAGAAACTAAACAGGTGGCATTACGTAACATGTCTAAACTAAGCGGATGACATATATGATGTCAAAAGTAGCACTGCAAGGCAACATATGCATGATATGACTAACATCATCATGCCAAGGTAGAGCAAACACCTTGGGGGTAAATAGGAGTGGTCACAAGCGCCGAAACACGCCTCGAACAGATATCTTCCTCTCGATTACAATCTGGAGAGGGATGGGAGGGTTTGCCATTGAACCCACCATGGAGCGATGTCGCATGACATTGTATTGCCAATGCAAAACTCTTCTCTTTTTCTCTACATGTTCAGCATGACTGTGTACAATATCTGACATGCATACGAAAAAAATATGGTGAGATTATGTAAGGAGAGCATGCAGAAATTTAGAGTGATGGTAACAACTAGTGGATCGACGTTTTTCCGTTGAACCAAAATAGCCCTAATGGTTAGACGTGATGTATAGTAATAAGTGATGCAACAAGTGTACAACCTCTTTGTCGTAGCCGTGTCGACCTCAGCATCATTGGGTTGGTCATTTGAAGCGCTTGAGGCGAGAGGTGGCTGTCGGAGTTGTGGAGGAAGATCCGAGGAATCAGAGGCGGCGCCCAGGGCACTTGCTCTGTTGTGATGGATCGTTCGTCGTTGGAGCAGCTCCGTGAGCCGAAGACGCCAAGGATGAAGCAGCACAGACATGACATCGTCAATCTCAAGTGGGATTCTAATAGCATCTCCAATAGATGATGTAAAATGGATGTAAAATTAACATCACCAAAAACCAGCTGACTACAACAGATGAGGTAAAAACTGTTGAATCTGAACTTAACTGTCGAAACTAAAATTTACTGTGGAATCTGAATGCTACTGTCGAAACTGAATGCAATGGTAACAGAGAGGCACTTGACATGTAGTTTAGGGAGGGCCTACAGTTCATATTCAACGTGCACCCCCCTGAGCCGCCAGCCACCACCGGCCCCAGCGCCGCCTCGCCGCCCCGAAACAACTCGCCACCGCCGCCCCGGCCAGCCCTCTAGGCCCCCCGCCCCCCACCCTGAACCCTAAGATAGATAGTGGGGTACCTCTCCGACGAGCCCCCGTCTCCGCTGCGGGTGGTTCTTCCTTAACTCCGGCGAGCACCCCCCCAACCCCTGAAGATTGACGCACCAAGAGTCAATTCACTCGATCAAGTGTGGCTTAATCAGAGCAGAGTAGCAAGACTGGCGAGGGGAGAGCAGCAGCAGCCTGGGCGAAGCAAGCGATCGAGCGAGAGCCGAGCAACATCGGAGCGGCAGCGAAATGACGAGAGCCGAGCAGCAAAGCAGATCCGGCTGGTATGGACGCCGCCGCCGGAACGGGCTCTCGACCGGGGGAGCCGCCTGTGGAGATGTCGCCATGAGCCGGCTTCAAGGTAGCCGCTCCATGGGGTGCGCGGATGGAGCACCGTCAGCCGGAGGTCGAAAGTTAAGGAGAAGGTGCGATGCGATGAGTGTACAACCTCTTTGGTGGCGCTGAGTAGGCCTCGCTTCGCCCGAGGAGTCGGTGAGGATGCTGCGGTTCGGTGGAGCAGGTTAAGGCGGCATGTGGGGATGGAGCAGCCGTGATAGACTAGGCGATCGTCGGAGCAGCTCCTTGGAGGTGGAGGACGGGCGGCTGAACGGCGGACGGCGAGACGGACGACGGATCCTCATCCGGGAGGTGGATGAGGGACGCCGAGCTGTTGCGTGGACGACGTCGTCGGGAAGAGGCTCGCTGGGCAGCGTGACGTGGCGGACAAACGAGGGTGGGGTTTCGCGCTCGAGTGGAGAGCTTATATGCCAGGATTTGAATGGCTAAAGGGGCGATGGGAGGTGAAGCATGACTTAGGGACACGCTTGTCCAAAATGTAGGGTGTGTTAGAGCATCTCCAACAGACGCCCAATATTAGCGACGCGCCCAAAAAATCGCAAGTTTAGCGCGCGCGGAGTTGAAAGTAGCACTCCAGCGGACGCTGCATAATAGAGCACGCTGTAAAAAGCGTTCAGCGCGCCGGATGAAACTGGATGTCAAGCCGTATATTTAATGCTCGAGCTCCAGCGCGCTGAACTTTTCACGCGCGTGGAAAGTACCCCGTCCGCCCGCAGCCGCCGTTGGCCTCGCATGCGCGTGCCAGCCGCCAGCCGCCACGGGCGGGCCGGCGGATGCCACGCCACGGCGGTGGCGGGCAGGAGGAGCGCAGCGCCAAGGCCACGGCGGGCGGAGGCCGGGAGGAGCGACGCGACAACCCGCCACGACGGCGGCGGGTAGGGCGAGCCCGCCCCGCCATGAGCGACACCGCTGGTGCGGCCACGGCCACGGGCACGGCTGGCGGGGCCGGAGGAGCGCAGCGCGAGCGAGCGGCCGGACGGTGGCGGGTGGGCGTGGCAGGGCGCGCCACGCCACGAAGCGGGAGGGTGCGGCGCGGGCCACGAGCGGAGGGTGCGGGCTCGCCACGCCACGAGCGGAGGGCGCGGGCTCGCCACGCCACGAAGCGGGAGGGTGCGGGCGCGTCCACGCATCGCTGCCACGAAGCGGCAAGACGCTGGCGCTGCCACGCCACGGCCACGAAGCGGCAGCTGCTGGCGCGGTGGGGCGCGCCACAGCCACGAGCGGAGGGCGCAGCGCAACCACGCCACGGCCATGGCGGTTGCGGTGGCTGGGAGGAGCGCGCCACGGCACGGGCGGCACGGCCACGACGAGGCGGAGCGCCGCCCATGGGCACGGGCGCACGCCACGGCCCACGGCGGGCGAGCTAGGTATGGGTGCGCGTGGTTATTTTTGGGCGCTGTTGAGCACTGTTGCTAGCTGGGCAGTATATTTTTGGGCATCTGTTGGAGATACTCGGTCGTCCGGCGCGCTAAAACGCTATTTTGGCGCTGTAAATTTTTTTTAGCGCGCGGCTAGATTGGGCGTCTGTTGGAGATGCTCTTACAAAAGTACCCCCCACCGGTTTGAACTAGCGGCCCTTTCGGCTCAGGTTTAGAAGGGGGATTTCGCGTGTCGGGATTTGGCAGCTGGAGGGAGTTTTCGTGCGCGTTGTAATTTCGGGATAGCAAGGCGCGGGTTGTGAAGGCGCCAGTTTTGGGAGCACGATATCTGAATTTTCGGGATATAACAAGACGCGGGTTGAATTTTTGGGACAAGCCTAACATGTAGTAATATTGTACTTGTATGTACCAAATCAATTCGCACTTCCCTCAACCAAAAAGAAAACAAAAAAAATAAAACTATTCACACCACACAAAGAGAGAGTCTTGCCCGTTTTACTATACAAATGCTATTCAGTTACTCCTCCTTCCATCTATATAGGGCCTAATGCGTTTTTCGATGCTAACTTTGACCAAATATTAGAGCAATGATATATGACATGCAACTTACACAAAGCACACCGTTAACTTCGTCTGTGAAAGGTTCTTTCAATGATATAATTTTCACATTGTGCATGTCATGTACTATTAATGTTGTCAATAGTCAAAGGCGGTCTTAAAAATCTCATTACGCCTTTTATAGATGGAAGGAGGGAGTATGAATCCATGTTATGTCTGATTATTTTATTTGCTTGTTGTATAATGCATGTAACCTACTCATACCAACATTTTAGTGCATTCCAAATGTCTATACTACCGCTGCAATTCAAACTAAATTTGAATGCGTTTCTCTATTTCAATAAGAATCTACAATCATGATTGTTTCCAACTTCAACCATCATAGTTTCCTTGCTTTCCGCCAGATATAAATCAGACGGCCTATAATGCAGGATGGCAGGCACACCATCATCAACAACTCCGTTTTTTTATAAGAGTAGAGATAAAAAATACTAAATGTAGTATAACATGTTCATAAACACACCATGTGTATCACCGTTATATATATTCACACATGCGTCGGTTTAAAACACTATGATAAATTCTTCAAATATCCGAATTTCACTTTTTATAATGAAGTATATATGATCTCTATCCGTCTTTTACACCCACACAACCCTCTTATCTTTGTAGCTAGCGCTAACTTTCTCTTGTGCATGCACACGCCCGCATCCCTCTCACCCTCCCTCAGCATTCTCTAGCTCCATCGCGCAAATTCATCGTCTCACTTTAGGTCGTTCACCCACGGTGTGTGTAGGCCCCCAGCTCCTTCTTTACGGCACACATCGATCGATATGCCTCTCTAGCCAGCTGTGCCTAGCACAAACACAAGCTTCCCCTCTTCTCTTGTCACCGTCCATGCCTCACTCCCACCACTCTTTTCATCGTTCTCGTACACGCACACTCCTCCCCGCTCATAGTATGCCTCTCGTACCACCTCCTACATGCATCCCTCTATCTCTATCCTTCTCCTCATGCCTCGTTTGCTTCTAACACACACATGCATGTATACCGATCGATCTCCCAACATATACCTGGATCGACTTTAACTACCCCCCCATCGATCGACGTACCTCACAAGTTATGTCTCTCCTTTCTCTAACAAAGGGCGATTGATCTTCCTATGTATTTATGTCAGCTTACCACAGCCACATCGTCCCCCTCATCATTCGTGCGTACCTCCTGACCCGTCTCTCACACGCACGTGCACAGACAACAAGCAGCCATCTCCTCTCTTACTGATATTGTGGGCGTGCCCTCCGTTTGTCTAGCAAGCCTATCCCACCATTTGTTAGAAGCAACTCCACTACCACCCCCTCCAACACTCTAGCTCTGTCTCTCTCCCAACCTTATTCCTCTCATGCACATATGCATGGATGCCGATCGATCTCCCTTAATACATGAGGCGATCGATCTCCCTAATACATGAGGTAGGCCTCTCCTCCTCCACACATATACCAGCCATTGTACCTCTATAGTTAATTGGGCCTCCCTCTTCCCCACCACACACCGATAGTCGGCGCTGCGGTAGGTATCCATGCCACGAGACAAACCCACATGTCCCTCTCACGCTCCAAAGAGGGTCAGCCACTCTATATCTTTGACGTGGGCACACACAAATTGATGGCACTCTTTATCGATCACAACACACACACACATCATCCCTCTTTTCGATTCTATGGACACCTCAAGCGGTGATACCTCCACTCTCTTCTCATGGATCACCCCTCTATATATATGTTATATCCAGGACTCTATTTCACACACATTGCATATGTTACATTTTTGATTGAACCCCCCCAAAAAAAACTCTCAAGAACCCACACACTATATCTCTCTAGGTTTGTGTCTCTCTCACACAACCCCACGTAGGTGGTGTACGTATACAAGAAGAGAATAGGTGCAGCATGCACGTACTCACGCTTCGTGCTCAGCCACACCCGCGCGGGTACACGGTGGAGCTCATTTCTTTATGAAATGGCAGCTCACGTGCTAATTTGAACGTCTGTAGCGGTTGCTTACCTAGGGAGGTCGTGTACCACGCCTGCACGAAACAAAGTTCGACTTGACGCGTTGCCGCGTTATTTTTAAATAAAGTTATAGCGCTCAATGGCACGTACACAGAATATAAAACGATTTTTATAGAGAAAAAGGTAGTCCGCTCACTATATACAATGGAGCCTTGCGTGCCTGGTTTGTCGCTCTTCAGAGTATCTCACACAAGGCTATGGTGGCCTCTCTCTCTCTCTCACCGTTGGTCACTGATCCGGCCGCATCCCGTCCGCCGGGGGAAAGGGAGTGCGGTGGCCTCTCTCTCTTCACCGTTGGTCATTGATCCGGCCGCATCCCATCCGCCGGGGCAAAGGGAGGAAGTGCATCATTTCTCCGTTCGTCGGCGCCGAGGCAGCACGTCCCGATCTGCGGTACACGTCGTTCTCTCTGACTAAGCTCCTGCGCGGCAGGGCCTACGCCACCTGCTCGCAGATTCCGCCCGCCGCCGCTCACCTAGTTACATCCCGACGACCTCCAGGTATCCCCTCCGGCCTTGCTCCACTAGCCGTCTTCCCACGTCGCTGCATGTGGATCTTCCATAGTTCTTTGCCCAAAACGTAGCTCGTCCAACGTACTTTCGATATTGCATTCTCATCCTCACACCGTTTTAGACAAACATAGCCGTGTTGTTATCTTCCCTTAGGGCAAGGAATATGCTTCTTTTTTGTCGTCGCATGTGTCATCAACTGTTATTGGCCAGTAATTGTTTCCTTTCTACCTCTTTTTTGCAAACAGGGCTATCCATTTCACCTTGTTGCTATTGCGACCTTTTGGTGAACTGCACAAATCACTTTTTTCTTAAGAGTGTTTTGTGCACTTGTACTAAAATATCACATGGGCAACGTCTCTACATTTCAGTGCGACTGCACAAAGGGAGATTGGTTTTGCTCTATCCTCCTCATCCAACTCCGAGCCTAATCTTCTCCAACTAGTTAGTCTTAAGAGAGACTGCAAAGGTGACCGGCTTCTATTTATGTGTTTTATTGTTTCATCAGCAGTCCTCTATTATCGTAATCACACTTAATATCTTTGGAACAGGGACGCTCAGCTCTATTTTAGTGGAACTGTACAAAATGATCGGAATGTTGCATGCTCCAGACAGCTACTTTTTTTCCAACATGCCTTGTTGATTTAGACATAGCTGGGGGGACGTTGCTGCCAATGAAAGCATGGATCAATTTTAATTTAACACCTTCTCACAACTCTGTCTTGATTGTGATGTAATTATTAGCTCGATCGCTAATAATTGACATGCATTAGCAAGGAAGTTAGTTTTTATTGTTTCCAAAGAGCATCGATGGCAAGACACGCTAAACGGAAGCTGAAAGCTCACACCATTGTACAATTTCATGTCTCGCTGGAAAATTATTTGTATAGTATGTCAATTATGTAAACAAATGATGGAAGCTTGATAGCATTGCCGGAAGCCTCTTCATCATCCGGGTCCATGTGCCATGCACAAAATTATACTCCTTCGCTCCTAAATATTTGTCTTTTACAAATTTCAAACGGGCATATTTTAGAGTGTAGATTCACTCATTTTGCTTCATATGTGTACTCCTCCGTTCCTAAATATTCTATTCGTCTTTCTAGAGATTTCAACAAGTGACTACATACGGAGCAAAATGAGAGAATCTACACTCTAAAATATGTATATACATCCGTATGTGCAGTCCATTTGAAATCTCTAAAAGACAAATATTTGAGTAGTCACTCGTTGAAATTCTAGAAAGACAAATATACTCGGAGTATATTTAAGAACCGAGGGGTAGTGCACAACCGCATGGGAGACTCAGCCGGTCGTTGCGCCGCATTAATAGTGAGTAATGAGCAGTCAAATCGTAAGCCCCACCTTTCCCACTATAAGCTGCTCTGAAGAAGCAACCATCAATACGTTCTTCTTTGAATCCGCTCATACTCCATCCGTCACTGTTTATACAGCGCGCTTCAGAAAAAAGAAAAAAGATCTGTGGGACCAAGGCGACTAGCGATCGGCCTGAAAAATAGCATTGGTAGTTATAGCAAGGCGTCTATTAATAGAGGGAATAATGCGTACACACATGCATGCACTTACTCCACTCCGTAGTACTGTAGTACAGAGTACATGGAGAGAAAATTGTGGACTTGATTGTAGTTACCACACCCTAATTAATTGAGCATTAAACCAAATGCGTCTAAAGTCTCTCGGGTGGTGGAAATGCATTGAGAGAAATGCATCATAATGAAGCGCACCCTGTAAACTGTGACGGAGGGTGGAGTAGTATGAAGGTTCAAAACCAAATGCACGCAGATGGCGGTCGGTCAACGCACCTCCTCTTGGCATATCACTGACATGTGGGACAGGAGTGTGAGCAAACCGATCTCAATCGACGGCAAAGAGCCAACCCGCCGTTCCTTGAGAGAGACGAGGAGCGAAAACACACAGACGGGTTCGCATGAAGGCCAAGATATATTCGAGCATGGTTGGTTGATCGATATCATTCATTACATGTTGGGCTGCCGTTTTCCGCCCTTCTCCGGAATAAACGTGTACTTTATCGTAGATAAAAAATAAGATACAGACGCCCACCATGCGGTTCTAGTAGTAGTACTACTCGTACTATCGCTTGGCTCTTCGCCTCTTCGTGAAGTCGAACAATGATGGTACTCCGCATGTTGGGTACTACAATGTATGCCTCGATAACTGACACCGAATGGATGATGCATGTCCACCGAGGGTAGGTTGCATTAGTCAAAGGCGAAGCGAGCTTCACCTTGTCCTGCAAGCTTCTCCTCGCTTCTGAGTTGACGGGACACACCAAAAAGTAGTGCTAGTCCATACTCCCTCCTTTCTGGTTAATATGGCTTAATCTTTTTTGCGGGTAAATGAGAGAGCTTTATTCGTATATAAGCATTCTTAGGACGATCAACCAAGACACTGGTCACTAGGAAGTGAGGTACCCCGCAAAAAAAGAAGTAGGAAGCGAGGTGTTTCATCAAGCCAGCTCTCGGCCACATTCAAAGTGCAGCAAGCACGGTTCGCAGAAGATGCGCCGCAAGGTTTGCTGACCTGTTTACATGCTGAATAACAAAAAAAGAGGAAATATTACCGAGCGCTACTATTTGTAACAGGATATGAGCCATAATTAAGCGAGAATTGTGGCGAGTGTTCCATGCAATCAACTTCCATTATCACATGCGAGAACCCTCGAAGAGAACCAAATGTGTTGAAGATTGCTTTATCACATTTTAAAATTATAATAAGAGTGCAGACGCTCCTCCATCCGGTTCCTAGTACTAGTATAGTACTTACGTACCTTTATAGACTATATTAGTAGTACTAGTACTAGTAAACTTTGCGCTTGGCTGTTCGCCTATTCAGGAAGTCGAACAATAGTAGCACTAGTAGTATAGTGTATGCTTCGCAATCGACACGAATTAAGCGTTGCACGACCACCACCGAGCGAGGGAGAGCTTGCATTAGTCAAAAGTTTCTCCTTGTCCTGCGAGCCACCGCGCGCAAGTAATGCTAGTCCATACTGCCTCCTCTCCGGTTAATATGGATTAATTTAAACGAGATAAATACACACATCTCATCTTTGTATATTTGTAAAAATATGGTCATGGACTTCATAATATGCTCATTGCGCTCAATATATATATTTTCCGGTGTTTATACGGTCACTAGCTCACCCCGACTAAGTATGTGTGTGCATGCGTGTAGGTTGAGCACTTAGCGTGACCGTGTGTGTTCCGTCGTGTGCTCGGACATGCATGCATTAGAGGCGTCGCGTTTTTGCATCCATGTGTGCGTGTATTTGTTGCATACACGTAGGGGGAGTACGTGTAGGGGCCACTAAGGAGCAGTCAAATCACACTGTAAGTTTGTCGGAAGAAGCAACCATCATTTCAATCTTGAATGACATGTACGCAATATAAAATGGTTGATATGGAGAGAAAAAGAAAACCACTATATATACACTAGGAGGAGCCTAAGCTACAAGCCTGCTTGCTAAGGTTGCTCTCTTCACAAGCATAGAACGATGGGCCTGATCCCGCAGCTGGGGGAAGGGAACAATGTTCTGCGTAGACGCGGTCGACATCGGCGAGGGAGAAAACCCACAGTCGGTGCGTCCCAATCGGGGGTCACCACGGTATGGGCCGATGCCGCGTCCCAACCGCCCTTCTAGCTACAGCCCAACGTCCCAGGTAGTCCATCTTCCTTTTGGAGCCGGCTTGCTCCACTGCCGTAGCTCCATCTCCATGTCGATCTTTCTCTACTTCTACTGGCTTCTACTTGTGATGAGTTCTCATGAACTAGTGCCAGTACTATTATTCTAATCACACTTCTTCAATATCTTTGCCATCAGGGATGCTCAGGTCGATTTTAGTGGAACTGCAGAAAAGCATCGATGATCCGAGGGTGCCGACCGTCTTTCCTTGACAGTTCTACTCGCCAGGAATTAAATCATGTTTAGGGTTTAGGGTTTAAGTCGTAGTGACCCCATCAGTAGTTTTTCTTTCAGACACGCCTCACAACTTTTTTCTTTAGTTGTGAAGTAAATATTGGCTATGATCGTGAATCATTGAGATGCATTAGCATGCGTGTTAGTTTTCCTTTGTATTTGATGGAATGTTGTAACGGGGCAACCTTGGAATAGGAATGAAAATGGAGTGGAAAGTTTCTGTTTTTCCGGAGAAAAAATGGAAATGGAGAGAAACCAATGTTTCGTTTCGTTGGGTCGCGCCATCGAGCAAAACCAACTTTTAAATCACGGCTGCCGTGTTCATGTCTCACCCTCCTCCACGGCTCGACCCCACACGGTCGCTCGGCATGCCACTCACCGCAAACCGAGTATACGATAACTTTCCCGCCTGCTTGTCGATGGATCACGCCATGGAGTACTACTAGCACTACTGGAAGAGATTGACGAGTTGGGGGAGGACAACTAGCTGTAGTACGGACTCCCAAGAACTTTTTACATGCATGTTGTTGCCGGCTATTGCGACCTTTGAATGCGGAGCAGCCGCGTGCACCCGGAAGCGGCGCGGGTGACGCTCTCTCGGCCAGCGCGCCGCTTCAATGCCGGCACCAGTGAGAGGTCGCGTCCGCTCTGGCCGGGCATGAATGCGGCACTGACCGTTTCGGGCGGGAAGCACGCGGGTGATGAAGAGGGTTCGGGTTGGTCAGGACCGGCCGTGGCAGCGGTCCGGACGTGCGCAAACAAGAGATGTTGTACGTTAATATTGCTGCGTATATAATTAACAACGTAAATAATGTGCCAGTTGGACAAATATGATTGGAGATGGAGATGGAAATGGAATTTTACGTAAACACGGATATGCATGTCTATGTCTATGTGCGCGACGACTCTCGCGACCTGGAAGCAGGGGCGTGTTTTTGATCGAGTTTTCTTTCTTGGTACGTTAGAAAATCAGTTTGTCTAATTCACATCTAGATGTTATTTAAGGATATCACATCTAAGCTCCCACAAGTATATAATGTAGCAACAAGAAACAAAAAAAACTAGGACAAAAAATAGACCACAAACAGAGTGGACATCAACTTAGATGTGACATAACTATGTCACATCTAGATGTGTCCTAGACAGACCCTTAAAAAATTGTCCGCCAGTTTTCGTTTCTTTTTTCCGGGAACGCGAGTATTCTATTTAAAACCACTGCTATGGAGAGATTTTTTTACTCCATTATAGCCTCTTGTTTGATAGAGTTTCTCGCGTCTCGCTCTCTCACCCTCTCCATATCAAAACAAGATGACAGTGTCCACTCTATCTCTCTCCTCAGCGGTGGTCACAGATCCGGTCGAATGCCCGAATCCCGTCCGCTGCGGGAGGTGAGGAGGTGCAGCGTTGACATTGTCGTCGTCGGTGACGGAGGGAGCCGATGCGCACCGTCCTCTCGGAGCCGGTGCTGGCGCGGACGAAGATCCTGCGCGCCCTTGTTCGCTACCGTCGTGTGGGCAGATCCCGCCCGCCCGCCTAAACGACATCTCGCCCACCTGAGGTATAACTTCTTGTACTGGTCCAGCTCCCCAGGTTGCTGCGTGCGGGTTTTCTTCTATGCGACTACTCCCCAGCTCCCCATGCATAGTAGCTAGGGTTCATCGGCTGGTCCAACATCACCTACTAGTACTATTATAGAGGAAATGCCACTCAAAAAGTTGTCCTGATTTATGCCTCGGTGGAGGTATACATGTTGTTTTGACAAAAAGTACATGGTGGTTGTGCGGTCATTGTCCATATGGTGGTAGTACTATCACTGGTTAAATGAAGAAATGCTTTTTTTCTCGGGTATCCTGGTTTAGTTCCCATCAAGATATAATTATGATGCTTCATTTGTTGGTGTACTTTTCATTAACCCTTTTTATATTTTTGGAAACAGCGATGCGTGTCTCCATACCGGGCATGTCTTCCTCAATTTTAGTGGAACTGCACAAAATTGGATGGCCATTGTTGTTCCGCCTCTTGTCCTCGCCACGTGGTTCTTCCTTCCTCGAGCTTGATTCTTGAGAAGAAACAGACCACACCGAGGATTTGTCGAACTTCATAGGTGCCTCACCCAAACTTGATGCCAAATGGATGATGCATCACCACGATGACCTATCGATGCTCATGGTTGCGCCTCATGGTTGCGTCGGCTGGTGAAGCTGATCGATTTTCAATGAAAAACAAGCTGTCTTCCAGTAGTGCTCTTTGCTTGTTACGCACAAAGATGATATCCTTCGTCAGTTCACCTTGGTTGCGTTGGAGACGCAGTCGTCTTTCACGTTGGTGCAATTTTATCACACAATTGGCTATGAACCAAATGTTTCCTCGAAGAAGGATAGATGTTGGTACTAAGAGCATAAGTTTTGTATTGACTTCTAAGCCTTCTCACAACTTTGTCTCCAACTCCCCTGTAATTTTACTTGTCCAGCTATTAACTTTGATTTAAAAAATGGTGTGGACTAAAAACCCGGATGGACGCAGTAGCCCTCCATTTTTATTTACTCCGCATATTAGATTTGACTGAAGTCAAACTTTGTAATACTCTCAAACCTTTCCGATAATTGAAATTAAAATTCTTTATTTGTACACACTCTCACACGTTTCCGATAATTTGGCGCATGTGTGGTTGTTCACTTAAGGGAGGGTAGTGTACCACACGTGAAGGACAGGAAGTGCGACCAGGACGCGTGGGCGTGGATCGTTAGTTCATCGGAAGTAGTACTAGTTTTCTTCACTATACATTAAATAAAGAGTTTCGTTTCGTACTTACAAAATTTAAAATGATTGTTATGGAGAGAATAAGAAAACCACTCCACTATATATTAGTCGTATACACACGAGAGTACTATATGGACGCAGCTTCATTGACTTAGTGCACCTCCCTTTGGGTTTATGACAGGTGGGCCCAAAATGTGGCTGGCTCACCTGTCATACAGCCAAAAGCAGATGGAGTGAAGGCACCGGAGCTCAGTCCGTACTACATTAGTATATATATAAGCGGGAGCCTCAGCGCTTGTTCGCTAGGGTTTGCACTCTCCACACGCTCGCCGCAATACATATATGTTACACGCTGGAGGCTCAGCGTTCATTTGCTAGGGTTTGCTATATTCACATTCTCTCACCCTCTCTTCACCAGATCTAAACAAGACTGTGTTGGCCTCTTGTCTCTCTCTCCCCCCCACAGCTGGTGAAGGAGGCGTCCGTATCCCGTCGCACCGGGAACGGGAGGAGGTGTAGCGTTAACTCTATCGCCTTCGGCGAGGGAGGCAATCCATTGCCGGCTGCGCTGTTCTCTTTCACCCAGCGCTTGTGCGGGAGGGCCACCGACCCCTTCTTCCTCGCTGCCGTACGTAGTGTGGGCAGATCCGGCCTCCCGCCACACACCTTGCCACATCCCGACGACCCTAAGGTATATGTTTCTTTGAAACCGTCATTGCTCTAGCTGCATGTGGATCTTTTTCGATCTGTAGTCAAATCTAGGTCTTGCTTCAAAGAGTAAATAAGGGTGCGGTGGGCTGGAGCAAGAATCTAGGACGTGGTTCAATGAGGAAAGGAGGGGCGGAAAGTAGTATAGACTGGCTATCAAGCCGCTTTGTAGGTCGAAAAGGGAAAAAGGGGGTAACCCAGTACACACATCTGTAAGGAACCGATCTCTTTGTTGAAAAGGGAAAGAAACTGGGGGGTCGGGTAGTTTGTGCAGGACTAGATTTGCTGCCCTCACTTAGGAAAAAGGTTCAAAGAGAACAAATATGGGATCAACGCATATATGCTGCTTTGATACATACTCTCCATCACCCATTTATATGTGTGGACGCACATGGTGCTGGCATGTCCCATACAGCTATTTTTTTGTTGTTAATCTAAGAATGCCGCCGGAAAATTGAAGCAATGCCACTGTTAAAAGTAAATTACATTTTTAACGAATGTTGTTTCAAGAGAATGTCTCTGTTAATATGAATCAATGCAACAATTTTAGAAATGCTACTATCCTACTTTTTTTCCATCCAAGATAAGTTAGATGCTTCTTTCTGTCACCGTTTGTTTCATCCTCCTTTATCGGCAAGTAATTGTTTCCTTTTTGCCTCCGTTAAAATAGGGGTATCGATTCAACTTGTTGCTATTGTGACATTTTGCTTCGCTACTCGAAACACTTATGTTTTAAGAGTGTTTTGTGCAGTTCAACTTGAATGTCACACGGGTGACTTTGCTTAATATTTGTGGAACTGCACAAAAGGAGATCGATATTTGTTTCCACTGTTCGTGGCGAGTTGTTTCAAATCTTGGTCTCATCCACATGATGTGCAGTGTGCTTTGAGATGTTGTGCTACTTGTTTTGGTACTGTTTTAAATAAATGTTGAATTGAAGCTATTGTATTGCTGTCTTTTCCCATTAAGTAGTGAACAAAATGGGACCAACCCGGACATGATGCTTGTTGCTTTGTTACAACAAATTCAGCATCACCCCTTTATAAGCCAGCAATTGATGCCACTCGTAATTAACTATGAATCTTATTTCAAAACTGCAACAGTTGTTAGGGATTCGCGGGATTACCATTTTTGTGGCTGCATGTTTCATCCTCCTTTATTAGCCAGTAATTGATTCCTTTTTTGCCTCTGTTTAAACAGGGATATCTATTCAACTTGTTGCTATTGCGACATTTTGCTTCGCTACGTGAAACACTTTGCTTTATTTCAGTGCAACTGTACAAAACGAGATTCGATTTCCTATTCGTGTTGGCAGATTCATATTTTATCCTGGTCTTCTCATGAAAGGTCAGTGCATGCCTTCATCCACATGATTGTGTAGTGTGCTTTGAGATGTTGTGCTACTTGTATTGGTACTGTTTTAAATAAATGTTGAATTGAAGCTATTGTATTGCTGTCTTTTCCCATTAAGTAGTGAACAAAAATGGGACCAACCCAGACATGATGCTTGTTGCTTTGTTACAACAAACTCTGCGTCACCCCCTTTATAAGTAGATGGAAGCACATACTGTTGTTGCGCCCACTCTTCCTGGAACTGTTTATGCTTTTCGTTAATCTAATGCTGCTGGTAAAGTTAAGCAATGCTACTCTCAGAATTAATTAACTACTGAATCTTAGTTCAAAACTACAACACTTGTTAGGAATGGTACTATCCTGCTTTGTAGTTCTTTCGACATGTTTAACCAAGGTATTGTTAAGATAATGTCTCTGTTAAAATGAATCAATCGCATTGTTTTAGGAATTATACTTTTCTGCTTTTTCGTTCTTTATATATGTTGAAACAAGGCATTGTTAAGATAATGTCTCAGTTAATATCAATGAATCACACTGATTGAGAATTGCTACTCTCCTGCTTTGTTTCCCATTAAGATAAGGTAGATAAGTAGATGTTTTTCTTCTGGAAGTACAAGTCATCAACCGTTATTTCTAAGTAATTGTTTCCCTTATACCTTTTGTTTCTTACATGGATATCACAATTAAAGCTCGGTTTTATTCTGACTTCGATTTTAGTTCAACTGCACAAAAGTAGCCAATGTGTCCAAGGCAAACTACTGCATTACTGGGTCCAGTTGGTCGTTCCACTTTGCAAAAAGAAGCAGTCACTGTTTATGCTACATTACAGAAGGAATGACCGAGAAGCTTTACAGAGTATTAGGCCTTCCACTATGTAGGCCAAAAGAGGTGCCAATTTCACCTTTTCTTAGTTTGGCACCGAATCCCTCCATTGCTTCAGCCGGTGCCAAAAATATTAGACATCGGTGACATGACTAGTCTGCAGAGACCATTGGAAATTTAACAACACGTGGAGTTCCCTGGGCAAAAAGTGCCCAAACAAGTACAAGAAGCGACAGGACTCCATGATCATAGGCATTACATATTTTGAATGTGAAAAGCTTGTCAAAGTTTAATCATTGATGTTAGCAAGAAGCGACAGGACTCCACGATCATAGGCATTACATATTTTGAAAGGGAAAAGCTTGTCAAAGTTTAATCATTGATGTTAGCAAGAAGACGTTAGTTTAATATATTGGAATTGGAAAATCTTGTCAAAATTTGCTCATTGATGTTAGCCAGAAGACATGCATTTGATATTTTTGAGTGGGACGCTGTCGGTGTACTAGAGTAGGGGTACCCTAGTATCCCGAACTTCGCACCGGCAGTTGATTCAGACACTTCGCTGCAAGGCTTGCCTAGTGACCGCCAAGGTCCTCCGCGGCTCCTTTGGAGCCATTCAAGAACAAAGTATTCAAGGCCCCGACAAGAGGAGCTTGCCGGGAAGACCACTCAAGGCACGAAGGAAACAAGACCCCGGCAAGAGGAGCTTGCCGGGAAGGCTTGGTGAGCGACAAGCTACCAAGCGCGACAAGGATTCAGCCGCGGCAAGGTGCTTGCCGCGGCAGGCAAACCTCTCTTCATCTCCGCTCCAGCTCATCCACCAACGTGTCGCCATGGGGCCATTCCAGGCGTGCGTGTCAAGAGGCTGTGCAGCCAGCGGGGAGTAGCGATAAGCGGCTCGACAAGCTTACCATCTTGGCAAGCGGTGGTGACTTGACGGTCCTGTTGTAATCGTTTCAGCGACAGGGCGGGCATTTATTGATCTTGTCCATTGCCGTCAGAGTTAGGTATAATGCACTGTACACTGTACAAGTTGGTGTACCAACTACTGTTTTTCCATTTGTACCCTCATCTACGTTGCCACCTGTCGGAGACCCCTTGAGCCTATAAAAGGAGGCCCATGTGCAACGTAGAAAGGGTTCGGTTCAGTTCGGCTCATTCGACTCATTCGAGACCACACTCACTCAGGCTAGGTTTTGTAGCTCTCATTGCTCCCTAGCAAGAACACAATACAATCAACCAAGCAGCAGTAGGAGTATTATCTCTCCGGAGAGCTCCGAAGCTGGGTAAACTGCTCGTGTGCATCGCCTCGATCTGCTCTTTGTGCAATCTCCGCCCCCCACCGAACCACCAGGTCCCATAGGTGTTCGTGGGTCACGATCAGCTTCCCCGACATCTTTGGCGCGCCAGGTAGGGGGTGCGTCGAGGCTGTGTGAACCTGATCCGGCGTTCACACGAGCAACATCTTCATCATTTTCATCAACATGCCACCAAAGAAGAAGTCTTCGGCAGCAGCAGAGCCGTTCGCGTCAAACCCACCACCACCAGAGCTGACGAGTGGTGGGGAAGACGCTGGCGGAGGAACCGGCGTCGTCGAGGGAGCCCACGATGCTGCCAAGTCCAAGGACAAGGCGGCGCAGACCTCGGCGTCCGGATACGTACCGCGTCCATCTCAGGAGGCGCGAGACCGACAGCGTCATGGCGCTCGCAGCGCCATATGCTCGTTGGATCAAGGCCAAGCTGGAGGATCCCGAAGCCCTCGAGACCAGCATGCACGCCAAACATCTTGGTACGAAGCGAGTACGATCGCCTGGACGGGATGCTGCTCCTTCTAACTTGGTTAGAAGTCCGAGCATATCCCGTTCCTCGCACCGTACGCCATTGCCACCCACCACTCCAGCAGAAGCCTTGGCGAGAGCTCAACTGCTCCTAGACTACCCTCCAACGACCGACAAGGTCGACGAATGGAGGGCCACCATCCAGAGTCTCATCGGCTTTGCCAACGGCGATACTCGCGGCAACCAACTGCATCCTTGCCGCGGCGAGACGACAAGGCATGAGCCGGTGGCGACGAAACCTATGGGGGTGCAACCACCATGCACTCTCCATCCCGAAGGCCAAGATCACCAGCTCCTCGGATCCACCTCGACAGCGACTCCACCGCATCATCGGATCCATGAGCTCGCCGTGATCAGCGCCAAGTTCTCCAAGAACGGCAACAAGGAGACGCTCGAACTCGCATCGAGCGCCGAAGAGAAGCGCGACGTCAATCTGACCTGCGCGCTGGGCCCACTGTTGTAGCGACCCGACCCGAAATCGGTCAAGTCTCTGTGTAGCTGTACCATCCCAAGATCATGCTGGCACACACAGTACATTGATGAAATAATCAAAGTTCAATCACACCTGAATTTATTACACGATTCTCATATCGAGTCTTTATTACAATAGAATAAATTCGGCCAAGGCCAACTCATGAGAAATAAACTAAATAAAGCTGCGAAGCGTAGAAGAATAGCGAGTCCATCCGACTCCAAAGGGCAATCGCCAAGCGTGGATCGTAGCCTCACTCTGATCGAATACTCTACGCAACATAAGGCGTTGCAGCCGTGTAGGTCAGCATTTTGAATATGCCGGCAAGTCATGAAGAGAGATCAATAATAAAATTACTAACACTATATGCAATTTGGCTGTGGGGCTCTAAGTTTCATTATTTTGCGAAAAGCCAGTTTTTCCCTACAACAATGGACTTGTTTGCAGATACTACAAAATTGTTGGTAGTTATTGAGATGGTTCCGCCAACCAATGTCTCATTCCCAATTATTAAAATCCCCCTCAATTAATTTATAAATTTTGGTGTTGAGATTTCCGAAATACTTCCAAGTTCGAGAGGCTCAAATTGTCCATAACCGGGGACACGGCTAACCGATTAGATCTTCACTCTGCAGAGGTTTGCGCACTTTACCCGCAAGAATCGTTCCCTCCTTTTTAAGTCTTCGCACTTCATGGTGTTTGAAGGCGGGACGAAGCAACAGGGTCTTCGAAGAGTTCCTCCGCCTTTGCCGGTACCCATCCAATCCTACCGTTCTTCTACATCTCGTAGCACCGTCCGCCGAGTCACAACTAAGGTTGACCAAGCCAGAGCCCATAATGGCTTGCGGCTGCACAGGTAAGCTTCCGGTCAATGGGGTATACATCCGTCTCTTCGTGGCTGGGTGAAGCTTTCCGCAAGATGTCATGGCGCTTCTCCATGCATCCCGGCCAACCACTGGTTTTCTCCAGGGTGCCCGTCAACGGTCCTCCACCCATTAGTGAATTTTGAAGTCCATCTTGTTGCTTGAAGTCATGGGGTTGTCATCATCTTGACTCTCACATCTCCCTTATGATTCACTCAACCAACCCCGTCTACGAGCATAGCAAAATAAACTACTTCGTCCCGGGCAATGGTAACAAGGGGAATTGGGTTCATCCTACCTCATGATACTACTCAAGAACATAACTTCAAATTTCTCCTACTGCATGCATGGTGGGGAGGTATAATTCTAATGCAATAAAATCATAGGCATAGTAAATAAAATATGATCAATGACTTGCCTTGCTGACGATCTTCGAAAGCTAGGGACTCGTGGTAGCAAGCTTCGCACTCCGGAAATTCTACCGAGGCAAACAACAATCATAATAAGCATACAACATATGATCACTTAACATAATAGCATGCTAACATAACACACAAAACAATTGAACCAAAACCCAAAGAAAACTCGAAGAAATCCAAATCGATGTTTTCACCACAACAAACAACAACCAAGAAATAGTTTTACACAACAAAATTTTTCTTAACAGAACCTAAGCATGGGTTTTTGCTAACTAACATAAAATAAATCATCATGCAACTAGGAGCAAAAAGAATCACATTAAAAGCTATTATAAAACTCCTATTATGCCTAAATCAATCCTAGCAAGTAAAAATAAAATAAAAATTTTATTTATTGTAAATAAAAGTTCATGTTCTAAAGTTACAGAAACTAACCTAAAATAAACTATCACATAAGAGAAATAAAATTATTTGCTAATTGAAACAATAGGAAAACAGTAGCTAGTTTAATAAATAGGAACCACATGATTTTGATTAAAACTATTTTTTTATTAAATCTAAAATGCCCAAGTAAATTCCTACGGTTAGGCAAGGTCAAAACAAAGTAGTGACAAAAAGAATCACTAAAATAAAATAATTCTAACTCACTTTATAGCAGAATTACTAATCTGTCTAAAACTAAAATAAAACAGTTTCTAATAATTTTAACATGACTAAACATATTTTCTACAGAAACTACAACAAATTTCTAAACTAACAAAAAAAGAATCAATTAAAAATATTAAATAGATTAAAAGATATGGATTTTACAAAACTGAAACTATTCTGTTAAAAACAGAAACGAAAAATTAACTAAAAAGAAAAACTGGCGCTTAATGGGCCTATCTAGCGCTCGGGCGTAGTATAACTAAAATACGCACGCGGTTTAACAGACAATAACCCGATCGGCCGGTCTAAACTAAACCCTAATAAAACAGGAATAAACCGGAACTAAAACCGGTTTATTTAAATTCAAACCTACCGCTTCGGGGATCTAATATAGACCCTACGATCTAGATCTAACGGTGGGGGGTGATCTCCGGCGACTTACCGACGGCGACGGTCGACGGCGGCTCAGGCGTCGACGGTGCGGCGGCTACGGTGGTCGGGGGCGACGGCGGAGGCCTCCGTGGTCTTGGTGAACAAGGGGAGCTCGGGGTGGACTCGGGCGAGCTCGAGGTGGTCGAGGATGGCGGGCGGTCGCAATGGCGGGTGGCTCGGGTGTCCCATGAGGGATTGCGGCGAGGAGAGGGTCGGCGAGGGAAAAATGGGGAAGGGTCGAGGGCGGGGTATTTATAGAAGTACGGACTTGGACGAGGCGATCGGGGAGGATCGGGAGGCGATCCGGAATCCCAGGATTCCGTGGCGGGGCGGCGGTTAGCATGTCTTGCGGAGGAGGAGGAAGAGGGGTGGGGCCGGGTGTCGGTGAGAGAGAGAGAGGGAATCGGGTCAGGCGACCGAGCAGTAGAGGTTTTGGTCTTGTGGCTGGGCGTGGGCAGCTCGGTGGTTGGGCGGGTGGGCCCCTCATTGGCTGGCTGCGCGCTAAGCCTGCTTGAGTCGCCTCGGCTTATTGGGCCAGATTGGCTGGTGGCGCTGAGGTTTTTTCCTTTTTTGAATTTGAGAGAGAGAAAATATATTAGATATATATATATTTTATATAGGACATATATATATATATATATCAAAATGATCAGGGGAATATTCCCTGTAATTTGAACATTTTTCCAGGGGCAAAACTCAAACTTTATAAAAAATCATTTTTCTAAAATCCCAAATAAAATTCAAATTTGAATTTCAAACTTTTTGGCAGAGTTTTCTTCTGACATATTTGGAGTGTCATGTTTACTCCTCTCATACTTTTTCTCAAGTATTTGTCAGGCATAGTTTTGAAATAAATTTCAACTACCAAATTTTGAATTCAAATTCCATCAACTCAAAATCTTCTGAAACTTCAAATGCCACTCAATTTCAAACAATATGCATAGATGCTTAGCTATAATTGTAAAACATTCCAAATAGGAAATTTGGGATGTTACAACTGTTGACGCGCACGCGCCAGGGGAACCAGGTGACTTGCCGTACGCGGTAGGTTGCCCTGCGTTCACTCGTGAGCTGCGGCAAGTCCAGTGGCCCGACAAGAAAAATTTCAAGCCAGACGTGCCAGAGAAGTACGATGGCAGGACGCATCCGTCGGAGTTCCTCAGCATCTACACCATCGCGGTGCAGGCTGCAGGGGGACGAGACGACAAGATCCTCGCCAACTACTTCCCGCTGGTGCTCAAGCCCAACGTCAGATCTTGGCTCCTGCACTTGCCGGACAGTTCCATATCTTCTTGGGCAGATCTGTGCCATCAGTTTGTCGGCGCCTTCACAGGCGGCCACAAGCCTCATGGCCAAGAGAGTGATCTTCATCTGCTCGCCCAGAAGGAGGGAGAGTCCCTGCGCAAGTTCATCCAGAGATTCAGCCGTGTGCACTAAACATCCCAGATGTCCACCCTGCTGCGGTGATCAGCGCGTTTCATCAAAACATGCGGAACCGCAGGATGAGGGAGGAAATGGCGATGTGCAAAATCAAGGACGTCAGTGAGCTGTATGCCTTGGCCGACAAGTGTGCACGTGCAGAAGAAGGAAGAAGGCTCCCAGGAGAGAATGTTGAAGCAGGATCTGACAGTGAGGAGACCGCCCCGGCAAAGAAGAGCCGGCGGCGGAACAACAGAAAGAAGAAGAGCAAAGAGGTACTAGTTGTCGAGCGATCCGGCAGCGGAGGTGGCGCCAAGAAGGCCAAGGTTGGTGGCTCCGGCAAGGAAGTTGCCGCTGACACCGACCGCCAAGCTATGGACGCGCCGACAAGCGTGACAGCTCAACAAACGATCTTGCAAGATTCACCGCACCAAGGGCCATGACCTCCGAGCTGCAAGAAGGTCGAGCAGCTTGTAGAACAGCGAAGGCTGAGTCTGGCCGGCGAGACAAGGAGAAGGCCAGGAAGGTCTTTGGAGCAACAAGCAAGAAGAGACCCGGCGGGGAGGACGCGCGTGGCAAGGCCAAGCAGCTGCAAGGAGATAGACCTCCGCGGCCGCGACAAGGATGAAGGCGAGCGATGACGATGAAGATATGGAAGGCGATGAAGCTGATGAGCAGGAGTTTCAGAAAGCAATGGAGGTCCTCTGCGTTGGCGGTGGTGCTTCTCGCATACCTCGCACCGCCAACTCAAGTGGATGCGGGAGGTTAATGCAGCAGAACCATCCGTAGAGTCACGCGAGCCTCGAAGTGGTCCAAGACGCCTATCATCTTTGATATTGAGGACCACCCGATCGCATAACTGCGGTTGGGTGTTTGCCGATGTTGGTCTCACCAACTATCCGCAACCTCAAGGTCACCAAGATGTTAGTTGGCGGCGGGCGGCTTAAACCTGATCTCCTCCGCGGTGCTCGAAGCTTCAAATCCACGACAATGAGCTCGAAGAGGCGGCACATTCAAGGAATCAACCAGGAAGGAGCAAGCCAAAGGGAAGATCACGTTGCCCGGTAACATTTGGCGATGAGCCAAACTTCAGGATCGAGAGGGTCACGTTCGGCGTTGCTGATTTCCCATTGCCTTATAATGGGATACTCGGCCGTCCCGCACTCGCCAAGTTCATGGCAGCCTCTCATTATGCATACAACTTGCTCAAGATGCCCGGCCCGATAATTTTCATTTCTGTTCATGGCGACAAGAAAGATGCTCTTATCTGCGCCGACAAGATTTACCGGGAAGCAGCATCTGCGACAGATAGCAAATCACTTGCCGCTGAAGCTCCCGGGGGGAAGAAGAAGACCACTTTGTCCGGCAAGAGCTCTGATGCCCACTCCGGCAAGCGCACCTCTTCGGAGTGCTGCGCTACCGTCGAGGACGCACCATCGAGCTCCACCGGCAAGTGCAAGAAGATGATGGCGGCTCCACCGAAGACCAAGAAGGTGCCCGCTAAGGAAGGCGGCACTGGTGGTACCTTCACCATCAGTGCCACTCTCGACCCTAAATAGGAAGGCGCGCTCATTGCTTTCCTGCAGGCGAATGTCGTTGTGTTTGCATGGCAACCGTCTGACATCCCCGGTGTTCCCAGGAAAGTAATTGAGCACCACCTAGCTGTCTGTCCTCATGCGCGGCCCGTCAAGCAAAAAGTCAGGAAGCAGGCAGTGGAGCGCCAAGAATTCATAGCAGAGGAGATCAAGAAACTAGAAGCAGCAGGCCTTGTCAGGGGAGTGCTCCATCCCACGTGGTTGGCCAATCCGGTAGTTGTACGCAAGGCAAATGGGAAATGGAGACTTTGTATTGACTTCACAGATGTTAATAAATCTTGTCCCAAAGACCCATTTCCCTTGCCACGTATCGACCAAATTGTTGACTCCATGGCTGGATGTGACTTGCTTTCGTTTCTTGATGCATACTCGGATATCATCAGATCTTCATGGCGAAGAGGATGAAGAAAACCGCATTCATTACACCATGTGGCACATCTTTGTTTCATCTGGATGCCTTTTGGTTTGAAGAATGCTGGTTCAACGTTGCAAGAGTGGTCCATGGCGCTTTTGAGCTGCAAATGCTGAAATGTAGAAGCCTACATGGATGACATAGTGGTCAAGAGCAAGGACAAAGCAACTCTGGTTCAAGATTTGGATGAGACCTTTGCAAATCTGCGCAAGATCAACCTCAAGCTCAACCCCGAGAAGTGCGTGTTTGGAGTTCCTTCCGGCAAGCTTCTCGGGTTCTTCGTGTCTCAGCGGGGAATTGAAGCCAACCCCGACAAGATCAAGGCCATTGAGCAGATCGAAGCACCAAAGTGCGTCAAGGATGTTCAAAGGCTTGCCGGTTGCGTGGCTGCTCTCAGCAGGTTTATCTCTAGGTCTGCTGAGCGCGCCCTGCCATTTTCAAGGTTTTGAAAAAGGCAGGTCAATGAAATGGACTCGAAGCGGAGGCTGCGCTGCAGGACTTGAAGAGGTACTGTCCTCCACTCGAATACTTGTCGCACCTAGGCCACAAGAGAAGTTGCTGCTATACATAGCGGCAACCAATCAAGTGGTTAGTGCTGCGTTAGTAGCGGAAAGGGAGGCGGATGATGAGCCGGCAACCGAGGCAGATGCATCCAGCGACAAGCAGGGGGCTTCACCGTCAAGCTCGGTCTCGACAAGAATGGATCTGCGCAGATTGCGAGAAGATGCACGAAAAAGGATGGTGCAGCGCCCAGTCTACTTTGTCGGTTCCCTTCTGCAGGGGCTAGGTCAAGGTACTACGGTGTGCAGAAATTGCTTTTCGGCCTCCTCATGGCCTCGAGAAAGTTGCGCCATTACTTCGGGCACATGAGATAACGATCGTCACTCGCTTTCGCTGAAGAGGATATTGCAAAATCCGAAGCAACATGCAGGATTGTCGAGTGGGCCTTTGGAACTGTCAAGCTTTGGCCTCAAGTTTGAAAGCACTTCAACTATCCAAAGCGAGCATTGGCAGAATTTATAGCAGAATGGGCGTAGCGCAAGATGAAGAAATTCGAGACAAGCATCCCGTCAAGGAAGCAAGTAAAGAGTGGCTGATGTATTTTGATGGTGCCTTCTCACTGCAAAGGCGCCGGTGCTTGGCGTGCTGCTTATCGCACCCACCGGAGAGCACCTCAAGTACATAGTCCGGATGCACTTTCCCAAGGAGCAAGCAACAAACAATCTGCAGAGTATGAAGGTTTGCTTGCGGTCTCGAGAATAGCGATGAACCTTGGGATCAAGAAACTCATTGGCGAGGGTGACTCGCAGACTTGTCGTCCGCCAAGTAAACAAAGATTATCGATTCCGTTGATGGAAGCCTCACGTTGATGAAGTGAGAAATCTAGAAGAACACTTTGACGGCCTGCAAATGGAACATGTTCCAAGAGCTCAGAATGATATTGCTGATGGCGGTCAAAGTGCGCCGCGACTCAAGTTACTGTGGAACCAGGAATTTTTGTGCTCAAGCTGACTCAACCAAGCTGTATGCGCCATCAACGGACAGAGCAAGAAGAGGAAGTTGATTTCGGTGACTACTTCGGCCGAGCTCCCCGAAGCCGCCGCCGCCGCGAAGGTCCCCAAAATCAACGCAGATATCGCTGAGGAGCAGTCTGCTCCGACAAGCCCTAGGGTTTGTTTCGTTGAAGCAGATGCTCCCGACAAGTTTTGCTCCGGCAAGCTTGCCGGGGATCATCAACTCGGCTGAGCCGTGAGGTTCTTGCCGTAGAAGCGGATGTTCCCAGCAGCAGAATCGCCTTTAGTCCTTGTTGTCGAGCCGCAAGCTCCAGCATGGGCGCAGCAGATTGTTCGTTTCCTTCAGACAGGAGAACTTATTGAAGAGCAAGAAGAAGCGGAAAGAGTAGCCCGGCAGTCAAGTATGTACCAGTTTGTTGACAACATCACATGCATGAAGAAGACTCAGCGGAGTGAAATTGAAGTGTATTCATCGGGAAGATGGATGAAGCTGTTGGCGAGAGATACGGAGGCATATGTGGTCACCACATTGGCGAAAGCACTTGCCGCAAAGCTTTCCGGCAAGGTTTCTTCGGCCGACAGCCCTCCGGATGCAACTGCACAAGTAACCAAGTGTGAAGTGTGCGGTTCCATTCAAGCAGATACACCAGCCAGCTCAAGCTCTCCAGACGATCCCTTTATCCTGGCCATTTTGGTGCGGGGCTCGACATCCTCGGCCCCTTTCCCGAGCTGTTGGGGGCTTTGATTACTTATGCGTTGCTATCGACAAGTTCACAAAGTGGCGGAAGTGGAAGCAGTGAGGAAGGTGACAGCACGATCGGCGATCAAGTTCTTGGTCAATTGTTTGCCGTTTGGGATTCCTAACGGATCATCACCGACAACGGCACACAATTCACGAGTCGCACCTTCATGCAATCGTCCAAGATCTTGGCGCCAAGGTCTGCTTTGCTTCTGTTGCTCACCCAAGGAGAAACGGTCAAGCAGAAAGGGCAAACGCTGAAGTGCTGCAAGGACTCAAGACCAGAACTTTCGACAGGCTGCACAAGTGCGGAAGAAACTGGATTGAGGAGCTGCCGGTGGTTCTTTGGTTGATCAGACGACGCCGTCGAGCCCTTGGCGGACACCTTCGCTCTAGTCTATGGAGCAGAGGCAGTTCTCCCCACAGAACTCGTATACGGGTCACCTCGAGTGCTCGCTTATGATGAGCTTGAGCAAGAGCAGCTGCGACAAGATGACGCGCTGCTCCTTGAGGGGGATCGTCTTCAGGCTGCTGTACGAGCTCCTCGTTACCAGCAAGCTTTGCGCCGCTACCATAGCCGCAAAGTTAAGGCCAGAAGTTTCGAGGAAGGCGACCTTGTTCTTCGGCGCGTTCAGTCCGCCAAGAATTCCAACAAGTTGACGTCGAAGTGGGAAGGCCCTTATCGGGTGAAACGAGTCACTAGGCCTGGCGTTGTCCGCCTTGAGACCGAAGATGGCGTTCCGGTGAGCAACTCCTGGAATATAGAGCATCTTCGTAAGTTTTACCCATAGGCGCATTGCGCGGAACCCGTTCCAGCAACCACCCTTTTGTACAAGTCTTGCCGATGTTGCATGTAATCCTTTGTACAAAGCCGGGCGCAGACCCCGTGCATCAGTAAAGCTCATGTGTTGCGCACAACTTGTCAAATGCATGCTTTCATAATCCTTTATGCATGTGTTATCTAACATTTTGTGCAGCATCCACACCCGGTAAGCAATAACGAGCCACGAGGCTCCATAACTTTATTTTCTCTTCTTTCTTCTCAAAAGAAAGGAAGGTTCCTTCGCCCACAAGTTAGCCGGGGGGGAAGGAGAAGATAATGGTGTGGGCCGCCAAGCGTCGCTCGAGGAAGTTTCGCCTTACCGGGAAGCGAACGACAGAAAAGCTAAGTTGCCAAAGTTTGAGCAATCAGTTTTTAAATTTTTAAGTTATGATCCTCGAACGATAGTACTTTGTATGGAAAACCTGTACGCGAAGGAACCAACTCGCGGCTGGTTTGCGCCCTTACTTTGTTTCGAGTCCGCTCAACAACTTAAGTGAGCTGCAACCAGTTGCGACAAGGTTGCTTGCCGGAGGCGGCATCGCCCAAGAGGCTCTTGACGTTCACGACTCAGCGCTCACGGCAAAGGTGTCCGCGCCGACAAGTTCCCTAAAAGCATAGGGCACAAACATACAAAGGAAGGAATCAAGTAAAGGAAATAACATTGCAATTGTTGCCTAAGATAGAGTATATTACAAAAATAACTTGTCGCAGATCTAATGAATTGTTCTCCTAAACATGATCAACAGCGACAAGGGAAAGATAAATTTGGCGGCCTAGTCCATGCGGTCGCCATCAACTCTCTTGACTCCGCTCACCCTGTCCACAATGGGTGCGACAAGGGCCTTGAGCGCTTCAACGTCAGCAGTCGGCGACAGGGACTTGAGGACGTTGGCGAAGCTGACGCCTGGATTGCGGAAGGCCACCTTCATCAGCACCTTCTGCAGAGCCCCTGCACAGATTTGGCGCGACTCGTCGGCCAGCTGCTTTGGGATCTCCTCCCGGAGCCGCTGGAGAGCCGTCACCACTCCCTTGAGGAACAGGCTGAGCTTGGCGCTGGGTTGGAGATGCTCGTCGGTGGAGTACCCGAGGTCCACCATCCCCAGCTCCATCAGCTCCTTGTCGATGGTGGCGGCAGTATCCACAAGACCCTCCGTCCAGTGCATCACATTCTCTTTGAAGGTGTTATGGGCGTTCGTGGCAGTCGCCAGCAGCTCCTCGCTGGCCTTGATCTTCTCCAACAAACCCACTTCCCGCTCCTTGGCACTGTCCAGCGTCTCCGTCAGGGTGGACAGTTTCAGCTCAAGATCTGCCTTGGAGTCCTTGGCGGCGTCGAGCTCTTTGATCTTCTCAGCGAGACGGCCCTGCAACTCACCAAGAGTGTAGGCGTCCTTCTCACGCTCGTGCTTCAGCGCAGTGACCTCCTCGCCGCTCTTCTGCAGAGTGGCCTCCAGCTGCGTTACTTTTGTCTCCAACTCCTTCTTGGCAGCCTCGGCAGCTGCGGCAGCGTCCTTTGCCTCCTTGAGTGCTCCGCCAAGTGATTGCTCGCGCGCGGCAAGATCTTCCTCATAACTATCAAGGTTGATCTTCCGCTGCGCTAGCTCACCTTCTTGCGCAGATAGCTTCTCGCCGGCAAGCCTTTGCTGCTCCTCGACCTCGGCCTTCTCCAGGATGAAGGCCGTGCGCTCAATGAGTTGCTCCGTGCTTCGCTACATCCGGAGAGTTTCTTGGTTGGGCGCGGAGCTCTTCTGCGCGTTTCTCCATGTCAGCTCCCACCCTCGCGACAAGTGCTTCCCGGGACTCCAGCTTAGCTTGTCGGGCACGGTAGAGCGACAGCAGCTGCTCCTCCTCAGACTCGCCACCGCTGCTGCTTGGCGCGTCAACCAGCGACAGCCCAGCGGAGGCGAGCAGCTCCTCGTCGAAGGTCTCTCCCTCGACCGGCGCCCTGGAGCTCGACGCCCATGGAAGCTTGATGAAGACACCGTCGCCGGCCTTGGATAGGCGCGGGCTGGGCTCTTGAACTGGTGCCGCATCGGTGGCGGAGAGGATCGGCGGTCGGCGTGGCGCTGGCGCTCCTGCGGCCTCGTGGTCGTCGAAGACGATCACTGACCCCTCCCGGCCTTTGCGCCCGGCAGCCTTGGCGGCCTCCTCGCGGCGGACCCATCGGCGCCGGCCTCCTCCTCCATGTTGGCGGCGTCGTCATTGTTGCCGCGCGCGTCCTCCTCACCGGCAACCTCAGTCTCCATGTTGGCAGATGGATCTGATGATTAGAGAAAGAAAGAACAGTCAAGCAAATGTTCGAAAAGAAGAATAGAAGAAAAGGAACCCAAGGGAAATTTTCAGGCAAGGAGATTACCTGCGATGGGATCTCTGGCCGCGGTTTCCACCACCGGAGGATCGCTGGCGCTGCCCCATGTCGGAGAAACATCCCTTGTCGGAGAGGCCTCCCTTGCCGGAGAGCGCTCCCTTGCCGGAGAATTCTCCCTTGGCGGCGTAGTTGAAGCAAACAGAACTTCGGGAGTGACTTCCGGGGCCTCCTGATGAGGCTGCTCTGCTCCTACACAAATCAACAAGTCAGATATCAATAAAGAAAGAGCACCCACGCACACCTAACCGTAAGAAGTAAACCAAATACTTACTACTGGGGCTGTCTTTGGGGCTGCTCAGGAAGGGTTGCGGATCCGGCAAGGGGTCTCGAGCGCCTCCTGCCGCCACGGGGATCGTCTTCGATGACAACCACCAGAGTCTTGGCCCTCTTCGACGCTCTCTGAGCCAGCGTCCTGAAAAAGGAAAGAGTTCAGAATGAAGCAAATCAGATACAAGACAAAGCAGCAAATCGAAGAATTACAAGTACAGCAACAAGATCTTACTCTTCTTCCTCTTCCTCGGAGCTGAGAGCGGAGAAGTCGAATTCCGCTCCACCTCCGATGCGACAAGCTGGAAGAGTGGGCTCCCTCGGACGCTTGGCGGGTGCGGGAGCCGTGGTCCCAGAAGGCCCCGCTCCGGTTGCTGTGGCAGCGTGAGGCGCTCCCGCGGCAACAGAGATTGTCGCGGTGGAGCGCGTCGCGCGGCGAGACGGCTGTTGGCCCGTCTGCCGCCCCGCCACTTCCCCGGTCTTGCGGAGGCGCCTTCTTGGCGGGGCCGTGGGCTCCTCCCGCGGCAAGCCACCTGAAGGTGGAGGGGAGGCGCCCCCGGCAGGCTCGTTCGGCTCGGCTTCAGGCTCGGCCTGCTCCGCCGCGCCGGCAAGCTCCTCTCGGTCGGCAAGGCTTGCCGCCTCTGCTGCCTCGGCCTCCTCCACGGTGAACCGGAACTCACCAGCAGCAGCAGCTTCCGCCGCCTCCTCCAGCCTGGTGGCGATGCGCTGCAGCTCGGCGTCGGTGGTGTCGCGGGTGAGCCACTTCTGCTCGTCGGCGCGGATCGGCACTTCTTCCAAGCTGTCGAAGAACTGCTGCTGCGATGTCGTCGGCGGGCTCTTGCCAAGTTGGAGCGATCCATAGGAATCACACAATGGCATCATCGCGCAGATGCGGTCAAGCGAAGAGTTGTTGCACAAAGGAACGACCCCCCTCGGCAACATGAACCACTCGGGGCGATCTGGGTCGGGCTTGAACAGCTCCAGCAGCATCGCATCCAGCTCCAAGACAGTGAAATTCCAGTTGAGGCCCGGGCGCAGCCTCATGATGTCCGCCGCATTTTGGAACTCCCAAGCAGGTCTCCTCCTTTCTGCAAGGGAAGCGTCGCGGCGGCGAAGGAAATCCGCGCCAACACCGCCTCCGAAGAAGTCCGGCATGCCTGAGGCGCAAGATCCGGGTCACGGCAATCTTCAACCTCGCATCCTCCGGCGCCAAGTTGCTCCAATCGTTGCCGCGCACTATGGGATTTTGGCGCTGGGCTGTGAAGGGCTGCGGGTTTTCCTCAATGATCCAACACCAATCGGCTCTCCACTCCTCCCACTTGCTGCGAAGCTCTCCTTCCAGATACGCTTCTTTCTTGCCGATCCTGGAGATCCAAGCAATCCCTCCGGCAAGCGGCTCTCCTCTCTCAACGCGGGGCATGAAGAAGTGGCGGAAGAGGGCTACATTTGGGTGGACTCCGACAAAGTTTCGCAAAGGTGTGCGAAAACCGCAATGGTCGACGGCGTTGGGGTGAAATCAAGGAGGCGAGGCCGAGGTATTCATGATGTCGCAAAGAACTTCGGAAAAGGCGGGCGAGCCCGCAGAGAAGAAAAGCGCGAAGAAGGATACCCGACGAAACCTTCTCGGATGCGGCGGCGGAGATCACCCTCGTGCGCGGGTGCGCCCGCGTCTCCGTCGACCAGAAGAGGTAGTACCCCTTCCGCAACTCTTGTCGTCGGCGGGGTCGAAGGTGGCCCGCTCCTTTCGCGCGCCCATGACGCTGCGCCTCGGACGACTTCTTCGCCCTTCCCTTGTCGGCTTTCGGCGCCATGGTGGAGGTGGTGGAGAAGGCCGACGGCGTTGATGGCGTTGGTGGCGATGGGGGGCGGGGCGTCACTCTCTTCGGACTTGAGAAGAAGGGGGAGCGGCGGTGGTTTTTGAGATGTGATAGCAATGGCAAGGTGGGCGTCCTGCCCCTGTTTCCCCGCTTATAAGGAGGGAGAGGGGCGGACGCCCGCTTTCAATAAAGAAAGCCCCACGATCTCTCCCACGACGCCACGTTGGTAGCGTGCTGTTCGTGGGAGGCGTGGTGGGTCGGAGCAAGTAATGGCGTGATCTAGGCGCGTGCCGTGCCTTTGTTTTGGGGCTGGCCCAACAGCGCTCGGCACCGTAGGTGGCCCAGAGCCGGGGCTCTGTCGGTGTACTAGGTAGGGGTACCCTAGTATCCCGAACTTCGTGCACGGCAGTCTGACACCAGCGGCAAGGCTTGCCTAGTGACCGCCAAGGTCCTCCGCGGCTCCTTTGGAGCCATTCAAGAACAAAGTATTCAAGGCCCGGCAAGAGGAGCTTGCCGGAAGACCACTCAAGGCACGAAGGAAACAAGACCCCGCAAGAGGAGCTTGCCGGGAAGGCAGTGGCGACAAGCTACCAAGCGCGACAAGGATTCAGCAGCGGCAAGGTGCTTGCCGCGGCAGCAAACTCTCTCTTCATCTCCGCTCCGGCTCATCCACCAGCGTGTCGCCATGGGGCCATTCCAGCGTGCGTGTCAAGAGCTGTCTGAGCAGCGGGGAGCAGCGATAGCGGCGGCGACAAGCTTACCATCGTGGCAAGCGGTGGTGCGCCAGCGGTCCTGTTGCCTTGTTTAGGCGGCGAGGGCGGGCATTATTGATCTTGTTCCTTGCCGTCGAGTTAGGTATAATGGACTGTACCTGTGTACAAGTCGGTGTACCAACTCTGTTTTTCCATTTGTACCCTCATCTACGTTGCCACTGTCGGAGACCCTTGAGCCTATAAAAGGAGGCCCATGTGCAACGTAGAAAGGGTTCGGTTCAGTTCGGCTCATTCGACTCATTCGAGACCACACTCACTCAGGCTAGGTTTTGTAGCTCTCATTGCTCCCTAGCAAGAACACAATACAATCAACCAAGCAGCAGCAGGAGTATTATCTCTCCGGAGAGCTCCGAAGCTGGGTAAATTGCTCGTGTGCATCGCCTCGATCTGCTCTTTGTGTAATCTCCGCCCCCCACCGAACCACAAGGGACTCGGTCCGCCAGGTCCCATAGGTGTTCGTGGGTCACGATCAGCTTCCCCGACAGACGCCCTTGCTGTGAGCAGTGTCGAGTGTTTTTTCCTATTCCTGTGTTCAGTTTAGTAGTAAATAGTTACTCTGCTGAGATATTCCTGTGTTAAGAGTTTGTTCTGAATATTGTCTATGTAATGCCAGGCCTTGTGTTTGATTGCAAAGTTGAGCTTGGAATGTTGTGGCATGCGGCATCACGAGCTGTTCACCGTGCCTCCTGAGAATAATACTTCGTATTGTTTTGCATGTCGATCTCTGCCCGTGATTTGCTTGTTAAGGCGATCATCCTCTTACATTGTTTCCGTGCGTAAGAAGTTCATCGTCGATGTTTGAGCCTGTTTGGTTCAATAAGTCACGACTTATAAGTCGGTGACTTAAAACCGATGACTTATAAGTCACGCTTTGTTTGGTTGTCACTTGACTTATAAGTCACGACACACCTTCCCACACCAATCAACATCATGCAGGTGGTGGGACCCATGCAAAGGAGATGAATTATATGTTTTAAGTTGGGGTGGAGCAACTTATGACTTATAAGTTGAGGTGACTTATAAGTCGGTCTGCATTTGGCAAAATAAGTCACTTTTTCACTTTTCGACTTATAAGTTGGTGACTTATTTGGAACCAAACAGGCCCTCATTCATAACCTATCGACAAGTCAGGTAGGTTAGGCGTGAAACAATATGATCTTCCGACCAACTCATGATATTAGGCGTGATTGGATCGTCGTTTTCCAACCAAAACCGCTTGTAAAGCGGCGCTTGTAAATTAAAGCAGATGGTCTCGAGCGAAGGCGCTTGGTTGGTCGATTTCGACTAGTAAAATATCGGAAGTACTTCACACGATAAAAATGCTAAGCGACACTCGGACAATTGCTAATCCGGGCGTTATCTTCTGTTTCAGCCTTGCCCATGGATGGCATGATCATACGTCGTGCATGTATCGTCTGGTAATGTCGTCCATATAGTAGTGCTCGTAAAATATACCTGGTCTCTCAAATTACACGTAATCCGCCGGTTTTACTTACAGACCTCGGGCCTTCCGATGACGAGTAAATTACACTTGTATGTTATCTGGTTTGAAATAAGCGAGCTCCCAAGCGGCGGCCTTACCGTTTCATGTCGTCTCAGTTTCTTGAAGGTGCTCATAGGTGTCCGATGATCCTGGCTTCCTGAATAAGCAGCGGGCACTATCATACCTTCGCAGGGCCCGCGAGGCCCTCTCCGTTGTCCTTCGAGTTGTTGTGCTTGCCGTGGCGCCGAGCATTGTTAACATGGTCAACGAACATGAGGATTCAGGAGGTGACTTTATTTTGACTGGATGACACTAGGGACCCACGAGGGCCATAGCCGCACGTCACATAAGTGCCTCCTTATTATGTACAACTATATTTTTTGCTTTCTCCTGGTTTTCGACATCACGGTCCCACACCATTGTCAACCTATGTAGTCAATATAAATGAGAGAATTGCACAAGGTGTGGCCGACAAGTGGGACCAAGCAGCTCGGCGATATTTGTGTTTTTGAGGCGTGAGCACTGCAGAGAGTTTTCTTGGCGATGATTTCGTTGTTGTTCGAGAGGAGAGCAGGGTATTAAGCTGGCGGGCTGTGGCCCGTCTAGCCCGAGCAGATATCCAGCCCAGATACTACTTTTTCAAGATGAAAATGGCTAGCCTAGCTATCGTCTTTTGAGAATACCGAGGCAAGGTCAACTTGTTATTCTTCGCTCATTGGCTGCAAATCTTTCCTAGGAGGGATGCATTAGGCTTAACAGGAAAATGGGCTTTAAAAATAATAAATGGGATGTAATTATAAAAACTGGCAGTAACTATAAAAAATGCACCAAACACGAAATTAGTTTATAAAATATTATTTATGGATTTTGAAAATCTTAAATTTTCATTGTTCTTGTATAATGTTTACGTTGGATTTGTATGTAATACAAATTTATATTTAATCGACTAGAAATTTGGGATAAAAATATTTGGATCCCATCAAAATGTGGGAAATTTTATTGAATTCTGTCTTCAACGGTTGGTTGAAATTATTAATCGTTGTCCTAGCTAGAAAATGGGCTGTACTTTTAACAAACTGTAAATGGGCTGTTGTAAATTCCATTAGAATTCAAAAATGGGCTGTACATTCTTACAAAATGCAAATGGGCTATAAGTTCTCTGCCACACAAGTGTGGGCCTACTAAGTGACGCGTCCCCTAAAAAAATAAGTTGACGCGTATGCAAGGCTTTGTCAACTTATTATAGTGAAAAACACGGTTCTAGCAGCAGTGCCGGTTGGATGTCTATCCAACGGATGTCGTGCTTCTTCTTCAATCTCGGATATTCTTAGCTTCGGCCGCCCAAAAAATGATTCCTCCCCGACATCCGGGCGCACCGTTTGGAGGCTGACTGTGGGCCTACTAAGTTGGAGCGTACCAAGGGCTTTGTCAACTTAGTCAATATAAGCGATTCTAGCTTGGTGACCGTCGATGTCCATCCAACGGTCATAGTGCTTCTTCAACCTCTGGTCTTCTTGGTCCAGCCGCCCAAAGCAGCGCCGGTCGTGCCACCTGCTCCTGCCTCCCATGGCCGGCTGTGCTGCCGCGGAGGCATCACCGCCCCCATACTACTCCCATCACTGGCCAGGCCATCCCTCCACTCACCCACACCCCCTGTTATTCTGCGACGACGGCAGCCTCACACCGCAGCCGAACCAGTGAACCCTCGTACTCCTCTCCGTGTGGGCTTCCACTGTTGCGTCTTCCCCGGCTCCGCGTTGTCCCCTTCCTAGGCGTCGCCGTCGTCCACTGCCCTGGTGCTCTCGACGCAGCGTGGTCAACGTGGTCAACGACCGACTTCCATCGGAAAAGTACTGTAGGTGGAGAGGCTGGCAGTTGGGTCCACGGCGGCCGCAAGTAAGTGCCTCCTTATTACGCGCAAAATAATTATTCCTCCACCTGACAGCAGGGACCCACCGGACGGGCCACCTTATTTCGCTAAAAAAACGTTTCCCCCCTGACTGCTGGGACCCACCGGACGGGCCACCGTAGTTTGCGAAAAAAAACGTTCCCCCGCTGTCAGCTCGGACCCACCGGAAGTGCCTCTTTATTACGCACAAAAAAATGAATACTCCCCCTGCTAGCTGGGACTCACCTTGGTGTGAAGCTGACTTGTGGGCCTACTAAGTTGACGAGGACGGAGGGCTTTGTCAACTTAGTCAATATGAACGATTCTAGCTCCAGTGACCGTACGATGTCCATCCAACGACCGTAGTGCTTCTTCAACCTCTAGTCTTCTTGCTCCAGCCGCCCAAAGCAATGCCGGTCGTGCCACCTGCTCCTGCCTCCCGTGGCCGGCTGTGCTGCCGCGGAGGCCTCACCGCCCCCTACTATTCCCACCTTAGGCCAGGCCCTACGGCGACGGCAGCCTCACACCGCAGCCGAACGAGTGAATACTCATACTCCTCTCCGCATGGGCATCCACTATCGCGTCTTCACCGGCTCCGCGTCGTCCGCTTCCTAGGCCTCTCCGTCGTCCACCGCCCTGGTGCTCTCGGCGCGGCGTGGTCAACGTGGTCAAGGAACGACTTCCATCGGACGTGGACTATACGTCGAGAGGCTGACAGCTGGGTCCACGGCCGCAGCAAGGAAGTGCCTCCTTATTACACGGAAAATAATGATTCCTCCACCTGGCAGCAGGGACCCACCGGACAGGCCACCGTATTTCGCGAAAAAAACCTTTCCCTCCTGACTGCTAGGACCCACCAGCTACATCTTCGCACGCAAGGAAGTGCGTCTGGGCAAGAAAAAACAAAGCGATTAAGCCCGACTGCTGGGACCCACCAGCTACATCTTCGCGAGCAAGGAAGTGCACGGCGGTCGGGACCCACCTGGTCGAAGCGTACGTAGCGTTGTCATTCTGGTCGCGAACATGTACGTACATACTGGTCGATGTAGAGGCGCGCACGTGTCGTAGTAGAGGTGCGCACGTAGCATGTACACGTATGTACATCGGCGAGGGTGCAAGAAAGAAAATATGGCCACGTACGTACATACGGCCAGGGTCTCGAACGCCTACTCGCGCATACGTACATGGCTGGGTCGGAACGGAGAAATAGCGTCGTCGTCGTGTTCATGGGGAGCCAACCGGCTGGGTCGGAATGGAATGCGTGGTCGTGTTCATCGGGAGGGCTTGGACGGAACAAGCGATGGAAACGAGGCCTGGCGTACCGCACAACGGAGGAAACGGACCTCCTACTTTCGGAACGGGGTCCTGTTGATCGGAAGGGTGTGGCGTCGCAAAAGCGGAGAAGCGGACCTCCTACGGTCAAAGCGGGGTCTGTTGATCGGGAGGGTGTGGCGCCGCAAAGCGGAGAAGCGGACCTCCTACGGTCGAAGCGGGGTCCTATTGATCGGGAGGGTGTGGCGTGCCGCAAAAGCGGACGAAACGGACTTGTGTTGGAGTGCTACGGTCGAAATGGGGTCCTGTTCGCCGGGAGGGTGTGGCGTCGCAAAGCAGGACTCCACGGATATTGTTCATCTCCACCGTCGACCTCCTCCAGCCTCCACGGGCTACCATCGACCTCCTCCAGCCTCCACGGGCTCCTGTTCATCTAGCCTCCACCGTGCGCTACTCCACCGGCTACTGTTCAACCACCCCTCCACCGTCTACTATTCATCCAGCCCTCCACCATCTACTATTCATCCAGCCCTCCACCGTCTACTATTCATCCAACCCTCCACACCACGGGGTCCTGTTCAACCACCCCTCCACGGCCACCCCTCCACCATCTACTGTTCATCCAGCCCTCCACACCACGGGATCATGTTCATCCAGAGGCAACGCCACCACTCACTGTTCATCCAACCCCCCATAGCGCTCCTTTGTTCATCAATCGATCAGCTTTAGTTAGCAGCATTAGCGAAGGAATCGCTCTATCGGGTTCAGTTAATAGCCATTGATCGATCGCTCGGGTTCAGTAACGCGTGGCCTGCAGTGCAATCGCTCGGGTTCAGTTAGAGCCCAATGCCTCGCTTGGGTTCTGTTTGAGCCAACGCCTACGCGCGTGTCTGAGAGGCAGCGCATCGCCGCCCCGACCTCCCACCGTAACTGGCAACTCCCCGAAATTTTCCTCCACCTCGCTTTTACCACGATTTTTTCCGTCATGGACGGCCCAAAGAATGTCATGCAGCTGCGTCTCCGGCCCGCCCAGGAAGAAAAGCCCATTTTCTGTCATGATTTTTTGTCATATAAGTAGGAACCCACCACATCTATGATGATACCGGGTTTGGTCACAATTATCGTCATAGAAGTGTCATATGTATGACAGAAAAAAAATTCGTTCGGCCCAAAATGTCATGGATGTGTCTTTTTTTTGTAGTGCCTAAGGAGCGGTGACGAAGCAGTGGATGAAGATTCAGATGGGATTTTCTATCTTAGCAAGGTGCATTAGATGGGAAAAAAGAGCTATGGCTATCATTGAACAGGATAATTATCAAAGTCTAGATCAAAACCCTATTATGCAGGCAATGGACACTGATGAACACCGAAGAACATCGACGAACACCGAAACCCTAGAACAGATCTATGACAAAAAGAGCAGAAAGCTTACCTGTGCTGATGAAGAAGCAGAGAGGCACCGCAGTTTTCTGGTGCGTTCAGGGTGATGCAGTGGCCAGAGTCGAGGCAGAGGCGACAACCGACGGTGGCGGAGGAGCTCCAAGGGTTGAGCGGCGCAAGGAAGACGACGACGCGAAGAGGCACGAGGGGGAAAGGTGAAAATGACCCCTCGGCCCTATTTATAAAGGCAAGGGATAAGTGTTAGTGTGAAAATCGAGGAGCCAAAATTTGGAAAGCGGAGCTGTCGCCTCGATTGTCGGAGACCCATTAATGAAGATGTGTCATGCATAGTTTAACAGATGACGTCACGATGGTTTACCACGATTTGGGAAGATGACGTCATGGCGGTTTACAAAATTATGTGAAAATGTTGAAGACGAAGTTTTCTTGAGGACTGACATGAACCAGTTCAAATCAGCCTGGGGCCTAATGTTGGGGATATTACTACTGGGCGTAAACGGGCCAGGAGAGGCTGGATTAACTTGAAGCCCATGAAGACAGACGGTGACGCTGAGTAGAGGCCCAAGGCCCATAACCGGTTTAAGGCCTGTAGCTATAAACCGGCATTGATATGTAACTTGCATTGTAAGGTAGAAAGAGCGGAGAACGAGCCGGACACGTTTATGAGCCAGCCTCGGGACTCTCTAAACCGACGGGCGTCAACCCGTGTATATAAGGGGACGACCCGGCGGCGGTTCAGGACAGCAGACAACAACTCGAGACTCAGGCAAAGCGTAATCGCTCCCTGGTCATCGAAACCCCATCAATTCCATCACAACTAGACGTAGGCTTTTACCTTCACCGTTAGGGGCCGAACTAGTATAAAACTCTCTTGCGTCCCTTGTCCGCTTTAACCCCTTTAAGCTAACCCGTAGCGATGGCTCCATGACTAAGTCCTTTCATGAGGACATCTGCCGTGAAAAAACCACGACAGGTTCAGATCTGAAATCATGGCACTCGGGCCCTAGTGACAAGCATTGAGCATAGCAAAGTCATAGCAACATCAATCTGAGAACATAATGGATACTAGGGATCAAACCCTTCGAAAACTAACTCGATTACATGATAAATATCATCCAACCCATCACCGTCCAGCAAGCCAACGATGGAATTACTCACGCACGGCGGTGAGCATCATGAAATTGGTGATGGAGGATGGTTGATGATGACGACGGCGACGGATTCCCCTCTCCGGAGCCCCGAACGGACTCCAGATCAGCCTTCTCGAGAGATATTAGGGCTTGGCGGCGGCCCCGTATCGTAAAACGTGATGAATCCTTCTCTCTGATTTTTTCTCCCCGAACGTGAATATGTACAGTTGGAGTTGAGGCCGGTGGAGTCTCAGGGGGCCCACGAGGCAGGGGGCGCGCTCTCCATCCTCGTGGACAGGGTGTGGGCCCCTGGTGTCGATTATTTCGCCAATATTTTTTATTAATTCCAAAAATATTTTCCGTGAAGTTTCAGGTCATTCCAAGAATTTTTATTTCTACACAAAAATAACACCATGGCAATTCTGCTGAAAACAGCGTTAGTCCGGGTTAGTTCTATTCAAATCATGCAAGTTAGAGTCCAAAACAAGGGCAAAATTGTTTGGAAAAGTAGATACGTTCGAGACATATCACAACCCGACAAAGATGACGAAACAACCATATTCATCCAACATGATAATGCCAAACCACATGTCCTTCCTAATGATGAAGGTTTCGAGAAGTTGTGTCACAAATTGACCATGACATTCGATTGTTACAGCAACAACCTGACAACCCCGGGTTTAATGTTTTAGACCTTTGCCCCACTACTCTCTACAGTGCCTAACCGACTGCAAATCGCCTAGAAATATCTATAAATTGGTAGGGAGCATGGAAGAAGAGTTTGAGAACTACGAGGTCCACAAGCCGTTTAAAAGTTGTGACACTACCAGTTATGAAAAACAACGGAGGAAATAAGTACAAGCTCCAACACTTGTACAAGGACCGTCGTCAGAATGATAAACGGCAAATAATCTTTCTACATTGCGATGTTTAGCTAGTTGTTGCGGCCCATGCCATTATAGAAGAAGGGGCAGTACACGGGACAAAGAAAAGAAAGGAAAGGAAAAGGAATATTGGAATATGAATTGTGTAATCCTTGTATATGCCTTTTGTAATATTGTGTCAAGAGGGGGGCAAAGAGGCCCTTATGTCATGTCCTTGTGCATGTCTTATCTAATCCTAGTATATCAACCCCATGTTGGAATTTAAACGAATTTATTTAAATTTGTTTCATTTAATTTGGATTATTTGAATTATTTGGATTAATTGAATTTATTAGAATCAATTAGGATTATTTCAAATATTTTGAATTAATTTGGATTGATTTGAATTATTTGGATTTATTAGAATTAGTTTGAATTATTTGGATTAACTGAACTAATTTGTATTAATTGAATTATTTGGACATTTACCATATAAGCATCAGTTTAGACTTTGAACATGTATCCTAAATTATTCCATATTCCTAAAACTTGCTTGCAATTTTCCTAAGACAAGCTAAACCTGCCAAGCCTACCAAAGTTCTACAGATTCAAAATCATGCTTGCACACTAATTGGACAAGCAATATTCCTAAAATTACTCCATATTCTCCAGATTGATGACAATAGTCTTGTCATCACATAGCCCTTCTAAATCTTGCTTGCACACTGGTCGGACAAGCAATATTCCTAAAATTTCTGCTATATACATTAGTTCCAGGAAGGCAACAATTTTAGTAGTTCCAGGAAGCAATCAGTAACTGATCGCATAGCCCTTCTCAATCTTGCTTGCCATTTATTCAAAGGAAATGTCTAGGCAATGAAATTATAGGAATTGACAACACAAACAACTGTAGTTCAGTAACAAAGCGTACAGTTTCAGGAAGGAGTTCACAGGTGGAATTTCAGTAACAATTTCTATAACTAGCAATGTTTAGTCACATTTGTTGCTATGAATACGCAAATTTTATAACATTTTATATGAACTAGCAATGTTTGTTGCTCTGAATAACTAACAATAATAGTTAACAAAATGTCATTGCTCTGAATGATACAAAATGAACAATGGTGTCCAGTAACAGGAAGGTTAGCCAAGCGATATGTTGATCAAGCTAACAATGTAGTAACATGATTACATGTACAATGGAGTGCATAAATGGGCAATGTCCATAAATTTTGCCATGATTTCTGGAACTACAGATGACCAAAGAGCACGCTGATACGTCTCCAACGTATCTATAATTTTTTATTGTTCCATGTTGTTATAGTATCAATCTTGGATGTTTTATAATCATTTTATATCATTTTTTGGTACTAACCTATTGACATAGTGCCAAGTGCGATTCTTTTTTTTCGCATGTTTTTACATCGCAGAAATCAATATCGACGGAGTCCAAATGCAACGAAACTTCACGGAGATTTTTTGGACGGAAGGAGCGTAATGGGCCCGGCTATACTGGGGTCCCGAGGGGCACAACCCACCAGGCGGGCGGCGCCTGGTGGGTTGTGCCCCCCTCGGGTGCCCATCGGACCGCCTCTTTGCTCTACAAATACCCCAATATTCCCAAAACCCTAGGGGAGTCGACGAAATATTCATCCAGCCGCCGTAGAGTCCAGAACCACCAGATCCAATCTAGACACCATCTCGGATGGGGTTCACCACCTCAATTGGTGCCTCTCCGATGATGCGTGAGTAGTTCTTTGTAGGCCTTCGGGTCCATAGTTAGTAGCTAGATGGCTTCCTCTCTCTCGCAGAATTCTCAATACAATGGTCTCTTGGAGATCCATATGATGTAACTTTTTTTGCGGTGTGTTTGTTGGGATCTGATGAACTTTGAGTTTATGATTAGTTATATCTTTTTATATCCATGAAATTTATTTCTGTTTCTTTTATCTCTTATATGCATGATTTCTTATAGCCTCGTATTTCTTCTCTGATATTTGGGTTTTGTTTGGCCAACTTGATCTATTTATCTTGCAATGGGAGGTGCTTTGTAGTGGGTTTGATCTTACGGTGCTTGATCCCAGTGACAGAAGGGGAACGGACACGTATGTATCATTGCTACTAAGGATAAAACGATGGGGTCTATCTCTACATAGATAGATTTTGTCTACATCATGTCATTGTTCTTATTGCATTACTCTGTTTTTCCATGAACTTAATACACTAGATGCATGCTGGATAGCGGACGATGTGTGGAGTAATAGTAGTAGATGCAGGCAGGAGTCGGTCTACCAATCTTGGATGTGATGCCTCTATAATGATCATTGCCTGGATATCATCATGATTATTCAAAGTTCTATCAACTGCCCAGCAGTAATTTGTTTACCCACCATTTGGTATTTTTCTCGAGAGAAGCCACTAGTGAAACCTACGGCCCGTGGGTCTTCTTTCTCATATATTTGCCTTTGCGATCTACTTTTCTCTTGCATTTATTTTCAGATCTATTAAACCAAAAATACAAAAATACATTTCTGCAATTAATTCTTATTTATTTTATTTTGCATTCGATCTATCAATCTACTACAATTTTACTCACGTCCGTTTGCCTATCTTGAGGCGCCGTACCCGAAAGGGATTGACAACCCCTTTTACACGTCGGGTTGCGAGTATTTTTTCTTTGTGTGTAGGTGCCATTTACGTTGTGTTGCTTGGTTCTCCTACTGGTTCGAGAACCTTGGTTTCATCACTGAGGGAAATACCTACCGTCGCTGAGCTACATCATCGCTTCCTCTTTGGGGGAATACCGATGTAGTCCTAGCAGGCAGGAGCTTTCTGGCGCCCTCGTCAGGGAGACATCAAAAGGAATTTCCGGCGCCGTTGCCGGGGAGGATCTTCAACATATACCAGGTTCCTAATCACAAATCTCATCTCCTTGTAATTTACATTATTTTCCATTTTCCTCTCGTTTTCCTCTCCCCCACTTCACAAAAATTTACCGTTTTATTCGCCTTCTTTTTCATTCGCCTTTTTGCTCGTTTGCTATCTTTGCTTGTGTGCCATGTGCCTTCTATTTGCTTGCATCATCGCTTGCTAAAAATTTATTGACATGGATCCTCATCCACTTGCTAATATTTTTAAGAGATCCAATTATGATGAACCAATTGCTAGTGAGTTGAGTGCACTAGATTATCTTTATGAAGTTTTGCTTGAGATTCGTGAATCTGAAAATTATGATGAAGAAATTTATGAAGTGATTCATGATAGCTCCTCGAATGAAAAGCATGATTGCAATGATTTTACTATAAATTCTATTAATGTCAGTTGTGCTAATAAATATGCAAAACCCCAAGCTTGGAGATGCTATTTTGCTATGACCACTTTTGTTGCAACGATCATGATTGGGGTGATTCTTCTTATGATCTTGAAAATTTATTTAAGCCTCATGATGACTATGTTATTTGCAATAATTATGAAAGTGGGTTTGGAAGAGTGTCAACTTAAGGTAAAAATAATCCCACATATTTGGAGAGTGTTCAATCTTATGATTTTTTTATGAAAGTGGGTTTGGAGAGGTCATCACTTTAGTTGATGTTAATCCCACTATCTTGGAAGATCATAAAAAAATTATGCATGTGGAACGTGAAGAGAAAATTTTGTATGATAGCTATATTATTGAATTTTATTATGATCCTATATATAATTATTATGAGAGAGGAAAATATGGTTGTAGAAATTTTCATGTTATTAAATTCCCTCTTGTTATGTTGAGATTGTCAATGTTTTATTCCTCTCCTTTGTGTATGCTTGATATTTTTTGTCTTACAATTTGTTTTCCTATAAAATTCCTATGCATAGTAAGTATGTTAGACTTAAATGTGTTTTTCACATGTTTCATGATGCTCTCTTTGTTTTTCAATTATTATCTTTCGTGTGAGCATCATTGAAATCTTATGCCTGGCTAAGGGCGTAAAACTATAGCGCTTGTTGGGAGGCAACCCAATGAATAAAATTTATTTTTACTTTTTGCTTTCTGTTCTTGTGTGTTTGCACACTTATGCTACCGGTATGATTGTTTTTTGTGTGTGTTTCAATTAGTGTTTCTGCCAAGTAAAGCCTTTAGGATCTTCTTGGGTGATATTTGTTTGATCTTGTTGAAAAACAGAAACTTATGCACTCACGAAAATAATTTTCATAAATCACAGAAAAGTGCTTTTCCCTGATTCTTTTTGTAGAATATTAATATACAAATTACCCTGATCTTCCTAATATTTCAGAATTTTTGGAGTTACACAAGTATTCGAAATAGTCAGATTGGTAGAGACTGTTCTATTTTGACAGATTCTGTTTTCTTTGTGTTGTGTGCTTATTTTGATTGCTCTATGGTTTTCTTTGACGAGTTTTTGCCATAGAAAAGTTGGAATACAGTAGATATAATTCAAAAACAAAATATGAATTGGTTTGATACAATACTTATGGTAGTTGTTTGCTTTCTTATACTAACAGATCTCACAAAGGTTTTGTTGAGTTTTCTATGATTGAAGTTTTCAAGTTTTGGGTTATCTTACGATGGATGAAGGATGGATAGAAGAGCCTAAGCTTGGGGATGCCCCGGAATTCGAAGCTATTATCCAAAAATGAGCAACCAACTAAGCTTGGGGATGCCCCCGAGTGGCATCCCCTCTTTCTTCTAACGACCATCGGTATTTTACTCGAAGCTATATTTTTATTCGTCACATACTATGTGTTTTGCTTGGAGCGTCTTGTATGATATGAGTCTTTGCTTGTTTTATTTTGTGTTTTTAGTCATCAATCATTGCTGGACAAACCTATTTGAGAGAGCCAAAATTATGTCATTACTTGTTAGAATTGCTCTCTATGCTTCACTTAAATTTTTAGGAGCTATGGACTTGCTCTAGTGCTTCACTTATATCTTTTTTAGCAATGTGTGCTTTAGTATTTTTGAAGATATGTTCTCTTGCTTCACATATATTTATTTGAGAGTTAGTAAAATTTTCAAGAAATTCTCTCTTGCTTCACTTAAATTATTTTGAGAGAAAGAAAAAAATTATGCTCATGATCTACACTTATATTTGTTTGAGCTTATGAAAAGCAACACACGAAAATTAGTCCCAAAGTGATAGATATTCAAGAATGATATGATATAAACTTTCATGAATATCATTGGACAAAATAAACTTGATTCTTAGTAATAGTTTTGAGATATGATGATGTGATATGTGAGTTGTGTTGATGAGTAATTATGCTTCTGTAAGAATATTGGTGTTAAGGTTTGTGATTCCCTATGCAAGCACGAAAGTCAATAGTCATGCAATGAAATTATATCCTACTTGTGGTGCATTATTCCGTGTTAATTATGCTTAATGCGCTTATGAGAATTATTCGTTTCTTGGTTGGTCGCTTCTCAATCTTTTGCTAGCCTTCATTTTGCACTAAGTATGATCTCTACTTGTGCATCCAAAATACTTTAAACCAATTTTGCCACATGAGTCCACTATATCTACCTATATGCGGTATTCTTTTGCCGTTCTAAGCAAATTTGCATGTGCCATCTCTAATTTTCAAAATAAACTTCTCTTTTGTGTGTTTGTTTCGCTTTCATGAGCGTGAGGGTGGCTAATATTTTCCATGCTGGATGTGTTATTATCACGATGAGTGTTTACTCACTTGTCATTGCACGAGAGTAAGGCAAAGGTTTTAGGGATGCCCAGTCCCGAAATGCAAAAATGAATTTACTTTATGCTGTCAAATAATAAATTCCTTGGAAAGTGTTGGTATGGAGGGCAATCGTGGATACGGCTAGCCATGGAAAGTGAAAGTAGGGTGGAAAAAGGAATAAACTTTATTTTCAATTTGGGAACCGCCTATGATATATAGCATGGAAAGTGTTGGGGACTCTAAGTCGTTTTCGTTGGTGGGATGGATACACCTCCCAAAATGTTTTTATCTCTAATTTTTTTTCTTTGAGCTCTGACACCTCTACAAATCCCTACTTCCCTCTGCGAAGGGCCTTTCTTTTACTTTATGCAATTTTTATTTTGAATTAGAGTCTCCATCTTCTCTTATAAAAGCACCAATTAGGAGGAAATATGATCATACTTAAGTATTGGGTGTAGCTAATATGCGATTGTGTTTCATGAATGGATCAATGGTTGAGCATGATGGGCCAGGCATAACTTATTTTAGCGTTGATATTTTAAAAGACATGGTTGCTTGTTGATATGCTTGAGTATTTAAATTATCATGTCAAAACTAGACTATTGCTTGGAGTCACATAAAAGTCCAAATGTTCGTGCTATAAAGAAAAGAATATGATATGACAATCAAAAATTATGTTTTTGTCACTTACCTACTCGAGGACGAGTAGGAATTGAGCTTGGGGATGCTGGTACGTCTCCAACGTATCTATAATTTTTTATTGTTCCATGCTGTTATATTATCAATCTTGGATGTTTTATAATCATTTTATATCATTTTTTGGTACTAACCTATTGACATAGTGCCAACTGCCAGTTGTTGTTTTCTGCATGTTTTTTACATCGCAGGAAATCAATATCATACGAGTCCAAATGCAACGATACTTCACAGAGATTTTTTGGACCAGAAGGAACGTAACGGGCCCTGGCTGCACCTAGGGGGGCACAACCCACCAGGGCGCGCCCTGGTGCGTTGTGCCCACCTCGGGTGCCCCCCCAGACCGCCTCTTTGCTCTATAAATACCCCAATATTCCCAAAACCCTAGGGGAGTCGACGAAATATTCATCTAGCCGTCGCAGAGTCCAGAATCACCGGATCCAATCTAGACACCATCTCGGATGGGGTTCACCACCTCCATTGGTGCCTCTCCGATGATGTGTGAGTAGTTCTTTGTAGACCTTCGGGGTCTGTAGTTACTAGCTAGATGGCTTCCTCTCTCTCGCTGAATTCTCAATACAATGGTCTCTTGGAGATCCATATGATGTAACTCTTTTTGCGGTGTGTTTGTTTGGATCTGATGAACTTTGAGTTTATGACTAGTTATATTTTTGTATCCACGAAAGTTATTTGAGTTTCTTTGATCTCTTATATGCATGATTGCTTCTAGCCTCGTATTTCTTCTCCAATATTTGGGTTTTGTTTGGCCAACTTGATCTATTTATCTTGCAATGGGAAGAGGTGCTTTGTAGTGGGTTCGATCTAACGGTGCTTGATCCCAGTGATAGAAGGGGAACCGACACGTATGTATCGTTGCTACTAAGCATAAAACGATGGGGTCTATCTCTACATATATAGATCTTGTCTACATCATGTCATCGTTCTTATTGCATTACTCCGTTTTTCTATGAACTTAATACACTAGATGCATGCTGGATAGCGGTCGATGTGTGGAGTAATAGTAGTAGATGCAGGCAGGAGTCGGTCTACTAATCTTGGACGTGATGCCTATATAATGATCGTTGCCTGGATATCGTCATGATTATTCGAAGTTCTATCAATTGCCCAACAGTAATTTTTTTACCCACCGTTTGCTATTTTTCTCGAGAGAAGCCACTAGTGAAACCTACGGCCCCCGAGTCTACTTTCTCATATATTTGCCATTGCGATCTACTTTTCTCTTGCATTTATTTTCAGATCTATTAAACCAAAAATACAAAAATACCTTGCTGCAATTTATTCTTATTTATTTTATTTTGCGTTTGATCTATCAATCTACTACAATTTTATTCACGTCCATTTGCCTATCTTGAGGCGTCGTACCCGAAAGGGATTGACAACCCCTTTTACATGTCGGGTTGCGAGTATTTTTTTTCTTTGTGTGCAGGTGCCATTTATGTTGTGTTGATTGGTTCTCCTACTGGTTTGATAACCTTGGTTTCATCACTGAGGGAAATACCTACCGTCGTTGTGCTACATCATCGCTTCCTCTTTGGGGAAATACCGACGTTGTCCTAGCAGACCGGAGCTTTCTGGCGCCCTCGTCAGGGAGACATCACACGCTCCTTGTTCTTTGAGATTATGCCCCAAGTTGTAGCACCCTCTTCATGCAATTGTGAAATTAATACTTGGTTTCTTTAGTAGTTAAATGCAAATGCATGTTAACTGTTAGTGATGAAAAGGAAGAGCGAGTATAAGACTGCGTGTGATGGTAGCATCCACTATACAAAGAGACCTTGATTGCAAGTGTGACCAAATCTTCCACATCAATAGAAGAAGTTGCACCTTTAAGAAATGTTGACCACATTGGAGTAGACAATATCTGAAGATCATATCATCTGAAAAAGCTTCAATTTCATCCTTATCTGATCCACTCTAAGAACTTCTTGCATCAATGATGTCGAAGTCTGACATTGTGGATTCAGTTCTGACACTTTGTGAATAACATGAACAAAGGAAAGAATCAATATAGTCCTTGAGTTTCAACTGCCTGAAATTTGTTTGTGTGAACATAGAAATCTTCTGCATGAAACTTGATTCGGTAAATATCATGTTAACATCTTCCTTTGGGAGTAATCTTCTGTTCGACTAGACTTCTGTTTCATCTGGTAAGTTTTTCGCAACAATTATTTAGTAAATCTTCTGAATGAGGAACATTGCAAGTTTCATTGGAACAGAAGTTTCATTGCAAGTTTAGCTTTCATGAAAAGAAGCTAAACTATCAATTCCTAAAAATTGCAGTGTTCCTAAAAAAGCTAAACCATCTACTGCTCCATCACTTTAATGTTTTGTTTGACTGAAATTTTGTTTCATCTACAGATAACTTGTGCAGAGAAATCTTCTATTTGACTGAATCTGCAAGCATGGAGCAGATGGGCCATCAACACCATGGGTGTTCGAGCCCTCCATTCCTCTTTGTGGAGGTCCCATGCAGAGGTTCTCCTCCTCCGCGGCACCAATCTGCCAAACGAAAGAAACGATATTGTTCAACATCTTTAGTTTCATCTGCCTGCTGCCAAAGAGAAGGGTTGGGGGCACGGGTTGTACCTTTGGAGCCAGGCGCCGGGGAGTCATCCCCTTCTCATGCCGGTTGCGTCTGCTGGTGGGATCTCCCCTCCCATCTGTAGAGTCGTGGTGGTCGGCGTGCAGTAGCTCTGTCGAGCGGTATAAAATCAAGATTTTTCGATGGATGGGGGCGGCGAGCTTTGGATTGGTACGGGACGAGGAATCGACGGCGAGGAGGATGGATTATAATTTTTATTCATTTTATCCAACACTCTAACAACATTTTATCCACTGATACTCGATATAATTGATGTCTACTTTAGACGACTTGCCTGCTTCTTGATATAGTTTCTTAAAATATATTCTTGTCAGGTGTTGCAAGATTCTCAGCCGCCGCACCTGTGCTTGCAAATGTTCTTGGTTGGACACACCAAGAGCACACTGAATCTATTGGAAACACAGATGGACAAGAAAAAACATTTCTCTTCTGAAATTGACCTGATGCGGTTCAGAATGTACACTAGGTGCTTATGCTTTCCGAACAAGTTAACAACTCTCAGTGGCATCAGTGACAAAAAGGATGTGTTTGGCTGCTCCTCCTCTTGCGTCTCTACTTGTCTAAATATCAACACTCTACTTTGCTCTTATCTTTCTCTTCTCTAGTAGGCGCAACCAACACATCATTACAACTCGCTCCTGCCCAAACATCTGCCCATAAATATCTAACTCACTGCCACTATGTTCACAAGTTCTTCCTTTACAGCAATCAACTAAAACAATATATAAACTACAAATACTAGTCTAAGTCTTTGATACGTCTCCAACGTATCTATAATTTTTGATTGCTCCATGCTATATTATCTACTGTTTTACGCAATATTGGGCTTTATTATCCACTTTTATTTTATTTTTGGGACTAACCTATTAACCGGAGGCCCAGCCCAGATTTGCTGTTTTATGCCTATTTCAGTGTTTCGAGGAAAAGGAATATCAGACGGAGTCAAACGGAACGAAATCAACTGCAAAAGTTATTTTGGAAGGAAACCCACCGATGGACTTGGACTCCACGTCGCCAGATCACGGAGGTGCTCACGAGGGTGGGGTGCGCCCCTGCCTCGTGGGGCCCCGTAGCTCCACCGACGTACTCCTTTCACCCATATATACCTCGCACCCTAAAACTTCCGAACAGAAGATAGATCGGGAGTTCCGCCGCCGCAAGCCTCCAGAGCCACGAAAAACCAATCGGGACCCCTTTCCGGTACCCTGCTGGAGGGGGGATCCATCTCCGGTGGCCATCTTCATCATCCCGGCGCTCTCCATGACGAGGAGGGAGTAGTTCACCTGAGGGTATGTACCAGTAGCTATGTGTTTGATCTCTCTCTCTCTCCTGTGTTCTTGAGGTGATACGATCTTGATGTATCCCGAGCTTTGCTATTGTAGTTGGATCTTATGATGTTTCTCCCCCTCTACTTTCTTGTGATGAATTGAGTTTCCCCTTTGAAGTTATCTTATCGGATTGAGTCTTTTATGAGAACACTTGATGTATGTCTTGCCGTGATTATCTGTGGTGACAATGGGATATCATGTGCCACTTTATGTATGTTTTGGTGATCAACTTGCGGGTTTCGTGACATTTGGGAACCTATGCATAGGGGTTGGCACACGTTCTTGACTCTCCGATAGAAACTTTGGGGCACTCTTTGAAGTACTTTGTGTTGGTTGGATGAATCTGAGATTGTGTGATGCATATCGTATAATCATGCCCACGGATACTTGAGGTGACAATGGAGTATCCAGGTGACATTAGGGTTTTGGTTGATTTGTATCTTAAGGTGTTATTCTAGTACGAACTCTTTTATAGATTGATCCGAAAGAATAACTTTGGGGTGGTTTCGTACCCTACCATAATCTCTACGTTTGTTCTCCGCTATTAGTGGCTTTGGAGTGACTCTTTGTTGCATGTTGAGGGCTTGTTATATTATCTATCTATGTTATTATTGTTGAGAGAACTTGCACTAGTTTTATTATTTCAGATTACAAAAACCCATATCTACCATCCATATTGCACTTGTATCACCATCTCTTCGCCGAACTAGTGCACCTATACAATTTACCATTGTATTGGGTGTGTTGGGGACACAAGAGACTCTTTGTTCTTTGGTTGCAGGGTTGCTTGAGAGAGACCATCTTCATCCTACGCCTCCCACGGATTGATAAACCTTAGGTCATCCACTTGAGGGAAATTTGCTACTGTCTTACAAACCTGTGCACTTGCAGGCCCAACAACGTCTACAAGAAGAAGGTTGTGTAGTAGACATCAAGCTCTTTTCTGGCGCCGTTGCCGGGGAGGCTAGGTAAGTGAAGGTATATATTTAGATCTTGCAATCGAATCTTTTTGTTTCTTGTTTTAGCACTAGTTAGTTTATAAAAGAAAACTACAAAAAAATTGGAATTGAGTTTGTCTCATACGCTTCATCTTTTTAATATCTTTCGTGAGTATGATGGAAAGGATAATTGTGCTCAAGTGCTAGAAGAAGAAATCTCTAAATTGTTTGGCACTAAATATTTGAATGATGAGCATGATTGCAATGTTGTTAGTATAAATTCCTTGAATATTCATGATGCTAATGATATGCAAAGCCACAAGCTTGGGGAAGCTATGTTTGATGAAGATGATATTTTTTGTCCCCCAAGCTTTGATGAGCAAATTTACTATGATGAAAGCATGCCTCCTATCTATGATGATTATTGTGATGACACGTATGCCTTAAAGAATAATGATAACCACGAAACTTGTCATCTTGATCTTAATTCTCAATCATATGATAGTTATTTTGTTGAGTTTGCTCCCACTATTGTTCATGAGAAGAATTTTACTTATGTGGAGAGTAGTAAATTTTCTATGCTTGTAGATCATGAAAAGAATGCTTTAGGTGCTGGTTATATTGTTGAGTTCATTCATGATGCTACTGAAAATTATTGTGAGGGAGGAACATATGCTTGTAGGAATTGCAATAATGTCAAGTTTCCTCTCTATGTGCTTCAAGTTTTGAACTTATGCTTGTTTTGCCTTCCTATGCTAGTTGATTATTGTTCCCATAAGTTGTTTGCTCACAAAATACCTCTACGTAGTAAGTGGCTTAGACTTAAATGTGCTAGTCATATTCTTCATGATGCTCTCTTTATATTTCAATTCTTATCTTTTTTGTGAGCATCATTGAAATCATCATGCCTAGCTAGGGGCGTTAAACGATAGCGCTTGTTGGGAGGCAACCCAATTTTATTTTAGTTTCTTGCTTTTTGGTTATGTTTAGGAATAAATAATCCATCTAGATTCTGGTTATATGTGGTTTTGTGTTTTAATTAGTGTTTGTGCCAAGTAGAACCTTTGGGAAGACTTGGGTGAAGTCTTTATGATCATGCTGTAAAAAACAGAAACTTTAGCGCTCACGAGATTAGCTAGAACTTTTTACTGGAAAGTGCTATTTAGTTGATTCTTTTCGCAGATGATTACTAGAAAAATGCCTCAGGTCCATCAATTTATTTTAGAATTTTTGGAGTTCCATAAGTTTGTGTTAGTTACAGATTACTACAGGCTGTTCTGTTTTTGACAGATTCTGTTTTCATTGTGTTGTTTGCTTATTTTGATGAATCTATGGCTAGTAAAATAGTTTATAAACCATATAGAAGTTGGAATACAGTAGGTTTAACACCAATATAAATAAAGAATGAGTTCATTACAGTACCTTGAAGTGGTCTTTTGTTTTCTTTCGCTAACGGAGCTCACGAGTTTTCTGTTAAGTTTTGTGTTGTGAAGTTTTCAAGTTTTGGGTAAAGATTCGATGGACTATGGAATAAGGAGTGGCAAGAGCCTAATCTTGGGGATGCCCAAGGAACCCCAAGGTAATATTCAAGTATAACCAAGAGCCTAAGCTTGGGGATGCCCCGGAAGGCATCCCCTCCTTCGTCTTCGTTCATCGGTAACTTTACTTGGAGCTATATTTTTATTCACCACATGATATGTGTTTTGCTTCGAGCATCATTTTATTTTGTTAGTGTTTACTTGCTGTTAGTTAGAATAATGTTTTGCATCTTTAGTTTCAATAAAAAAGTCAAGGATAGCCTTTGCCATGCTTATTTTGCAAGTATACATGTTGCTGTTTGAAAACAGAAAGTTTACCGCTGTTGCAAAAATTCTATAGAAAATGCAGAGAGTGGTATAATGTTGAATCTTTTTGCATATTGATCTCTGATAAATTTATTACTGTGGGAATTTTAGTTCATAATTTTTAGAGTCAGGGAAGTATTGATACTCTTGCATTCTTTACAGACTGTACTGTTTTGGCAGATTGCTGTTATGTTTGCATTGTTTGCATATGTTTGCTTGTTTAATGAATCTATTTAAGGATAGGAGTATTAAATATGCAGAGGCATTTAGTATGCAATGTTGAATAATAATGTTAGTGATTTGTTACAGTAGAAAATGATAAGGTTTTGCATTGGTTTATACTAACCTATCTCACGAGTTCTTGTTGAGTTTGTTGTGAATGAAGCTTTTGATAGAAAGAGAAACCATGATATGAGAGGAATTAAGGAGACACAAAAGTTCAAGATTGGGGATGCCCAAGGCACCCCAAGATAATATTTCAATAAGTCTCAAGCATCTAAGCTTGGGGATGCCCCGGTAGGCATCCCACCTTTCTTCTCCAACAACTATCGGTTAGTATCGGTTGAGCCTAAGTTTTTGCTTCTTCACATGAGTTGTGCTATCCTTGAAATGTAGTTTTATTTAGCTTTTATTGCTGTTTGAATAAAGTATAAACATCTGAAATTATTAAATGGGAGAGTCTTCACATAGTTACATAATTATTTAGCTACTCATTGATCTTCACTCATATCTTTTTGGAGTAGTTTGTCGTTTGCTCTAGTGCTTCACTTATATCTTTTAGAGCACAACGGTGGTAGTTTTATTTTGAAGAAATAGATGAACTCTCATGCTTCACTTAGATTATTTTGAGAGTCTTAAATAGCATGGTAATTTGCTTAAATAATCTTAATATGCTAGGTATTCAAAAATAGTAAAATCTTTCTTATGAGTGTGTTGAATACTAAGAAAAGTTTGATGCTTGATAATTGTTTTGAGATATGGAGGTAGTGATATCAGAGTCATGCTAGTTGGGTAGTTGTGAATTTGAGAAATGCTTGTGTTGAAGTTTGCAAGTCCCGTAGCATGCACGTATGGTTAAAGTTGTGTAACAAATTTGAAACATGAAGTGTACCTGGCTTGTGCATCCTTATGAGTGGCGGTCGGGGACGAGCGATGGTCTTTTCCTACCAATCTATCCCCCTAGGAGCATGCGCGTAGTACTTGATTTTTGGTGACTTCTAAATTTTTGCAATAAGTATATGAGTTCTTTTGACTAATGTTGAGTCCATGGATTATACACACTCTCACCCTTCCATCATTGCTAGCCTCTTCGGTACCGTGCATTGCCCTTTCTCACCTTGAGAGTTGGTGCAAACTTCGCCGGTGCATCCAAACCCCGTGATATGATACGCTCTATCACACATAAACCTCCTTATATCTTCATCAAAACAGCCACCATACCTACCTATTATGGCATTTCCATAGCCATTCCGAGATATATTGCCATGCAACTTTCCTCCGTTCCGTTCATCATCATCATGACATACTTTACTTTTGTCATATTGCCATTGCATGATCACGTAGTTGACATCGTATTTGTGGCAAAGCCACCATGCATTATTTTTTCATACATGTCACTCTTGATTCATTGCACCATCCCGGTACACCGCCGGAGGCATTCATATAGAGTCATACCTTGTTCTAGTTTCGAGTTGTAATCCTTATGTTGTAATCAATAGAAGTGTGATGATAATCATTATTAGAGCATTGCCCACAAAAAAAGAGAAAGGCCAAAAATAAAAGAAAAAGAAGGCCCAAAAAAAGAAAATAAAAAAATGAAAAAAAAATTAAAAAGGGCAATGCTACTATCTTTTTTCCACACTTGTGCTTCAAAGTAGCACCTTGTTCTTCATGTAGTGAGTCTCATATATTGTGCTTCAAAGTAGCACCATGTTTTTCATATAGTGAGTCGCATAAGTTGTCTTGTTCATACTAGTGGGAATTTTTCATTATAGAACTTGGCTTGTATATTCCTACGATGGGCTTCCTCAAATGCCCTAGGTCTTCATGAGCAAGCAAGTTGGATGCACACCCACTAGTTTTCTTTTGTTGAGCATTCATAGCTCTAGTGCATCCGTTGCATGGCAATCCCTACTCCTCATGTTGACATCAATTAATGGGCATCTCCATAGCCCGTTGATTATCCTCGTCAATGTGGGACTTTCTCCTTTTTGTCTTCTCCACACAATCCCCCTCATCGTATTCTATTCCACCCATAGTGCTATATCCATGGCTCGCGCTCATTTATTGCATGAAGGTTGAAAAAGTTTGAGAATATTTGAGTATGAAACAATTGCTTGGCTTGTCATCGGGGGTATATAAGTTGGGAACATCTTTGTGTGACGAAAATGAAGCATAGCCTAACTATATGATTTTGTAGGGATGAACTTTATTTTGCCATGCTATTTTGAGAAGACATGATTGCTTTGATTAGTATGCTTGAAGTATTATTATTTTTGTGTCAATATGAACTTTTGTCTTAAATCTTTCGAATCTGAATATTCATATCACAAGTAAGAAGAATTACATTGAAATTATGCCAACTAGCATTTCACATCAAAAATTATCTTTTTTATCATTTACCTACTCGAGGACGAGCAGGAATTAAGCTTGGGGATGCTTGATACGTCTCCAACATATCTATAAATTTTTTATTGCTCCATGCTATATTATCTACTGTTTTAGGCAATATTGGGCTTTATTATCCACTTTTATTTTATTTTTGGGACTAACCTACTAACTGGAGGCCCAGCCCAGATTTGTTGTTTTATGCCTATTTGGTGTTTCGAGGAAAAGGAATATCGACGGAGTCAAACGGAACGAAATCAACTGGAGAAGTTATTTTTGGAAGGAAACCCACCTGATGGACTTGGACTCCACGTCATAAGATACGGGAGGTGCTCACAAGGGTGGGGGGCGCGCCCACCCCCCCTAGGCGCGCCCCCCTGCCTCGTGGGGCCCCCGTAGCTCCACCGACGTACTTCTTTCACCCATATATACCTACGTACCCTAAAACTTCCAGAACAGAAGATAGATCGGGAGTTCCGCCGCCGCAAGCCTCCAGAGCCACGAAAAACCAATCGAGGCCCCTTTCCGGTACCCTACCGGAGGGGGGATCCATCTCCGGTGGCCATATTCATCATCCCGGCGCTCTCCATGACGAGGAGGGAGTAGTTCACCCTCGGGGCTGAGGGTATGTACCAGTAGCTATGTGTTTGATCTCTCTCTCTCGTGTTCTTGAGGTGATACGATCTTGATGTATCCCGAGCTTTGCTATTGTAGTTGGATCTTATGATGTTTCCCCCCCTCTACTCTCTTGTGATGAATTGAGTTTCCCCTTTGAAGTTATCTTATCGGATTGGGTCTTTTATGAGAACACTTGATGTATGTCTTGCCGTGATTATCTGCGGTGACGATGGCATATCATGTGCCACTTGATGTATGTTTTGGTGATCAACTTGCGGGTTTCGTGACATTTGGGAACCTATGCATAGGGGTTGGCACACGTTCTTGACTCTCCGATAGAAACTTTGGGCCACTCTTTGAAGTACTTTGTGTTGGTTGGATGAATCTGAGATTGTGTGATGCATATCGTATAATCATGCCCACGGATACTTGAGGTGATAATGGAGTATCTAGGTGACATTAGGGTTTTGGTTGATTTGTATCTTAAGGTGTTATTCTAGTATGAACTCTTTTATAGATAGATCTGAAAGAATAACTTTGAGGTGGTTTCGTACCCTACGATAATCTCTACGTTTGTTCTCCGCTATTAGTGGCTTTGGAGTGACTCTTTGTTGCATGTTGAGGGCTTGTTATATTATCTATCTATGTTATTATTGTTGAGAGAACTTGCACTTGTGAAAGTATGAACCCTAGGCCTTGTTTCCTATCATTGCGATACCGTTTACGCTCACTTTTATCATTAGTTACCTTGCTGTTTTTATTATTTCAGATTACAAAAACCCATATCTACCATCCATATTGCACTTGTATCACCATCTCTTCGCCGAACTAGTGCACCTATACAATTTACCATTGTATTGGGTGTGTTGGGGACACAAGAGACTCTTTATTATTTGGTTGCAGGGTTGCTTGAGAGAGACCATCTTCATCCTACGCCTCCCACGGATTGATAAACCTTAGGTCTTCCACTTGAGGGAAATTTTCTACTGTCCTACAAACCTGTGCACTTGCAGGCCCAACAAGGTCTACAAGAAGAAGGTTGTGTAGTAGACATCAGTCTTCCATGCAGCTACATTATTGGTTCTTCTCTCAACCTCATAAAAGCTTGCTTGCTGCCAACACTTGTATTTTCGCCGGATAAACGGCAACCTACTATCGGTGCCTGCACTGCATTCACGCATGCAGTTCGATGCCACCACATTGAGACGACTGAACTAACTGAATAAGGGTTTGAATTTGACTAAAGATGGCTAATGAATGATAGAATGACTTAAAAGAATAATAACAAAATGAAAGATTGCAAGAAACTAACAGATGACTAAAAGACATGACTAATAATTAAACAAAATGAAATACGATTTCCAAAAAAGAAGCATTTATTTCCACAAGAAAAAAACTACGGAATCAACTTAAAAATGGAAGAGTGAACATTCAGTGAATAGAACTATACCAAATTATGTTTATATGTCAGCCGAAATGAAGATAAAAAAACTGATGACCGATCAACCATTGGACTGAATTGTACACATTGAATCCTATTAACTTTCACCTTTTTTTATTGGCGGTCACATGAAACACCTCGGCTATCTACATGAAAAAACATTAATTACCTAGGTGATAGTGAAATATTCGGCGGATGGTCCTGAGAAAAATACAAATACCCTATTGCTGAACATAGCTAGTCTATATATATATCTAATAATAAAGGGGCTATTTCTTCTAGCGGCACGTCACCCAAATTGTCCCCAAAGTTGCAAAATATTACCCACCAATGCCGCCTACTGCAGTAGTCACCTCCTATGCTATGCTCTGCGCGTTGTGTGAAGACGCATCGCCCTCGTTTGGGCCGGCCCATGTTCAAACGGCCTGTTTTTTAATTTGTTTTTATTTTTCTTTACTGTTTCTGTTTTTTTCTACTTTAAATAATTTGGGAGTACAAAAAAAATCTGAATATAAAAAATGAAATATTTTTATAAATCATAAAATGTTTGTGGATTCAAAAATGCTCCTGAGTTTGTAAAAATATTACTTATACAAAAATGTTCAAGATTATAAAGACAAATGCTCGGGAATCAAAAAAGTTCATGATTTTTTTAAAAGTTTGTGTATTAAAAATGTTAATGAAATTGAACAAAATTTCACCATTTCAAAAAATGTTCATGAATGGAAAAATATACTAGAAATTCGAAAATTGTTCATGACTTATAAAATAGTTTATTCATCCATAAAGTGTTTGTTGTTTCAAAAAATGGTCATGCATTTTAAAACATGTTCATTAAATCAAAAAAATGTTCCTGGATCTGAAAAATTGTTCCACCAATTTCCAGAAAAATGATCGTCAATTCTAGAAATGTTCACCGATTGAAGAAAATTGTTTTAAGATGTTCACGATTTTTTTAAAATGTTTGCAAATAGTATAAATGTTCATGAATTCAAAAAATGTTCTTGATTTTAGAAAATGTTCGAAAATTTGTAAAAGTGTTCACAAATTTGAAAAATGTTCACGATTTCAAATATGTTTAGGAGTTTAAACAATGTTCATGATTTCATGAAATTGAGAGTGATAGTGTATCTCTGTGATGCAACAAAATGTGGTCGTGGCCATTGAAGATTATGTTTTTGTCCGTTGCAACGCACGGGCCCTTTAGCTAGTACATTCAACGAACCGAGTCCCAAAAATCTACATACAAGGTCCATTATCCCTCGTGCTAATGAAGACCATAGTACGTGACACAAAAATAGACACTGAATTGACAGAATTGTCAGAAAAAATACGACACTTTCGACCCAATAAAACATGTTGGCACAACCCCCACAGCTGAACCAATGAGCAATAACTCATTTTTACATCATGGACCAAAGTTATCTCATGTGAAATTCAAAACAAATAATTCATATGCTATTACAAAGTGGGGGAGGGCAAATAGCAGGCACAGGAAGTTAGGAACAAAACTTAAACTGCCCAAAAGAGCAAACACACGAAGATAGATGCATTATATTCACCTCCCCCCTGGCCATGGTCACTAGGTTGGACTGGATGGCTACCACTTTCTCCCCCATCACCCCGCACAGCTGCACTAGAACACCGAGGAGAATCGGTTTTTGGCTCTCGGACGGGAATGAGGTGCCTGCTCTTCCTCAAAAATGAATTGAATCAAAGTGGGGGGGAAGGGGACGCACGAGCCTACACGGTGCCTTACTGACCGTGCGCCGCTACGCATGAGCCTACATAGTGCCTTATTGGCTGTGCTCCTCCCCCCATCTTTCTCACTCTCACCAGCTCATCCCCTCTAAAAATGACAGAACTGAACAACGAGTGGGCGACTCACAACCCAAATAAAAAGCCCAACGACAAATAAACCTGACACACACTCGCAAGTGACAGACAAATGAGGGATACGTACGATGCTGAGATTCGTGCACAATCTAACAGCCACAAAATTCAACCTAAAGCCAAATAAAAAACAGATGACTGATTTTTAGTAAAAGAATATATATTAGTAGAAAATAACATCGGTGCTGACAAGTTATAGGAAACCAGCGAGATTAATTTAGGAGACAGGACAAATTCTAACATAAGGAAGGATGCATGTCAGAGCTTAAATCACATGCTACAACATTATGTGAAGATTCACTATTCAATTAGGACAGAGTAATTTATATCCACAGTTCTAAGGCAAACAATACAAAGGAGGTAAACTGCAGCTCCCTCCACATTTTTGCATCCGGGCTTGGGACCGGCAAAGGCAGTGTTAAACCACAACAATGCAAAACACAAGTTATACAACACCAATCATTCAGCAAAGCATACAAGCCACACCATCAAGCAAATGCAATACACACAGTCACACAAGCACACACACAATCAAGCGCTTGCACACAAGAAAGACAAAGAAACAGGGCACATCACACACACAGTCACACACACACACAATGTAGCACTTGCACACAAGAAACAGACAGAAACAAAAATAGATAGGGGCACATCACACACACACAAACACAAGGAGCGCGTGCACATAAGAAATGGAAAGAAACAGACATAGATAGGGGCAAAAACAGAAAGCTAATACATGCAAGACCGAAGTATACTCAGAAAGTTAATAATAAGCTCCCTTCTTTAGAAAATAAATTCTGGAAACCATGCCCGCTTTGTGTTTTTCAAGAACTTGCTTTCTTTGGGATGAGCTGCACCAACTTTAATTTTAGATGATAAATTTGGAATTAAACCCTTACCATCACCAGCATCCTCGTCATATGAATCATAACTAGTAAGACCAAGAAGATCACCTTTAGGAGAACTTAGCCCAATACCATCAGAGTTACCATTGTTTGGCTTAGCACGGACTACAACTTTAGCTGTGGTCTCCATTGAGCTAGAGACACCAATGGTCTCATTTGCTGCAAGACAAAGGCGATAATCAGCAATGTAATTTACCTATTTACATTAAGTTTTAGTATAATTCACTCATGTTCAGCTCATGAATCATCTTCATTCATAACTTTTCTTGCAATCTCATTAAAAAGATCATCAGTAACCTGGAAATGACAAAAGTACATAAGTAAGAAATGGCAGTCCTGCTGAATTTAGAACAGAACTACATGTTAAAACCTAGCTAAATAAGTAAATAACCTCCATGCAATGACAAACCTTCAGAAGAACTTCTGTCAACACACATTTAATTTCCTTGTTGATTGCTGCCATCCGTGCCGCTTCAACTTCATCCTGCAAATGATTCAAGTCCAGTATATTGATTTGAAATGAGGGCCATGTTAATATCCAAGTCGAATATGAACGGAAACAAAAAGAGTTAACTTTTTAGTAACTAGCATCCAATGTTTCCACCAGATCCAAAAGAAGTGAACATGTGTACAGATGAAAAAAGACACTGCTCCGGAAAAATTATTGCAAGAACTAGGAGATTTGTTAGTATAATAATACAGTATGGCAAGCAACCTCAAGTCTCAAGTAAATAATATCAAGGTTGCTTCACTGACAAATTAAATCTGGAAAAAATTGACACGTAGCCATTCCATTTCAATCACCATTATGAAATCACTTTTCTTCAGAAATTACTATATAAACATTAAAAACTTAAGTAGGTAAATTATTTAGTTTCTCAAAGCCACCAGACACTAACCTCTAGCCAGTCTAATAACCCAACCTTCCTATCATGATTAAATTAGTTCACTTTGGTTTACAAAAGTTGTCCAAAAATCATTATTTATTTAAAGTCCGCCAAAAGAAATGGTACTATTCATACTGAAATAAATCATTAGGGGCAGAATTTTGCATGCAAGTGAATCACAATAGGGCATATTAATAGCGTAATATGTACTGCACTAATAATTTATAATAAAATAGTGAAGAGCACCTCATCAGCTTCATCAGCTTCGATTGATTTTGCTGAACCAATGCTTCTACTATCAGTTTGGTTAGCTCATTTTGGTGGTTCTGCAGCATCTTCAGATTCCATGGAATCAGAATTTGTCGGATGTTGCACTGAAGCACTCACTGGAGTTGATTTTTCTCTGGAGGCTCTTCTCGAAGCCAGTTAGGTACTGGAGGCTGGTACATGATCGAGCACAAGAATCAGCTAAAGTTAAACGGCTATGATGATAAGCAAGTGAAATAAATGGAACTATACAAAACCTACTTTCTTTAACCGTTCTGCAACATTGAAAAGAGTGTTTGTGTCTATAGGGAATGCTTCAGCTACACTACCAACCCCAAATGTTGCAGGTGGAAAGAGAGAGTGCTCCAAAGAGTGGTCCAGTATACAGAGAAGGATCCATCTAAACATGTGATGCTTGTGGTGGTACTGGAGCTGGATGAAAATATCCAACCGTTGCAGATGCGCCCCATGATTGAGTTGATGTTGGAACTTTGCCATGATCAGACACTATTGTAGGAACAGTGTCCTTAGCAACACAATAAAAAGCAAATGTGACATGTCCAGATCCACATGTCTGTACCTTAAATACTCAGAAAAGCATTATTAGAGTGACTGGACAACAGTAATACAAAAATAGAATATGATATCAACATAAGACATAACGAAACACACATATCAAAAAAAAGGTGCTCTGAAGAGTGAGTGAGATAAATAAGATAAGCATGGGATGCATTGGATACCAAATCGGCCACACAACATAAATGACACAATTGGCATATCAAGATCAGAGTTTGACACTATGAAACTTGAGCCTAACTGTACACACCTGCCTATAACTACATATTTGACATGATTGAGTTAATTGCATTTCTAGCCTGTGAGGAACACACATTATGCTACGAAACTGCAAAATAAAATCATCAAACGCAATTGAAAATACTGGGAGGAACAAATCAATCAATAATCAGAAAGCAAAAGACGTCGCCGAGCCCCACACTCCTCAGGGTTCAGCCGGGCAAATCCGTCGTTGGGGCGGCAGACCCACCTGCCATCGTCGATCCTGCCGTGCAACAATCTCGACGAAAAGCGCGTGATGTGTGCCGCTGCTAGCCACACGAAGGAGGCGAAGGTGGAGTTGGCTGCGCGTTCAGAAGGTGAGATTAGGGGGATCGGCAGGGAGCAGAACTAAAGGAGTCCCGCGAGGGAAGAAAAAAAGGAAGATATTTTTAGGGCTAAAAAAGGAAGATTGAGGGCGGGACGGACACGGGAAACCCAAACGCGCTTTACACAAACTCCTATTGGATTGGAGAGGTAGCAAGGTTGGACAGCGGGTAGACCGAACCACAGACGTCGTATTAACGATTGACTCACGACTTATTGGCAACTATGAAATCTTCCTCCCTTTAATATTATATTAGGTATAGAATCAGGAAGTTCATGGCATGCCTCAATTTTTCATAGCAAGGAAGGATGCATTTCAAGCTTGAATATCACATTATGTTAAGATTCACTATTCGATTAGGACAATAACCTAAACCATGAATTTCCACACTTCTAAGGCAAACAATACAAAGGAGGTAACTGCAGCTCCCTCCACACTTTCACATCCGGGCTTGGGACCGGCAAAGGCAGTGTTAGGCCACAACAACCAATCATTCAACAAAGCATACAAGACACACACACACACACACAGAGAGAGAGAGAGAGAGAGAGAGAGTGAAGCCACACACAATCACACACACACAACCACAGTCAAAATGCAAATTCACAGAGTCACACATCACAATCAAATGCACAATATTCACACAATCACACAAACAGTCACACATCATAGTCAAATGCAATATTCACACAGTCACACACACAGACAGTCAAGCCACACACACAAGAGAGTCAAGCCACACACAGTCAGACACACATAGAATGGAGCACTTGCACACAAGAAACAAAATGAAACAGACATAGATAGGGGACAAAAAGAAAGTAAATACATGCAAGACCGAAGTAAACTCAGAAAGCTATAAAGAAATTCCGGAACCTGAATGACTAAACTGATTTCTCTCGAGGGGTGAAGGTGATTCAGATCTTTGAAAGATCGAGGATGTCGCCTAGAGGGGGTTGAATAGGCGCTTTAAAATAATTACGGTTTAGGCTTGAACAAATGCGGAATAAACCTAGCGGTTAATTTGTCAAGCACAAAACCTACAACAACTAGGCCCACCTAAGTGCACCAACAACTTATGCTAAGCAAGATAAACTACTAGGAGATGGCAAGATATATGACAAGAAACAATATGGCTATCACAAAGTAAAGTGCATAAGTAAAGGGCTCGGGTAAGAGATACCCGAGGCACGCGGAGACGATGATGTACCCCGAAGTTCACACCCTTGCGGATGCTAATCTCCGTTTGGAGCGGTGTGGAGGCACAATGCTCCCCAAGAAGCCACTAGGGCCACCGTAATCTCCTCACGCCCTCGCACAATGCAAGATGCTGTGATTCCGCTAAGGGACCCTTGAGGGCGGCCGCCGAACCTGTACAAGTGGCAACCCTTCGGGCGGTCACCGAACCCGTACACTTTGGAAACCCTTGGGGGCGGTCACCGGTACCCGTCAAATTGCTCAGGGCGATCTCCACAACCTAATTGGAGACCCTGACGCTTGCCCGGAGCTTTACACCACAATGATTGAGCTCTGAACACCACCAACCGTCTAGGGCGCCCAAGCACCCAAGAGGAACAAGATCAAGGGTACCAAGCACCCAAGAGTAATAAGCTTCTCAACTTGTAACTTCCACGTATCACCGTGGAGAACTCAAACCGATGCACCAAATGCAATGGCAAGGGCACACGGAGTGCCCAAGTCCATCTCTCTCAAATCCCACCAAAGCAACTAATGCTAGGGAGGAAAATGAGAGGAAGAACAATAAGGAGAACACCAAGAACTCCAAGATCTAGATCCAAGGGGTTCCCCTCACATAGAGGAGAAAGTGATTGGTGGAAATGTGGATCTAGATCTCCTCTCTCCTTTTCCCCAAAAACTAGAAAGAATCCATGGAGGGATTGAGAGATAGCAAGCTCGAAGAAGGTCAAAAATGGGGGAAGAACACGAGCTAAAGGGATGAGGTTCATCGGGGAAGAAGCCCCCCTTTTATAGGTGGGGGAAAATCCAACCGTTATGCTCCCACCCCGCACCAAGCGGTACTACCGCTCCAAGGAGCGGTATTATTGCTAGGGCGGCAGTAGCCCTTTGAAAAACAACGACGAGGAGGCAAAAGGCCAGAAGAACCGTCGGAGCGGTACTACCGCTTGTCCTCACGGTACTACCGCTAGGTGTAGCGGTACTACCGCTAGGGGTAGCGGTACTACAGCTTGCGAGCGGTACAAAAAACACATCCGCGCCTACTTCCGCTGGACTTGAGACGAGTTTTTGGTCCGGAGCGGTACTACCTCTGTAGTAGCCGCGGTAGTACCGCTCTGGAGCGGTAGTACAAAATTACATCTGCTCCTGTCCGCGGTAGTACCGCTGCAGCTTTTTCAGAACACCAAAACTGCCACAACTTCTGCAAACGGACTCCGAATTCAACGAAACCAAGTTTGTTGGAAAGCTAGAAACAAGGGCTAACACAATCTTGATAGAAATAAGAATAATAGGCAAATTAGAAAATTCCCATACGAAAATGGTGAGAACCCTTCCTCAAAAAAGACCGGTAAAACCTCTAACACCGAAAACACAATAGAAAAAGCATGTGAAGTCAGTTTTCGATGAACTCGAGCTTGTCAAGAAAATGACCATAAGCTCCAAATCTCACAAGGAGAAAACCAAACAAGAACCAAGAAATATGATGCAAGCATGCAATGGTTTGAGCTCTCTACGAATGATATGATCAAGCTACTCACTTGAGAGCCCCCCTTGATAGTACGGCATATGATCCTATAATTCGCTCTCCAAACTACCACCATGAGACCGGTAAAATAGAGAACCTATCAAGGCCAAACCTTTGCCTTGCACAAAGTCCACTTGAGCTAGATGTAGACGATCTTGACTTCCTCAAGTAGGACCACCTTTCTTGATTGCGTTGGCTCAGTGAAGACTAGTAGATTGCTCCCCCATACTCCATTATGGGTGAGCCACTTTTCTGCACATCTTCACAAGTCCATCGTCACCACAATGGATGGCAATCTTCAAGCACTTGATCTCTTCGTGATGCATCACTTGAACGTGCACACCGCAACCTAACCCCACAAAGAACTCTCACGAAGACTATGGGTTAGTACACAAAGCGTAATGGACAATGCTTACCATACCATGGGATCACTTGATCCCTCTCGGTACATCTTCTACGCTTTGTGATTTGATCAACTGATTCACACTTGACTTAGTCTTGATAAACCTTGAACCTTTCCAACTCTCTTCATTTGGATGATGCCTTGAAGGTAAGCATGAATGATCACACAATCTTCTTCTTCAAGACATGCTTGCAATAATCTCAACTCTCACATGATCAATTTTTGGATAATTCCTTAATAGCACCTTGGTCAATACATAAACTCCTTGAAACCAACACATGGACTTCAAGAAGTGCCTATGGAAAAATCCTTCAAATATAACTCAATGCAACCATTAGTCCATAGAGAATGTCATCAATTACCAAAACCACACATGGGGGCTCCGCATGTCCTTTGAATCTTCATTCCTGAAAACAGGAACCTGGTTCGAGGCTGATTATTATCTTCATCACTACCGACAAGTTTGTAGGCCTATGGACAGAAAGAAATGTTAAATGTGTTCTTGTTCTACTTACTGGAACTTACTGATTCGGTGTATCTTGCCACTCCAATAATTCAGCGTCTTTGACTTTAGCTATAGGTGAGAAGAACTGATAACAAATAGAAGTTACACAAATGGAAGTACCCCACTCCTACAATGTTCAGATGTCTGATACACGGTATGATGTTCAGGAAAGAGTGAGGAAGTGGCAGGGGCAACATCATTCATGTTAGGAATCTGGTAACAAAGAGGACCAAGGCAGTACCTTCTAGGAACAACTTTTGCTATTTCTGCCCATTTACTCCCATATACCGGACGGGTATTAATTTGTGCATGTTCCTCAGTAGTCCAAGCATCTCTCTGTATTCTGGATTCAGATGATTATGCCACCTAAGATGTTATGTATGAATTGAAAATCAGATTCATAAGCAATCAGCTCTTTATGTAACCAATGTGTTTCTGAATTAGCAAGCATTCCCCTATTTGTCTTGCACAAAGGGGAAAATGCATTTAAGCGGACCATGAAAAATAAAATGATCAAAAGAATACCTCTCTTGACATTGCTTGCCTATACGTCGAGGGAGTGACCTTGCAATGAGACCATTTTGTTGGTCCTTACTGCATTTTGAGCACAAATATAAAGTGCCAATAGGTAGTTATGGATACAACACATCTAATAACAAAAGTACCCATAAGTAGCAAATTTTGGCTAAATAAACCTTTTGACATCAGCATCGCAAAATGTAAAGAACATAAATTACCTGTGTTGCATGCAAACCCAACCCATCAGTGTCCTTAGAAACAAAATAAAGAGCCCATGTGACATGTCCGGATCCAATGTTTGTACCTTAGAAACTTAGGGAAAAGCATTATTCCAGTGACTGGACAGCAGTAATACAAAAAAGGATATGATATCACAAAAAAGTTCAGAAAAAAGAATAGTGCTAGGTCTGTTCACATTCAACAAATAGCAAAGCAATCATTCGTGACATAAAACACAAGTTATACAACCAAACATTCGGCAAAGCATACAAGCCACACCATCAAACAAATGCAATTTTCACAAAGTCACATACACACAGAGTCAAGCCCCACACATTCACCATCAAGCCACACACAGTCACACACATAGTCAAGCCACACACAGTCTCACACAGAGTCAAGCCACACACAGTCACACACATAGTCAAGCCACACACATATTCAACATCAAGCCACATGCAGTCTCACACACAGTCAAGCCAAACACACACAGAGTCAACCACACACACACACAAAGTCAAACCACACACGCACACACAGAGAGTCAAGCCACACACATATTCACCATCAAGTCACACACAGTCACATACACAGAGAATGGAGCACTTGCACACAAGAAACAAACATAGATAGGGGCACAAAGAGAAACCTAATACATGCAAGACCGAATTAAACTCAGAAAGCTAAAAAGAAATTCCAGAACTTGAATGAGTAAACTGATTTCAAGTTGGCAACAGTGGTTGCCTCTCATAAATTACAATATTGTGCATGTTGCAGCAGCAGTAAGAGCTTGCTCAAGAGCATTTTCATCAATCTATCTGAGAAAATGCAGAAACAATGTTCCATCCAGATCTATAAGAATAAAATATGGAGGTCGTATCAGTTTCGAACACGACTTGCTAATAACCACTGCATTACTTAAAATGAGTATCAAGTAGGGTAATTTATTACATCTAGTAAGCAAAACATTGAAATATTCAAAGGGTGTAAAACAGAAATTAGGGACCACTACACCAGCAAGGGAACAAAGAACCATACAAGACAGAACATTAAAAATGAGTAAATTGCACAAGAGAAACAAATCTACAACTGAATGGAGCCTTACTCATCCCCAATTTGCGTTGCTCAATTTGAGAGATACCATAGTATTGAACTGCAGCTTTTTAGATCTAAAATTCTCTCATAGCAGACCTACAAGAGATATAAGGGAACTAAATTTTTGTCCTTTGTTGTAGACATAGATTATTAAACTGTTTCTGAACCAACAAACCTGGTATTGTAAGTTCAGAACTTCCTGGTTGCTGTTTGTGACCAAAAATGAGGCTTTGTTGATAAAAGCTTCAGCATTCACTACATCATCATCCTACAAAATGAAGAACTACATTACTCCAGCTGACAATGCAATGACGACAAAGGCTAAAAACAGGTGTCGGTGTCAAAACCGGCGGATCTCGGGTAGGGGGTCCCGAACTGTGCGTCTAGGCGGATGGTAACAGGAGACAAGGGACACAATGTTTTTATCCAGGTTCGGGCCCTCTCGACGGAGGTAAAACCCTACTCCTGCTTGATTAATATTGATGATATGGGTAGTACAAGAGTAGATCTACCATGAGATCAGAGAGGCTAAACCCTAGAAGCTAGCCTATGGTATGATTGTTGTTCGTCCTACGGACTAAAACCCTCCGGTTTATATAGGAACGGAATAGGGTTAGGGTTACACAGAGTCGGTTACAATGGTAGGAGATCTACATATTCGTATCGCCAAGCTTGCCTTCCACGCCAAGGAAAGTCCCATCCGGACACGGGACGAAGTCTTCAATCTTGTATCTTCATAGTCCGGGAGTCCGGCCAAAGGCTATAGTCCGGCTATCCGGACACCCCCTAATCCAGGACTCCCTCTACAGGACTAACCTACAAGATGGTCATATTTCCCAGAATATCCAATGACATGTAAAGAGAGACAAAAGCTTTGCTTCTACTCGATTCCTGATTCCAAGTCAATGCCACTAAGCATTTGTGCTGCTCTCGACCATTGTTGTTAAAATTCATACAGTTCTGCAAGCTTCCCTAATCACTACAACCTGCATATAGATAGCCAGCACGGTTATAGATCAAGAATGTTGCAAGACTTTTTTACATAATAACAACAAGGTCAATCACAAAGTCACCGAAGAAGATTAGTGAGCTGTTACAAAGCCCACAGAAATATATTATGTCAGTTATTTGTGGTAGTGAAACAAATCTAGAGACAAACTTTCTCTATGAGATTTAAGTGAAGACCCTAGAAGTAGTAAATTCACTGGATGATTTCTTTCACAAGATGACAAGCATGATGCAGGCATTCTTTGTACATTTTTCTGCACAGGTATATATTAACCAGCTCCGATCTACATAATCTTTCAATACTAGAGCCCTGTTTGGAATCTCTCCGCTCTGCGGAGCTATGGAGCTCGGTTTGAGCTGCACCGTAAAAAGTTGTACCAGCCTGCTCCACTCCGGGAGCTGAGTCGCAGGAGCGGAGAGAAACCGAATAGGCACTAGGTATTTCTCTGCACACTTATTCTATATTTATTTACTTTGATGGTAGCTAATACCTAGAAATATGAATAGTTAAGACTAAGACCACATGATTGCAATAAATAGAAATCATACTACTCCTTAATGGCTAATTTTAGTGACTATTTTCAGCAGCTTAACAAAGTTTAATCCCATGAGACATTATAAATTGCAACTTCAACAAGAACTCCCAAATAGTAACACTAAAGAAGACAAAGCTATTTAGATTTTTGAAATGCGGTGCATATGAGGGACATGATGCACGAAGCTATACGCAGATATTTAGGTTTCTACGATGCAACCCATGTGAGCATGAAATGAGTGGCAACAGTAATCCCTATATTGCATTATTTTCTCTACCCACAGACAAGATCATGAGGTATTAGAAAACTATAGTCTTCAACAATAATTAGTGCTTGATAATTGAATTGATATAACTCGGTTTGAGATAAGCTACCTTTCCACTCTTCAGTGTCTTCTATACATATTATTTAGGTTGGCCGGTTGTAATGTTACTCCCAGTCTCTTCCATTACAGATTTGATCCGGAGCAACACTTCCTGCTGTATATGGTGACAATTCTCAGTTTATGCGCATCAAAATAGTAAATACACCATTTTAAAATAACAGGACATATGTTTTTCTTCTTCTTAGCATCATGTGCAAAAGTAAGTTGGTAAATAGCACAACCACAAGTTCTGCATTTTGTTCATTTATTACGAACAATTTGTTCTAGGAGATCCATTTGGCAAACACTAGTTGAGCATGATGTGGCAGAGAACATCAACTATACATAAAATCAAGTGTACCTAATTAGCCAGGCTGTGCAGTCGCCCAGCCAAACCGTTCAGTGTCCTTAGCAACACAATAAAGAGCAAATGTGACATGTCCAGATCCACATGGTTGTACCTTAAATACTTAGAAAAGCATTGGAATATGATATCCACATAACACACATATCACAAAAAAGTTCAGAAAAAAGAATAGTCACTTGTCTGCACTAAACAAGTACTGGTCTGTTACCTATGACCAGGAACTACCAATACCAAGTTAGCATAAATGATTATTCGTCAAGACAATCATTCTTGCCATATAAATATGTATCTCAAGGAAAATTCCTAAGAGATGTGGCTAATAACTTGAATAAAACACACCATATCAAGTATAATAACACATAAGTGATATCAATATTTATACCTTCCACATCAGATAGTATAAAACACACTGTAGCTAGTATAAAACACACCACGGCCTAGACGGTTTGCACCTCTAAACACATTCCCATATATGGAAAGACAGACATTGGGAACATAAGCAAAGCATGACAAGAAGAACCCAATTGGAAATAACACTAAATAAGCAACCATCAGAACAACCATAATGAATCACCCCATCTCTGCTTATAAGATCGGTGATTCAAGAACATAAGAACAACTGTGATGAACAACCATAACGACCAGCGAGCCAAACCAGAGTATCACAAGGGCACATGCGTTTGAGGCCTGGCAGCGACCGAACCGAGGAACCGATCTGAACAAACACGATAAACTGACATTGCTTTGGCCTCTCCCCGTCCCCGTAATCCAAATTCAAAACCAGACGGCGAACACGAAGCACAGGATCGTGAGTTCTTCTCAGATAACCGAAGCACACCCAGAAGTTGAGTGATCCAACAAACTCAAAATCAATATTAAGTACTCAATGATGCAGCAAATATTACAACAGAATTTTACGGAATAGGGTGTCATAAGCTCACTGGTCAATGATCGCACTATAAGTTAATTGTCACAAAGTCTAGGCAAAGCAAGAAAAGCATTTTCCATTGACTGGACATTAGTAATACAAAAATAATAATATGATATCTGTCGTGGTTTTGTCACGGCAGATGTCCTAGTGAAAGGACTTAGTCATGGATCCATCACTACGGGTTAGCTTAAAGGGGTTAAAGCGGACAAGGGACGCAGGGAGTTTATACTGGTTCGGCCCCTTGCGGTGAAGGTAAAGGCCTAATCTAGTTGATGTGGAATTGCTAGGGTTTCGATGACCAGGGAGCGAATTCGCTATGCCTGGCTCTCAAGTTGTTGTTTGTTGTCCCTAAACCGCCGTCGGGTCGTCCCTTTATATACACAGGTTGACGCCCGGTGGTTTACAGAATCCCGAGGCCGGCGCATCGACGTGTTCGGCTCGGTTTCGACCCTTTCTTATCTTACAACACAAGTTACACATTATATGGCGGTTTATGTCTACAGGCCCTAATCCGCCATTGGGCATTGGGCCTCCATGTTAGATCTCCTCCGTAAAGCGCCATACTCCTTGTATTCATGGGCTTCAAATATAAATAACTCATTATGGGTATAACTCGGCCCCTCCTGGCCGGTTTATACTCAGTAGTAATATCCCCAACATTAGGCCCCAGATTGATTTGAACCTGTTCATGTCAATCTTCAACACTTAAGAAAAATCCCCATTTAACGCCTTCGCATAACCTTGTAATCCGCCATGTGTCGGGGAAGCTGATCGTGGCCCATGAACACCTATGGGACCGAGTCCCTTGTGGTTCGGAGGGGGGCGGAGATTGAACAAAGAGCGGATCGAGGCGATGCACACGAGAAGATTTACCCAGCTTCGGAGCTCTCCGGAGAGATAATACTCCTACTGCTGCTTGGTTGATTGTATTGTGTTCTTGCTAGGGAGCGATGGAAGCTTCAAAACCTAGCCTGAGTGAGTGTGGCCTCGTATGAGTCGAATGAACCGAATGAGCCGAACCCCCTCTACATTGCTCTTGGGCCTCCTTTTATAGGCACAAGGGGTCACCACAGGTGGCAAGTAGACAAGGGTAGAATAGGAAAAACAGAGGTTGGTACACCGCTTTGTACAGTGTACAGTGATCTATACCTAACTCTGATGGCAAGGGACAAGAGCCATAAATGTCCATCCCAGTCGCCTGAACAGTGCAACAGGGACCGTCAAGTGCGCCTCCGTTTGCCACGATGGTAGCTCGTCAGCGCCGCTTATCGCCGCACCCCGCTGGCTGCACAGCCCATTGACACGCATGCCTGGGAAAGCCCCATGGCGACACGTTGGCGGATGAGCTGGAGCGGAGATGAAGAGAGGTTACCGCCGCTGCAGCGCCTTGCCGCGACAAGGTCCTTGTCGCGCTCGGAGCTTGTCGCTCACCAAGCCTTCCCGCAAGCTCCTCTTGCCGGGTCTTGTTTCTTCGTGTCTTGAGTGGCCTTCCGGCAAGCTCCTCTTGCCGGGCCTTGATTACTTTGTTCTTGAATGGCTCCAAAGGAGCAGCCGAGGACCTTGGCGGTCACCAGGCCAGCCCTGCGCTGGTGTCTGCGATCGTTGTCCGTGCGAGTTCGGGTACTAGGGTACCCTACTCTAGTACACCGACAGAGCCCCGGGCCCGGGCCACACTGGCGCTAAGCTCTATTGGGCCAGCCCAAAAGCGAGTGCACGGACACACGCGGCTTGGATCGCAGTTATTCGCCGGACCCACCACGCCCCCCTAACGGCACGTTCCGGACATGGCGTCGTGGGAGAGATCGTGGGGGCTTTCTTTAATGGAAAAAATCGGAATGCCCGCCCCCTCTACCCCCTTATAAGCAGGGGAAACAGGGGCAGAACGCCCACTTGCCATTGCTGTCACATCAAAAACCACCGCCGCTCCCCCCCTTCTTCTCAAGTCCAAAGAGAGCGACGCTCCGCCCCCTCCCCATCACCACCGGTGCCACCAACGCCGTCGATTTCCTCCACCACCTCTGCCATGGCTCCGAAAGCCGACAAGGGCAAAGGGGTGAAGTCGGCCGAGGCGCAGCGGCTCGCGGTGCTGCGGAAGGAGCGGGCCCTCTTCGATCCCCTGCTCGACCGGAAGGAGATGCGAGAGCTGTACTACCTCTTCTGGTCGACGGAGACGCGGGCGCACCCGCGCACGAGGGTGATCTCCGCCGCCACATCCGAGAAGGTTTCCGTCGGGTACCCTTTCTTCGCGCTTTTCTTCCACTGCGGGCTCTGCCCGCCCTTTTCCGAATTCTTATGCGATGTCATGAACACATATGGCCTCCGCCTCCTTAATTTCACCCCCAACGCCGTCCTCACCATGGCCGTTTTCGCACACCTCTGCGAGAACTTTGTCGGGGTCCACCCAAATGTAGCACTTTTCCGCCATTACTTCATGCCCCACGTAGAGAGAGGAGAGCCGCTTGCCGGAGGAATTGCATGGATCTCCAGGATCGGCAAGAAGGAAGCATATCTTGACGGAGAGCTGCGCAGCAAGTGGGAGGAGTGGAGAGCCGGTGGTGTTGGATTATAGAGGAGGAGCCACAGCCTTTTACTGCCTGCGCCAAACTCCCATAGTCGCGGCAACGATTGGAGCAACTTGGCGCGGAGGATGCCAAGTTGAAGATTGTCGTGACTAGGATCTTGCGCCTCGGGCATGCCGGGCTTACCGAGGAGCAGTTGGCGCGGACTTCCTTCGCCGCCGATTGCGCCCTTGCAGAGAGGGGAGGCCTGCTTGGGAGTTCCAAAACGCGGCGGACATCATGAGGCTGCGCCGGTCTGAACTGGAACTTTCTTGTCTTGGAGCTGGATGGCATGCTGCGGGAGCTGTTCAAGCTCGATGCAGATCACCCGAGTGGTTTATGTTGCGAAGGAGTCGTGCCCTTGTGCAACAACTCGCCGCTGACCGCATCCGCGCGATGATGCCGTTGCCAGCGATTCCCATGGAATCATTCCAACTTGGCAGGAGCCCGCCGACGACATCGTGCAGCAGTTCTTCGACAACTTGGAAAAGTGCCGATCCGTGCCGACGAAAGCGTAAGCGGCTCACCCGCGACACCATCGAGCAAGAGATGGCACGACGCCACAAGGTTGGAGGAGGCGGCAGGCTGCCGCCGCCGGCGCGTTTGGGTTCTCCGCCGAGGAGGCAGAGGCGGTCGAGGCAGCAAGCCTTGCCGATCGAGAGGAGTTCGCCGTTGAGGAGGAGCAGGCCGAGCCCGAGCGCTGACCGAACGACGAGCCCGGGGCGCCTCCCTCCGCCGTCAAGTAGCTTGCCGCGGAGCCCGCGCCCCACTAAGAAGACATCTCCGCAAGACCGAGAAGTGGCGGGCGGCAGACGGGCCAACAGCCGCCTCGCCGCCCGACGCGCTCCACCGCGGCAAGCACTTTGTTGCTTGGGAGCGCCTCATGCCGCCACAAAGAACGGGAGCGGGGCCTTCGAGCCACGGCCCCGCATCCGCCAAGCGCCCGAGGGAGCCTACTCCTCCAGCTCGCCGCACGAGAGCAGAATTTGACTTCTCCGCCTCAGCCCGAGGAAGAAGAGGAAGAGTAAGTTCTTGTCGCTGCTACTTGTAATTCTTCAATTATTGCCGTCTTGTATCGACTTGCTGCATTCTCGAGCTCTTTCCTTCTTCAGACGCTGGCTCGTGAGGGCGTCGAAGAGGGCCAAGACTCCGGTGGTCGTCGTCGAAGACGATTCCCCCATATGGCTGTGGAGGCACGTCTGAGACTCCCTTGCCGGATCCGGCGATCCTTCAACAGAGCAGCCCCCAGCACAGCCCCCAGCGTAAGTATTTGATTCGTTTCTTACGGTTAGGTGTGCTTGGGTGCTCCTTCTTTACTGATTTATGGCTTGTTGATTTGTGTAGGAGCAGAGCAGCCTCATCAGGAGGTCCCGGAAGTCACTCCTGAAGTCCTGTCTGCTTCAACTACGCCGCCAAGGGAGAGATCTCCGCCAAGGGAGCGCTCTCCGGCAAGGGAGGCCTCTCCGACAAGGGGAACTTCTCCGACAAGGGGCAGCGCCGATGAACCTCCGGCGGTGGAGACCGCGCAATGTAACCCCACTGCAGGTAATCTTCTTGTTTGAAAATCTCCCTTGGGTTCTCTTTTCTTCTGTTCTTCTTTTTGAACATTTGCTTGACTTGTTCTTTTCTTTCTCTGATCATCAGATCCATCTGCCGGAGAGCCGATGGAGACTGAGGTTGCCGGCGAGGAGGACGCTCGTTGCAACAATGACGACGCCGCCAACATGGAAGACGAGGCCGGCGCCGATGGGTCCGCCGGCGAGGAGGCCGCCAAGGCTGCTGGCGCAGAGGCTGGGGAGGGGTCCGGCGATCGTACTGACGGCCCCGAGGCCGCAGGAGCGCCAGGCGCTACGCCGACCGCCGATCCCCCCGCCACCGATGCTGCACCAGTTCAAGAGCCCCAGCCCGGTGCCTATCTGAAGGCCGGCGAAGGTGTCTTCATCAAGCTTCCATGGGCGTCGAGCTCCAGGGCGCCGGTCGAGGGAGAGACCTTCGACGTGGAGCTGCTCGCCTCCGCTGGACTGTCGCTGGTTAACGCGCCAAGCAGCAGCAGTGGCGAGTCTGAGGAGGAGCAGCTACTGAAGAAGCTGTTGTCGCTCTACCGCGCCCGACAAGCTAAGCTGGAGTCGCGGGAAGCTCTTGTCGCTAGGGCGGGAGCTGACATGGAGAAACGCGCAGAAGAGCTTCGGCTTGCCAACAAGGAAACTCTCCGGGACATAGCAGAAGCGCGGGAGCAACTTTCCGAAGAGCGCACGGCCTTCATCTTGGAGAAGGCCGAGGTCGAGGAGCAGCAAAGGCTCGCCGGCGAGAAACTCTCCGCGCAAGAAGGTGAGCTGGTGCAGCAGAAGATCAACCTCGACAGCTATGAGGAAGATCTTGCCGGGCGCGAGCAATCAATTGGCGGGGCACTCCAGGAGGCAAAGGACGCCGCCGCAGCTACCGAGGCCGCCAAGAAGGAATTGGAGACGAGGGTGGCCCAGCTGGAGGCCACCCTCCAGAAGAGCGCCGAGGAGGTCACCGTGCTGAAGCGCGAACGCGAGAAGGACGCCTACACTCTCGGCGAGCTGCAGGGTCGTTTCGCCGAGAAGATCAAAGAGCTCGACGCCGCCAAGGACTCCAAGGCGGATTTGGAGCTGAAACTGACCACCCTGACGGAGACGCTGAACGGCGCCAAGGAGCGGGAAACGGGCCTGCTGGAGAAGATTAAGGCCAACGAGGAGCTGTTGGCGAATGCCGCGACTGCCCAGGATACTCTCAGAGATAGTATAATGCACTGGACAGAAGGTCTTGTGGACACTGCCGCCGCCATCCACAATGAGCTGATGGAGCTGGGGATGGTGGATCTTGGGTACTCCACCGACGAGAACCTCCAACCCAGTGCCAAGCTCGGCCTATTCTTCAAGGGCGTGTTGACGGGTCTCCAACGGCTCCGGGAGGAGATCCCAAAGCAGCTGGCCGACGAGTCGCGCCAAATCTGCGCCGGGGCCCTCCAGAAGGTGTTGATGAAGGTGGCCTTCCGCAATCCAGGCGTCAACTTCACCAACGTCCTCGAGTCCCTGCCTCCGACTGCTGACGTTGAAGCGCTCAAGGCCCTTGTTGCACCCATCGTGGACAGGGTGAGCGGAGTCAAGAGGCTCGATGGCGATCGCGTGGACTAGGCCGCCAAGTTTATCTTTCCCTTGTCGCTGTAGATCATGTTTAGGAGAAGAATCTATTAGGTCTGCGACAAGTCATTTTTGTAATATACTCTATCTTAGGCATCAATTGCAATGTTATTCCCTTTACTTGATTTCTTCCCTTGTATGTTTGTGCCCTACGCTTTTAGGGAACTTGTCGGTGCGAGCACCTTTGCCGCTAGCGCTGAGTGCGGAACGTCAGCAGCCTGCTGGCGATGCTGCCTCCGACAAGCAACCTTGTCGCAACTAGTTGCAGCACGCTTAAGTTGTTGAGCGGACTCGAAACAACGTAAGGGCGCAAGCTAGCCGCGAGTTGGTTCCTCCGCGCACGGGTTTTCCATACAAAGTACTATCGTTCGAGGAAGATAACTTGAAAATTTAAAAACTGATTGCTTAAACTTAGCAACTTAGCTTTTCTGTTGTTTGCTTCCCGGCAAGGTGATACTTCCTCGAGCGGCACTTGGTGGCCCACACCATTATCTTCTCCTCCCCGGTTAACTTGTGGGTGGATGAACCTTGCTCTCTTTTGAGAAGAAAGAAGAGAAAATAAAGTTATGGAGCCTAGTGGCTCGTTATCGCTTACCGGGCGTGCATGCTGCACAAAATGTCAGATAAAACATGCATAATAATGACGAAAGCATGAAATTGACAAATTGTGCGCAACACATGAGATTTACTGATGCACGGGGTCTGCGCCCGGCTTTGTACAAAGGATTACATGCAACGGCGGCAAGACTTGTACAAAAGGGTGGTTGCCGGAACAGGTTCCGGCAACCGCGCCCTATGGGTAAAACTTACGAAGATGCTCTATATTCCAGGAGTTGCTCACCGGAGCGCCATCTTCGGTCTCAAGGCGGACAGCGCCAGGCCTAGTGACTTGTTTCACCCGATAAGGGCCTTCCCACTTCGGCGTCAACTTGTTGGAATTCTTGGCGGATTGAACGCGCCGAAGAACAAGGTCGCCTTCCTCGAAGCTTCTGGCATTAACTTTGCGGCTATGGTAGCGGCGCAAAGCTTCTGGTAACGAGCAGCTCGTCAAAGAGACTGAAGACGATCCTCCTCGAGGAGCAGCGTCATCTTGTCGCAGCTGCTCTTGCTCAAGCTCATCATAGCGAGTACTCGAGGTGACCCGTATCTGAGTTCCGTGGGGAGAACGGCTCGCTCCATAGACTAGAGCGAAAGGTGTCCGGCGATGGCTCGATTTGGCGTCGTCCGATCGACCAAAGAACCACCGCAGCTCCTCAATCTAGTTTCTTCCGCACTTGCGCCGCTGTCGAAAGTTCGGTCTTGAGTCCTCGCAGCACTTCAGCATTTGCCCTCTCTCGCTTGACCGTTGCTTCTCGGATGAGCAATGAAGCAAAACAGACCTTGGCGCCAAGATCTTGGACGATTGCATGAAGGTGCGACTCGTGAATTGTGTGCCATTGTCGGTGATGATCTGTTAGGAATCCCAAAGCGGCAAACAATTGACATGAAGAACTTGATCGCTGTTGTGCTGTCACCTTCCTCATCGCTTCCACTTCCGCCACTTTGTGAACTTGTCGATTGCGACGTACAAGTACTCAAAGCCCCCGACAGCTCGGGGGAAGGGGCCGAGGATGTCGAGCCCCCAGACCGAAAATGGCCAGGATAAAGAGATCGTATGGAGAGCTTGAGCTGGCTGGTGTATCTGTTTTGAATGGAACTGGCACGCTTCACACTTGGTTACTTGTGCAGTTGCATCCTGGAGGGCTTCCGGCCAGAAGAAACCTTGCCGGAAAGCTTTGCCGGCAAGTGCTCTTGCGCCAATGTGGTGACCACATATGCCTCCGTGTATCTCTGCCAACAGCTTCTGTCCATCTTCCCGGCAAATACACTTCAATTTCACACCGTTGAGTCTTCTTCTGTACAGGATGTTGTCAACAAACTGGTACATAGCTGACTGCCGGGCTACTCTTTCCGCTTCTTCTTGCTCTTCGGGAAGTTCTCCTGTCTGAAGGAAATGGACGATCTGATGTGCCCATGTTGGAGCTTGCGGCTCGACAACAAGAACTAAAGGCACATTTGCCGTTGTGGGAACATCAGCTTCTACGGCAAGAACCTGTGGTTCGGCCGAGCTTGATGATCCCGGCAAGCTTGCTGGAGCAAAACTTGTCGGGGCGTCGCTTCAACGAAACAAACCCTAGGGCTTGTCGGAGCAGATCGCTCCTCGGCGATATCTGCGTTGATTTTGGGGACCTTCTTGGCGGCTTCAGGGAGCTCTGCCGGAAAGTAGTCACCAGAAACCAACTTCCTCTTCTTGCTCTGTCCGGTTGATGGTGTTACAGTTGGTTGAGTCAGCTTGAGCACAAAAATTCCTGGTTCCACAGGTAACTTGAGTGCAGCATACTTTGACAGGCCATCAGCAATATCATTTTGAGCTCTTGGAACATGTTCCATTTGCAGACCTTCAAAATGCTCTTCTAGCTTTATCACTTCATCAACGTAGGCTTCCATCAATGGACTCTGATAATCTTTGTTTACTTGGCGGACGACAAGCTGCGAGTCACCCCTGACGATAAGCTTCTTGATCCCAAGGTCCACCGCAATTCTAAGTCCGGCAAGCAAACCTTCATACTCTGCAGTATTATTTGCTGCTTGTTCCTTGGGAAAGTGCATCTGGACTATGTACTTGAGGTGCTCTCCGGTGGGTGCGATAAGAAGCACGCCGGCACCGGCGCCTTGCAGCGAGAAGGCACCATCAAAGTACATCAGCCACTCTTTACTTGCTTCCTTGACGGGGATGCTCGTCTCTGGAACTTCTTCATCTTGCGTTGGCGTCCATTCTGCTATAAACTCTGCCAATGCTCTGCTTTGGATAGTTGAAGTGCATTCAAACTTGAGGCCAAAGCTTGACAGTTCGATGCCCACTCAACAATCCTGCTGTTGCTTCCGGATTTTGCAATATCCTCTTCAGCGGAAAGCGAGTGACAACTGTTATCTCATGTGCTTGGAAGTAATGGCGCAGCTTTCGAGGCCATGAGGAGGCCGAAAAGCAACTTCGCACACCGAGTACCTTGACCTAGCCCCCTGCAGAAGGGAACTGACAAAGTAGACCGGGCGTTGCACCATCCTTTTTTGTATCTTGTCGCAATCCTGCGCAGATCCGTCCTTGTCGGGACCAGAGCTTGACGGCGAAGCCCCCTGCTTGTCGCTGGATGCATCTGCCTCGGTTGCCGGCTCATCATCCGCCTCCTCTCCGCTACTAACGCACCACTAACCACTTGATTGGTTGCCGCTATATACAGCAGCAACTTCTCTTGTGGCCTAGGTGCGACAAGTATTGGAGTGGAGGATAGGTACCTCTTTAAGTCTGTGAGCGCAGCCTCCGCCGGAGTCCATTTCATTGGACCTGCCTTTTCAAAATCTTGAAAAATGGCGGCGCTCAGCTGACTTAGAGATAAACCTGCTGAGAGCAGCCACGCAACCGGCAAGCCTTCTTACATCCTTGACGCGCTTTGGTGCTTCAATCTGCTCAATGGCCTTGATCTTGTCGGGATTGGCTTCAATTCCCCTCTGGGACACGAAGAACCCGAGAAGTTTGCCGGAAGGGACTCCAAACACGCACTTCTCGGGGTTGAGCTTGAGGTTGATCTTGCGCAGATTTGCAAAGGTCTCATCTAAGTCTTGAACCGAGTTGCTTTGTCCTTGCTCTTGACCACTATGTCATCCATGTAGGCTTCTACATTTACGTGTATTTGTGGCTCAAAGGCATCATGGACTACTCTCGCAAATGTTGAACCAGCATTCTTCAAACCGAAAGGCATCCGTATGAAAAAGTATGTGCCACATGGTGTAATGAATGCGGTTTCTCTTCATCCTCCTCGCCATAAAAATCTGATGATATCCTGAATATGCATCAAGAAATGAAAGCAAATCACATCCGGTGTGGAGTCAACAATCTGGTCTATCGCGGCAAGGGAAATGGGTCTTTGGGACAAGCTTTATTAACATCTGTGAAGTCAATACAAAGTCTCCATTTCCCATTCGCCTTATGCATACAACTCTTGGATTGGCCAACCACGTGGGATGGAGCACTCCTCGACAAGGCTGCTGCTTCCAACTTCTTGATCTCTTACGCTATAAATTCTTGGCGCTCCAACGCCTTTTTCCTAACTTTTTGCTTGACGGGGCGCGTGAGGACAGACAGCTAGATGGTGCTCAATTACTTTCACAGGAACACGGGGATGTCGATGGTTGCCATGCAAACACATCGACATTCGCCCGCAGAAAGCAACGAGCTCGCCTTCCTATTTAGGGTCAAGCGTAGCATCGATGGTGAAGGTACCACCGGTGCCGTCCTCCTTGGCGGGCACCTTCTTGGTCTTGGCGGAGCTGCCATCATCTTCTTGCACTTGCGGTGGAGCTCGATGGTGCGTCCTCGACGGTAGCGCAGCACCAAGAGGTGCGCTTGCGGAGTGGGCATCGAGCCCTTGCCGGACAAGGTGGTCTTCTTCTTCCCCCCGGGAGCTTCAGCGGCAAGTGGTTTGCTATCTGTCGCAGCTGCTGCATCCCGGTAAATTTTGTCGGCGCAGATAAGCGCATCCTTCTTGTCGCCATGAACAGAAATGACACTTATCGGGCCAGGCATCTTGAGTAGGTTGTAGGCGTAATGAGAGGCTGCCATGAACTTGGCGAGTGCTGGACGGCCAAGTATCCCATTGTAGGGCAATGGGAAATCAGCAACGTCGAATGTGACCCTCTCAGTCCTGAAATTTAACTCACTTCCAAATGTTACCGGCAATGTGATATTCCATTTCGGCTTGCTCCTTCCTGGGTTGATTCCTTGAAAGTGCCGTCTCTTGAGCTCATTGTCGGGGATCTGAAGCTTACGGAGCATCGTAGAGGAGATCAGATTCAGGTCGGCCCCGCCGTCAACCAACATTTTAGTGACCTTGAGGTTGCGGATAGTTGGTGAGACCAACATCGGCAAGCACCCGACCGCAGTTATGCGATCAGGGTGGTCCTCAATATCAAAAATTATGGTCGTGCTGGACCACTTCAGAGGTCTACGTGACTCCACGGATGGTTCTGCTGCATTGACCTCTCGCATCCATTGCTTGAGTTGGCGGTGCGAGGTATGCAGAGAAGCACCACCGTCAACGCAGAGAACTTCTGTTGCCTTCTGAAACTCCTGCTCATCAGCTTCATCGTCTTCCATGTCTTCATCATCATCTTCTTCTTCGTCCTTGTCGCGGCCGCGGGGAGGTCTGTCTCCTTGCCGTCGCTTGGCCTTGCCGCGGCGTCCTCCCCGGCTGGGTCTCTTCTTACTAGCTGCACCAGCACCTTCTTGGGCCTTCTCCTTGTCTCGCCGCTCGTATTCAGCCTTCTGTAGCTCAACAAGCTACTCGACCTTCTTGCAGCTCTGGAGATCATGGCCCTTGGTGTGGTGAATCTTACAGTACTGTTTGTTGGAGCTGTCCTGCTTGTCGGCAGCAGCTACAGCTTGGCGGTCAGTGTCAGCGGCAACCTCCTTGCCGGAGCTACCAACCTTAGCCTTGTTGGCGCCGCCTCCGTTGCCGGGTTGCTCGACAACTAGTACCTCCTTGTTCTTCTTCTTTCGTTGTTCCATGTGGCTCTTCCTTGCCGGGCGGTCTCCTCTTGTCGATTCTGCTCCCACATTCTCTCCAGGAGTCTTCTTCCCTCCTCAAAGACGTGCACACTTTTCGCCAAGGCATACAGCTCATCGGCGTCCTTGACTTTACATCGCCATCTCCTCCTCATCCTGCGGTTCCGCATGTTACGATGAAACGCGCTGATTACCGCGGCGGGGTGGACATCTGGGATGTTGTAGCACACGATGAATCTCTGGATGAACTTGCGCAGGACTCTCCCTCCTTACAGGCGGCAGGTGAAGGTCACTCTCTTGGCCATGAGGCTTGTGGTCACCGTGAAGGCGCCGACAAACTGATGGCACAAATCTGCCCAAGAAGATATGGAACTGTCCGGCAAGTGCATGAGCCAAGATCTGACGTTTGGCTTGAGCACCAGAGGGAAGTAGTTGGCAAGGATCTTGTCGTCTCGTCCCCCCGCAGCTTGCACCGCGATGGTGTAGATGCTTTGAGAACTCCGATGGGTGTGTCCCGCCATCATACTTCTCGCACATCTGGCTTGAAGTTTTTCTTGTCGGGCCACTGGACTTGCCGCAGCTCACGGGTGAACGCAGGGCAACCTACCGCCACGGCAAGTCGCCTGGTTCCCCTGGCGCATGCATATCAACAGCGGGCCCGGCGCGCTGGTCGGATTGACGCCGCGCTTCTCTTGGCGCTCGATCGCGAGTTCGAGCGTCTTCTTGTTGCCGTTCTTAAGAACTTGGCGCTGATCACGACGAGCTCGTGGATCCGACGACAGCGGTGGAGGAGTTGCCGAGGTGGATCCGAGGAGCTGGTGATCTTGGCCTTCGAAGGGGAGTGCATGGTGGTGTCACCCTGCAGGTCTCGCCGCCACCGGCTCGTGCCTTGTCGCCTCGCCGCAGCAAGGGCGCAGATTGGTTGCCGCGAACGTCGCCGTTAGCAAAGCCGATGAGACTGGATTGTGGCCCTCCATTCGTCGACCTTGTCGGCCGTTGGAAGGTAGTCTAGAAGTAGCTGAGCTCGCCAAGGCTTCCGCTGGAGTGGTGGGTGGCAAAGGCGACGGGCGAGGAACGGATGTGCTCGGACTCTAACCAAGTTAGGAGGAGCAGCATCCATAGCGACCGTACTCCGCTCAGCACCGGCATCTTTGGCGTGCATACGGGTCTCGAGGGCCTCGGGATCCTCCAGCTTGTCCTTGGTCCAACGAAAGCGTATGGTGCTGCGAGCATCATGATCTTTGTCGGTCCCGAGCCTCTGAGAGAAGGACGCGTGCGGATTCGACGCCGAAGCTTGCGCCGCCTTGTCCTGGACTGACGGCGTCGTGGGCTCTCGACGACGCCCGTTCCTCCGCCGGCGTCTTCCCCACCACCCGTCAGCTCTGGTGGTGGTGGGTTCGACGCGGACGGCTCTGCTGCCGCCGAAGCCTTCTTCTTCGGTGGCATGTTGACGAAGATGATGAAGAAGCTGCTCGTGTGAACGCTGGATCGGGTTCACACAGCCTCGACGCCCCCTACCTGGCGCGCCAAAGATGTCGGGGAAGCTGATCGTGGCCCACGAACACCAATGGGACCGAGTCCCTTGTGGTTCGGAGGGGGGCGGAGATTGCACAAAGAGAGGATCGAGGTGATGCACACGAGCAGATTTACCCAGCTTCGGAGCTCTCCGGAGAGATAATACTCCTACTGCTGCTTGGTTGATTGTATTGTGTTCTTGCTAGGGAGCGATGGAAGCTTCAAAACCTAGCCTGAGTGAGTGTGGCCTCGTATGAGTCGAATGAACCGAGCAGGCGAACCCCTCTCGTTGCTCTTGGGCCTCCTTTTATAGGCACAAGGGGTCACCACAGTGGCAAGTAGACAAGGGTAGAATAGGAAAAGCAGAGGTTGGTACACGCTTTATACGGTGTCTGATGATCTATACCTAACTCGACGGCAAGGGACAAGAGCCATAAATGTCCGTCCCTCGCTGAAAAGTAAAGTGAGGACCGTCAAGTGCGCCTCCGTTTGCCATGATGGTAGCTTGTCAGTGCCGCTTATCGCCGCTCCCCGCTGGCTCCACAGCCCATTGACACGCGTGCCTGGGAAAGCCCCATGGCGACACGTTGGCGGATGAGCTGGAGCGAAGATGAAGAGAGGTTACCTGCCGCGGCAAGGTCCTTGTCGCGCTCGGGAGCTTGTCGCTCACCAAGCCTTCCCAGCAAGCTCCTCTTGCCGGGGTCTTGTTTCCATCGTGTCTTGAGTGGCCTTCCCGGCAAACTCCTCTTGCCGGGGCCTTGATTACTTTGTTCTTGAATGGCTCCAAAGGAGCCGCTGAGGACCTTGGCGGTCACCAGGCCAGCCCTGCCGCTGGTGTCTGCGATCGTTGTCAGACGAAGTTCGGGGTACTAGGGTACCCCTACTCTAGTACACCGACACCATGACGTCATCTTCCAGGATTATAATAAACCGCCATGACGTCACCTGTTATAAAAATTGTATATATCTCCCCTTCATTAATGAGCCTCCGACAATCTAGGTGATAGCTCTGTCACATATCCAACTTTTGGGCTCCTCGATTTTTGCGCCTCTCACTTATCCCTTCGCCTCATAAATAAGACCGGGGGGTCCTTTTCATTTCCCCCCACCCCCGTGCCTCCTCGCTTATTCTTCTTCCTTGCGCCGCCCTGACCCTCACGCGCGGCCACCGTCGTCAAGCTCCGCCCTCGACCTCAACTCCGTCCGCTGCATCAACCTGAACGTACCAAAGAAACGTGGTGCTCCTCCACTGTTTCGTCAGCATCAGTAAGTTTCCCTTTCTCTTGCTCTAGATCCGCCATTAGAGTTTCGGTGTTCATCGAGGTTCAAAGTTGTTCTTCCCTGTTCATCTCTGCGCCACAGTTCTTGATCTAAACTTTGATGTTTATCCTGTATAAAGATGGCCATAATCCTTCGTTTCCGCTAATGCATCTCTCTTTAAATAGAAAATCCCATCTGAATCCTTCGACTATTCAAGTATCAGAATTTTTAACCCTGAATAATTTTCCATTTTCTGGCACATGATAGATCCAGATTTGTAATACCAATTTGTGGAAACGGTTTCTCCATCACTTAGTTATTTCAGATATGTACCTTCCTTACCAGTATAGGCGGTTTAGCTTTTAGAAATGATAATCCGGCAGGTACCATTAGTCCCCTCTTTAACCGCCGATTTGTTTATCTTTGTAACTCTTCAATGTTAGACTCCGGTTTAACATGTGTATATGCCTCAACGTCTTTCCCTTTGATCTTGCGATGCTTTATACTTGTCAGTTACAAATCATAAACCGGCATTTAATCTTTTTCCAGTTGTCCATTGAAATGGCAAAACAATTTTATGCTTGTAACTGGGTCCCCTCCCGGGTTACTCAAGAAAAACTGAATGGGTGCGTTGCAACCGGCGCCTTAGCAAGAAAGGTTGTCATACATTGGAGAGCCCCCGGTCCAGAAAATCCTCCTGAGCCCAAGGATGGAGAAGTGATTGTATTCATTGATCACCTGGGTCGAGGGTTCAGTCCCCCTGGATCAAAAAATTTCCGTGATGTACTTGCTAGCTTCCAACTCCACCCTCAAGATATTGGGCCCAACTCTGTGTACAATATCTGCAACTTTCAAGTGTTCTGCGAGGCTTATCTAGAGGAAGAACCCACGGTTGAACTGTTCAGAGATTTCTTCTATCTGAACCGCCGCACTGAATTTACAGATGGGCCCAATACTGAACTTGGTGGGGTCTCAATTCAAAAAAAGGAAAGATGTCAGTTTTCCTCAAGCCAAACATCATACTCGTCCCAAAGATTGGAACCAGACTTGGTCTATTGCCGAGATACATCTCCCATTGAAGAAAATCCTCTGCCGGGTTATCGTGCTCACCGGCTTACCAATACACATCCTTCCCCTCAACGGCTGACTGCAAAGGAACGATCCAACTATGCACCTCAACTCTCCAAGCTCAGAGCCTTTGTTGCGAACGGTTTAACAGGCGTTGACTTTGTCCGCTGCTGGATATCTTGGAGCATTCTGCCTTTAAGCTGTTGCCCCAGTTTAATGTGCGAATATACAGGGAACTTACAAGATCCTCAATGACATATCAACATTCAGCTAACTGATGCTGAAATTACAGAAGCTGTTAAAAAGATATTGGATGAACCGGTGGCTGTCTGCAGCAAAACAGGGCTTAGTCCCTTCTGTGTTTTCAATAAACCGCCAGCTGTAAGAATTGAATAACTTTTATTTTTAATCCGACCCTTATAATTTTCCCTTATATCTTTCATCAATCTCTGATAGGATGATGATCCGTTCTGGAAAAAGAAGTCATGGGATAAACCGGCGAAGACACCTCGTGTCAAGACTAAGGTCACCAAGAAGCCTGCCAAAAAGAAAAATGTTGAACCATCTGAACCAAACGTTGATGATGATCTGGATAATCCAGATTCAGAGGTAGAACTTGACTCTCTTGGTTCATTTTTCATACACCTCATTGACAATGACTATTACCAGGATGACGCTAAAGGCAGCCAAGCTGACGATGTAGAGGTAATTATTCTTTCCTCCGGTTCAGATCCTTTGCCAACATAGCAAATTCGTCAAGCAAACCGGAAAGTAAGATTTTCTCACCCCCTAGCTCACTTGGACCCAAACTTTCTTTTGAAGAAGCAGAAACACGAAGCTCGCCATACAACCCGGCACAACGGCCAGGTAGTTACCTCCGCCGGTTTACCGAACACTCGAGTCCGGAAACGTCGATCAGAGGTCTCTTATATTCCTGATACTTCTTACCCCAAGGCGGGTTCTTTCCGATAGCCTCTTAATCCGTCTGATTCGAATTATCAGGAAACACCTCATTCATCCTCTGGCGAGTCAACGGCCACACAACTTCCAACCCTCAAGATGGTTCTGATACGTCTCCAACGTATCTATAATTTTTGATTGCTCCATGCTACTTTATCTACTGTTTTAGGCAATATTGGGCTTTATTATCCACTTCTATATTATTTTTGAGACTAACCTATTAACCGGAGGCCCGGCCAGATTGATTTGTTTTATGCCTATTTCAAGTATTTGAGGAAAAGGAATATCGACGGAGTCAAAGCGGGCGAAATCAAGCTGGAGAAGTTATTTGTGGAAGGAAACCCACGATGGACTTGGACCCCACATCGAGAAGATAAGGGAGGTGCTCACGAGGGGGGGCGCGCCCCCTGCCTCGTGGGGCCCCGTAGCTCCACCGACGTACTCCTTTCACCCATATATACCTCGCACCCTAAAACTTCCGAACAGAAGATAGATCGGGAGTTCCGCGCCGCAAGCCTCGAGCCACGAAAAACCATTCGGGACCCCTTTAGGTACCACTGCCGAAGGGGATCCATCTCGGTGGCCATCTTCATCATCCGGTGCTATCCATGACGAGGAGGGAGTAGTTCACCCTCGGGGATGAGGGTATGTACCAGTAGCCATGTGTTTGATCTCTCTCTCTCTCTCTCTCTCTCATGTTCTCTCTCGTGTTCCCTCTATGGCACGATCTTGATGTATCCCGAGCTTTGCTATTGTAGTTGGATCTTATGATGTTTCTCCCCCTCTACTCTCTTGTGATGAATTGAGTTTCCCCTTTGAAGTTATCTTATCGGATTGAGTCTTTTATGAGAACACTTGATGTATGTCTTGCCGTGTGTATCTGTGGTGACAATGGGATCTCACGTGCCACTTGATGTATGTTTTGGTGACCAACTTGCGGGATCCACCCATGAACCTATGCATAGGGGTTGGCACACGTTTTCGTCGTGATTCTCCGGTAAAAACTTTGGGGCACTCTTTGAAGTACTTTTATGTTGGTTGAATGAATCTGAGACTGTGTGATGCACATCGTATAATGATGCCCACGGATACTTGAGGTGACAATGGAGTATCTAGGTGACATTAGGGTTTTGGTTGATTTGTGTCTTAAGGTGTTACTCTAGTACGAACTCTTTTATAGATTGATCCGAAAGAATAACTTTGAGGTGGTTTCGTACCCTACCATAATCTCTACGTTTGTTCTCCGCTATTGGTGGCTTCGGAGTGACTCTTTGTTGCATGTTGAGGGCTTGTTATATGATCTATCTATGTTATTATTGTTGAGAGAACTTGCACTAGTGAAAGTATGAACCCTAGGCCTTGTTTCCTATCATTGCAATACCGTTTACGCTCACTTTTACCACTTGTTACCTTGCTGTTTTTATTATTTCAGATTATAAATACCTATATCTACCATCCATATTGCACTTGTATCACCATCTCTTCGCCGAACTAGTGCACCTATACAATTTACCATTGTATTGGGTGTGTTGGGGACACAAGAGACTCTTTGTTATTTGGTTGCAGGGTTGCTTGAGAGAGACCATCTTCATCCTACGCCTCCCACGGATTGATAAACCTTAGGTCATCCACTTGAGGAAATTTGCTACTGCCCTACAAACATGTGCACTTGCAGGCCCAACAACGTCTACAAGAAGAAGGTTGTGTAGTAGACATCAAGCTCTTTTAAGGCGCCGTTGTCGGGAGGCTAGGTAAGTGAAGGTATATCTTTAGATCTTGCAATCAAATCTTTTTGTTTCTTGTTTTAGCACTAGTCTAGTTTATAAAAGAAAACTACAAAAAATGGAATTGAGTTTGTCTCATACGCTTCATCTTTTTAATATCTTTCGTGAGTATGATGGAAAGGAAAATTGTGCCAAAGTGTTAGAAGAAGAATGCATTAAAATGTTTGGCACTAAATATTTGAATGATGAGCATGATTGCAATGTTGTTAGTATGAATTCTTTGAATATCCATGATGCTAATGATGATTGCACTAGTTATGATGAAAATATCTCTTATGAGCATGACAACTTTTGTGGAGTGCATGTTTGCATGAACACACCAAATAGAGAAGATATTTATTGCAAGAGGCATAAGCACTTAGAAACTAAATTGTTGCAAGAAAGGCTAGATGTTTGTGCTGAAAATTTAAATTTTCTTGGCCGTACTTGTGCACTTTGCAATGAAAGTGGTCATTTAGCTATCCGATGCAAATTGTTTCATGATCTAATCGTATCCAAAAAATTTTATGAGTTGATTTCCCTTGCACATTATAATGAGCTTAGCTTGCTTATGGGTGGCGAATAAATGAAGCGTTTAACTAATTATCTTCCAGAATTTGCTCGTTACAAACTTCTTGGTTTTGATCTAGAGGAGATTTATATGTATTGTGCGGTGAATTGCATTGAAAATCCTTATATTGCCAATTACATAAAGAAAGAAAACAAATAGAGGATGAGATAATACTAAGGAAAGGTAAGAGACTTCCCAATATCCTCCTATTATTTCTTACGATGAATCAGGTAACGAGGGGGAGCTTTCTATTCAACCAATCTCATCAATAAGGAACTCAAAGAGGAAGGTTAAACCTACACATAATGTGAAGAAGAAAAAGAAAAGAAGGAGCAACAAAGTTATAAAGGTAACCCTCCCAAATGATGTTGCTCCTACTACTACTTGTGATGATGATAATTGCTATACTATTGGTGTTGTCCATATTTTTAATGATGAGAGTGATCATGCTTATGATAAGAAAGGGCCCAAGCTTGGGGAAGCTATGTGTGATGAAGATGATATTTTTACCACCCCAAGTTTTAATATGAAAAGTTTTTATGATGATAGCATGCCTCCTACGTATGATGATTATATTTATGAAAGTGGATTTGGAAGAGTGTCAACTTTATTTAGTGATTCCACTATCTTGGGAGAGGTTTCAATCGATTATGATGAGAACGAAGTTGCTACTTATGATGATTATTGTGATGAAACTTATGCTATAAAAAGTAGTGATGATTATATTTACAAATCTTGTCATGATTGTGATTACCCTTTTTCTGAACATTACTCTTTTAATGTGGAAACAATTTTTAGTGTTCAAGTCTCTTATGATACTCCCACTATTCCGAATAAGAAGAATTTTGCTTATGTGGAGAGTAGTAAAATTTCTATGCTTGTAGATCATGAAAAGAATGCTTTAGGTGCTGGTTATATTGTTGAATTCATTCATGATGCTACTGAAAATTACTATGAGGGAGGAACATATGCTTGTAGGAATTGCAATAATATCAAGTTTCCTCTCTATGTGCTTAAATTTTTGAAGCTATGCTTGTGTTACCCTCCTATGCTAGTTGATTATTGTTCCCATAAGTTGTTTTATCACAAAATCCCTATGCATAGGAAGTGGGTTAGACTCAAATGTGCTAGTCATATTCTTCATGATGCTCTCTTTATATTTCAATTCTTATCTTTTTGTGAGCATCATTAAAATCATCATGCCTAGCTAGGGGCGTTAAACTATAGCGCTTGTTGGGAGGCAACCCAATTTTATTTTAATTTCTTAGTTTTTGGTTCCGTTTAGGAATAAATAATCCATCTAGCCTCTGTTTAGATGTGGTTTTGTGTTTTAATTAGTGTTTGTGCCAAGTAGAACCTTTGGGAAGACTTGGGTAAAGTCTTTATGATCATGCTGTAAAAAAACAGAAACTTTAGCGCTCACGAGATTAGCTATAACTTTTTACTGGAGAGTGCTATTTAGTTTATTATTTTTGAAGATGATTACTAGAAAAATTCCTCAGGTCCACCAATTTATTTTAGAAATTTTGGACTTCCAGAAGTTTACGTTTGATACAAATTACTACAGACTTTTCTGTTTTTGACAGATTCTGTTTTCGTTGTGTTGTTTGCTTATTTTGATGAATCTATGGCTAGTAAAATAGTTTATAAATCATAGAGAAGTTGGAATACAGTAGGTTTAACACCAATATAAATAAATAATGAGTTCATTACAGTACTTTGAAGTAGTGTTTTGTTTTCTTTCGCTAACGGAGCTCACGAGTTTTCTGTTAAGTTTTGTGTTGTGAAGTTTATATGTTTTGGGTAAAGATTCGATGGACTATGGAATAAGGAGTGGCAAGAGCCTAAGCTTGGGGATGCCCAAGGAACTCCAAGGTAATATTCAAGGATAACCAAGAGCCTAAGCTTGGGGATGCCCCGGAAGGCATCCCCTCTTTCGTCTTCGTTCATCGGTAACTTTACTTGGAGCTATATTTTTATTCACCACATGATATGTGTTTTACTTGGAGCGTCATTTATTTTCTTTAGCTTTTCTTGCTGTTTGAATAAAGTACCAAGATCTGAAATTATTAAATGGGAGAGTCTTCACATAGTTGCATAATTATCCGACTAGTCATTGATCTTCACTTATATCTTTCGGAGTAGTTTATTGTTGCTCTAGTGCTTCACTTATATCTTTTAGAGCATGGTGGTAGTTTTATTTTGGAGAAATAGTTGAACTCTCATGCTTCACTTAGATTATTTTGAGTCATTAATAGCATGGTAATTTGCTTAATGTTAATATACTTAGTGTTCAAGATATGTGAAACTTTCTTTTTGAGTGAATTGAATACTAAGATAAATTTAATGCTTCATAATTGTTTTGAGATATAGAGGTAATAATATCAAAGTCGTGCTAGTTGATAATTGTGAATTTGAGAAATACTTGTGTTGAAGTTTGCAAGTCCCGTAGCATGCACGTATGGTTAAAGTTGTGTAACAAATTTGAAACATGAAGTGTACCTGGCTTGTGCATCCTTATGAGTGGCGGTCGGGGACGAGCGATGGTGTTTTCCTACCAATCTATCCCCCTAGGAGCATTGCACGTAGTACTTGATTTTTTATGGCTTCTAAATTTTTGCAATAATTATATGAGTTCTTTTGACTAATGTTGAGTCCGTGGGTTATACGCACTTTTACCTTCCCGCATTTGCTAGCCTCTTCGGTACCGTGCATTGCCCTTTCTCACCTTGAGAGTTGGTGCAAACTTCGCCGGTGCATCCAATGTAGCATCCCAAATTTTCAATTTGGCATGTTATACACAGGTCATCCATGCATATCATATTTTATTGCATTCTCATTTGCCATCCTCGAAATCCTAAGCAACTCAAGGACCCTCGGAGCGAGTTGGGGATTTTCCGATTTTCATATTTGAATTTTATCAAATAATGAAGACGAGGATTTTGAATTTTATTATTTTTCTCTTCGGAAAAATACTTCAAGTTTTATAATAAACGAGAGGAGATAATATGACTTCTCCAAAAATAATTGAAATACCGGAGGAAAAATATTAAAATCATTATTTGGAATTTTATTTTATTTATTTGGAATTTTATTCGCCTAGAGAAAATTTGCATATATTTAAAATTGCATTTTAGGGGCCAAGAAATGTTCATCTTGTTCTAAATATTTTATTTAGGCAAAGAAAACTTGTTTTGGCATTTTAGATTTTATTTATTTTCCTAGGATTTTACAATTTTGGGAATGTTTAAAAAAATCATACCGATGGGCCAAAGGCCCACCAGCAGCTGCCCAAACCGCCGCCGCTTGCCCTTGCTGGGCAAGAGTCCGAGCCGGACTCTTCCCCGCCGCATGCCCCCTCCTCCAAGCCACCTCTCACCCCCCCTTTAAATACCGCCCCTCCCCTAACCCGCCACCACCACCACCTTGCCGCCGCCGCCCGCCTCGGACCCGAGCCGAGCCGAGCCCGCCGCCACCATCGTCGCCGCCGCCTCCGCGCCGTCGCAGCCCCTCGCCGAGTCGCCGCCCGCCCGCCCCTCGCCGCCGCCTCGTCGGACCCCGCCGGAGTAGCCGCCGCCCCGCCGGACGACCGCCGGAGGTACCCGCCGGTTTTTTTTAAATAACCCTTCGGTTTTTTTATATAAAACCCTAGCCGTTTTTTTAGATTGGTTTTTTTGGTTTATTTATTTTAAGAACGTTCACCCATTCGTTCGTTTTTACGAATCGTTCGTCGTTTAATTTCCGCTAACGAACGTTCGTTCGTTTAGCCGTTCGTCGTTTTCTTTTATCGGTTTTATTCCGCGATTATTCCGATCGCGATTTCTGAACCGATGTTCAAATTAGTATAACTTTTCGCTCGTTTATCGGAATCAGGCAATTCAAGCGCCTGGAGTTTCATCTCGAAACCCTCTTTCCGAATAGCCAACTTAAATCAGATTTTGCCTCTGTAAAAATTTGACTCTAGTTCAGATTAGTAAACGGATCTTGTTTCTCTCGCCGTTTGAGTTTGGTTGTTTTGTTTGGTTTGATTCTTTTCACAAACCGGAGTTCTTAAGTTGAACTCTCCGGTCAACCTCTTTCAGTTGAATTTTCGTTTGTGCATCTTTGTTTGTTGCTTATGTATGTATTGTTTGCTTGCGATAGAATTCCCGAAGTGCGAAGCGTGTTACTACGAGTCTCTAGGATTCACGGATCGTCAGCAAGGCAAGTAACACTTGATCATACCTTTTCATACCCAGTTTTTGTGCATTAGCTCAATCCTCAAACATTGCATGATTAGGATGTCATTAATTTGTGGATTGGAGAGTAGATGATGAGGTAGGAACCTATTGCCCCGTTACTATCAAACCCTTGGGAGTTACTTCTACGTGTTGCTATTATTGCTATGCTATGCTCGTAGACATGGTTTGGGTTTGAGAGATATTCACGACAGATGTGAGATTGTTAATTAATGGTTTACTTTAAGGTGGCAACTTAAAAACACATCTGGGTGGATTGAGGCACCTGGGGAACCCAGTGTTGTCTGTTTGGTATGATCTATCCGGAGTAGAGAGTTAATGTTTCTGAAAGACCGTGTCTCGGTCATCCGTTTCTCAAACACCATGTAGTGCGAGAAACCAACGGAGGCGATCGAGTCTTGTGGGGAAAAGTGCGCAAACCTCTGCAGAGTGTACAATCTAATCATGGTTAGCCGTGTCCCCGGTTATGGACAATTCTGAGTATCTAGTACTTGAGTATTCACATGTATCTCATCACTCTAAAATAATATTGCTGGGTTGTTAATCACTTTAATTGGGATTGAGTTGGGGTTATACCTTCTCAATGATGTTTCAACCACCATGATAGTTAAAATAAAATTTATTCCTTTGATGTAGGGAAAAATTGGCTTTTTGCAAAACTGTAACCATAGAGCTTTTTCCACCAGCCATAACATGCATGTAGTGTTAGCGTATTTCATTACTCTATATGTGTTACATTGCCAGCATATTCCATGTGCTGACCCGTTCTCGGGCTGCAACATATTATGTTGCAGACTTTTCAGACGAGGAGTAAGGATTGGTAGGTCGTTGCGTGCAGCTCGCTTATGCCGTTGGAGTTGATGGACTCACTTTGTCTTCCAAGCCTTCATTGTTATCGCATTAGATGGCCTTAAGCCATATTATTGTAATAAGTTCTCTTTTGAGACATTCGATGTAATAAGTGTGTGATTGCTACTCTGTTATAAATCCTTGATCTTGTGTGTGTCGGCATTACCGATCCAGGATGACACGAAGCACGAGACTTCACCGCTCGACGTCGGGTCGCTACAAGATGGTATCGAGCACACGCTGAGTGTCGGACACGACCACTAAAATAAAACCATAGGTCACTCCTCTCTACTCATTTCTGACCCTCTCCATTTTCCACTCTTTAGGATGACGGAGATGAAGTACAAGTTTGCACAACAGGATGAAGACACACCTTTTGGGCGCCACTTGAAGGAAGTCACTAGGTACCTGAATATTGGAATACCAAGCTTCACCGGACGCATAACGCCACCTTACCAGAAGAAAAATGCTGGAAGATTCAAGCTCTAGTTCCCGGAAGGACGTTTGCGCCAAGCACGGAGCCCATAGTATGTGTTTTCAATGCACCAACATGGAGTTTGGGAAAGAGTATGGCAGCTCACATTACCATGGGACGCATTGGAGAAGTCTACAATAAGGAGCTTAAAGACACCATATACCAAATATGTGGGCGCCGAGACGAGCAATGGGAAGTAATCAGCACCAAGAAGGATAGATCCATTGCAGCCTACATCCAGGAGCTAAACCAGCACATTCGACGTCAAGAGAACCAGATGTGCGCAGACATGATGGATTTGAAGAAGGCGAAAACTAAGATCATCGAGCTGGAGGAAGAACTCAAGTCTACACGCGATGGATATGAGGAAGAAATCAAAATACTACTGGAGAAGAACGACGACCTAGTCAAGAAGATCGGAGTCTTCATGGGAGGACCAGCACCCAAGGAAGAGGAGCAAGAAGAGGAAGAAGATCCCGCTTGTCCAGACAACTACATCATCATCGACGACACCGACTCAGATCCAAGTGATGATGACTATGAAGACGAAGCTGGAGCAGACATCATGGAGTCTTCCACCGATCAAAATTTCTAGATGACCACCATATAATAGTAGTATTTCCCCCATGTAACTAGTAGTAGTTGAGCACTTATGCGATAGTCCTAGATCGTTTTGTATGCCCTTGCTTGCTTGATTGAATGAATGTGTGTTTGCCTCATGTGCATATGGGTAGTGTTTTCTCACTAGACATCTTTCTATTCTAATCTCTCCCATCTAAACCTTCAGATGCCTCCGAGTCGTGAACCCGGTTTTGTTTTCCCACCGGAGCTCACTCAGTTGATCCAACAGCAGAATGCCTTGATGCAATTGCTAGTTCAGAACCAGGGCAATGCCAACAACAACAACAACAACAACAACAACAACCCGCCGCCAGTGGACAATTTAGCCCGTTTTCTAAGGTTACAACCGCCGGTGTTTTCCAGTAGCACCGAGCCAATAGTTGCAGATGACTGGTTACGCCCGTTTGGAAAGGAGTTAACCACCGCAGGATGCACGGATGCTGAAAGAGTGCGCTTTGCCGCACATCAATTGGATGGACCAGCAGCCGCATGGTGGGAGAATTACACGGCTACTTTTCCTATAGCCAATGTCACTTGGGACCAGTTCCAACAAGCTTTTCGCACGGCCCATGTTTCAACTGGAGCCATGCAGATAAAGAAGCGTGAGTTCCGCAACTTACGCCAGGGAACCGTCTGATGGCTCGAGACGTGGATGAGTTTAGCAAGTTATCACGCTATGCCCCTGATGATGTGACCACAGATGCCGCGAAGCAAGAGAAGTTTATGGAAGGGTTGAATGATGAGATGAGTATGCAGCTGAGGTGGCAACTTTCAACAACTACCAGGAGTTGGTAGATAAGGCCCTAATGATTGAAGGAAAGCAGCAGCAAATTGAGAGTCGTAAGAGGAAGTATGGACAAGGGAAGTATAACTCAGGAGCTCACCAGAAGCCTCGCTTAACCCCGAACTCGGGAGGACCAGTTCATAACCATGGAGGACATAACCATACTGGAGGAGGATCGCATAATGGTGCGAAGAATGGGAATGGAAATGGAGCCAACAATAATCAGAATTACTCAAACCCAGCTACACCCGCCAAGAGAGACTTGAGCCAAGTTATTTGCTTTAAGTGCGGGAAGACAGAGCACTATGCCAACGACTGCCCTGAAGGAAAGAATGGAAACGGAAATGGAAGCGTCGGGAAGAAGCCAAATCCATTCAACAAAGGACAAGTGAACCACGTTAACGCGGAGGAAGTTGAAGAGCAGCCGGACGCGGTAATAGGTAAGTTTTTGGTTCAGTCATTTACCGCTATTGTTCTTTTCGATACTAGTGCATCGCATTCATACATATCAAGGGGATTTGTGGATAAGTTTAAGTTACCAACCTGGACCCTTAGGACCCCTCTTTAGTGAGCTCTTTGGAGCAAAGTACATGGCTAGCAAGTGGTGCACCCAGATACCCCTAATCATTGGCACGCATGTTTTTCCGTCGACCTAATTATCTTGGAGTCGCAAGGATTGGATGTGATATTAGGTATGGATTGGATGTCAAAGTTTGGAGGAAGTATTGATTGTGCTAGCAAGTCAATTTATCTTACCACCCCGGAGGAAAAAGGATTAAGTATGTATCTAGGCATGTGCCTAAGAGGAGCCAAGTGAATACCCTCACGGAGTTGTACAAGAGGAAGTACATGAGTGAAGGATTATCCAGATGTTTTTCCGAAGAGTTACCGGGCATGCCACGGATCGAGACATCGAAGTTTCGATAGAACTAATGCAGTGCAGGGCCAATATCAAAGAGACCCTATCGGATGCCCGCAAATGATCTGAAGGAAATTAAGAAGCGATCAAGGATCTATTGGAGAAAGGTTACATTCAGAGAAGTTCATCACCTTGGGGAACCCGGTACTTTTGGTGGAGAAGAAGGATAAATCCCTAAGGATGGTTGTTGATTACCGAGCTCGAATGAAGTAACGATAAAGAACAAGTATCCCTTACCAATGATTAATGATCTGTTTGATCGGTTGCAAGGAGCTAAGGTGTTTTCTAAGATTGATCTACGATCAGGATACCATCAGTTGAAGATCCGAGAGAAGGATATACCAAAGACAGCATTCACCACACGATATGGATTATATGAGTATACGGTCATGTCATTTGGAATGACTAACGCCCCTGCCTATTTTATGAGTATGATGAACAAAGTGTTCATGGAGTATTTGGACAAGTTTGTTGTGGTGTTTATCAATGATATTATGGTTTACTCAAAGAACGAAGAGGAGCACGCAGAACACCTACGTTTGGTTCTTGAGAAACTCAGGGAACACCAGTTATACGCCAAATTCAGCAAGTGCGAGTTTTGGTTGAAGGAAGTTGGATTTCTTGGGCATGTTATATCAGGAGAGGGTATAGCAGTAGATCCCAGTAAAATTCAGTCAGTCACTGAATGGTTGGCACCCACTTCAGTCAGCGAGATTCGCAGTTTACTTGGACTGGCAGGATATTATCGGAGATTCATTGAGAATTTTTCCAAGATTGCTAAACCAATGACAGAATTGCTAAAGAAGGATACCAAGTTCAAATGGACAGAGGATTGTGAGACAAGCTTCCAAGAGTTGAAGCAACGGTTGACTACAGCCCCAGTGCTCACATTGCCAGATATACATAAGGAGTTTCAAGTGTATTGTGATGCCTCTTGCATGGGACTTGGATGTGTTCTTATGCAGGACGGAAAAGTTGTTTCGTATGCCTCACGACAACTGAAGCCACATGAGTTGAACTATGCCACGCATGATTTGGAGTAGTACATGCGTTGAAGACCTGGAGACATTATCTCATTGGAAACCGTTGTGATGTGTACACGGATCATAAAATTTTGAAGTACATTTTCACACAGAAGGAGTTGAACCTCAGACAGAGGAGATGGCTGGAGCTTATAAAGGATTACGATATGAAGCTACACTACCATCCAGGAAAGGCCAACATCGTAGCAGACGCTTTGAGTCGGAAGAGTTATGCCAATATCCTTGAAAGTAGAGGACTGCCAAAGGAGTTAGCAAAGGATATTATGGAACTTCGGTTGGAGATTGTTCCAAGAGGTTTTCTTGCCACAATGGAGGTTCAGTCAACGTTGTTAGACAAGATTCGAGAAGCTCATAAGGAGGATAAAGAGATTGCTGAGATAAAAGAGAAGATGGGCAAAGGAAAAGCCAAAGGTTTTCACGAGGATGAGCACGATACCTTGTGGTTTGAGGACCGGATTTATGTGCCCAACAATTCGGAGATCAGGAAGTTAATACTTCAAGAGGCCCATGACTCCCCATACTCGATTCACCCCGGAAACACCAAGATGTATTTGGACTTGAAGGAGCGTTTACGTGGTGGTATGAAGAAGGATATTGCCGAGTACGTAGCCGTTTGCGATGTATGTCGAGAGTGAAGGCGAGCACCAAAAGCCAGCAGGATCATTACAGCCTATGCCAATACCGAATGGAAGTGGGACAAACTTGGCATGGATTTTATCTGGATTACCCGAACCAAAGCAGGATATGATTCAATATGGGTAGTTGTGGATCGTTTGACCAAAGTAGCTCACTTCATCCCAGTGAAAACAACTTATACAAGTGCCAAGTTGGCCAAAATATATATGGCCAGGATCGTATGTTTGCACGGAGTTCCAAGGAGCATCGTATCAGATAGAGGAACACAGTTTACTTCAAAGTTTTGGCATCGGCTACACCAAACTTTGGGTACCAAATTGAATTGATGCGCGTTCCACCCATGCACGGATGGATGACAGAGAGAGTTAACCAGATCACGGAGGATATTTTAAGAGCTTGTGCGCTAGATTATGGATCTAGTTGGGATGACAATTTGCCGTACACAGAATTCTCATATAACAACAGCTACCAGGCCAGTTTGAAGATGGCACCGTTCGAAGCTCTGTATGGACACAGATGTAGAACACCCTTGATGTGGGATGAGGTCGGAGACCGTCAGTTGTTTGGACCAGATTTGATCAAAGACTCAGAGGAGAAGGTTAAACCGATCGAGATGACTAAAGATTGCACAGTCTAGACAGAAGAGTTACGCAGATTCAAAACGCAAGGAAGTAACCTATGAAATTGGAGACAGAGCCTATCTGCGAGTATCACCCCTGAGGGGAGTGAAACGTTTTGGAGTAAAGGGAAAGTTAGCCCCAAGATTCGTAGGACCATATCGTGTTTTGGAACGAATGGGAGAAGTTGCCTACAAGCTGGAGTTACCCGAAGGATTGTCAGGAGTTTACGATGTGTTTCACCTATCACAACTGAAGAAGTGTCACGCTAAGATGGCCGACATACCGTTAAAGGATACAGTGCCCCTAGAGGCGATACAGTTGGATAATAATTTGACTTATGAGGAGAAGCCAAGTAAAGATTTTGGATTTGACGGCCGAGTCACTCGCATGACAAAGTTATCAAGTTTTGTAAAGTTCAGTGGAGCCACCATATCGAGGAGGAAGCCACCTGGGAGCGAGAAGATGATATTCGCAAGGACCATCCGCACCTATTTTCTAGTTAACCCGAATCTCGAGGGCTAGATTCATCTTAAGGGGTAGGTTTGTAACATCCCAAATTTTCAATTTGGCATGTTATACACAGTCATCCATGCATATCATATTTTATTGCATTCTCATTTGCCATCCTCGAAATCCTAAGCAACTCAAGGACCCTCGGAGAGAGTTGGGGATTTTCCGATTTTGATATTTGAATTTTATCAAATAATGAAGACGAGGATTTTGAATTTTATTATTTTTCTCTCCGGAAAAATACTTGAAAATAAACGAGAGGAGATAATATGACTTCTCCAAAATAATTGAAATACTAGAAGGAAAAATATTAAAATCATTATTTGGAATTTTATTTTATTTATTTGGAATTTTATTCGCCTAGAGAAAATTTGCATATATTTAAAATTGCATTTTAGGGCCAAGAAAAGTTCATCTTGTTCTAAAAATTTTATTTAGGTAAAGAAAACTTGTTTTGGCATTTTAGATTTTATTTATTTTCCTAGGATTTTACAATTTTCGTGGAATGTTTTTTTTAAAACTCATACCGACCGGGCCTAAAGGCTCAGCCAGCCGAGCAAGCTGCCCAAGCCGCCGCCGCCCATCATGCTGGACAAGAGTCCGAGCGGACTCTTCCCCGCCGCCTTGCCCCTCCTCCAAGCCACCTCTCCCCCTTTAAATACAGCCCCCCCCTCTCCCTAACCCGCCACCACCACCACCCCTGCGCCGCCACCCGCCTCGGACCCGAGCCGAGCCGAGCCCAGGCCGCCACGCCGCCGCCCGCAGCCTCCAGCGCCGTCGCCCGGCCCTCGCCAATCGCCGCCCGCCCGCCCCTCGCCGCCACCTCGTCGGACCCGAGAGCAACCGCCGCCCCACCGGACGACCGCCGGAGGTAGCCGCTGGTTTTTTTTTAAATAACCCTTCGGTTTTTTTATATAAAACCCTAGCCGTTTTTTTGGTTTATTTATTTTAAGAACGTTCACCCGTTTGTTCGTTTTTACGAATCGTTCGTCGTTTAGTTTCCGCTAACGAACGTTCGCTCGTTTAGCCGTTCGTCGTTTTCTTTTATCGGTTTTATTCTGTGATTATTCCGATCTGATTTCTGAACCGATGTTCAAATTAGTATAACTTTTCGCTTGTTTATCGGAATCAGGCAATTCAAGCGCCTGGAGTTTCATCTCGAAACCCTCTTTCCGAATAGCCAACTTAAATCAGATTTTGCCTCTGTAAAAATTTGACTCTAGTTCAGATTAGTAAACGGATCTTGTTTCTCTCGCCGTTTGAGTTTCGTTGTTTCGTTTGGTTTGATTCTTTTCGCAAACCAGAGTTCTTAAGTTGAACTCTCCGGTCAACCTCTTTCAGTTGAAGTTTCGTTTGTGCATCTTTGTTTGTTGCTTATGTATGCATTGTTTGCTTGCGATAGAATTCCCGGAGTGCGAAGCGTGTTACTACGAGTCTCTAGGATTCACGGATCATCAGCAAGGCAAGTAACACTTGATCATACCTTTTCATACCCAGTTTTTGTGCATTAGCTCAATCCTCAAACATTGCATGATTAGGATGTCATTAATTTGTGGATTGGGGAGTAGATGATGAGGTAGGAACCTATTGCCCTGTTACTATCAAACCCTTGGGAGTTACTTCTACGTGTTGCTATTATTGCTATGCTATGCTCGTAGACGTGGTTTGGGTTTGAGAGATATTGACGACAGATGTGAGATTGTTAATTAATGGTTTACTTTAAGGTGGCAACTTAAAAACACATCTGGGTGGATTGAGGCACCTAGGGAACCCAGTGTTGTCTGTTTTATATTTGGAAATCCCGGAGTACCCGTGTGATCTTCCTAAGGACCGCCACCCAGACTCAAAGGGAACTGAGACTATTCATGCTAGAAACTTCCGTGTGGAGCCACAAGCTATTATGGGCTCTAGCATAGTTGAGTAAGTTACGTGAAGCTCTCGAAGAGGTAGATCAGCAGGTAGTGGGTTTTATAGGTTTGGTATGATCTATCCGGAGTAGAGAGTTAATGTTTCTGAAAGACTGTGTCTCGGTCATCCGTTTCTCAAACACCATGTAGTGCGAGAAACCAACGGAGGCGATCGAGTCTTGTGGGGAAAAGTGCGCAAACCTCTGCAGAGTGTACAATCTAATCATGGTTAGCCGTGTCCCCGGTTATGGACAATTCTGAGTATCTAGTACTTGAGTATTCACATGTATCTCATCACTCTAAAATAATATTGCTGGGTTGTTAATCACTTTAATTGGGATTGAGTTGGGGTTATACCTTCTCAATGATGTTTCAACCACCATGATAGTTAAAATAAAATTTATTCCTTTGATGTAGGGAAAAATTGGCTTTTTGCAAAATTGTAACCATAGAGCTTTTTCCACCAGCCATAACATGCATGTAGTGTTAGCGTATTTCATTACTCTCTATGTGTTACATTGCCAGCATATTCCATGTGCTGACCCGTTCTCGGGCTGCAACATATTATGTTGCAGACTTTTTCAGACGAGGAGTAAGGATTGGTAGGTCGTTGCCGTGCAGCTCAGTTATGCCGTTGGAGTTGATGGACTCACTTTGTCTTCCAAGCCTTCCGCTGTTATCGCATTAGATGGCCTTAAGCCATATTATTGTAGTAAGTTCTCTTTTGAGACATTCGATGTAATAAGTGTGTGATTGCTACTCTGTTATAAATCCTTCGAGTACTGTGTGTGTCAGCATTACCGATCCAGGGATGACACAGAAGCACAGAGACTTGACCATCTGAGGTCGGGTCGCTACATCCAAACCCCGTGATATGATACACTCTTTCACACATAAACCTCCTTATATCTTCCTCAAAACAGCCACCATACCTACCTATCATGGCATTTCCATCGCCATTCCGAGATATATTGCCATGCAACTTCCATCATCATCATTATGACATACATTACTTTTGTCATATTGCCATTGCATGATCATGTAGTTGACATCGTATTTGTGGCAAAGCCACCAAGCATTATTTTCCATACATGTCACTCTTGATTCATTGCACCATCCCGGTACACCGCCGGAGGCATTCATATAGAGTCATATTTTGTTCTAAGTTTCGGGTTGTAATTGTTGAGTTGTAAGAAAAATAAAAGTGTGATGATCATCATTATTAGAGCATTGTCCCAAGTGAGGAAAGGATGATGGAGACTATCATTCCCCCATAAGTCAGGATGAGACTCCGGACGAAAAAAAGAGAGCAAGGCCAAAAAAAAGGGAAGGCCCAAAAAAATGAGAGAAAAAGAGAGAAGGGACAATGCTACTATCCTTTTACCACACTTGTGCTTCAAAGTAGCACCTTGTTCTTCATGTAGTGAGTCTCATATATTGTGCTTCAAAGTAGCACTAAGATCTTCATGATAGAGAGTCTCTCATTTTTTCACTTTCATATACTAGTGGGAATTTTTCATTATAGAACTTGGCTTGTATATTCCAATGATGGGCTTACTCAAAATGCCCTAGGTCTTCGTGAGCAAGCAAGTTGGATGCACACCCACTTAGTTTCTTTTGTAGAGCTTTCATATACTTATAGCTCTAGTGCATCCGTCGCATGGCAATCCCTACTCCTCATGTTGACATCAATTGATGGGCATCTCCATAGCCCGTTGATTATCCTCATCGATATGAGACTTTCTCCTTTTTTGTCTTCTCCACACAATCCCATCACCATATTCTATTCCACCCATAGTGCTATACCCATGGCTCGCGCTCATGTATTGCATAAAAGGTTGAAAGAGTTTGAGATTATTTGAGTATGAAACAATTGCTTGGCTTGTCATCGGGGGTATAGAAGTTGGGAACATCTTTGTGTGATGAAAATGAAGCATAGCCTAACTATATGATTTTGTAGGGATGAACTTTCTTTTGCCATGTTATTTTGAGAAGACATGATTGCTTTGATTAGTATGCTTGAAGTATTATTATTTTTATGTCAATATGAACTTTTGTCTTAGATCTTTCGGATCTGAATATTCATATCACAAGTAAGAAGATTTATATTGAAATTATGCCAAGTAGCACTCCGCATCAAAAAATTCTTTTTTATCATTTACCTACTCGAGGACGAGCAGGAATTAAGCTTGGGGATGCTTGATACGTCTCCAACGTATCTATAATTTTTTGTTGCTCCATGCTACTTTATCTACTGTTTTAGGCAATATTAGGCTTTATTATCCACTTTTATATTATTTTGGGACTAACCTATTAACCGGAGGCCCAGCCTGCATTGTTGTTTAATGCCTATTTGATATTTCGAGGAAAAGGAATATCGGCGTAGTCAAACGGAACGAAATCAACTAGAGAAGTTATTTTGGAAGGAAACCTACGATGGACTTGGACCCCACGTCAAGATACAGAGGTGCTCACGAGGTGGGGCGCCCCCGGCGCGCCCCGCCTCGTGGGGCCCCGTAGCTCCACCGACGTACTCCTTTCACCCATATATACCACGTGCCCTAAAACTTCCGAACATAAGATAGATCGGGAGTTTCACTGCCGCAAGCCTCTAGAGCCACGAAAAACCAATCGGGACCCCTTTAGGTTCTCACTGGGGGGGATCCATCTCCGGTGGCCATCTTCATCATCCCGGCGCTATCCATGACGAGGAGGGAGTAGTTCACCCTCGGGGCTGAAGGTATACCAGTGGCTATGTGTTTGATCTCTATCTCTCTCTCTCTCTCTCTCTCTCTCTCTCTCTCTCTCTCTCTCTCTCTCTCTCTCTCTCTCGTGTTCTCTCGTGTTCCCTCTATGGCACGATCTTGATGTATCCCGAGCTTTGCTATTGTAGTTGGATCTTATGATGTTTCTCCCCCTCTACTCTCTTGTGATGAATTGAGTTTCCCCTTTGAAGTTATCTTATCGGATTGAGATTTTTATGAGAACACTTGATGTATGTCTTGCCGTGTGTATCTGTGGTGACATTGGGATCTCACGTGCCACTTGATGTATGTTTTGGTGACCAACTTGCGGGTTCCACCCATGAACCTATGCATAGGGGTTGGCACACGTTTTCGTCGTGATTCTCCGGTAGATAGTTTGGGGCACTCTTTGAAGTACTTCTATGTTGGTTGGATGAATCTGAGATTGTGTGATGCATATCGTATAATCATGCCCACGGATACTTGAGGTGACAATGGAATATCTAGGTGACATTAGGGTTTTGGTTGATTTGTGTCTTAAGGTGTTATTCTAGTACGAACTCTTTTATAGATTGATCCGAAGGAATAACTTTGAGGTGGTTTCATACCCTACCATAATCTCTACGTTTGTTCTCCGCTATTAGTGGCTTCGGAGTGACTCTTTGTTGCATGTTGAGGGCTTGTTATATGATCTATCTATGTTATTATTGTTGAGAGAACTTGCACTAGTGAAAGTATGAACCCTAGGCCTTGTTTCCTATCATTGCAATACCGTTTACGCTCACTTTTACCACTTGTTACCTTGCTGTTTTTATTATTTCAGATTATAAATACCTATATCTACCATCCATATTGTACTTGTATCACCATCTCTTCGCCGAACTAGTGCACCTATACAATTTACCATTGTATTGGGTGTGTTGGGGACACAAGAGACTCTTTGTTATTTGGTTGCAGGGTTGCTTGAGAGAGACCATCTTCACCCTACGCCTCCCACGGATTGATAAACCTTAGGTCATCCACTTGAGGGAAATTTGCTACTGTCCTACAAACCTGTGCACTTGCAGGCCCAATAACGTCTACAAGAAGAAGGTTGTGTAGTAGACATCAGGTTCCCGGGTGAGTTATGCTTTAATTTTATCCTTAATACATTATATTTGCCCGATGTATTGATCTTTATATTTGTTCTCCTCAGTGCCAAGCCTAGACCCAGCAAGAAGGCCCGGTTAAATAAACCGGCTGACGACAATGTAGTTATTGATCCGGAAAAAACTCCAGATCCGAAAGAGACAAATGCTGACGCCATGCTTGATGATCCGCCACCACATGATTATGAATTTGTTGTTGAACAAGTAGAGGTTGATCCAACGGGCCATGCTGATAAAACGACAAGCCCGGTCCAAGCCACTGACAAACCATCAAGCCCAGTCCGCGCCATTGATAAACCGTCAAGCCCAGTCAAGGCTGCAGATGACAAGGCAGATGATGTTATGATTACTGGCTTTGGCCACACCACCCTTGTTAATATTGTTGCTTTATCAAAGCATAGTGCCAAGGAAGAGCTTTCTGCTATGGGCAAAGGCAAGTGGAATGCAAACTTGTCAAGCTATGCCCATCTCAACGCCCAAGACATTCATTCTGGCTTCTTAAATCGTCTCTACACAAGCCGTGACTATGAAGACGGCTTAGTGAACTTGATGAAAGAACGATATGAGGTAACTACTGCTTAACTCTGCATATCTGTTTCTATTGTGTCCAAACATCCACTCCAGTAGCCCCCAAGGGCCGGTTTATGATATCAATCTAAACCAGGACTTTGTAATATCTTAACTTCGCATGATTAGCCTCCAAGGGCCGGTTTATCCTGTTAAGATGAACCGGTACTTTAGAATTGTAATCTTTGAACTTTCGCCTATGTAGCTCCCAAGGGACGGTTTATCTCTTCAAGCTGAACCGGGACTTTTACCCATGTTACTTTGAGCAAATGTACATTAGCCCCCAAGTGCCAAGAATAATATTTGTATTGTGCTTGGGACTTGTAAAAATTTCTGATAATCAAGAAAATAGGCATTAGCCCCCAAGTATCAAGTGTATAACTTGTTATGTGCTTGATACTTCAAATATGTGCTGCCAACTCATGATATGTCTTTCTCTTATAGGCTGAGCTGAGCAAAAAGGAAGAGAACATCAAGTCCCAACAAGTAGAAACCTCCAAAGCCAAAGATGAACTGACCAGTGCAGCCATGGAGAAGCTGAAGGAAAATGTAACGACCTGAATCTGATAAGATTCGATGTCTCTGTACTCACTGTGCTAGTCCCTGGATCGACTCGCTAGCACACACAGTACATATGAATATCAAATATCAAGTGCATCATTTATTACAACGTATGATCCAGAAGTTATAAAGTATTACAAACTGAATAACACATGGCTAACTTATTCAATAATAACAGCGAAAGGTAGCATAATCAACGATGAGTCCATCAATGCCTTTGAAGAACATGTTGAGTGAAGACTGCAACCCCATCGTATCTCATCGATCATTCGAAAATCCCGCAACATGATAAGTTGCACCACAAGGGTCAATACATTGAATGTATTGGCAAATCACACAATATGATATAGCAAACCTACATCCACAAAGCAATGTATGACAAACAAAACACACTAGTTTGGAGAAGAATGTCTTCACCTACCTCCACTACTGAAATCACAACCGTCTCTAATTTACTCGCCAAGATAACCCAAAGATTCTAAATAAACATGACAAGAACTTGAAGTATGTCTCAAGTGCGCTCTGTCGGTGGAGCATTCTCTAGGAACAATAGGCGCTCTGCCAAGGACGATTCACCTGATTTATGTTCAAAACTACACCTCACCTCAAGTGCGCTCTGTCAATGGCGCATTCTCTAGGGACAATAGGCGCTCCGCCGGTGGACGCATTCACCAGTTAATAATCCCGAGCCTACGGCTATAAACACTCACCACTTTCATGGATCACTCGACACATGCCTGCGTCTACCATATCAAGTTGATCACACCATCACATAACACAATCGATAACAAAACATGGCAACACGAGATACACATATCAAGCCAAACATTTATCATAGCAATGAAACCACACATGCATAGCAGAATATGGGATGAGCAAAATCAAAAGTGCAAACTTGCCTTGAATGGTGCTGAAGTACTCTAACGATTAATTCCGATCCGCTTCACACTCCGGACAATCTATACGATAACGAAGGCACCGATAAATAAACCGTACTCACATAACACCACAATAAAGTCAACAGCAAAGAATTCAAATAAAAACTTAAATAACAGAATATATCAGTAGTTATATAATATCTACATGCTAGTAGGATCACAATGCAAAAAAAATCAACTAAATTGGATAAACGGTTTGAAAGATATGGCCTCCGGAAGTTTGAATTCAAATTTGAGCAAATTCAAATTTTAGCAGTGCAAAAGTTTGAAATTTTGGTTCTACAATATTCTCCTGGTCTCTACGAGTACACAGGAAAAAGAATCGATGAATTTGGAGTTACAGATCTCAAGATATACCTAAATGAAAATTTGGTATGGAATCTGCAAAGAAAAATTATGCCATAAAAGCGTTCTGGAAAGAACTGCCGCGGCACTGTGGATGTGCCACGTGGCGAATGCTGATTGGCTGGAGTTTGTTTGCTGCAGTGGATAAAGAGCGGACGGCCGCAGCTTAACAGATAACGGTTCGGCTAAAATAAAAATAAACACAGATCTAATCTTGGCCGTTTACAGAAGATCGGGCGGCTGTCGTTTGCTCACCGGAGAAGAACAGAGGATGGCCGCCGGACTTGAGGAAGAACGGCGCGGGGCGGCTCGGGCGGCGATGGTGGCGCCTGCTCCGGTGGTCTCTAGACTCCGGCGGGTAGCGTATGAGACGCGTAGCTCTGCGGCGGTATCGAAGACGTCCAGAACAGCGTCAGTGGTGAGCGGGGACGACGGAAGAAGGTGGCTGGAGTCACGCTGGCGGCGAGAGCTTCGGATCGAGGTCCTTGCGCTCGGTTCGGTACTCTCCTGTGCGATGCAGAGGGTCAAGGAGATAGAGGAGATCATGACGAAAATAGCAGGAGCAATAGGAGGTGCTGGGACCCACTGTAGGCGATGGAAACGACGACGGCGGAGGTCAGCAGCGGTGGAACTCCGGCGAGATCGCGAAATCAACCTAGGGCACGGGAGGCGGTGATTTTGGCAAAACTCGGAAGAGGAGGACTCGGGGAATATTTATACGGAGGGTGGGAGGCGAGATCTGCAAGATCCGAGCCGAATCCACGGAGGATTTGGATCGTCATTGGTCTCCAGAAAGAACACGCTGGAGGTAGGGGATGAGGGAAAAAAACAAAAAAATAAAGGCTGCCGCCTTCTGTGCGGAAATGGGCCGAAGGCCTGCTAGCGGCTGCTGCTGTGCGGGGGAAAGAATGGGCCGGCCTGCTTGCTAGGCTGCGCGCACGGGCGAAGCCCCGGTTGAGCCACTGTGCAGGCCGTCTGCGCAGTGCACTGGTTTTTTTTATAAACCTAGCTACAGAGATAAATAAAGCTCAAAACAAAAATTAAACTGAAAATATAAAATAACAGATACACACAGTAAAATACTAATACCAATATAGAATATTGTGAACATTTTTAAAACACATATGCACTTTATGGAAAATTATTTTATGTGATATAAGCATATAATGAGCATTATAATTACCACTATAAAACAATTTTGAGTTTCTATAAAGAAAAAATAATTTAGGTAGACACCAGAATATATTCTTAGCATTTTCCATAAATAATTAATAGGCGAGAAGTCATATTATCTCCACTCCAAATATTTTTGCCTTGAGTTGGAAAACACTTTGAATAAACAATAATAATAATAATTCAAATATGCATAGAAATCATGATGACAAAGAATGATCCTATTAACATTCCAAATCTGAAAATTTGGGATGTTACAAATCTACCCCCCTTAGAATGAATCTCGTCCTCGAGATTCGAGTTGGCTAGCAAGGTTAAAGATGGGAACTTGACATAATCCATATTCCAAAATATCGAGGCTTACTCATTGCATAATTCCTTCACATGAATAGATATGATGCATCAATACTGAAAGAACGGTCACAATACTTGATCTTAATTAAGAATCTTACCAAAGACTGATGCATTATCTGGTCTTCCTACCCTTGTGTGATTCTCATGTCCACTTTCGAAGTGATCAATCTCCTTCTCTCCAGAATTCCCATTGTCATAATTCATTTTCTTCTCAGGACAGTTTGTTGAATAGTGTCCTGGGTTCCTGCATCTGTAGCAAAGTAACTGGCTTAGATCCTTCTTTGTGGGTGTCGAAAGGTCGTGGTCGTTGTTGCCATTCCTCTGAGCATTGTGGTTGTGTCCATTGTTGTTGTGATGATTATGCCCATCATGGTTATGACTATTATAAATGTCCACTTCAGAATCATAGTACTCAGAAGATGTTGATGAATTACGATGCTTCCGTTGTCCTCCAGAATTGAACTATGTGTCACTCGCCTTCCTCTTGCGGTTCTCCACCTCTAGGAACTTGCCTTCAAGTACAATAGCCTTATCAATAAGCTCCTGACAGTTGTTGAATGTCGCCACTGTCAACTGAATACTCAACTCATCATCCAGTCCTTCAAGAAACTTCACATGTCTAGCTGCATCGCTGTTAACATCATTAGGTGCATACCGTGCAAGATTATTGAATTCCTCCACATATGCATTCACAGTGCGACCTCCCTGACGCAAGCTGCGGAACTCTTTCTTCTTCAGACTCATGGCACCAAGCAGACACATGTGCGGCGCGAAAACCCGCTCAAATCTGCGCCCAAGTGATAGTAGCAATAGGATAAGTGACCAAGTAATTGTCCCACCATGCTGCGGCTGGTCCTTCTAACAAATGAGAGGCAAACCGCTTTTCGCTCTGCATCAGTGCAACCAACTGTCTCCAAATTCCTATTAATCGAGCGAAGCCAATCATCACCACAATAGGTTGGGGGTGCTAGAAAATCTCTGAGGATTCAACCTCAAGAAACGAGTAAGTGCATCAACTGGGGGTGGTGGTGGATTATTGTTATTGTTGTTGTTGTTGTTGTTGTTGTTGTTGTTGTTGTTGTTGTTGTTGTTGTTGTTGTTGTTGTTGTTGTTGTTCTGGTTCTGAACAAGTAACTGGATCAACTGAGTCTGTCCCTGAAGTAGCTGCTGCATGTATGGCGGTATGTCATTGTTGTTGTTATCTCCTGAATCACTGCCTATAGAGTTACGCCTCGGCGACATCTGATGGGTAAGCAAGGGTGAGATATAGACAGAAATAGATCTAAGGGGAAAACACTACCCATATGCTCATGCTAGCAACTAAAACTCCAACAACAACAAAAACAAACACTAAATTCGCACAATTCACACAAGTCACCAAAATTATCCTAAAGTAATCACATCAAGGAGCATATATGATCAATCAAAGCACCCAATTGCATAATATAAACAACCCACGAAATATGACAACGCAGAAAGCAATGACCAACCAAACATATAACACATCACACAACACAAGCAAAACCTACAGGTAAGGTCATATCCACAAGAGATATGATCTCATCATACTACCGCAAATCGTTTATCGAACACAACTTAGGAATGGTGGCCTGCCAACTAAACTACTTAAATAACACTAATATAATTCCAAGGGTCAACTATATTTGAAAAGTAAAGATATGAGTACAAGAGTATGAACTAACAAGTAGACAACAAGTTGTAAAGTAAGTTTTACACTCCTATGGCTTTCCTAATCCATTTTCTAGGGTCACGACCTACAGTCAACACACTGCGCTCTCGATACCATCTCAGAATCTGACCGAACTGATAAGATTCAATGTCTCAGTACTCAACGTGCTAGTCCACGGATCGACTCGCTAGCACACACAAGTACATATGAATATCAAATATCAAGTGCATCATTTATTACAACGTATGATCCGAAGTTATAAAGTATTACAAACTGAATAACACATGGCTAACTTATTCAATAATAACAGCGGAAAGGTAGCATAATCAACGATGAGTCCATCAATAACCACTGAAGAACATGTTGAGTGAAGACTCGCAACCCTCATTGTATCTCACCGATCATCGAAAATCCTGCAACATGATAAGTTGCAGCCACAAGGGTCAATACATTGAATGTATTGGCAAATCACACAATATGATATAGCAAACCTACATCCACAAAGCAATGTATGACAAACAAAACACACTAGTTTGGAGAAGAATGTCTTCACCTACCTCCACTACCTGAACTCACAACCGTCTCTAATTTACTCGCCCAAGATAACCCAAAGATTCTAAATAAACATGACAAGAACTTGAAGTATGTCTCAAGTGCGCTCTGTCACATGGCGCATTCTCTAGGAACAATAGAGCGCTCTGCCAAGGACGCATTCACCTGATTTATGTTCCGAAAACTACACCTCACCTCAAGTGCGCTCTGTCAATGGCGCATTCTCTAGGGACAATAAAGCGCTCTCCCAGTGACGCATTCACCTGGTTAATAATCCCGAGCCTACGGCTATAAACACTCACCACTTTCATGGATCACTCGACACATGCCCGCGTCTACCATATCAAGTTGATCACACCATCACATAACACAATCGATAACAAAACATGGCAACACGAGATACACATATCAAGCCAAACATTTATCATAGAAATGAAACCACACATGCATAGAAGAATATAGGATGAGCAAAATCAAAAGTGCAAACTTGCCTTGAACGGTGCTGAAGTACTCTAACGATTAATTCCGATCCGCTTCACACTCCGGACAATCTATACGATAACGAAGGCACCGATAAATAAACCGTACTCATATAACACCACAATAAAGTCAACAGCAAAGAATTCAAATAAAAACTTAAATAACAGAATATATCAGTAGTTATATAATATCTACATGCTAGTAGGATCACAATGCAAAAAAATCAACTAAATTGGATAAACGGTTTGAGAGATATGGCCTCCGGAAGTTTGAATTCAAATTTGAGCAAATTCAAATTTTAGCAGTGCAAAGGTTTGAAATTTTGGTTCTACAATATTCTCCTGGTCTCTACGAGTACACAGGAAAAAGAATCGATGAATTTGGAGTTACAGATCTCGAGATATACCTAAATGAAAATTTGGTATGGAATCTGCAAAGAAAAATTATGCCATAAAAGCGCTCGAAAGAAGCGCCGCGGCACTGTGGATGTGCCACGTGGCGAATGCTGATTGGCTGGAGTTTGTTTGCTGCAGTGGATAAAGAGCGGACGGCCGCAGCTTAACAGATAACGGTTCGGCTAAAATAAAAATAAACACAGATCTAATCTTGGCCGTTTATAGAAGATCGGGCGGATGTCGTTTGCTCACCGGAGAAGAACAGAGGATGGCCGCCGGACTTGAGGAAGAACGGCGCAGGGTGGCTCGGGCGGCGATGGTGGCGCCTGCTCCGGTGGTCTCCAGACTCCGGCAGGTAGCATATGAGACGCGTAGCTCATGGGCGTATCGAAGACGCCCGTAACAGCGTCGATGGCGGCGGGACGACGGAAGAAGGTGGCTGGAGTCACGCTGGCGGCGTAGAGCTTCGGATCGAGGTCCTTGCGCTCGGTATGGTACTCTCTTGTGCGATGCAGAGGGTCAAGGAGATAGAGGAGATCATGACGAAAATAGCAGGATGTCACGCGCAAGATGCGACCCTATCCAAAAGGAACTCGAAGGTCCCACCCAGGATAGAAGCGCATCTTGAAGACGCTTTTGCAAGGTGGATATCATTACATCAACATTACATAATAGATGGGGATACATACATAAGGCACAAATGCCACAAGAATACAACAATACAACATACAAGATCAACATCCGACTATGGATGAATCATAAACGGAAACTCAAACAATATCCACCCTGCTATCCCAGGCTGCCGACCGAACCTATCCCCGATCGAGAAGAAGCGTAAGAAGAACTCCAAACAAGTAAACATCGCCTCACGCCATGATCATCGCACAACTGGTACCGCAATCTGTTGGTGTAGTAATCTGTGAGCCACGAGGACTCAACAATCCCATTACCATGGGTATCAAGACTAGCAAAGCTTAAATGGGAAAGGAAGGGGTAAAGTGGTGAGGTTGCAGCAGCGACTAAGCATATATGGTGGCTAACATACGCAAATGAGAGCGAGAAGAGAAACAAAGGAACGGTCGTCAACTAGTAATGATCAAGAAGTGATCCACGAACTCCTACTTACGCCGACATAACCCGAAACCGTGTTCTCCTCTCGATCAACCCCAAAAGAGACACTCACGTTACGCTACGGTTGGTGTATTTTAGAAGAGTTTGCTTCAAGTTTACTACAACCGGACATTAACAAATTCCCATCTGCCACATAACCGCGGGCACGGCTCTCGAAAGTTTATACCTGCAGGGTGTCCCAACTTAGCCCATGATAAGCTCTCGCAATCAACGAAGGATATTCCTTCTCCCGGAAGACCCGATCAGTCTCGAATCCGGCTACAAGACATTTCGACAAAGAATAAAACAAGACCAGCAAGACCTCCCGATGCGCCGACAATCCCGATAGGAGCTGCACATATCTCGTTCTCGTGGCAACACCGGATGAGACTTGCTACGAGTAAAACCAACCCTCGGGTTGCCTCAAGGTGGCCCTGCAGTAGTTTCGGTTCGAACCAGCACTTAGAGAAGCACCGCCCGGGGGCTAAATAAAGATGACCCTTGGGTTAATTACTCCCAAGGAAATGTAGGTGGTGGTGAGGCAAATGGTAAAACCAATGTTGGGCCTTCTTTGGAGGAGTCTTATTCAAAGCGAACTGTCAAGGGGTCCCACAAATCACCCGACGCGTTAGGGACGCAAAATCCGGGAACATAATACCGATATGACGGAAACTAGGGCGGCAAGAGTGGAACAAAACACCAGGCATAAGGCCGAGCCTTCCACCCTTTACCAAGTATATAGATGCATTAATTAAATAAGATATATTGTGATATCCCAACAAGTAAGCATGTTCCAACAAGGAACAACATCTCCATGTTCCAACAAGGAACAAACTTCATCTTCACCTGCAACTAACAACGCTATAAGAGGGGTTGAGCAAAGCGGTAACATAGCCAAACAACGGTTTGCTAGGAAGGGTGACAATGATTAGAGGCTGACATGGCAAGTTGGGAGGCTTGAGCAGCAAGTGATAGGTAACGCAGCATAGCGAAAGAACGAAGCAACTAGCATGGCAATGATAGTAATGAGATCCAAGGTGACGGTCATCTTGCCTGAAATCCCGCTAGGAAGAAGAACGAGTCCATGAAGAAGACGAACGGATGAACCCGAACCAAGCGTAGACAAACGAATCCTCACGATCGCAACGAAACGGGAACTATCGAGAAGAAGCACACAACATAGTAAACACACCACACATAGACAAGACATGATGCACAACCAAGCATGATGCAGGACAAAGCTACATGAAGCTACTCATGGCAAGAGATGATGCAAACAAGAGCAACACATCAAAGCAAGTTTAAATGAGGCCGGGAACAACCTATAACAATTCCGGTAAGTCCTCATATGCAAATTTCGAAATTGGTCCAGATCTGAATAAACCTTATGTTCAAGTTGTTAAACAGAAATTTAAGATGCATCAAGATGATCTACACGAAATTCTAGTCAAGTTACATATAAAGTTCATTAAATTCGGAGCTACGGTCTAGAAGATATGAGCAAAACAAGTTAAACATGGCATTGATGCAAAATGCATACAAATATCAAGCAAACACCTCAAAACAAGGATGCAACATGATAATATGAAACTACATGCAATTCTAAGCAAGTTTCATATAGAGCACACTCAAAACGGAGCAACGGTTCAACACATACACACTATACAAGTTTAAAGGACAAGCTGTCCAAAACAGCAACTAGGCATATTGCAAGCATCAAAACAACGAGCTACAGCATCTTAACATGAGAACAAAAGGCATGGGCACAATGTACAGGTAAAGCATTACAAAACATGAACACTGAGCTATCTCCAGAAATCACTAGAACATGCTCAAACACACATGGCAAGATTGCAAATAATATCAGTTCAGACTTATCAGAAAATAACATCAGGTTGCAATGTTTAGAGCTATCAAACAACATGCTACATGAACTTATCAAGGCAAACAAAGGCATGGCATGAATCTACTAAATGCATAGATCAAATGTCCTTTAGAGACCATGAGCCAAAAAGGATCAGAAGATATGATGGCACCCATGTAAACATGGCAAGTTATATGACAGATTCATACATGGCAGGAACAACAATAAGTAGGCATGTTGGTGAGCTTGAACCACTCACCACAGAGCAATACATGACATGGCAAGGCAACCAACAGTAAGAAGACATGTTTATGAAGCTAATCATGGCAATAGCAAGTTCATAGAGTGCATGGATCACCAACAACAACCTTGGCAAAATTGAATAACATGTAAACAATCTGCCAGGAAATATTTTATAGCAAAAGTAGAGCTTGATTGACTCAAGCTATGGCACTCCATAATTGCAACAAAGGGCATGGATGGATAGAGAACAACCATATGTTCAAAACAACCTTACTGAAGTATCTCAAAATAAGCATGGATCTCTCTGTAGCATCAAGTTTACATGGCATAAAAATATCAGCAGAACAGGGGCTGAAATCAGCAACATCATGAAGTCTAGTTTGCATGCTTGTGCTAGTCACCACAGAGATCACAAAAATACATGGAATACACCCCTATAAAGATGGCATGGCATATTACAAAACACATGTAGGACTCAAGTTCATAGGGTGCACACATCAATCATGGCAAAAATGACAAAAGTGCATGTTCCGATAAGAATCTGAAACTAACATCACATAGCCCTCTTCTAACAGCATTGCGGGCACCAAGATGAGCTCAAATGTAAGTGATGCAATGAGATGAAATGATATACTCGTCGAGACGAACAAATCGACATATTACACGTCCAAAACGGAGCTACGGATGCAGAGTTATGATGCGATGAAAATGCATAAAAATACTGGAAACTACGAGGACTTAGAAGAATTTCGACCTCGGGAAACGTCAACTTGGCGCGGGGATCGAAGATGGCGGCGGATCTGGCCGGAACTCCGCCGGAATTGAGGGGGAAGGCGGCCGGTGCGCGAGGGGAAGGCGGAGGCCGGCTCGAAGTCGCCGGATCCGCGCCGCAAGGCCGGATCCGCGCGAGGAGGCGCGGGACGCCGGGCGGCGCGGAGACGGAGACCGCGCGGCGGAGGCGGGCGGCGGCGGCGGGCGCTGCGCTGGCGGGCGGGCGGGGGCGGCGGGGCGCTGGCCAGACGATGGGGCCGAGGGCGGCGGCGCGCCGGAAGCGCGTGAGGCGCAATGGCGGCGGCGCCGCGATGGCGGGGAGGCGCCGAGGAGCTCAGGCGGGCGGGCGGCGGCGCCGCGGGCGGGCGAAGCTCGCGGCCGAGGCGGGCCGGCGGGCGGCGGCGGGCAAGGCGGCCGAAGCGGGCGGCGGAGACCGGCCCCGATGGGCTCGGGCGGGCTTGCCCGGGCCCAAGCGGGCGCGGCGATGTGGTTATGGGCGCCACGTGGCGCGACGCCAGTGGCTGCGAGGCGGCGTCGATTTTGTCCGGCGCGGAGGCGGACATGTCCGGTGGCGGCGGGGGAAGAGGCTAGGGTTTGGACTGCGATTTCGGAGGGGATCACTTATATATAGGTAGAGGGAGCTAGGAGACTCCAAATGGAGTGCGGTTTTCGGCCACGCGATCGTGATCGAACGACCGAGAGCATAGAGGGGAGTTTGCTGGGTTTTGGGCCACTTTTAAAGGGGTGTTGGGCTGCAACACAAAAGAGGCCTTTGCGGTTACCCGGTTAACCGTTGGAGTATCAAACGGACTCCAAATGGCACGAAACTTGACAGGCGGTCTACCGGTGCTATACCAAGGCCGCTTGGCAAACCTCGGTCCATTCCGAGACCGTTTAGCACCCGCACACGAAAAGAGGCAAAAGGGGGCGCCGGGAGACATAGGAGTGCCGGATTGCAAAACGGACAACGGGGAAAATGCTCGGATGCATGAGACGAACACGTATGCAAAATGAGATACACATGATAACATGATATGAAATGCAGATGATGACATGGCAAAGTGCAACACGCAAGCAAATGACATGGCAACGACGACGAATAACTGACGGACACCTGGCGCATCTCATCCGGGGCGTTACACAGGAGCAATAGGAGGTGCTGGGACCCACTGTAGGCGACGGAAACGGCGATGGCGGAGGTCAGCAGCGGTGGAACTCCGGCGAGATCGTGAAATCAACCTAGGGCACGGGAGGCGGTGATTTTGGCAAAACTCAGAAAAGGGGGACTCGGGGAATATTTATACGGAGGATGGGAGGCGAGATCTGCAAGATCCGAGCCGAATCCACGGAGGATTTGGATCGGGATTGGTCTCGAGGAAGAACACGCTGGAGGTAGGGGATGCGGGAAAAAAAATAAAGGCTGCCGCTTTCTTTGTGCGGAAATGGGTCAAGGCCTGCTAGCTGCCGTCTTCTTTGCTTGGGGAAAGAATGGGCGGCCTACTTGTTGGGCTGCTGGCGAAGCCCGGTTGGGCCACTGTGCAGGCCGTCTGCAAAGGCGATCCGGTTTTTTATAAACCTAGCTACTGAGATAAATAAAGCTCAAAACAAAAACTAAACTGAAAATATAAAATAATGTAAACACACAAGAAAATACTAATACCAATATAGAATACTGTGAACATTTTTAAAACACATATGCACTTTTTGGAAAATTATTTTATGTGATATAAGCATATAATGAGCATTATAATTACCACTATAAAACAATTTTGAGTTTCTATAAAGAAAAAATAATTTAGGTAGACACCAGAATATATTCTTAGCATTTTCCATAAATAATTAATAGGCGAGAAGTCATATTATCTCCACTCCAAATATTTTTGCCTTGAGTTGGAAAACACTTTGAATAAACAATAATAATAATTCAAATATGCATAGAAATCATGATGACAAAGAATGATCCTATTAACATTCCAAATCTGAAAATTTGGGATGTTACAGAAAATTTCAAGAAGGAGCGGGCGGATTGGGAGATAGAGAAAACCACATTGCACAAGAGAGCTGAGGATGCAGAGGCAACCCTTAAACCGGTGGCTGAAGAGCTGACTGGTTTAAAGCGGCAGATAAATGCCATGACCACTGTTGTGTTTGGTAAATATCCTCACTTTAAGTTTTCAACATATATTATCCCATCAGTTGCTGGTTTACTGATGCTCTTTATGATGAAGGAACTCACATTACCCATTTGGGCTCTGACATGCAGAAGAAATTGAAAGCTTCCTATACTCTTATAGAGCAATTGTATACCGGCGCGCAACGGATCATATGCCCTGCTTCTCATAACAAGCCTCCCCCGACCTTGATCAAGGAAACCTTAGAAAGGTTGTCAATGTTGCCTGCCCGGTTTGAAGAATTAAAAAGATCGGCTGCAAGGGCAGGTGCTCTGACCGTGCTAACCCGGGCTAAAGCATGGGTGCCTAATCTTGATCCGGTGGATGTGGGTAAGGGCTATCCAAGCTTAAGGGAAGACGGACCAGATTTTGACAATGATGACCTTCGAGACATAACCAGGGAAATGCGTCCACTAGCTTGCCAATTGGCTGAAGAAACTGATATTGCACACTATCATGCGATTTATGACGTCAACAACAAACGGGTTGTTGCACCGACTCCTGATGCTCAAAATCTTATCCCGCCAATCCGTAAGCATACATATGCCCCTGACGTTGAACCGTCCACACTTATAAGCGATGAAGTTGTATTCCAAGCCCTAACTGGGATCGATTGGGCAACCATTGACTTCCATCCACTAGATAGAGAGGAGGAAGGTGAACCGGCGCAAGATGATCCATAGCCGTCAAGTCGGCCTGGGGATGAGTCATGATCCGGAGGCCGATTTAGCCTTCTGCGTACTTCAACACTTGCTGAAAACAATTATTCTTTTGGGCATTAAAGCGCCTTGTAATAGGCTAGTTCAAACACTTGGCCTGTCATGCCATCGCGCATATTTATTTTGCCTGACACTGTTAATCCGCCATGCTTAAGATATATTATGCTCATAATCCGTAGCGGTTTTATTCAAGTTGTTCCTCTGACATTGAATCAAAAAATCGTAGAACTCCTCCATGGCTATTGACAGTAGTACTTCTTGCCGCGGTTGCAAGAGGCTTAGTCATTCCTTTTGTTATGACGTGGAGACAGCAGCAAAAAACACGGCAACTTGATGGATTATACAGCCGCCGCCGGCGGCGGCTCAACAGCAAACCCTAACTTCTTTGATGATAAATTTGCAAACTCTTTCCAATGCAGGTTCTTCTTATTCCGGTCAATCGCGAGCTTCTAGATTCCTAAGAGAAATCCCTCCAAGAACTCAACACTACCGTGCGCAAGCCCCACGGTGGGCGCCAACTGTCGTGGTTTTGTCACGACAGATGTCCTAGTGAAAGGACTTAGTCGTGGAGCCATCGCGACGGGTTAGCTTAAAGGGTTAAAGCGCAAGGGACGCAGGAGTTTATATCGTTCGCCCTGCGGTGAAGGTAAAGGCCTAATCCAGTTGATGTGGAATTGCTAGGGTTTGATGACCAGGGAGCGAATCCGTATGCCTGGCTCTCGAGTTGTTGTTTGTTGTCCCTAAACCACTGTCGGGTCGTCCCTTTATATACATAGGTTGACGCCCGGCGGTTTACAGAATCCCGAGGCCAACTCATCAACGTGTCTGGCTTGGTTTCTACCCTTTATTATCTTACAACACAAGTTACACATTATATGGCGGTTTATGTCTACAGGCCCTAATCCGCCATTGGGCCTTAGGCCTCCGTGTTAGATCTCCTCCGTAAAGCGCCATACTCCTTGTCTTCATGGGCTTCAAATATAAATAACTCATTATGGGTATAACCCGGCCCCTCCTGGCCGGTTTATACTCAGTAGTAATATCCCCAACAATATCCACATAAGACATAACAAACACGCATATCACTAAAAAATTTAAGAAAAAAGAAGTCAACTGTGTACACTAAACAAATACTAGGTCATTAATCACAATACCGAGTTGATGCCATACAATTTAACATGACAACAATAATTTTTCAGGCACACTAACTAGGGATTAACAAATGTCAGAGCATAAGAGTAAGAGTTGGGCTAGTCAATTGGATCACCATCATCACAAGAAAACAAGCAGCACATGTCCACATTATTGGTTCGTTGAAATTGAGGAAAGGAATGGGACAGAACTTAGCAGCATTGATTAAAAAACATGTGATGAACGTGCTTTCATGAATAAATAAATTCTGGAGTTATGCTCACAACCGAATTATATGCCCGAGTTATGATATGCAATCTAGAATGTAGTCTAAGGGGAAATAACTAGCAGCAGCCCATCTAGAACTCCTATGAGTACTTCAATGGAAATAGCAACATCGGGAAGAAAAGAAGGAACCTTGCCCAACAGTAGCAGCAGCAGGTGTTCAATTAGTCAAGCAGCAGGCCACATGGCAACACACAAGCAAAGCATGATAAAAAGAAACAAATGGGAAAGAACATAAATAGTATACACCATCAGAACAAGCCTAAGGAATCACCCCATCTCTGCATCTATATTGAGAGCACACACGCCTAGCCGGTACAACAAGAACTCAAGAATTAACGGACCCTCGGACTCAAGAATTGACAGAGGGCCAACAAGAACTGACAGAAGGGAGCATGCGTTTGAGTTCTGAGAATCACCAAGAGCAACGCAGGTGACGGAACTGAGGAACCGGTCTGAACTAGCACCATAAATGAATATCGCTCCCCGTCTCCGGCCGTAATCCAATTTCGAAACCGAACCCGTGCGTTCCTGCAACCACGCGAACACGAAACCCAGGATTGCTAGTTTGGATAACAAAAGCGCATGCAGACAGAATTGCTAGTTCGCAAACGAGAAAGAGACCCCCTGTCGGTGTCAAAACCAGTGGATCTCGGGTATAGGGGGTCCTGATCTGTGCGTCAAGGCTGATGGTAACAGGAAACAGGGGACACGGATGTTTACCCAGGTTCGGGCCCTCTCGATGGAGGTAAAACCCTACTTCCTGCTTGATTAATATTGATGATACGGGTAGTACAAGAGTAGATCTACCACGAGATCGTAGAGGCTAAACCCTAAGAGCTAGCCTATGATGGTATGATTGTAATAGTGATCGGCCTTCTAAGGACCAACCTCTCCGGTTTATATAGACACCGGAGAGGGCTAGGGTTTACATGGAGTCGGTTACAAGGAAGGAAATATAATCTCCGGATCGCCAAGCTTGCCTTCCATGCCAAGGAAAGTCCCATCCGGACACGAGCTGAAGTCTTGAGTCTTGTATCTTCACGCTTCAATAGTCCGGACGTGGTACACATCCGCTGTCCGGATACCCCTAATCCAAGACTCCTCAAGAGTCCCCAACCAGGCTTCAATGACGACGAGTCCGGCGCAGCAGATTGTCTTCGCATTGCAAGGCGGGTTCCTTCTTCAATACTCCAAAGTACGTTACGACAAATAGTGTCCGGCCTCCAATCAATGTTGTGCTCCTCGGTTTCAGTGCTTCTGTAATGACCGTCTCCACGTATCGAGCGAATGCGAGGAGTCGAGGCATTTTTGCATTTGCCACCCTCGATCCTCCGTGCTAACCATCTATTTGAAGGGACGGGGATTCATAGATCCAAACCTCACCCTCCCTCCCAGGGCTAGCATCCAACAGAGCGCTCCGCGAAAAGCCATTCCAGCATGGCCGGCCGTCGCAGCTCTTCTGCTCGCCCTTCTCGTTCCAAGTCGGGGGATTGGGGAGAGTGCTCAGTTCCTCGTAGCCGTTTGATAGAGTTACAAACCCAAGGGTTTCTCCCACCGGCGTTCATGGTCCCCGTCCGGGCTGAGCCACTTATGACGGAGGGGAACAAGCAGAGGGATCTCCTATTCCATCTCCATAGGAGCGTGTATGCCTCATCCCGCATCTATTGAGGGGCGTCGGATTTCCTATCCATCCGTTTCTTCGCGGGCTCTTGGAGTTCTACGGCCTCCAGCTACACAATTTTACCCATGCCTCTATTCTGCACATAGCGGGATATGTTGCCCTTTGCGAGCTGTTTTTAGGCTGCGAACCACACTTCGGATTATGGAGGATGTTGTTCTGCCTCGTCCCCCGCACCCAGGGGGAGTCCCTATGTCAAGTGGGCGGGGCCGAAGTATGGCGCATTGCCGAGACTGGATACTTGTCCGACACTCCTGAGAAGGCACCAGAAAACTGGCCTTCAGAGTGGTTCTATATAGATGACGTTCCCCTTTCGGATCCAGTCCGGACAGGTCTCCCCAAGTTCAGCAACGCCCCGCCGAGGGCACGCCTAAGCTGGCGCCCCCGGGGCCCTCAAGAAGAGGACACAAGGGAAATACTCCTCCTGATGAACAGGATAAAGTTACTTGCCAAATCCGGACTGACGATAGTTGAGGTTGTGGCGATATGCATAAGGCGAGGCGTGCAACCGCTCCAATATCGGGGGAAGTCCATGTGGCATTTCAACGGGGAAGACGCCGCCTCCCGCTGCGGCCGTAAGGGTCCAGACTCCGTTGCCGCTTTGGCAAGGATATTGTCCGATTTGTACAAAGGGGAAGAGGAGGAATTCCTTCGCATCAAAATGCGGGACGGATTCTCCATGTACAACCCCCCAGCGTGGGTAAGTTGCCATTCTTTTTCCCTGCTTTACTTACTCTAGCGTTCTTCTGCTAAGATTACTTGCATCAATGCTTCTGAGCAGGAACTGAGGAGGGCTGTAGAAGGAATCTTCAGTCCCTCCCCACAACCAGAGGAACCTGGAAGGGCCCTAGATCCGGGACTTAAAGTGGATCCGGATATCACTGTGGAGCTTGCCAACGGGGTATTCTATCGTTTAGCCGATGGCGCCTAGTGGCCATTATCGCCGACTACCTGGACTGCTCCTCGCCGTGTAAGCCAAACTAAAAGACCCTAGCCTTCGAAGAGGACTCCTCCCAGGTATTATAATTTACACATGAGGCGTCGTTCTATTTGCAGAAACTACGGCCGGAGCAAGGGGCCGAGCCCCTTGGGACTCGTCAACAACGGGCGTCCGGATCGGGCAGGCTCAAGAGGAAGGCAGTGAGGGTTGACACACCGCTACAGAGGTAAAGTAGTAATCTATCCTGTAATTATAGAATTTGAAATGTGATAGTGCCCTTCGTGTTTGGCAGGAAGAGGAATAACTGGACTATATCCGGAGACCCCACCAATCACGCCTCTACCAGCCGGGTTCCAGAACCGGCTTCATGGGCGGAGGCGGACATAGGGCCAGCACCGCATAGTCCCCCGACGGAGGATGCAGATATGTGTTCGGCCATGAACTCCGAAGTGGAGAGTGTCATGAATCACCGGCGCGGAGGACCGTGCTCCGGAACAACATCTTTTCCGAAGAGGCTTTTAATGCCTTCAATTCGGCGGACGCATACGTCCGAGCTGCTCAGGGCGGGCTTGCCCAAGCGACAAACCAGTATACCAAAGACATACGGGTAAGAAATTTTCATACGTATGTATAGCAGTAGCCCCTGAGACTTGAAACAGTTGGAACAATAGTTTTAACGATCAATCTATGCACAGGTCCTTGTAGAGAAGAACGAGCAATTGTCTCGGGAGCTGGAGGGATGCAAGGCCGAACTGAGGGCCGCAGTTGCCAAATTAGAGGAACCCCAAAAGCCCTCATCTGGTAACAATTGTCATAATTGCATGAAGATGCACCAGTTAGTAAATGGCTGATGTGACAAGTCTAACCGAAAATTCTGCAGACAATTCTGGGGTGAATCCGGAGGGCGTGAGAGAGGACGCATCGCATCTCAAAAAGCAGCTGGAGGCTGGCGAGCGCATTCTTACGCGAGTTAGGCAGGAGAAGAACGATCTTCAAGATGCCAAAGTCCAGCTATACGTGGAGTTAAAAGATCTCCGCGCTCAGCTGGCGGACTCCGTGAAGGAAAACAAGAGCCTTCGACGCGGCATTTACGGTAAGTGCCTAGACGAACTATAGTATAGTTCGGCGAGGAAGTGTATTGAAAGAATTTTGCTTGCAGGAATGTTAACGGGTCGCCCTGAGGAGGAGATGCCCGCATCTGCAAGTGATTTACTGCAAGACCTTTCGCAACTGCACGAGCGCTCGGCAAGTAATGCAGGGTATTGCTCAGGCTTTATGGCCATCAAGCTGGCTGCCGAATGGCATGGCGGAGCTTGTGAATATGCTTCAAGGAGCACGGCGGCGCTTCCGACTCTGGAAGGTGTCCGCTTGCCGGCAAGGCGCAAGAGAAGCATGGGCTATGGTGAAGACGCGCTACACCAAGCTGGACCCGAACCATATGGCCAAAGTTGATCGCAGGGCCGATGGGCAAGAAATTCCGTGAGTCGGTGTATGACCAGGTAGCGTTAGCCGCTAAGTATTCTCAACAGATTGTAAGCTAGATAGCCTCGTTGGACAAGATAGAGGAGGAATATAGTCAGTCCAAGTGAATGTGTAATTTAATGGGCGGATTATCCCTAGCCGGATTAAAATCATTTGTCATGGCGGACCTTTTCGCCGCCCCGGATCCTATAGTCAGGGGTGTGTCCGAATACCCACTCGTTATACAAAACCGGGTATGCGTGGAAACAAGGCGAGGGGTCATAAGTGCTTGAAGAGACAAGTACCCAACTAGTTATGTTATATTACATGGATAGTAAGAAACATCTTCCAGGGAGAATAGTTCCGTTAGGGGTTCCTTTCCCTCGGTACGCATGCGACGATGCGCATGCCCGGACTGCGAAAGATGGCGCAGGATACAAGACTTCTGGGGATTTACGTTGTAATAAACGAACACATCTTTTGTTCACCGACCGAATATTCTCTTAAGGAAGCTAGCTTTCGGCTTCACCCAGTCTGAGGTACACATCCGGCTGAACTGGCAGTAACAATCGCAGAGGTGCTCCCCTTATGCCCTAGCCGAATTAACGAGAACGTAGGGCATAAACACAAGAGCCAGGCAACCCATCTTGGCAACATCTTAAGTCATATCGATGCATATAATGGTGAAGAAAAGGCACATATGGAAAAAGAATGCATATGTGATGGCAGAAAGCCATGTGAGTAATTATTTTAGCTTCAGATAGGAAGCCCCTGTGTATTGCTTACACACCTAGTGCGGCCGAGGTGAACCGAATCCGACCGTATTGAATACTTTGTGAAGAAGAAAAGGGGCGAGAAAGGGAAAGGGATGGAGCATAATTAAAAAGGAGGGGTTAGGAGACGAACATTGGGTTCGGCGTTAGGCGTAGAATCTCCGGAGTCTAGCCACGTTCCATGGGTTCGGCTCGAGTCTGTTATCGGATGCATTACGTAAGCGGTACGCTCCTCTGGTGAGAACTTGGTCAATTAAGAAGGGGCCTTCCCACTTGGGTTTGAGCTTGTCCTTCTTCTTCTTCGGTAGGCGTAGAACGAGATCGCCAATATTGTAAGTTTTGGCCCGCACTTCTCTGCTTTGATATCTTGAGCCTGCTGCCGATAGAATGCGGAACGGGCTTTTGCGACATCGCCTCCTCCGTGGCATCCAGTTATCCCGCCGATCTAACTCGGCTTCCTTCTCTTCGCATAAGCGCACGCGCGCTGTGAATCATGTATTATGTCGCAGGTAGTATCGCTTACGCACGTACACCATAAAAAATGGTGTATATCCGGTGGTGCGATTCGGTGTGGTCCGCAGCCCCCAGAGTACTGAGTCAAGCTACTCCACCCAGTGTGTACCCGATTCTGTTAAAGACCGCACTAGTCTGGGTTTGATGCCGCTCATGATGAGACCGTTTGCCCGTTCGACCTGGCCGTTTGTTTGGGGGTGGTAGACGGAAGCATAGTCGAGCTTAATGCCCATTTTGCCGCACCAAGTTTTAACCTCATCGGCTGTGAAATTTGAGCCATTATCCGTGATGATGCTATGGGGGACACCATATCGGTGTATGACCCCGGATATGAAGTCGATTACTGGTCCGGATTCGGCCGTTTTAACTGTCTTGGCTTCTATCCATTTGGTGAACTTTTCCACCATGACCAATAAGTACTTTTTCTTATGGCTTCCCCTTTAAGGGGTTGGACCATATCCAGCCCCCAGACCGCGAATGGCCAAGCTATGGGGATTGTTTGGAGGGCGGTAGGGGGCATATGACTCTGATTGGCGAAGAGCTGGCAACCGACACAATGTTGGACTAGGTCCTACGCGTCTGCTCGGGCTGTCGGCCAATAGAAGCCTGTGCAGAAGGCTTTGCTGACTAGCGCTCGAGCCGCGGCGTGGTGTCCGCCCAGTCCGGCATGGATTTCAGCCAAGACTTGCCGCCCCTCCTCTTCGGAGATGCACCTTTGGAGCACTCCAGTCGCGCTTTTCTTATAAAGTTCCCCTTCGTGGACTTTGTAAGCTTTAGAACGCCAGACTATGCAGTGTGCCTCATTTTGGTCTTCGGGTAGCTCCTGCCTATTTAGGTAGGCCAAGAAAGGCTCGGTCCACGGGGCAATAACATCCATGATTTTGTGGGCCGAGGGCGTTATTTCGGTGGCAGAGCCTCCGATTGTGTCTGATGGTTCGATATTTGGGGGTGTGTTCGGGTCCGAGCTGGTATTGCCGGACTCCCCTTCCCATACTACGGATGGCTTGAACAGCCTTTCCAGGAATATGTTAGGTGGGACAGGGTCGCGTTTGGCGCCGATCTTGGGCGAACGTCCGCCGCTTGATTATTTTCTCGAGCCACATGGTGGAACTCGAGCCCCTCGAACCGCGCTGACATTTTTAGGACGGCGTTACGGTAGGCCGCCATTTTCGGATCCTTGGCATCGAAGTCTCCGTTATTTGTGAGATTGCGAGGTTCGAATCCCCTCGCACTTCCAGGCATTCAATGCCCATAGAGACTGCCATCCGAAGACCATGCAACAGAGCCTCATATTCGGCTGCGTTGTTGGAGTCTGTATACAATATCTGGGGGACGTACTGGACCGTGTCTCCGGTGGGGGATGTCAGGACTACACCTGCTCCCAATCCGGCCAGCATTTTAGAGCCGTCAAAGTGCATGATCCAGTTGGAGTATGCGTTGTACTCTTTAGGGAGTTGGCTTCGTCCATTCGGCGATAAAGTCGGCCAAGATTATGCATTTGATGGTCCGCCGTGGTTTGTACATTATGTCGAACGGAAGGAGCTCGATGGCCCATTTAGCAATTCGGCCCGTAGCGTTGCGGTTGTTTATTATGTCATTGGGTGGTACTTTGGAGGCTACTGTGATCGAACACTCTTGAAAGTAGTGTCGCAGCTTCCGGGATGCCATGAAGACCGCGTATGCTATTTTTTTGATAGTGTGGGTATCGGGATTTGCATGGGGTGAGGACTGTGGATACGTAATAAACGGCTTTTGAGCGGAATTTGTATCCGTCAACCTCTCGACGACGGCAATCTGCACTTACAACTTGGTGTGTTGCCGCTATGTACAATAGCGTAGGCTCGCCGTGTTCGGCGCTATTAGGGACTGGATTACTGGCAAGAAGGTCTTTATTTCATCGAGTCCGCCGCTGCATCCGGCCCATACGAAGTGTTCGGTGCGCCGCAGAGGCGTAAAGAGGCAATGCCTTTTCTCCTAGCTCGAGATAAAGCGCTCAAAGCGCCACGCATCCGCTAGCTTCGGATGTGCTTGAGGTCTATTGGTATAGCCAACTGAGACTGAGCTCGGATTTTTGCCGGTTTCACTTCAATTCCTCTATTGGAAACAATGAAGCCCAGCAGTTTCCCTGATGGGACGCTGAAGACACATTTTTCCAGATTCAACTTAATGTCGTATGTCCAGAGGTTATCAAATGTGAGCCTCAAGTCATCTATCAGGGTTTCGACGTGTCTAGTTTTTATGACCACGTCGTCCACATATGCTTCCACTGTTTTGCCGATTTGTTTTTCCAAGCATGTTTGAATCATGCGTTGATAGGTTGCATCGGCATTCTTGAGCCCGAAGGGCATAGTGTTGAAGAAAAAAGGGCCATATGGCGTTATAAAAGCTGTTGCAGCTTGGTCAGACTCTACCATCTTTATTTGATGGTATCTAGAGTATGCGTCGAGAAAACACAGCGAGTCGTGTCCAGCTGTGGCATCGATGATTTGATCGATGCGAGGGAGGGGAAAGGGATCCTTGGGGCAAGCCTTGTTGAGGTCTTTGAAGTCGACGCATAGGCGCCAGGATTTGTCCTTCTTTGGTACCATTACCAAAAAATTTGACTGTGTACCATTACCAAATTTGCCAGCCAATCCGGATGTTTGATATCTCTGATGAATCCGGCCTCGAGTAGCTTGGCTAACTCTTCCCCCATTGCCTTGGGGGTTGGGTCGGACGACTTACGAGAGTTCACCCGTTTAGTTCGGACAAAGGTTTTGGTGAGAGCGGTACTATCCCAAAATTCTGTTTGGGTCTTCCAAGCGCTCTCCATCGCTGAGACTTCCAGATTATTGTTGCCAAGTCCATGGCGCATTTATGTCACGGCGGCTTATAGCACTGAGGAGTCCCTCGTCCGTGCAGTTTTTGAAGAAAAGTGAGACCATGTTCTCTTCACGGCAGTCCCTGGCCTTGTTAAGCGCAAGGAGGAATCGCCCAAGATGGCGATGTACGGTTTCACGGGCTCTTGCCCGATGCGGAGAGATAGTTTAGGTCCAGTTTAGAGTCCGGATTTTGATCCAATCTAACACCCAAGGGCGCGGGCGGTCCCGAGCTCAACAGCTCAGAATCCGGAGTGCCCAATTTCTTCGGCCCAACGCCCGATTCTAAGTCCGGGACCTGGGTCAGGTTTTCCTTTGAGCAGGTCTTTGGCTCAAGGAGTTCGGTGATCCGAACATGACTCGTCCTCAAAGTTGAGGGGCAATCCGTGTGTGGTTCCTCCGCTATCGTTATCTCATGGGTGGCCGGCAGGGACCTGATGTCCCTTTGGTCGGGTTTAAGCCCAACCTGGTCGTAGTCTGTACCGACTCCCAGAGCGGCGATGCGATCCAAGAGTTCGTTAAGCGAGGAGAGCTCCATTGGACCCATCTGTTCGGCAAGTTCCGAACTGACGCGAAGGTTATGATTGATGACCCGAGAGTCATCGTCGGCGCCATCGCCGATGGGGCGGCCATGATGAAGCCGCCGAGCCGGAGCGTCTGGCCTACAGCTAGATCCCCCTCCGAGGTAATGTTGTCCTTGACAATGGGACGGGATGAGCCATTGAGCCTTGTGGCGACGTCACAGAGGAAATCTCAATGAAAGCACCAATGTCGGTGTCAAAACCGGCGGATCTCGGTAGGGGGTCCCGATCAGGCCAAGGCCGATGGTAACAGGAAACAGGGACACGGTTGTTTACCCAGGTTCGGGCCCTCTCGATGGAGGTAAAACCCTACTTCCCGCTTGATTAATATTGATGATACGGGTAGTACAAGAGTAGATCTACCACGAGATCGTAGAGGCTAAACCCTAAGAGCTAGCCTATGATGGTATGATTGTAATTGTGATCGGCCTTCTAAGGACCAACCTCTCCGGTTTATATAGACACTGGAGAGGGCTAGGGTTTACATGGAGTCGGTTACAAGGAAGGAAATATAATCTCCGGATCGCCAAGCTTGCCTTCCATGCCAAGGAAAGTCCCATCCGGACACGGTCCGAAGTCTTGAGTCTTGTATCTTCACGCTTCAATAGTCCGGGCGTGGTACACAGTCCGGCTGTCCGGATACCCCCTAATCCAGGACTCCCTCACCCCCTGCGAGGCGTGACAGACCAAGTACACATGAGCGCATCAGGACAACGGAGAGGACGAGCGAAATCTAATCAGGCGCGACTTCAAATGGACGATGGCGAGGACGAGCAAAATCGAACCAGAAGCGACTCTACACGGACGACGGCGAGGAGGAGTAAAATCGAATCGGACGTGACCCCAAACAGGCGACGGCGAGGACGAGCAAAATCAAACCAGGCGCGATTCCAAACGGACGAACCGAGCATGAGCAAAAACCAAATGAGGCGTGATACGTCTCCAACATATCTATAATTTTTTATTGTTCCATGCTATTATATTACTATCTGTTTTGGATGTTTATGGGATTTATTAAACTCTTTTATATTATTTTTGGGACTAACCTATTGACCCAGAGCCCAGTGCCAGTTCTTGTTTTTTCCCTTGTTTAAGTGTTTCGAAGAAAAGGAATATCAAACGGAGTCGAAACAGAATGAAACCTTCTGGAGAAGTTATTTTTGGAAGGAAAGCAACCCGGGAGACTTGGAGTCCACGTCAAGGAAGCAACAAGGAAGGCACGAGGCAGGGGGCGCGCCCACCCCCCCAAAGGCGCGCCCTCCACCCTCGTGGGCCCCTCGTGGCTCCCCTGACATATATATCCATATACCCTAAAACGATCGTGGAACAGAATAGATCAGGAGTTCCGCCGCCGCAAGCCTCTGTAGCCACCAAAAACCAATCGGACCCTGCTCCGCACCGCCAGAGGGGATCCTCACCGGTGGCCATCTTCATCATCCCGCGCTCTCCATGACGAGGAGGGAGTAGTTCACCCTCGGGCTGAGGGTATGTACCAAGAGCTATGTGTTTGATCTCTCTCTCTCATGTTCTTGATTTGGCACGATCTTGATGTATCGCGAGCTTTGCTATTATAGTTGGATCTTATGTTGCTTTTCCCCCTCTAGTCTCTTGTGATGGATTGAGTTTTCCCTTTGAAGTAATCTTATCGGATTGAGTCTTTAATGACTTGAGAACGCTTGATGTATGTCTTGCCGTGAGTATCTGTGGTGATAATGGGATATCACGTGACTCACTTGATGTATGTTTTGGTGATCAACTTGCGGGTTCCGCCCATGAACCTATGCATAGGGGTTGGCACACGTTTTTGTCATGATTCTCCGGTAGAAACTTTGGGGCACTCTTTGAGGTTCTATGTGTTGGTTGAATAGATGAATCTGAGATTGTGTGATGCATATCGTATAATCATACCCACGGATACTTGAGGTGACATTGGAGTATCTAGGTGACATTAGGGTTTTGGTTGGTTTGTGTCTTAAGGTGTTATTCTAGTACGAACTCTAGGGCTGTTTGTGACACTTATTGGAAAGAATAACTTTGAGGTGGTTTCGTACCCTACCATAATCTCTTCGTTTGTTCTCCACTATTAGTGACTTTGGAGTTACTCTTTGTTGCATGTTGAGGGATAGTTATATGATCCAATTATGTTATTATTGTTGAGAGAACTTGCACTAGTGGAAGTATGAACCCTAGGCCATGTTTCCTAGCATTGCAATACCGGTTACACTCACTTTTATCATTAGTTACCTTGCTATTTTTATATTTTCAAATTACAAAAACCTATATCTACCATCCATATTGCACTTGTATCACCATCTCTTTGCCGAACTAGTGCACCTATACAATTTACCATTGTATTGGGTGTGTTGGGGACACAAGAGACTCTTCGTTAGGGTTGTTTGAGAGAGACCATCTTCATCCTATGCCTCCCACGGATTGATAAACCTTAGGTCATCCACTTGAGGGAAATTTGCTACTGTCCTACAAACCTCTGCACTTGGAGGCCCAAAAATGTCTACAAGAAGAAGGCTGCGTAGTAGACATCAAGGCGCGGTTCTAAACCTAAACGGACGGTGAATCAGGGACGAGCAAATCCAAACCAGACAAGAGGCATGACTCGGGGTTCCGAACGAAGAGAGGAGGAGCAGACCGCCCATGGCCAAAGCGCGGGGAGGGATGAAAGGGCGTGCCTGGCCGCGGGCGGGCCGCCGGGGAAGAGGTGGTGTCGCCGGCTGAGTCCTTGCCGGAGACGGCTTCGGCGGGTGGCGAAAACCGAAGGGAAGTGGAGCTGGTGGTGGTAGGATGGGGCTTGATCCGGGCCGGGTGGGCGGGAGCAGGACAGGAGGGGTCGGTCGGTCGGCAACGCGGCGCGGCGCGGAGATATTACCATTGGGAGCCTCAGATTGGGGTCGGGTTCTCGAGGCAGAGGCGGTTGCGTGCAGACCACGGGCCGGGCACACATGAGCAGACGGCCTGCCCATTTGGCCATGTTAGGAGTTAGCTTGTGTGCCATGTCTTATCTTAGAAGAAAATATGTTGGTGCAAAAAGACTTATGTAATGTTTTTATAAATGAGGCAAAAGATTTTTCATTTTCATTGATTAAGAAGAAGAGAGTTGCCCAGTTAATTGGAGGAAAACCAGGAGAAAACCTAGATACAACCCCACATGGGGCACACACAGACGACCTGACCACAAGCACCAATCAGTCGATCGAAACGTCGAGGACATGGCAGCTCCGAATTTTAAGAAGAGGAGAAATTTGCAAGCCTTGCATCGACCTAGCTCAGCGCAACAGCCGAAGAGCACCATCCGCTAGAAACCCCTCTCATGGAGTCATCGTTGCCACAGTGCATTGCCGCCCACAGCTCCGACTTCTCAATCATAGCAAGAAACTAACATAGGAGCACTAGACCTCCGACACCAGAAGGACAAGCCGCGACACAGCTTCACTCATCACCATCATTGTCGCCACACAGGTTGCAACGCCAACCGCGCACATTGTCGGACGGACACCAGCCAGCCGCAATGTCGTGAGTGTCCATCCTATGGAATGCGTGATCTGGATCAAAGTTCTTCAACACGACGCCCCCCAAGAGAGGATGCGACGAGGACGGCATCATCTCCCGACCCAACGACGGGCCTTAGACTTTCGCCCGAAGATCTTGAACCGAGGGTAGATAGCCAGAGATCTCCACAGCAGCAAGAAAGGATCGAGAAGAGGTGTCTAGAGGGGGTGAATAGACTCTAAGAAGAAAAGTTGCAGTTTTTAATTTCCTTAAGTTGATGTGGAGTTTTGGCACAAGTTTAAACATTCACAATACATACCAAGCAAGCATAGCAAGAGTATATGAGCAGCGGAAAGTAAAGCATGCAAGTTTCAAGAATGTAAAGGGATGGGATTGGATTGTGCAAACGCAATTTGGAGACACGGAGATTTTTTATACGTGGTTCCGATAGGTGGTGCTATCGTACATCCACGTTGATGGAGACTTCAACCCACGAAGGGTAACGGTTGCGCGAGTCCACGGAGGGCTCCACCCACAAAGGGTCCACGAAGAAGCAACCTTGTCTATCCCACCATGGCCGTCGCCCACGAAGGACTTGCCTCACTCGGATAGATCTTCACGAAGTAGGCGATCTCCTTGCCCTTAAAAACTCCTTGGGACCGACATGTCAACTCGGTGAGACCGATTTCGTTAGGGCTAGGGCATAACGTAATCTCGGTGAGACCGATTACACAAACTCGGTGAGGCCGATTTTGGTAATAGACAAACAGAGAGTTGGTCAGGCAAACTCGGTGGGACCGATTCGCTCGTCTCGTTTGGACCGAAACGTTACGAAGGGGTGACAGAGAGTTTGCATTGCAATCTCGGTGGGACTAATTGCATATTTTGGTGAGACCGAAATTATTGCAAATAGGTAACAGAGAGTTTGCAATCCCATCTCGGTGATACCGAGATCCCTATCGGTGAGACCGAATTGATTAGGGTTTCTGGCAGTGGCTATGTCAATTGAACTCGGTGGCGCCGGATAGACAGTTTCGGTGGGGCCAAGTTTGACTTTTGGTTTGGGACATATGTGGACGTGAGAAAGTGGTTGAGGGATTTGGAGCATATCACTAAGCAGTTTGAGCAAGCAAGCCATTAAGCAACACCTCATCCCCTCTTAATAGTATTGGCTTTCCTATGACTCAATGTGATATTGGATCACTAAAATAGAAAATGTAGAGTCCTGAGCTTTGAGCTTGGGCCAATCCTTTGTCCTCAGCAACCTGAAGAGGTTCCACATCCTCTAGTCCATGCCACTCCATTGTTGAACTTATCTGAAACATACTAGGTAGAAGCATTAGTCCAACAAGAGATATGTTGACATTAATTACCAAAACCACCCAGGGAGCACTTGTGCTTTCAATCTCCCCCTTTTTGGTAATTGATGACAACATACATCAAAGCTTTAGATAAAGATATAGGGAACAACATGTAAAGCTTTGCAAGGACATGCAACATGCATAGGCTCCCCCTACATGTATGCAATCGTGTGAATATGGAACATAAGAGCATATGAGTGCATAATCATGACAGAGCAAGCAATGAGTTACATGTATCTTGGCTATATGCATTAGAGCAAATGATGTAAATATGGGAAATGTACCTTCATGCTCATGAGTCCTTCTTGCAAACAGTATGTACAACAGCAAGAAATCCTCATACACGTGACTATGATGCATATACTTACCTTGTGGTCTTGAGTTGGCTTAGGAGGGAGTGAACCTGAGTAAACAAGGTTAGACAACACAGATACACCTACTAGCCAGAGAAAACAACAGAAACCACAAGAGTACCAAGACTGGGATGACATGTAGAGAGTGAGTACTGAGTACTGTATTGGGTATAGACATGTCCCCAAAGGTAAAGATGTGCAATGAATTCAAGAATTTCCTTCCCTTAGATGTCTTGCTCCCCCTGAATCTAGCATGGGATACTAGGAGAAGATAGGGAACAGAAAAACAGAGCAAAGACAAGAGACAGAGCTAATGCAAACAATCAAATATGAACATGTCTTTCCCCTCTTAAAGACATGTGACTTCTCTCCTATTGAACACCAAGCATCTGGGGTTTCTATACTCTCCCCCTGAGCATTCTCTCCCCTCATAAAAATGATTAAGCTTTTGATGTGATCTCTCTCTCCCCCTTTGACATCAATTTCCAAGAAGGGTTCTTTTGGATTTTTATTTCAAATGGGTTTGGTCCTTAAGTCACAGATCAAAACAGCAAGTCGAATGGGATGCTGGCAGAGGACAAGAATCATTGAGTGGAGCTGGAGTAAAAAAATGCAGGAATAAGTGGCAAACTGTCTTTTCTGCAGTTAAATTGGTAGCACCGAGTTGTGTGCTTCGGTGGCGCCAAAAGAATCCGGTTGGACCGAAGAAAACAAACCAGCGTGACCGAGTTCATCACAGTGAAAACACTTGTCACCTCAGCTCACTAGACAATTAAGATCTCATAAGGATTTGCAAGGAATTAGCTGAAAGATTTGCAATGAATTGGATGCAGGGAATGCAGAACAGAACAAAGAAGATCTAGATGAAGTTTTTTTATTGAAAGGGGAAACAGATATGCATGAGACAAATGCAAGAGCACGGAGAAACACAAGAGAACTTCATCTAGAATTGGTCGGTGACAAAGTCACGTATGTTAGAGTATATTGACTTAGGAGTCAAGTGAGGTCACTTGATCATTGGTCATACTCATCGTTTAAGCTCAAAATGGGGTTACCATTTTTTGTTTAAGCATCTTGATGTATTCACATCTTGTTGAGTTGCTTTGACCCATGACTTGGAGCAAAGCTTCTCTAAGATGGAATAACATACCTTGGGTGGTGGTGTTGAACCTGATCATGTAGTTGAACTTATGTGGGTTGCTCAAGGTTGATGTAGCTTATCAAGATTTGGGAGCACCACTTGGAATTTGAGTTCATCTACCTACATGGGTTAGTCTTGCAAGGAAGAGCACTTGTGTATCCAAAATGACAATCATAAGACTTAATATAGAATTGTCAAAGGATATGTTTGAAGGGTTTCATGCTTCCTTGTCTTCAACCACCATTGTGTAGAGACTTGGTGATGTAGAAATTGCTCAAGATGTGAGTGGGTTGCAATCTCATAGATTTAGATTCATCCAAGTACCTACAAGGGTTAGATAGCATGCAAGGGTGCGAATATATCCAAGACATATAAGTAGCAACAACAAACAAATATCAAGGATTAGTCAAAGGCTCATGCCTTGCATGTATCCAAATGGAGTTCCTACTCCATGTTTGAAGCATCCATGATGTTCAATTCACCTCTCAAACGGCAAAAGACTTTCTCATCAAGCGGTTTTGTGAATATATCCGCCAATTGCTTATCGGTGCGAACATGCTTAAGATCAATGTCCCCTTTGGCAACGTGATCTCGATTGAAATGATTACGAACTTCAATATGCTTAGTTCAAGAATGTTGCACAGGATTGTGAGCAATCTTGATAGAACTTTCATTGTCACAAAGCAATGGAACATGTTTCACATATATCCCATAGTCTTTAAGAGTTTGGGTAATCCAAAGTAATTGAGCACAACATGAACCAGCAGCAATGTATTCCGCTTCGGTACTGGATAAGGATACCGAGTTTTGTTTCTTAGAGGACCAAGACACAAGAGATCTACCAAGAAATTGACATGTACCCGAAGTGGACTTTCTATCAACCTTGTCTCCGGCATAGTCCGAATCAGAGTAACCAACAAGATCGAAAGAAGACCTCTTAGGATACCAAATGCCAAAATTTGGTGTGTGTATTAAGTATCTCACTATCCTTTTCACAGCCTTAAGATGACACTCTTTGGGGGCTGCTTGATATCATGCACACATGCACACACTTAGCATAATATCAGGACGAGAGGCACATAGATATAATAATGAACCAATCATGGAGCGGTAAACCTTTTGATCAACCGGTTCACCATCTTTGGTCAAATCAAGATGTCCACTAGTAGGCATGGGTGTAGTCATACCTTTGCATTCTTGCATATTGAACTTCTTGAATAAGTCCTTGGTGTACTTTGTTTGAGAGACAAAGGTACCTTCCTTAGTTTGCTTGATTTGCAAACCGAGAAAGAATTTGAGTTCACTCATCATAGACATCTCAAACTTCTCCGACATTAGCTTTCCAAACTTCTCACTGAAGTGAGGGTTAGTCGAACCAAATATAATATCATCAACATAGATTTGGCACACGAATAATTCTCCATTAACCCTTTTAGTGAAAATAGTAGAATCTATTTTTCCAATTTCAAAGCCTTTTTCAATAAGGAACTTGGTCAAACATTTATACCATGCTCTCGGAGCTTGTTTACGACCATAAAGAGCTTTGTGAAGTTTGTAAACATGATTAGGTTTCTTAGGATTGACAAAGCCGGGAGGTTGCTTAACATAAAGTTCCTCCTCAATTTCACCATTTAGAAAAGAACTTTTAATGTCCATTTGGTACAAGGTGATATCATGATGATTAGCATAGGCAAGTAAGATGCGAATGGACTCAAGTCTAGCAACGGGGGCATATGTCTCACCATATTCCATTCCTTCGACTTGGGTGTAGCCTTGGGCGACGAGACATGCTTCCTTGCGAACTACTTGTCCATCTTCATCTTGCTTGTTATGAAACACCCATTTGGTACCGATGATGTTATGGTTGTTGTCGGGCTTTTCAACCAATGTCCACACTTGATTTCTCTCAAAGTTGTGTAGCTCTTCATGCATAGCGTTTATCCAATCCGGATCTTCCAATGCTTCTTCAACCTCCATAGGTTCAATGCTAGAGATGAATGAATAATGTTCACAAAAATTAGCCAAATGAGTTTTAGAGCGAGTGATTCTCCCAGTTTGGATATCATTGTAGATTTGCTCGATGGGATGGTCTTTGGCGACTCTTGCTCGAACTCGGGGGAGCTTTTGCTTTGATCGGGGTGGAACATCTTCTTCATCTTGTCCTTCTTCTTGGCCTTCTTCATTGTTGACGTTGTCGTTCTCTTGTCGTGGTGGAGAAGGAGGTTGTTGATGTTCATCTTGGTGTACTTCCTCATTTTCTTCGTCTTGGTGTGTCCCACTTGTGGATGCTTCCGTATCAACTCTTCGTTCACCTTTTCATGAGGTAGAAGCTTCCACTTGGACAGACGAGGTACTCTCCTTCACCTCCGTTGGATGAACCTTGCCAATAGACAAGTCTTGGATTGCTTCCGAAGGGTCTTTGTCTCCTACATCAATTGGCAATTGCTCTACTTGCAAGCCGTTAGATCACTACAAAAAAATACACTTCCGTGATGATACGTGTTTGTCACAGTAGGTCACGTTTTTTGTCATGCATGTACATCCATGACAATTTTATGACATAATCAAGATAGTCATACCTGTGCTGTCGTAGAAGTGTTCCATGACATTACCAAAATTATCATCACGGAAGTGTCCACTTCCATGACGATAAATCGTGCATCACAGAAGTGCTTTCGTCAAGGGTGACCGACACGTGGCATCAACCGTAACGGAATGCCATTAAGCTATCAGGTCGGGTTTTGGATCCGATAACCCATTAACAGCCCCGACCAATGGGGATTTTCCACGTGTAAAATCATCATTGGCTGGAGGAAACACGTGTCGGCTCACCGTTGGGACAGATGTCATCCACTCATTGGATAGAAGGCGCCTATGATACGTCGGCACGTGGCACGGCCCATCAAGTTTAAATGGGCCGGCCCAACTAAAGGCCCACAAGATTTTGCGGACCATAATGGGCTGGCCCAGCTACAGGCCCACGAGATTTTGCGGACCATAATGGGCTGGCCCAGCTAAAGGCCCATAAGATTTCGCGGGCCATAATGGGCCGGCCTAGGTAAAGGCCCATAAAATTCTTGCGGATCATAATGGGCTGGCCCAGCTAAAGGCCCACGAGATTTCGCCGACATTAATGGGCCGGTCCAGCTGTAGGCCCACAAGATTTTGAGGACCCTAGTAGGCCGGCCCATTAACTGGCTGCCATGTTTTGGGCCAAATGCCGGCCCATATTTGATACGGTCCATCAATGGCCTGCCACGTTCCGGGTCTAATAATGGCCCATATGAGATCCGGCCCGTTAAAAGCCTCCCAGTTTCTGGGCCAAATCACGGCCCAGATCAGGTCCAGCCCTTTAAGAGGCTTTGGGCTCAACTATGGCCCATATCAGATTCGGTCCGTTAACTGGACGCTATGCTTTTGGGCCCACTTGCTAAAGGCCCATTTAGTAATCCAACCTGATATTAGTTTCGGCCTGTTAAAGGCCCGTTTAACATTTCGGCCCTATATTAATTTCGGCATGTTAAAAGCCCATCATATAGTTGGGCCTAACTACGGCCCGGTTTGCATCCGTCCTGCTCGCAGCCGATATCTGATTGGGCCAAACAAGGAACGAGACAACTTTGGCTGTTAAAAGCCCGTGATTTGATTCGCACAATCATGGGCCGGAGTCCATTTCAGGCTGCTGCCGGCCCGTGAGCTATTCGGCATGTTTCAGGCCCAACCTACTTCTCAGCCTCCTAAAAGCCCATTGATTTTTCTTGCGAAAAGAGGGTGGGGTTACTCGCCTATCAAAGGCCCGAATCTACTAGTGGGCCAGTTTGACGGGCCCATGATGCGGATCATACATCGTGATTGCATGACGGCCCGATTATGTACCGTAATTTTACGGTTTGGCGGTTTATCGAAAGACAGGATATATATATATATATATATATATATATATATATATATATATATATATATATATATATATATATATATATATATATAGTAAAATAACTGCAGCATCGTGAATAAGAAAAACCTAGACTATACAATAAAGAAATTACGGCATATTACATCCATCGGGCATCAAAGTTCGCCACTATGATAATAAAGCACAAGCAGACAAATAGATTACATACATTGGGCATCAAAGATCGCCACCAAGGCAAATAAACACGCCGACAAAATAATATACAAAACCTACAGCACTTCAATAGAGTTCAAGAAAGGTTAGCCCTCATGGCGAGCTGCAAAGCAAGCACTGAGCAAGATGATGAGACTGCGCTTGTTCAACACTTATATCTTCCTCACTCAAAGATAAACAAGCATGTGATGACAGGTTTTGCACATAAAAGTATCAAGTTGACAATTCATCACATTTCATCGATTTAATAAAGTGACACAGTTTAAAATTGCATTAACACAATATGGTATTGTTTAGGTCAAGACATGGCCGGAAATGACATTGTGAAGGAGTTGGCAGCTTCACAACACCACTGGATTACAGATCAAGAACTCATAAGTATCAATGGTTAGTGTGTTGTCAATTTATCCCATTTCAGGTTGGCAAATAAAGAGACGGTTTAAATAATAGTAGAATGATATGACATTGTTCATAGTTAAGACATTGCAGAATATGACATTGTGCTGTAGTGGGTAGGTTCACCACACCATTGGATTACGGATGAAGAACAGAAGCATACATGTAGTGCAAAAGAAGATCACTTGCTCTATATAGTTTAATTTACATGGTATGAAGAAGGAACTTGGTTGTACAACTGAAAACTTAAATTGAGAAGGACAAACTTTTTTTATGAACTACATAATAAACTTTAAACATGCAATTTCATGCAAACACCAAAAATAAACAGTTGTTGCAGTCATGCCTAACCAAATATACACAACAAAATTTGAAGGCTTGAGAAGGACAAACTTACATTACTGGTGAAGGCAGGCTCTATAAAGGCCTTGTCCATGCCGATGGGGGGGCAATTCAAGAAGTTTAGCATGAATCTTCTTCATAAGCATTGCCTTTATTCTACATTTTGTTAAGAGTAAATATAGATGTGATAATATACAAAAAATGGAGAATATTTAAGATAAGATGAAGAGTGATGCTACATAACCAAGTAGCTATAAATGTATGTGCAGCGATACAGCAAAAGGCACAACCAAGAGCAATGCACAGCTTAAACTTCTTCAAGACCAACCTTATGGTAAGAGTAAATATAGATCGATGTGTAGAAAATGGAGGGCAAAGGAAAATAAGCTGCAGAGTGATGGTCCATGAACAACTACTGTCAATATAAGTACATCGATAAAGGACAAGATGTGCTTACAAGAACAATGCAAAGCTAAAAAATTCATTGGCATTGGATATATTCTACACTAATGTAACCATTCATACAGATCGATAATTTGAGCTTAACAATTGATAAGCAAGCTATCATGCATACTGCTGTCACATAATGAACCAGGTATGCATGCAAGTATAGTGATACAGGACAACAGGTACTAACAAGAGCAAAGCAGCGGGCAACATATTTGCGATATCCTGTCGTTCTTTTCAAACCGGAATTCTTCTTCGAGCAGATTTCCTGCAAAAAAGATTCGTAAGGCACATGCGGAAAAGTAGAAGTTCAAATTGTCATGTGATTTCATAGACAGTACCTCATCATGGGAACGAGACCAGTGCATAACAAGGTTTTTCCATTCAATGTCTTCTAAATTTAGCACATGAGACTTCACCGGAAATTCGTTTATAGACTTTCCATCAAAGTGTGATTTCCTCAGGTAACACCGATACTGCTGCAATGCTTCCTTGAAAAGCACAAGCAAGCTTTGCTCGTCATGAATATCCAGATTGACCCTCGCCTAGTTAAACCAATGTAATGTAAATCATTGATGTGTTCGATCAGCAGAAAACAGGAAAATAATAACCATGAATAATAGCACTTACACGTAAGTTGGACAGGAAGATGTGAAAATGGTGTTTGTCTTCACTATAATCTTCCCATGATGGGAATATATGCACGTAGTCCCTAACAACATTGAAAGCATTGTCTTTAAACTGGGAATAAATGGAATGGGGTTCCAATCTACAGGAATTGGCCGTCTCTGCGCTTGGGATAGGTCTTCAACGGTGGACTTGCTGCATTTTTTTTTGGAGTGGGATTTTTCTGTGGTACGGCTGGTGCTATGGCAAATGAAATCGGTATACCTTTTGCTGGAGTGCAGGTCCTGTGTGGTGGGGCTAGTGGTGTGGCCAAGTGAAGTATGGGTACACATATTGGAGTCGGTCCTACATTTTGTGTCACCGTTGTACAGCCAATATAAGTGGGTATTGTCTCGATTTCTTCGGCACCACCACGCTTTTTCAAGGACTTTGCTGGTGCTCCTTCAGGTTCGCAATCACCCTCTTCCTTTTGATGTCCGATGCACAAGAACAGCATTTGAGTGGAAAAACATGGTATGATGACAGATGGAATATGTATTGATAATGGATGGGCATGGCATCTCGAGTTATATGATGAGTAAACTAAGCAGATGGCGGAGCAAGAAAGTAGAAGAAATGAAAGACAACATATGCAAGATACGCGCAATCAATAAAACCTTGCCAAATTAGAACAGGCGCCTTGATGGGTGAACAGGACAGGACATCTGCCTTTGACTCCTCGAGGTTAGAATAGTCATTAGGATGATATTCTGAACAAGAATCAACAGGTGGGGAGCGTACGAGTTTCATTGCTTCCAGAATGGCACTCGATGCCTTGGTGCCAATTTTGTAAGTCATTGCAGTGTTCCACAATATTCTTTTGATGCGCGGATTCTGATATTCACTATAATTGCGTATAATATCTGAGAACCATGAAAACATAAATAGTTGTGAAATTATATTTGTAATGCGATGATATTCTAATATAGGGCGCTCAGTAAACACTTGTGTGCTATCACCGGATTCGATGAGAGAGCTCATGTGTGCTGTAATATGGTGCGTGCATTTATATAATCCGCACAAGTACACAAAAATAGGCTCGTAAGTAAGGATAGTTGGCGGATGATAGGTTCATAATATACCGTATAGAGAGTTTATTGCCAAACCATGATAACAAGAGCACACAAGAACTAGGCAGATCATAGTGTACATAACAGGTACACCATAACCACGATATATAAATCAGAAAGTGGAACGGCTTGGAAATACGGTGTTGTATTTCCGCTAGTAATTGAAAGCCTATCGATCACGCACAAAGCCAGCTCTATCAGTTGTTGATCGCAGATGTCCTCGCGCCCCTTCCCGACAAGGAACATCATCATGAGGTACTAAATACGAATAAACAAAGAGGAACATGTTAAAGAATAGAAGAGGAAGCATATTCTTGAGGTTCCGCTTCATTGCATACAATGTTGGTTGCCCACTCATGATGAATCACAAATACCAAAGAAATGCAATTCCATGATGTCTCTATATGTGACAATTTTGAACAAGAGTCATTAGGATCATATTCGAACAAGAGTCAACAGTGGGGAGCGATGAGTTTCATTGCATCCGAATGGAACTCAATGCCTTGGTGCCAATTTTTAAGTCATTGCAGTGTTTAGCTTCAAGAGTGGACTGCTGCTAGTGCGCCACAAAGCAGCTACACAGATCATAGTGTAGATATAACGGAAAACCTTAAGCATCGAGTAAAATAAGCAAAGTGGAACTTGCTGGAATATATGTGCTAGTATTGCAGTGACGGCTAGAAAGGCTTTTGATACCAGCTCTCTTCAAGTGAAGGTGTGGTAATCGTTAATATCAGTGTAACTCTCAAAGGCGACACAGCTCCCGCATTTCCTTGTTATTCTTATAGGATTCAAGTGGGCAGGCCACTACAAATCCTATTCCTATGTTTACAAGATCCTACTAATCAAAGAGGCTCAAAGTGTCCATCACAACCAATCGTGATAGACCTCTACATCGCAAATATCCCTGCTCATCTTCAAGACAAGGAACATATCAGACTACTATCATACTCCCTCCGCTCCAAAATATAAGTCTTGGTAGAGATTTCCACTATGGATCACATATGATGTATCCAAATACATTTTAGAGTGTAGATCCACTCATTTTGCTCCATATGTAGTCCATGGTGGAATCTATACAAAGACTTGTATTTAGGAACGGAGAGAGTACTTATTAAAGAAGAACGGAAGAGGAACATGGTAAAGAAGAGCAAGCAGATTTTGGATAATAAAATGTTCGTTGCGCAGTGCCCACACATGATGAACCAGAGCGCATTAAGAATGCAACTCCCACTGTCTCTCGACCATTTCAAAGGTTGGATGAAGATCCCACGCCTCCTAACCCTTCTTCTTCCTCGTCTCGATTCTTCCCATACGTAAACAAGACGGGCCGGGCCGGACCACCGCACCCACCGCTTGTGTTCCTCCGCCACCCCACCCCCACCCCCACCCCAACCCCCACCCGCCGAGTTTTCTTCGTTCATGAGGCCCCACAACCACCCGAGCCCTTCGATCGCACCGCGAACTCCGCGAGCTCAAAAATCAACTGACCCAATTTTGAAATTTAGTCTCTGTGATTTAACTAGTGTGGAATATAAAAGGGAAAACCATAAGCATTGGGAGTATAGTGTTGAGCGTGCCATGGCGGATCCAAGGTGCAAACCGGACAAAGGCAACTTCGCAACCAAGACAAGAAATCGAGTAAAGCGGTGGCGATCTATTTTCTTGCTGCGATAAATAAGTTGAGCAGATACGAAAGAGTATCGCCTGTGTGGCGCTGCACGATCTCTGCCGAGAATTTGACGGTGATGTGGTAGCGATGGCTGTCGGCGCGTGGAAGCAGATCTAGGAGGGTAGACGGTGGCGGCGGGACGCTGTGGACGAGACAATGAGGGAGCGGCGCGGCAAGGTGGACGACGGCGGGATGAAGCGAGAGGACGGATGCAAGGATCCCGGTCCAAGGCGTGGATGAGAGAGGTCGATCTCTTGTAATGGACGGCGGCGTCGGGTTATCAGCTCCGGCATGGTGGAGGAGGACGGCGGTGGATGGGGTGGCGGACGGCGGCGGACGGAGGAGGGTGGGGTGGAGAGGGTGTTTTGGCGCCCATGGAGTACGAATGGGGAAAAGGGAGGTAGAGAGGAAGGGGGGAACCATATATTCAGGGCGCGCTTGTCTCAAATGCGAGGAAATTTACAAACTTTGCCCCCGTTTCAAATTTCTACTACATCACAACAACATTAGTCTGTTGGGGATAGGACGGTAATCTTGCATACACCGAATATTTGCCGACAAGAGTTTGTTTTTGGCGCCCACCGTGTATGAATATGAATCGGGGAGGGAGTCGATTTTGGCTGAGGACACACTGTGTTTTGGCGCCCACCGTATGAATCCGGGTGAGAGGCGGTTACGCCACGCTTGGGTGAAATTACAAACCTACCCCTATCGAAACCTATAGAAATCCAGCAGATAGGCTTTATGTGGCGAGGATAGGCGAGTGATTTCCATCTCGCAGATTTTGGTTTGGTGTTATCGCGACTTTCCCCGCTTCATTCAAATTTGTAGAGTGCACGCTATCGTGCCAACTCAATCTGAATCCCGCTTGTATTCTATTTTTTCGGGCGGATCCATTTTCAATTGGAATTACATTCTATATACATCATTTTTATATATACTTTCAAAAGCACAACACCATTTATACATAAATATGTTTTACAAATGGCATGATCTCAGATTCATAAGGTTGTATCCATCAATTTGATTTTCAAATATTTGAAACCACTTTATGTTGAAATCCAATGTATGCATTCCTCGCTAACTGCCTCCAATTAATGTGTGTTTCATGCGGGTTTTTTACTTCTCAAACATGTATAATGTGTTTCACACACGCAACATATAGTGTAATCCCGCTTAGACATTAATTGCATATAAACCATGCATTGTTTGTAATTAAAGAATCTATGGATCACCAATATTGATAAACTATATAACATTACACGTGTGCCCAAATTCAAATGAATATGCATGTTTGATACACCAATTTATGCTATGATATTATCGATGTCGTGATCTCTAGTTTAAATATTTGAATCCCTTTAATCCAGATATTCCTCTCATATAGCTATCACTCATGCTTATATAGGACTATCTCTCTCGACCTATACGCTGCTCATCGCCTCTCGTATCTCTCGTGCTACCGTATGTCGACAATGATCTTTTATCTTCGTAACACACCGACGGTACTCTCTCCCTCGACCTTCATCACTCTATCTCTCTCTAAGTATATCTCGCCCCTGCTATGTGTCTCTAACTATGATTCTCCATATGGAATCTCTTTCTCTCACACAAACACAAAACTTTGTCTCCGGGGTCTCATTTCTCTCTACTATTCCCATGTGTGTCACTCGCACACCCCTCATACAGAGATCTTTCGCTCCTTAGATATGAGAACCTATGAGTCTTCCTCTTCAATATCTCTTTCTCACACACAAACACAAACTCTGTCTCCTGTGGTCTCATATTTCTCCATTGTTCTCTTGTATGTCACTCACACACACCCTCTCTCCCTAGAGATATCTTATGCTCCCTCATATGTCTCTCTATCTATCACTCTCGCTAGAAATATCTTTCTCTCTCGCAGACACAAAACTCCGCCTCTCTCGATCTCATTTCTCTCGATATATGTTTGTATGTGACTCACATGCACCTCTCTCTATCTCTCTCACACCCACACACATAACTCAGCCTTCCGATCCACTCGACTCCTATCTCTAACGCACACTAGCTAGCATCTTTATCTTTATATTTATCTGTTTCTCCATCAACCTTCTTTCTCGCCTCACTCTTGATTCCTATCACGCACACTACATATGTTTCTCTCTACATGCAGTCAAGTGCCCTCTCACACACATATAACTTCACCCTTTGAACCACCGACGGTCATCTCCAACACCCAAACTAGCGGATGTCCCTCTAGCTAGCATCTCCATCTCAGATCTATCTGTAGTTTCTCCACAACATTTCTTTCTCGCACGGAGTCTTGCTTCCTATCACCCACACTATATATGTCTCTCCATACATATGCATTTATAGGTTGATCTCTTTGCACAATCGCTATGCCTCACTCCCTCTCGCCGCCATAGATGCATGCTCCAGCCCACGCCACTATCTCTTAAAGACAAAAACACATGCTCAATTGTCGGGCCTTCTTCCCTGCATTCTCACATGCATGCATATTGTCATACCGATCCGTCTCTCCCATGTCGCTGATCTTATGACTTATGTCTTCTTTCTTTTATCTCGATCATGCGCACACACACACACACACATCCCACGATACATGTATACCTCTCACACATGCACGCTCAAGGTCTCTATGTTCCATACGTAGTTAATTACCTCAATCCTAACGCCACATCGAATCGTTCTCCTCTTTGTGCACATAACTTCCACTGGATGGGTAAAACACACACTCACACTTAACAATCTCCTACTAGCTACCCCCCGCCTCTCACTCTTCCCTATATCCCCAAACCAATAAGATCCCCAAACCAATAAGACCATCCTTTGTTTAATTCCCGCCTACATGCACCATCGATATATAGTAGTCTTCCTCGATGTCTCTCGAACAAACACGTTCTCTCGATGTCGACTCCTCTCACGCGCACACACCTTCTCTTCCCTCTCTACGGGCATTTTCTCTCTCGCACCCCATCGTTGGTGGCCTCTGCCATACACATCACCTCTCTATGATGAAGCCATGCACATTTAAATTACATCCGCTATAGAGGACCCCGCGACACACACACACGCACCCCCCCCCACACACACACACACTAAGACTCCATCTCTCTCTCTCTCTCACACACATAAAAACACACACACACGCACGCACGCACACCCCCCCCCCACACACACACACACTAAGACTCCATCTCTCTCTCTCACACACACACAAACTAAGATTCCATCTCTCTCTGTCTCTCCTCTCTCTCTCTCTCTCACACCCCACACACACACTAAGACTCCATCTCACACACACATGCTCTAGGCGGAGCATTTGTTCCTACCACCCTTCATCCAACCTTACCCGTATGATAAACAATCACCTTTATTTACTTGCATAACATGGACAAATTCCACTTTACTTTAGTAGTCAGCAAACTTATCATCTGTACCCTTATAAAAAACGAGTTGGCGATGATGGTGTGCCTGCCATCTTGTAATCTGCACCGTATGATCTATATCTGACGGATAGAAAGCAAACTATGATAATTTTACAAAAGATACCCGCACCTCTCTCCACATCATTATCTCCCGCAACCTCATTGCTCAGCAATTAAAAAAGGAATAAGTCTATGGAACAATCTAGCATGCATGGTGGCTGCCTGCTGCACGGCGCCTGCCCATCCCCATGCCTCCACCCATTCCACCACCACCACCACCACGCCCACTCCTCCTCGCCTTATCTCCCATCTTTCATTTTTTCGATGACATTCTCGAGATACCAGTTTTTTGATAAAATTATCGAGATATCATTAGTTTTTACACATGGGATTACTCCTGCATGGGTCAATCACAACAGGTGTTTTGTAAAAAAAATGCATATTGATGTTCCGTGCAATGCATGATAATCTTGCTTGTAATTATATAACGCAAATCTCGAGCAGGAAGTGACATTTTTTTGACACAACCACGTTAACATGGCCACCTAAATCACTAGCTAAAGTAAATACCATTATACTTATATCCCGATGCAAAAGGTTGAGTACATGTCCAAGAGTAGAGTCGCACACACGCACTGCCTCTCGTAAATCTCTCACACACACACCGATTACGTGACACCCACTTAAGCGTACACGATATGTTACAATTTGTGCACCCGCTGGTACACGTGATGCTGCGATTTATTTAAGACGGAAGGCGAACCCAAACAGTAGCTGCATTCATTCCTCCCACCGCCTCTTCTTCTCGGGTCGCCACGCCTGTAGCCATGGTTCGGCCGAAGGTATCAACATACGCCATACTACCACGGAGCGGCGCTTTAATATGGAAATTTTAGTGGTCATTCATGCATCTTTTGTGCTAGCACTCCTATATAAGGGTTGACGGTCGCTTCATGGACGCGGGCGGTGGAAGAGGAAGGAGAAGGAAGGGCTGTGGAGTAACGTTTTTACCACAATTTCTTAGGAAACTAAGTGTAATACTTGAGTAGTTTTGCAAACTACCAAGATTACACCAAACGGTTCAAAACCTATACTCCCTTGCCGGCAAGCGCTTCCCAGCGTGAAACGGTCGCGTCGCTCGAGCGCCGCCAACATTAATGCCCGCCAGAACGGAGGCGACCTCTCACCGGCGCCGGCTTTGAAGTGGCGCGACGGCCGAGAGAGCGCCGCTTCTCAGGCACGCGATCGCTCAGGCCGAGACTGGCCATAGGCCCTGTTTGGATCCATGGGTTAGAGTTAGTTTGAGCTAGTTGGGGCTCAAATAGCCCTAAAGTATCCAAGCATGAGGGTTTAAATTGGAGCAAGTTGCACCGAACCCACCAAAAAAAACTATCCCACCCAAGAGGTGCTAACTGGAGATAGTTCTCATTGGGACCACTGAAAAATCACTTTTCTCTCTCCATGAAGTGCATTTATTGTCAATCTAACCCTGTCACCCAAACACCTCTTTGGCTACAGTTAGTTCAGGGTTAGTCATGAGTTAGTCTAACCTCTAGCTAAGTTAGAGTATCAAACAGGAGCAGTATAGGACATGCAAGTTGCTCAAAGCATACAGGCAAATTCATACGTGAAAGGATTTTTTTTTCTTTTTGAAAATGGAACGTGAAAGGAATTTTTTTTAGAATGCTCTTGGCATGTCGCTAACATGTGATAGTTAACCGACCTCAATAGACGGCAAAAATGCCAGGTCGCCGCACTTTGATAGAGACGAGGAGGGAGAAGCGATACAGGCTGCTAGATTACTAGAGATAGGTGTCGCACGGAAGCCAAGAAATATGGTGATAGCGTGGGTTAGCCATGTACTAGTATGATGTAACTACACTGGCTGCCGTGTGTCGTACTCTTCCAATCCAATTGTGGAGATGATTGGTTAATTTTATATCGCTGAATAATATTAAATGAGTGCGACGCCCACCACGAGGTTCCTTGCTCCTTCTCGGTCGTCCTAATCTATGTTCTTCCACTCTATTTTTTTACGTGAGCTTTGTTCATCCTTTTGCCAACACGCGAGACATCTAGCATCAAGGTGCACGTGTTATGCAAGGATCGCTCCATCTATATGAAGAACACGTGGACTGGAACTACGAGACGGACATGTACCTGTGGAGTGGACGCATTTAACCTGAGTAATGTAGCGCAGAAGTGAAGTAGAAAGGCACAAATGGTATGAACATGTGTGGCATATAGGGTGTGTTTGGTCATGTTCTCATCTCAAAGATAGTTGTTCCTCTTCATGCATGCTCAACTCAACACCCCTCTTCATGCATGCTCTCTTCATGCATGCTTCTAGTGTATTTGTGCTAAACTAGTGTGGACTCATGCACCCTCCATACACTCTACCAAACACCCAAAAGTAGGTCGAGAAGGGAACTCTTGGGTGGCATTTGTCTCTTACTACGCACTACCACTAATGTTGTACGTGCAATGCACGGTGATGTTATGGAGTACGTGTCAAGTACTCTACTACTACTATATTAGTTGGAGGCACATATTAACTTTTATATTTGTTTACGTGTATGCCCCGAGACCTTCCAACTAGACGTGTATTTCTCTCCAGGTCGCACTTTGTATCGTTCATACCACTAAGTACTACTACGTGTGGTCTCCAACCCAGAAGTGGAAGAAGTGGAGACGCTCTACCACGCTATTTTTTTACGCTGGGCTCTACCACGTTGTTCATGTGCCACTCCTTTCACTGATGTGTGGGACATCCAGCACATGCCGTGCTTGGCACCCTTCGTCGTAAGAGTTGAAACTCTAGCATTCATCAGAAATAAAAAATAATTATAAATCGGCAGTGATACTATTTTTTTTGTGAACCAATCAGCAGTGATACTATACCATGCGGTTTCCTTGCTCCTCGATATCGGAAAAATACTTCCGTTTGCCAACATGCGGGACGTCGACCATCCAGGTCCACTTGCCATGCACGCAAAACTCCAAGGGAGAGTCACCCAGGTTGTCGCGTCACAGTGACAATGACTAATGAGCTGTCAAATCACAGGCCCACTTCCCACTTTGAAGTTGCTCGGACGAAGGAACCATCATGACTTCGTTGAATTCCGCCTCTTGAAGAAAACTACTGCATCAAAGAAGATCGCTAGCTACAGTGAGTTACTCCAACAGAGGCCTCCTTTCGCTTATAGGATAGGAATATGAAAATCATAGGAAGTGAGATGACATGCATCTCAATTCCTATAGAGAAAGAGATGCCATTTGATGCTTAGGATAGGAATTTTTCCATTTAGTCTAGGCTAATGTCTTGGTAATTTGCTCTAAAAATATAGTAGTAACTAGTAGTACTGGTACATGCTCGCACTCGCATACGCACACACACACTAACTACTAGTACTACTACTTCTCACATGCTGGCCGACGCCGTCGTTCTCCTTCCCGGCTTTGTCGGCGACACCCCACCGTGCTTGGATCTCCGCCGACCTCTCTCTGCTGCAGCAGCGTCGGCCCTTTTCTTTCTTCGGCGGCGGGCCCTCTTTTCTTGAGTGCTTTCGACTTTTCCGCTCCTCGTGTGCGGCTTTGGCCGCCTCTTGCTCTACCGCCCATTCGCCTTGGCATCTTCAAATTCCTCCCACATAGTTGTGAGGTCACGAGCGGTGATGAACTCGCACGGCGGGATGCCATCGCTTCCCTACCATTTTGGGTGCGGTCGTGGGCGGCGAGGAACTTATGCGGCGGGATGCCATCGCTGCCTTACGGTTAGTGTGTGCGCAGATGGCATGAACGACACTTGGTGAGAGCTCTGGGTGGAGTGGCCGGACAACCGATAGTGCATTGGTTTGTCAAGAGCTCAAGGACGTAAGACGGCAAATTTGGATTCCCTTCAATCCTGGTCATTTATTACCGAGTAAAATGCATTGGCGGTCATCGAACTTGTCTTGATAGCTCACTTTGATCATTGTATACTAGATATGGTGATTATACGGTCATCGCTCAGCAGATAGTCTCAGATTTGTCCGGTTGACCAGTCAAACAGTCCGCATGCGCCTCATCAGCTCGTGTTCTTTATCTATCTACGCGGGCCTACTCACAATGGAGAAAGAAATACTGTAAAAGCCAAAATTATGCGTATGTGGGGAATCAAACCACGGACTCGTCGCTGCAACGCACCCTCGTCAGCCAAATGAAAATGAAATACTTCGCATCAGACACTCACGCTCTTGCTGTCAAAGCATGCTAATACATGCACGTCGCCCTCTAAATCAAAGTCCTGCTCATGGCGCAATGCAAACGGCGATCCCATCACCTGCGTGCCCCGGCGGTGCCTGACATTACTGTTTAGACGTTTGATGGAGGCCTACGCGAACGCCGAGCATGTATTCACCTGGCTCAACACCAACGGTCATACTCGGACCACCTTGCTCATGTATATCGTCCATCACAACGACAATCTATAAAACAGCCTAAAGCTAGAGAGGGTACTATGTTTGTATGGTACGGAGTATGTACTATCGTGAGCGGCCGATCTTAGTGCCACTGCACACCGAAACCCCTTCCATCGCTAGCGCGCGCTTCCGCTGAAACGGTCACCGCCTCTCCGTAATGTCAATGTCAAGATTACCGGACTTAATCGCAGGTGCATTGGGTGTCACCGACATGCGGGCCGATGCCGCTGGGCCCACATGTCAAGAATCAAATGCATCTGCAGTTAAGTCACCGGCGAAGGCCCGCATTCACGCCCGACGAACCTACTCCGCGCCAGTTTTCCATCCGTCTGCCGCGGCTCATTGCCATTCGCCCGCTATATTAACTTGAGCCCCAGCTCCCAGCCATAGCCAAAGACCCACACTTAGTCTCCTCTGGTCCCTTCCTTCTGTCGGAACCACTTCAACCATGGCCTCTTGGCGCTCCGAAGCTCTCTTGGACGTACTATCACAGGAGCAGACGAGGGACATCGGCGGCTCCGCTCCGGGCGCGCTCCAAAGCTCTCTTCGACATACTATCGCAGGAGCAAATGAAGGAGATCGCCGGCACCAACCCCCCCCCCCGGCCGCCCTCCGCCGCCACGACCACGAAGCCGGCGCGCGTGCGCGGGCGCAGCCGGCAGCGAGGAAGAGTAGTACACGGTAGGTCGCCGCCGCTCTGGTCCCGGGAAGGCCACCGCTACTCCACTCACCGACGCCAAGCTTGGTGGGTAAACATCGGCGGCCGATTAGCCGCTGACGGTGACGTGGAGGCGGAAACCTTCGTAACCTTGTGCTCAAGGAGGAGGTTATCGAGGCGATGAGGAGGAGGCAAAGGCAATGGCCGCTTTCTCGGGTTCATGGCTTGGTCGGGCGCCGGCCATTGTTTAGATTAGGTTTACAGTAGGTTTTAGTACGGTTTGTGTGAAATATGTAATGAATTTCGTCCAATTTGTAGGAAAAGTTTTCGAAATGTAATGAATTTCATCCGGTTAATTTGAAATTTGCTTTGTTTGCACGAATTCGTCCGGTTAGTTCATATAGTTGTCGAAAGGTATGCGGGCAGCATCGGATGGCATCCATCAGTGTCCTCGGACAGATGTCGGTGTAAATTTGTGGGCCAGCGCTGGAGATGCCCTAACTATCATGCTATAATTGCTAACAATCCTCCATTATTTGGCAGGGAACAGTTATCCCTCGATCAAAATCAGATCGGCGGTGTTTCGTGACTCCTCCCCCAGAAGAGTGTAAACTCTTGCTTACATAAAATGGAGCAAGTGGATGGCATCAGAGCACGACATATCACTCGAACTAGCCCGACTAACGAGCGGAAAGCACCGCCTTGTCATTTTGTTCGGATTTCTATCGATCGATCGCGAAAATGTTACGCTCGAAAGTTCTAAAGGAAAAGGCGGCACACTTACGACTCGTATGCGTCGCAACCCCGATAGTCCGGCTCGCACGCCGCTCACCAGAGGGGACACGCGTTGTCTTGCAATTTCACCGACATGTGGGACCGTGATTGAATAAACCGTCGATAGTCGAAATCTAATCGTCAAGGGCGCCGGCTGAGAAGAGAGAAACGGGGAGGAGAAGAGATCGCCGCCGCCAGCAAGACGGACTCCAAGAAATATATGGTGATAATGTGAGGTGGGCCATGTTGGAGTTCGGACCGCTTCCGGAGCCCGCTCTCGCCGCCCTAGCCCCTCAAGACGCCAGCTGCCCGCCGCATGCATGCATAGGAAGTACTGCTTATGTGGAGGAGAGAGAGGCATTGACAAAGTCAAGGAGTGGGCTCTGCAAGAGCCCGCCTCTACACGTGCTCCTAGGTATAAAAATAATTCTAAAAAAGGCATAAAAACAATTGTGTCTAAAAAAGAAAGGTAAAAACATTTGAGAGGAAATAGATAGAGAGAAAGTGAGAAAAGTCTGTAACTGGGCATTACATGAGGAAGGAGGAGTGGTGCACATGCCAAGTTCACTGGCTGCCATGTTTCACACTCCTCGTCAGAACTGTGGAGACAATAGCTTTCATCAAAAATAAACAATGAATACTCGTTGCTCGTCCTCTATATCGGAAAGAATACTTTCATTCATCGACATGTGGGATGTCGACCATCCTGGTCCACCTGCCATGCACAAAATTATCCTGGTCTACCCCGGTCGTATCGCAGGCCCAACCTTTCCCAGTGTAAGTTGTTCGGACGAAGGAACCATCATGACTTCGTTGAATTCCTCTTCTTCAAGAAAACTTACTATACCCGCAATACTGCTACCACACGCGAAGACTGGACGGCACTGTACCACGTCATATCACTGAAACCCACTAGGCCAAACTAGCCCGCCTAGGTCATCTATTTTGGAACGGAGGAGTACGCTCTCAAGACTGCTATGATTTTGTGTTGCACGCTCTCGTACTTTTGCTACAATTTTCCTACCCTATGAACCAAATGAGGCCTGAATGTATGTTGACTATTGTCTGATCTATCGCTAAGCCTACAATTTTAGGAGCTAGGGCTATTGGTCGATCGACGAGGGATAAGTATAAGCGTACCACGAGCTCATCAACCCCAACGTTTCTCTTCGGTGAGTGTTTTGCAAGTACTATAGCTCGCACAGTAGCTAGCCTACTAACACCAAGAATCATAAACCAAGCCCTGCTGGTATGATAAACAGTTCAAACTTACATCTAAGCATGCCATATATTACATCAAAAGCTGGTGAGGATACATTTGTTTCCATAACTCGGAGAGGGTTCGCATGATTCATCGCATGATTCACCATCAAATAAAAGTAGCAAGATCCGCCCACACAAGACAGTGCACTAGCCCTAAGATGGTTTGATAACACGCATCGTTCTGGTAATTAAACACAGGGCAATGCAAACTGCCCTGAAGGATTAGCGCGACCAACTATTTCTTGTCATCGATCTCTCGGGCAATGACCGCAGCACGGACAGCGGCATGGGAATCGGTTTCTGGGGCGATGTCCACAGGACTGACAGCGACATCAGAATCGATCTCTGGGGCGATGTCCACAGGATCAACAGAGGCATCGGAATCGATCTCCGGGGCGATGCCAACAGGACGGGCCACGACATCGGAATCATCAAGGACAACCACCGGCACCTACACAACCCTAACATATTAGCAAGCACATTGCAAATAATCAAAAAACACAACTATGGTAATAAGCCATTATTTTTACCTTGTGCAGCTCACCTGGGATCTCATCCTCCAGGGCCATCTCCTCGCCCTCGATGGGGGCATCACCTTGCTGTGGGAATACGCTTCTCAACGGCGACTATCTCCTCAAACTCGATCTTGAGCCTCACATAGGTGGCAATCAGAGTTCCTGGGGTAGGCACGGTGGGGCCCTTGCTGTTCTTCCAACTTTCTTTGAGGAGTTCCGCCAACATCCTCAACTCTTTGGCCAGTGCTTGTTTCTTGGAGTTCTTCGTCTCCATGAGTTGGCCCGCCAACATGGTCAACTCGTTGGTCGGTGCTCGCTTCCTGGAGATCGCTGTCTCCAGTGGGTTGTCCGTCGGCAACTCTTTGCCTAGTGCTCCAAGATCCATCAATGAACTGACAAACAAAAAGCAATCGAAAGGAAACCACAATTGCAATGAAAACGGGAAAAGAATAGGATGTGAGAATCGGTCGGTGCTTCACAAAAAGAAGATTGCAATGAAAATATAGCACCATAACTGATTCGCCCACCTTTCCTTCGTCGGTACAGAAGAAATATGGCAGAAATAAGTAGCCTGGAGTGAGGTTTTCTTCAAGAAAGGGAAGAAAGGGCTTGAACGAGCTGCCCAGTTGAAATGATGGTTGCTTCGCCCAGTCCAACTTGGAGGCCACCTTACCACCGCTGGTAAAGGTGTGGGTTTTGTGATATGACGGGTCATGATGGCCACACCGGGTGACAGTGAGTCTCGATCGTAGCACCTCGCCGTGATTTGGTGGATGGCACGCGGCCCGGATGCTTTGAAATGTCCCGCATGTAGATAGAGCGGCTAGTCATATAGGAGTGCTCAATATTGTGCACCGCGACCAAGGCGGAGAGGAAAACGAGAGAACTACATAATTAATGCATGGGTTTAATTAGGGTAGTTTTGTAAAGTACGAGATACATTCCTCCAATCGCAAAATGCCTTGGTTCATGAGATTTCAGATTTGAGCCCTATAAACCGGAAGGGAGGGAGTACTGCACACGGTGTAGTCTAGTCACTTGTTGAAATCTCTAGAAAGGCAAATACTCCTTTCTGGCTTACAGGTCTATACTACTCCCTCCGTCTAGGTGTGCAAGTCATCTTACAAAAACCAAATAGTCCCAAAACACTTAGGCGCGGTGCATTAACTTCTACCTTGTTTCTTGTTTCTTGACATATCAACCGATAAGAGATGAGAGGTGTGCATGCTTTTAATGACTTGCAATGGCTAGTTCATTGCATGCAATGCTATTAATTAGCAAATAAACATTGGTGACCCCAGGAGGAAACGGTGCTAAGCGCGTGGACCTATGCAGAATGAGTATCAACCAATGGATAATGGAGTTTAATTGTTAAACAATACTCCCTCCTTTCCGGTTTATAGGGCTTATCTCAAAATTTTAGGTTTTCCATTTTATAAGGCTCAATTTGGTTATTTTCCATCACATTTTCAGATTCCAAGGTGCATTAAATCATTGCATGCAAGTATTAAGAGAAAATTGACCAATGCATGTACTTTATGCATGCATGCATTGCAATTAATGCATTGATAAACATAATTTTTGAGGAAAACAAGAGCATTAATTAGGTGCTTTTGCAAAACTACAAATCAGATTCCACCACTCACCCTCTACATTGATTGGTGAGATTTTGAATTGAGCACTATAAACCGGAAAGGAGGGAGTAGCAATTTTGTCTCATGCAACACTGGCTAGTATATGCGTGCTTCAAGGAACCGCACCACGCGAGCGCTCAGAATCGCCACGCTCGGGTTGCGCTTGGCACTTCGCTTCTTCGAGAAGACAAACAATGATGTTACTCCTACTTCTACAAGATTTAATCCATCGCTGCATGTCATTCCACCTCGTGCAGGAGGGATAGCGTAACGAAAGTTTATTTATCGCTCCGCCTTTGCCACTATGACAGGGCCCAACAGTGGTTGGCCCTCCGCCATGCAGCCAAAGGCAGTGCGATAAGGCACCAGAGCTCAATCCGCGAGGGAGAGGGCATTGTAGTAATCAAATTTCTCGGTCTTGTACGAGTTGACGCGACACATCAAAGCACTGCACTCAATATAAGTCTTTTTACACATTTCAAATGGGCTACTTCGTATGTACGACATATTCTGCTTCGTATGTAGTCACTTGTTGCAATCTCTAAAAAGACTTATATTTGGAAACGGAGGGAGTACAACGCATGCATGCATGCCGTGACTTTCCTTTTGATACTTGCATGTGTTGATTTTATGCACCTTGCCAAATTGTGACTATAAATTTAACTAACCAAATTTTCATGCATGTCACAAAAAATTACGGGGTTGTTTGGATTGTGACTATGTTTGTCTTATGTTGCCACATTATTTTTCCCACACTTGCCACACTTGCCTAACCTTAGTTGCTCAAATTGTTAGACACACTTTGGCTTGCCTAAGGGAATCTTGCCACAATTTTTTGTGTCTATGACATGTGGGGTTCACTGCTAATAAAAAAAATCTTGTCTTAGGTGTGGCTAATAAAAAAGACTTATATTTAGGAACAGAGGGAGTAGAAAATATAAATAATAATGCATGTTGGGGCAACCCATGTTTCCGCTTATTTTAGTCGTGGGCTTGTTCACAATTTTTACGAGGGGGTGGTTGTTCATTTAATGTAGGGACTTGTAGTACCAGACTTGAACGATACAAAGTGTGACCTGGCACACCGTAACACCACTTGGAACAAGCGGGTAGCTATCTCAAAAAACAATCAACAACTAAAAAAACCGCGACCTGGCATGTAGTAGTACACAATTTTAAACGATTGTTTTGATGGAGTGAAAAAGGAAAACTACCCCACTGCGTATATATAAGCCGGAGCCTCCGCGCTTGCTCACTAGGGTTGCTCTATTCACACAATCTCATCCTCTCCAGATCTAAACAAGATAGGGGTAGTAACACTGTCTTTCTCCCTTAAAAAACACTGGCTTTCTATCCTCACCGCTGGTTACAGATCCGGACATATCCCCCTCCGCCAGTGAAGGGGAGGAGGGGCAGCGTTTAGGCCGTCGTCAATAGCGAGGGAGGAGACCCACTGCTGGTCGCACCGTTATCTCTGGCCGAGCGCCGCGCTGGAGGTCCTCCGATCCTTCTGCTGCTGCTCGTGGGCGGATCCGCCTCCCGCTGCCCACCTATCCACATCCCGACGACCTTCGTATATCTTCGCTCAAACCGCTTTAGCTCTACTTCCCCAACTCACTACGTCGTTGCATGTGCATCATTTTCTACCTCTCACCCCTCTCGATCAGATGGTCCAACGCCACCTTTTTTTTCTTCTATTGTTAGAGGTAAAGCTACTTCATGGAGTCGATCTTGTACTCCTCCGTCCAAAAATACTTGTCATTGAAATGGATGTATCTAGATGTATTTTAGTTCTAGACACATCCATTTTGATGACAAGTAATTCCGGATGGAGGGAGTACTTGGTTCAAACAAAAAATAAAGTGGGGGTGGGGGAATTTAGTATGTACATCGGACTTGGTACAAACAGGAAGGAAAGGCCGTGAAAGTAGTACAGACTGGTCATCCAACCGGTCTCTTGGTCGAAAAGGGAAATATAGGGGTAACATTGTACACAGTGGTATGACCAGGCTAGATTTGCTATCCACACATAGGAGTAGGTGGCTAGAGTGAACAAAAATGGGACTAACCCAGATATGTTTCTTGGATGTTTGTTTCTCGGGGCAACAAACTAGTATGAATCACCACTTTATGCCCCTGTTTACGTACATGGTGCTGGATTGCTGGTGCACCCACTGTCCCATGCCCTTATACCAAATATTTAGGCTCCGTTCGGTATAAAGGGGCAGAAAGCATAGGTCTTGATGAAAATAGAGGAATAGGAAAGGAATGTAGGTATAAAACTATGGAACAGCAAACCGGAGGAAACTCTCAAGAGAATGTGTTCGGATGGACTATGAAATGTACAGATTTATTTTTTTAGAGTAGCATGCTTGGCAGTATGAGATGATATTTGTTTATTCAGCTGCACAGTGACTACTCTTGCCCTCACCTCACGTACCACACATAGGTTGTGAAAGTGCGTTATGTCGACTAGAGGGGGGGTGAATAGGCGATTTTTATGAATTCTTCACTGAGGAATTTGCCGGTGAGGAAATTCCTTAGCGAAGAGCTACTTGCAGCGGAATAAGTACTCAGAAGTAAGCATAACAGAATACACGCATGGTCATCATGATTAAATGAAGACTAGCAGAGTACAGAAAGCGTAATCACAGGATAACACAAGATGAAGACAAACAGACTGAAGAAATTGAACTGAGGAAATTGAGAAAGTCTTCAGAATATCAAAGTCTTCAGTCGAAGAACTTCATTTTTAGGGGTCGACTTTCTCTGTAAATATCAAACTCCTCATAGACTTATAGACCTGTGTACACTCACAAAGCGATTAGTTCCTTAACCTATAAGTCTTCAATACACCAAAATCACTAAGGGCACTAGATGCACTTACAATCTCCCCTTTTGGTGATTGATGACAATATAGGTTAAGTTTCAACGGGATAAACATATGAAGTGTAAATATCGATAATGAAGAATTTGATTGCTAGATATAGAAGAACTCCCCCTGAAGATGTGCATAGTGAGGAATTTGCTTTTGAGGCAATGCACATTTGAAGAGTTGAATCATGGAGATCTCCCCCTATATCTTGTAATTCATACACGCATTTGACATATAATATGAAGAATTTGAAATGCATGATGAAATATGGTGCTTGATGTAATTCAGCATGCGCATGATAACATTAATGAGGAACAAGCATGCAAAATAACGATCAAGAGTATCAGAGCTCAAGAAGCTCAAGTGAATCAGAGCATAGTGCAAGAGCATAGTGCATCAAAAGTATCAAAGCACCATCGGGTTTAAGATTACAACTCGATCCAATAAAAGTTTCAGAAGAACGAGAGTTGTAACTTAACAAAAATAAATTGTTGTATATGGGCAATAAAATAGACCCGCTTGAAGACTAACTCAAATTTCTCCCCTTTGTCATCGAATGACCAAAAGGATCGAACCGAGGACTAACGCGCTCTCAAGAATTTCAAGTTGAAGAAGGAGCGCCAGCGTTGTTGGGGTCGGTTGTTGTAGTAGGACCTGCCGGTGTCGCCCAAGTCTTCATTTTCATCGTTGTCGCGATGAAGAATAGGAGCTGGCCACCAAGGAAGGAACTTTGACCTTCTTGTATTTCTTCTGAGGAGGTGCGTATCACCAAATTCTTCCTTGAGTCCCATTGTCGCCGCTTCTTCCGACCGTAGACATGTGAAAGAATAGCCCAAAGCGCTTGAAGGTTTCATGGAGGTAGTAGTGGTTTTTCTTCACCGCATTGTGTGTTGAGGTCATGTTGTGAAGAATTGAACCAAACCGACGCTGACCCATTTATGATTGCGATCAACCTTCCGATGAAGACCGAGGAGTAACTCACGATCACCATCACCCCGGTGCAGAGCTTGAGGACTTTGCTTGACCGAGGTATTTTTGGCGAGTCATGTGTGGCGAGTCATCATTGGTTGAAACCCACTAGGCCAAACTAGCCGCCTAGGTCATCTATTTTGGAGCGGAGATGCGTCTACTGCCTTTGCTATGATTTTGTGTTGCACGTTCTACGTACTTTTGCTACAATTTTCCTACCCTATGAACCAAATGAGGCCTGAATGTATGTTGACTATTATGCGATCTATCGCTAAGCCTACAATTTTAGGAGCTAGGGCTGTTATTGGTCGATCGACGAGGATAAGTATAAGCGTACCACAGCTCATCAACTAGCGTTTCTCTTGGTGAGTGTTTTGCAAGTACTATAGCTACTTTGATGGCTAGCCTACTAACACCAGAATCATAAACCAAGCCCTTTGGTATGATAAACAGTTCAAACTTACATCTAAGCATGCCATATATTACATCAAAAGCTGGTGAGGATACATTTGTTTCCATAACTCGGAGAGGTTAGCATGATTCATCGCATGATTCACCATCAAATAAAAGTAGCAAGATCCGCCCACAAGGCAGTGCACTAGCCCTAAGATGGTTTGATAACACGCATCGTTACGGTAATTAAACACGAGGGCAATGCAAACTGCCTGAAGGATTAAGCGCGACCAACTATTTCTTGTCATCGATCTCGGGCAATGACCGCCTTGCAGACAGCGGCATGGGAATCGGTTTACGAGGCGATGTCCACGGGGTAGCGGCGACATCGAATCGATCTACAGGGCGATGTCCACAGGATCAACAGAGGCATCGGAATCGATCTCCGGGGCGATGCCAACAGGACGGGCCACGACATCGGAATCATCAAGGACAACCACCGGCACCTACACAACCCTAACATATTAGCAAGCACATTGCAAATAATCAAAAAACACAACTATGGTAATAAGCCATTATTTTTTACCTTGTGCAGCTCACCAGGGGATCTCATCCCTCCAGGGGCCATCTCCTCGTCCTCGATGGGGGGCATCACCTTGCCAGAATCTTGCTTCTCAGCGGCGACTATCTCCTCAAACTCGATCTTGAGCCTCACATAGGTGGCAATCAGAGTTCTGGGGTAGGCACGGTGGGGCCCTTCTTGTTCTTCCAACTTTCTTTGAGGAGTTCGCCAACATCCTCAACTCTTTGGCGGTGCTTGTTTCTTGGGTTCTTCGTCTCCATGAGTTGGCCCGCCAACATAGTCAACTTCGTTGGTCGGTGCTCGCTTCACGGAGATCATTTGTCTCCGATGGGTTGTCCGTCGGCAACTCTTTGCCTAGTGCTCCAAGATCCATCAATGGCTGACAAACAAAAAGCAATCGAAAAAACCACAATTGCAATGAAAGCGGGAAAAGAATAGGATGTGAGAATCGGTTGATTGCTTCACAAAAGAAGATTGCAATGAAAATATAGCACCATAAGCTGATTCGCCCACCTTTCCTTGATCCGATACAGAAGAAATATGGCGAAATAAGTAGCACAGGTGAGTTTTCTTCAAGAAAGGGAAGAAAGGAGCTTGAGCAGCGTTCGGTGAAATGATGGTTGCCGTCCGATCCAACTTGGAGGCCACCTTACCCTTCTTTGGTAAAGGTGTGGGTTTTGTGATATAATGGTCATGATGGCCACACCGGGGTGACAAGGTGAGTCTCATTGTAGCACCTCGCTGTGATTTGGTGGATGGCACGGGCGGATGCTTTGAAATGTCGCATGTAGATAGGCGGCTAGTCATATAGGAGTGCTCAATATTGTGCACGCGACCAAAGGCGGAGAGGAAAAGAGAGAACTACATAATTAATGCATGGGTTTAATTAGGGTAGTTTTGTAAAGTCTGAGATACATTCCTCAATGCATAAAATGCCTTGGTTCATGAGATTTCAGATTTGAGCCCTATAAACCGGAAGGGAGGAGTCTGCTGCAGTGTAGTCTAGTCACTTGTTGAAATCTCTAGAAAGGCAAATACTCCTTTAAACTACAGGTCTATACTACTCCCTCCGTCTAGGTGTGCAAGTCATCTTACAAAACCAAATAGTCCCAAAACACTTAGGGCGGTGCATTAACTTCTACCTTGTTTCTTGTTTCTTGACATATCAACCGATAAGAGATGAGAGGTGTGCATGCTTTTAATGACTTGCAATGGCTAGTTCATTGCATGCAATGCTATTAATTAGCAAATAAACATTGGTGACCCCAGGAGGAAAGCGGTGCTAAGCGCGTGGACCTATCGAGAATGAGTATCAACCAATGGATAATGGAGTTTAATTGTTAAACAATACTCCCTCCTTTCCGGTTTATAGGGCTTATCTCAAAATTTTAGGTTTTCCATTTTATAAGGCTCAATTTGGTTATTTTCCATCACATTTTCAGATTCAAGGTGCATTAAATCATTGCATGCAAGTATTAAGAAAATTGACCAATGCATGTACTTTATGCATGCATGCATTGCAATTAATGCATTGATAAACATAATTTTTGAGGAAAACAAGAGCATTAATTAGGTGCTTTTGCAAAACTTCTAAGCTGTATTCCACCACTCACCCTCTACATTGATTGGTGAGATTTTGAATTGAGCACTATAAACCGGAAAGGAGGGTAGCAATTTTGTCTCATACAACAACTGGCTAGTATATCGTGCTTCAAGGAACCGCACCGCTGGCGTTCATAGCTGCCACGTTCGGGTTGCGCTTTTTCGCCTCTTCGAGAAGACAAACAATGATGTTACTCCTACTTCTGATGTCGAATCCTTCTGCTGCATGTCATTCCACCTCGTGCGGGAGGGATGGCGTGTAACAGCTTCTACTTCTGCTCTGCCTTTGCCACTATGCGGAGTGGGCCCAGCAGGTGGTTGGCCCTCTGTCATGCAACAAAGCGAGTGCGATCAAACACCGAGCTCGATCCGCGAGGAGGGCATTGTAGTAATCAAATTTCTCGGTCTTATGCGAGTTGTGCGACACATCAAAGCACTGCACTCAATATAAGTCTTTTTACACATTTCAAATGGGCTACGCCATTATGTCGACATATTACGCTTCGTATGTAGTCACTTGTTGCAATCTCTAAAAGACTTATATTTGGAAAGCGGAGGAGTACAACGCATGCATGCATGCCGTGACTTTCCTTTTGATACTTGCATGTGTTGATTTTATGCACCTTGCCAAATTGTGACTATAAATTTAACTAACCAAATTTTCATGCATGTCACAAAAAATTACGGGGTTGTTTGGATTGTGACTATGTTTGTCTTATGTTGCCACATTATTTTTCCCACACTTGCCACACTTGCCTAACCTTAGTTGCTCAAATTGTTAGACACACTTTGGCTTGCCTAAGGGAATCTTGCCACAATTTTTGTGTCTATGACATGTGGGGTTCACTGCTAATAAAAAAATCTTGTCTTAGGTGTGGCTAATAAAAAGACTTATATTTAGGAGCAGAGGGGTAGAAAATATAAATAATAATGCATGTTAGGGCAACCCATGTTTCCGCTTATTTTAGTCGTGGGCTTGTTCACAATTTTTACGAGGGGTGGTTGTTCATTTAATGTAGGGACTTGTAGTACCGGACTTGAGCGATACAAAGTGTGACTGGCACAGTAACACCACTTGGAACAAGCGGGTAGCTATCTCAAAAACAATCAACAACTAAAAAACGCGACTGGCATGTAGTAGTACACAATTTTAAGCGATTGTTTTGATGGAGTGAAAAGGAAAACTACCCCCTGCGTATATATAAGCGGAGCCTCGCGCTTGCTCACTAGGGTTGCTCTATTCACACAATCTCATCCTCTCGAGATCTAAACAAGATAGGGGTAGTAACTTTGTCTTTCTCCTTAAAAACAACGGCTTTCTATCCTCACCGCTGGTTACAGATCGGACATATCCCCTCCGCCGATGAAGGGAGGAGGGGCAGCGTTTAAGCCGTCGTCAATAGCGAGGAGGAGACCCCTTGCTGGTCGCACCGTTATCTGGCGGCGCCCGGTAGCGAGAGGTCCTCCGATCCCTTAAATGCGTTGCACGTGGGCGGATCCGGCCTCCCGCTGCCCACCTATCCACATCCGGCGACCTTGGTATATCTTCGTTCGAAACGCCTTAGCTCTACTTCCCGACTCACTACGTCGTTGCATGTGCATCATTTCTACCTCTCGGCCCTCTCGATCGGATGGTCCAACGTCACCTTTTTTCTTCTATTGTTAGAGGTAAAGCTACTTCATGGAGTCGAATCTTGTACTCCCTCCGTCCAAAAATACTTGTCATTGAAATGGATGTATCTAGATGTATTTTAGTTCTAGACACATCCATTTTGATGACAAATAATCGAGATGGAGGAGTATAATTCAAACAAAAAATAAAGTGGGGTGGGGGAATTTAGTATGTACATCGGACTTGGTACAAACAGGAAGGAAAGGCCGTGAAAGTAATGCAATTGGTCATCAACGGTCTCTTAGTCGAAAAGGGAAATATAGGGGTAACATTGTACACAGTGGTATGACCAGGCTAGATTTGCTATCCACACATAGGAGTAGGTGGCTAGAGTGAACAAAAATGGGACTAACCGGATATGTTTCTTGGATGTTTTGTTTCTCGGGGCAACAAACTAGTATGAATCACCACTTTATGCCCTGTTTACATTACATGGTGCTGGATTCTTGGTGCACCCTTTGTCCCATGCCCTTATACCAAATATTTAGGCTCCGTTCGGTATAAAGGGCAGAAAGCATAGAGTCTTGATGAAAATAGAGGAATAGGAAAGGAATGTAGGTATAAAACTATGGAGCAACAAACGGAGAAACTCTCAAGAGAATGTGTTGGATGGACTATGAAATGTCTGATTTATTTTTTAGAGTAGCATGCTTGGCAGTATGAGATGATATTTGTTTATTCAGCTGCACAGTGACTACTCTTGCCCTCACCTCACGTACCACACATAGGTTGTGAAAGTGCGTTATGTCGACTAGAGGGGGTGAATAGGCGATTTTATGAATTCTTCTTTGAGGAATTTGCGGTGAGAAATTCATAGCGAAAAACTACTTGCACGGAATAAGTACTCGAAGTAAGCATAACAGAATACGCATGGTCATCATGATTAAATGAAGACTAGCGAGTCTGAAAAGCGTAATCACAGGATAACACAAGATGAAGACAAAGCGGTGAAGAAATTTGGCGGGAAATTGAAAGTCTTGAGAATATCAAAGTCTTGATCGAAGAACTTCATTTTAGAAATTCGACTTTCTCTGTAAATATCAAACTCCTCATAGACTTATAGACTGTGTACACTCACAAGCGCATTAGTTCCTTAACCTATAAGTCTTCAATACACCAAAATCACTAAGGGGCACTAGATGCACTTACAATCTCCCCTTTTGGTGATTGATGACAATATAGGTTAAGTTTCAACGAGGATAAACATATGAAGTGTAAATCACGATAATGAAGAATTTGATTGCTAGATATAGAAGAACTCCCCACGAAGATGTGCATAGTGAGAATTTGCTTTTGAGGCAATGCACATTTGAAGAGTTGAATCATGGAGATCTCCCCTATATCTTGTAATTCATACGCATTTGACATATAATATGAAGAATTTGAAATGCATGATGAAATATGGTGCTTGATGTAATTCAGCATCGTGCGATAACATTAATGAGGAACAAGCATGCAAAATAACGCATCAAAAGTATCGAGCTCAAGAAGCTCAAGTGAATCGAGCATAGTGCAAGAGCATAGTGCATCAAAAGTATCAAAGCACCATCGGGTTTAAGATTACAACTCGATCAATAAAAGTTTGAGGAAGAGCGAGAGTTGTAACTTAACAAAAATAAATTGTTGTATATGGGCAATAAAATAGACCCGCTTGAAGACTAACTCAAATTTCTCCCCTTTGTCATCGAATGACCAAAAGGATCGGCGAGGACTAACGCTCTGAAGAATTTCAAGTTGAAGAAGGGCGCCCGGCGTTGTTAGGGTCGGTTGTTGTAGTAGGACCTGCAGCGGTGTCGTCAAGTCTTCATTTTCATCGATGTCGCGCGATGAAGAATAGGAGCTAGCCACCAAGGAAGGAACTTTGACCTTCTTGTATTTCTTGGAGGAGGTGCGAGACCAGTCAAATTCTTCCTTGAGTCCCATTGTCGTCAGTTCTTCCGCCTTGTAGACATGTGAAAGAATAGCCAGTGCGTTTGAAGGTTTCATGGAGGTAGTAGTGGTTTTCTTCCTTTGCATTGTGTGTTGAGGTCATGTTGTGAAGAATTGAACCAAGCGGCGCTTGACCCATTTATGATTGCGATCAACCTTGATGAAGGCGAGGAGTAACTCACGATCGATCATCACCACAGGTCTGATAGCTTGAGGACTTTGCTTGGTGAGGTATTTGCGGCGAGTCATGTGTGGCGAGTCATCATTGGTGGAGTAGGATCTTTGCTTTGGCTGTCCATCAATGGGCGAATGCCTTCATCGATCCCATGATAGCCTTGCCCTTGTCATCGGTGAGGTAAATGTCCGTTTGAGGACTTCAATCGAGGGCAAGTAGCTGCGATGGTTGATATCAACCTTGTAATTGGTGAAGACCTTGTCTGATGAATCTCATTATCCAAAGGCGCATAAGGCTTCAGCTCAAATGGTGACATAGCAATGTTTGCGAGTCCTCATGAAGAAATCATTGAAGTTGGCGGGAGCGCCATGGATGATGTTGAAAAGCATATTCTTCATGATGCCAGCGACTTCTTCATCATTGAGTCGTGGCCTTTGATAGGACTCATTGTCTTCGTCGAATCCGATAGAGCGTCCGAGGCACATACAATAATTCCTTGACGAGAATTTGGTTCTTAGGGCCTGCCTTGGCTTCAAAGGCTTCATCGGCACTTGCATATAATGATTTGAAAGTTACGGTTCATTGTAGATACAACGAGCACCATCAAGTGGAGGGTGAGTGGTAGAGCGCGAAGCAATTGATTCTTTGGTGCCTTGTAGTGAGTATTTTCGGACATCGATCTAATACCCATGAGTTCACGTCTTGGCGTCTCCGGTGATGTGCAGCGTTGCATAGAATTGAAGAATGAGTTCTTCATTCCGATCCACAGATATCGGTCAGAAATTGAAGTCTGCGTCGTGAAGAACACAGAGGGCTGGCTCAAAGCGGCGAGACTCCATGTCCACATGAGGAATATGAGCATGATCGAAGACTTTGTCTTTGTTGAAAACCGAGGAATAGAAGTTGGCTTGGTGGCAGTCGAAGCGCCTCTTCCTTATCTGGCGAGAATCATATGGATTATAGTTAGTGAAGAATATGTGCTCGGCAAAGAAATCTTCAGCCTTGAACTTTTGTTTGCTTGAGCGGATTCTTTTGCTTGGGAAGAGGGTGTCGGTGAGTTGCATCACCACCTCGGGAATCATGAGCTCAGGTTCTTGGTGAGGAATTTCTTGTTCCTCAACAGTGCGATCGAGGATCGGCGGACGAGGTTCATCAACACTAGTGGCTGGAATTTCTTCATGCCTGAGCAAGTGGGTTGAGTTTCTTGAGTCCATTTGAGCTGTTGGTGCGGGGGTGAGGAATCTGTTGGGCGGGGTGAAGAGAGGAGTATTGGGATCTTGACTTTCCCAAAGTCATCATTCATCACAGGTGTGGTGCACCTATATCCACATCTTCATCTTCAATTTCCTCAACACCAGCCTCTTGGTGTGGTGAGGCATAGGTGAGAAATGGCTGGGTTGAAGGATTGCGTCCACTTCAATTTCTTCATCAATCTGCTCTGCGAAGCGGCAGAATGATTTTCTTCATCGAGATCCGCTTGGGATCACATAATCTTCATCAAAGGAACAAGGTCCTTTGATGGAATTGAGAAGTGGAACAGCATCAATTGGATTTTCAAAGGGCTCGTCATTGGCTTCATTTTCTTGCAGCGAAGAATTTGGCCTTGGTGATGCTTTCCGTTTCTTCCACGCAGCTAGTTCTGCAGCCTTGGTTTCTTCACATCGAGGCGAGATGGAAGAATTGGAGTTGGTGTTGGCGCGGGAGGGTGAGGAATCTGGTTGAATTTCCTCGGTATGGCGATCAGTTGCCCTGACTTCTTGATTTCTTGAGCGCACCACTAGTAGATGCCACAGCAATTTCTTGGTAATTTGGAATGGGATCATCAGCCACAGGCTAGCATTTTCTTGACCTTTGAACTTCATAGCGGTCTTGGCATGTTCTTGATTGGCTGGTGAGGCTCCGGCTGAGGAATTTCATGTTGCGTTAGGGCAGCAACATTGGTGAATTTCTTCGTCAGTTAGCGAATCGACTTTGGCTCCTTGCCAATCAGCATAATAAGAATCAAAGTTTTCTTTGAGGTCTTGAATTTCATCTGGACCTTGAGAAGTTCCTCGGTGTCATTTTGACAACGTTTTCTTGAGGAACTTCTCCTTTACGTATTGAGCCTTCTTGATCTCTCTTGCCTTTTCAAACTTCCATTTCTCTTGGCGATGAAATGGGTCAACATATGACTTTGTCCGGTCGAGATGAAAATCAGGCATAGGGGTGTTTGGATCCTTGTGCGAGATCAATATAATCGAGATTTTCCTCGGATCCAACAGCGATGTACAGATGTGCCTTTGGCTCTATGGCCCTTTCTTGGCGATCTCGATGATTTCCGCAAGTTCATCATCGAAGCTTCATCATCGAAGGCACATGGAATGCAACCTGTTTCTTCTTTGGACTTGGCGAGGATCTCGTCCGGTGTTGCTTTGGTCTTGATGAGTCGGGCGGATGATGAAATTGGTGCTTCTTGAGGAACTTCTTTGAAACTCGAGGCAATCGAGAAACCAGTGAGTCCTTTGACATGTAGCGGATGCAGGAACTAAGGAATTTGAAGGAGTTGTTGAGGACTTTGGTGGAGCTGTAGCAGATGTGAGAATTTGCCTTGGGCTTCTTGAGAACTTGGCCGTGAGGCGATGGTGAAGCACTTGGCTTATGAGCGAGGCTTCTTTGGCATGGATTTCCTCGGTTTGACCGAGGCCTCGATGCGATAGCGATGGCAGAATCCTCATTGAATTTCTTCTTGCCTCTTTGGCTTGTCTTGCCAATTTAGCTTGGCGCTTAGCCCATTCTTCAGGAAAGTCCTCACCATGTTTGATGCTTGTGGAATCAGCTACTTGGCGGTGCCAATGGAGCTCTTGGGCATGGAGCATTGAGAGCGAATTTCTTCATGTACTTTGGTGTCACATATCTGTATTCCCTCCATTCCCTTGCCCATCTCCGTTCAATCTTGAATCGCACCTTGCGCTGATTTTTATTTTCTTTGCCAAATTTTGCTTCATCGGTGTGCAATAGTCGGCATAAATTTCCTCGGGGATCTCAAAGCATTCATAACCTCGGGTTTCTTTCCTCCTTTCTGTGGCTTCTTACAAATCGCCATATTCTTGATTGAGAAATTGAACAATTGAGTTCTCTGAAGAAGTATGCAGTTTTTCTTCGAGCAGCTGCAAATGAGTTAAGTTGATGAGAACCTAGTGATTCAGCAGCGGACATGAGTACCTATGAGCAGAGTACAAGTGCGAGGAATTTGGAGAGGTCATATGCGTTACGAGAAGGTTTTCAAAAGAACAAGTTTTGAGAATTTGACGGATGTGCCTTGAAGGATTTCACTAAGCGTTCTTGTCTTAGGTTCGAGTTATGCGGATCGAAGATCCACACAATTAGGGAATCTTGAAGAAAATGATTGCTTAGAAAAACAGTTCAAGATCATATGATGTGAGGTGTTCATATGTGTGAAGATTTGAAGAATAAACACCTTTGAAGATTTTCAGGAAAGCTTGAGAATCAAAGAGAGTAATAAAAGTAACTTTTAATTACGAAATGAAGAACACGACGGCGAGAAGAGCGGATGGGAAGTTAAATCGGTTAGATCTTCCTTGCCCTAACTTCGGCGGAGGAAGACAGCTACTGGCGGCGGAGTGAAGATTCCATGATCGGCGTGAGTCTGACGGCTGACGAGGTCGGCGGTGAAGCTCTTCCTCACCGGCTGACGATGGAGTAGCGGCGGCGCTAGGGTTTGAGGAGCTCGAGCGGGAGAGAGAGGTCGGCGAGAGTAAAATAAGTGAGGATGGAGAGAGGGTATTTATAGAGGTAGTGAAAAACTGTTGCCGAAGATTTAGGACGAGCGTGCCTGACCATTCTCCTTCTCACGACATGTGTCACCCACGTCTTGTGTAGTGGAGATCGTGTATGATCGTGGGTGAGTAAAATAATGCATCATGGGATGCGGAGCGGTTTAATGACAAAACCGAAAATTTGGATAAGATCAGTTTTAAAGTTCCGTTCGTAATTTCTTCAGTGACAAGGACACGGTGAAGATTTTGAGCGAGTTTCAAATAGAATGCACATGAAGAATTTGTGAATAGATTGGGTTGAGTATAGCATAGAGGGAAGGGTCGATCACATTCACTTAGCGAAAAAAGTAGCTTGAAGAAATAACTATAAGTGAATGTTGTAGAGGACATAAACCCATATATATGTATTGCCAATGAAGAAAAAGCAGCGGAAGCAGTGAAGATTTTGCAAAGTTGAAGAATTTGAAAAAGCGAAGAATTTCAAAAGCGAGGAAAAACTCAAATTGAAGATTTTCAACTTTGGTGGTGGCGTGACCCACCGTATAAGAATGATGATTTCAGACACAGCGTACAATTGTCGTGGGGTTACGAGAATCAAATTCTTCATTAATTTCTTCACACTAAGAGTGTTATTCTTCATTGATTGAAGAAAAGCGTTTCTTCATGTGTTGCACATCTAAGTCATCAATTTTGCATAAGTGTCGGGATGTGTGTCCTTTTCAAAGAATGTTGAAGATTCTAAGATATTTAGCTCACACGCAACTTGCTAAATCTCTTCTCATCCAAGGGCTTAGTGAAGATATCAGCTAGCTGTTCTTGATCTTCACGTGCTTTCGATGGAGATGTAAGCCCTTCAACACATGATCACGAAGAAAATGATGGCGAATTTGAATGTGCTTTGTCTTGAGTCTTGGCGGGTTGTGAGCAATCTTGATGGCACTCTCATTGTCACGATGAGAGGCACATTCTTCACGTTGATGCCGTAGTCCTTGAGTTTGCTTCATCCTGACAATTGAGCACAACAAGAGCCGGCAGCAATGTATTCAGCTTCGCGATGAAGCGGTGATCATGATTCTGTTTCTTCGAGGACCAACGGACCAAAGATCGTCAGAAATGACAAGTACCGGATGTTGACTTGCGGTCCCACGATCACTGACATAGTCAGTCGAGAATATCCAATGAGATCAAAAGTAGAGCCCTTGGGGTACCATAATCCTAGTGTTGGTGTGTGAGCTAGATATCGAAGAATATGCTTCCTGACCTTATGGTGTGATTCCTTGGTGTAGCTTGAAATCGGGCACACATGCAAACACTAAGCATTATATCGGCCTAGATGCACATAAGTACAATAAAGAACCAATCATGGGCGGTATACCTTGTGATCGAAGTCAATACCATTTTCATCGATTGCATAGATGGCCATTTGTGGGCATAGGAATTTTGATGCCTTTGCAATCTTGCATGCGAATTTCCTCGGAACATCTTTGAGGTATTTCTCTGAGATATGAATATGCCATTCTTGTTGTTGTGAATTTGAAGACCTAAGAAGAATTTCAACTCTCCCATCATAGACATTTGATATTCTTCACTCATCATATAGGCAAATTCATCACTATAACGTTGGTCGATACAGCCAAAGATAATATCATCAACATATATTTGGCACAAAACAGTTCACCATCATAAGATTTAGTAAAGAGAGTAGGGTCGAGTGAACGGGTGTGAAGCCATTCTTCACGAAGAATTCCTTCAATGTATCATACCACGCTTGGGGGCTTGCTTGAGACCATAGAGGGCCTTATTAAGTCTGAAGACTTTGTCGGGATTCTTTGGATCTTCAAAACACAGGGGTTGAGCAACATATACTTCTTCCTCAAGCTTACCATTGAGGAATGCTCTTTTCACATCCATTTGATATAAGATAATATCATGATGATTAGCATAAGCAAGTAATATCTCGAATAGCCTCAAGTCTAGCAACATGTGCAAAAGTTTCATGAAATCAATTCCTTCAACTTTGTGTGTAGCCTTGAGCTACGGTCGTGCCTTATTCCTTACCACAAGACCATTTTCATCTTGCTTGTTGTGGTAGATCCACTTTGTGCCAATGATATTATGCTTGCGAGGATGCGGGCGTTTGACCAGTTCGGACATTGTTGAGCTCGAGCTGATGTAATTCTTCTTGCATAGCTGAATCCACTCGGCTCGAAATGCTTCATCTACCTTAGTGGGCTATGTGATAGAGACAAAAGCATAGTGCCCACAAAGTTAGATAAATGTGAAGCTTTTGAGCATGTGAGAGGACATGGCGCTTCAATGTCATCGATGATCTTCTCCACTTGCACTTCTTTTTGCAGCGAGGATGAGCTGGTTGTCCTCGAGGAATTTGATCATTTTCCTCGGCACCATTGTCTTGACATTATCTTGGTGCATCATCTCGGCGTTCTTGGCGTCTGAGGAATGAATTCTTCAGCAGATTCTTGATGGGAATGACATCCTCGGTTGCCTTGAACTTGATAGAATCCTCGGTGCTGGTTCATCTAACACGAAGGTAGGTGCTCTCTTTGCGAGCCATTAGTTTCATCGAACCACACATCTCTGTGTCAACAATCTTGTGAAGGCGATGTTGAAGACTACTGTAGGTGTCTGAGTCCTTTCCGTAACCAAGCATAAAACCTTCATGTGCTTTGGTGCAAATTTAGAATTGTGATGAGGATCTCTAATCCAGCATTTAGCACGAAGACTTTGAAATAACTTACATTGGGTTTCTTGTCGGTGAGGAGTTCATAAGCAGTCTTCTTGAAGAATTTGTGAAGATATACTCTGTTGATGATGTGGCCGCGATATCAATTGCATCAATCCAAAAAGCGACTAGGCGTTTTGTATTCATCAAGCATAGTGCAAGCCATCTCAACAAGAGTTACATTCTTGCGCTCCACGGCGCCATTTTTTGAGGAGTATAAGGAGCAGATAACTCATGAGTAATACCAAGTTCATCAAGATAGGTATCAAGACGAATTCTTGAACTCAGTTCCATTGTCACTCTGATGTGTTTGATCTTCACACCAAAGTTAGTTGAAGCCCTCGAGGAAAATCGTTTGAAGACTTCACGCACTTGATTTTTGTAAGTAACAATGTGTACCCATGTATAGCGAGTAATCATCAACAATAACAAAGCCATATAGAGATGCATCATTAACGACAATTTGAGTAATGATTGGGACCAAAGAGGTCCATGTGAAGCAATTCGAAGGGGCGAGTAGTGGTCATGATAGTCTTATTTGGATGCTTGGCCTTGGTCATTTTCGACTTCACGGGCTCCGCACAAGTGATCCTTGAGAATTTGACATTTTCAATGCCAATGACATGCTTCTTCTTTGCAAGCGTGTGCAAATTCCTCATGCCTGCGTGACCAAGTCGCCGATGCCATAGCCACCTTACGAGGCTTTTGCAAGTAGACACACGGCTGGTTGTGGTCTGTAGAGAAATCAACAATATACAAGTCTCCTCTCCTAAAGCCTTGAAGACTTTGGAATTGTAAACTTCCATAATCACAACACAATGATACTTGCCAAAGATAACAACCATATCAAGATCACAAAGCATTGAGGCTGACATGAGGTTGTATCCTAAGGACTCAACAAGCATGACTTTGTCCATGTGTATGTCCTTAGAGATAACCTTACAAGACCAATACGACTTTTGCCTTTGTCGGCCAAAGATGATATGCTTGAGATGTGGCGGTGATAAGGAGCATCCATCAATAGATTCTTGTCACCGGTCATGTGATTTGTACATCCACTATCGAGAACCCACTCGGTGGCTTTGGGTTGATCATCCTGCAAATGAATTAGTACAACTTACGATCTCATATACTTCATCGATGAAGAATATGATATCAAGTTCATCGAGATGAATTTCATCGGTCGATATTAACATATAAGCGGTATGAGGATGTGTGAAATGAAAGTTCATTTCATCATGATTAACTGCGTCCTTCGAGCAATTTTGTTAGGTCTGACAAATTCTTGAGCGTTAAGGCGCGTCTGGAGACCTGATCCTCGAGAAGAGATTAGTTCTTTTCTTCACCACCCACATCGAAGGGGTGGCAAGAGTTCATCACTCTCGAGCACCATACGAGAATGGTGGCATAGAAGCCAAACCATTTCGTTTCACATAAGAGGGTTAGGGTAAGCATATGAATAAGCGGAGAAATTCTTGAGGACTTATGAACATATTGGTTTGAAGAATAATGCACATATTCATAGCCCTTAGCTCTACCTGCGAAGCGAGTTATTATACGATGATAATCATATGAGGACTTTGATCCTTTTGAGAATTTGATCCACGTGAGAATTTGGTCCGTATGAGGACTTGGATCCATATGAAGAATTTGGTCCATATGAAGAATTTGATCTGGGGTTCCTATTCTTCACGGTGGTGTCATGAGGACATTCACGAAGACTTTCAAGGCACTTCTTGGGAACAGATTTTCTTCATAGGGGAACCGTTCCTGCGATTAGTGCCAACATATCTAGCAAATACTTCACCATTCTGATTTTTGAGCAGTTTATAGTTAGTCAAATGACTCATCGGAAGAATGAGGAGATTAGCATGTAAAGCCGGATAAGTTAGATGGATCAGCTGGAGGTCCCTTTGCGACAACCCATGAGGTTTTGGGATCTTGCTCGGGCTTCAATATGTTCCATCGGCATTGAGTTTCCTCTCAAAGGCAATACCCTCTTTCCTAGGGTTCTGTTGAGGATCTGCTTTTAAGCACATCACAAAAGTCGATGCCCTTTGAGGCTTTTGTACATACTGTCATATACAATTCCTTCACCTGCATCGTCGGTGATACTAGCAATGTCCTTAGATGAGGAATTAGTGATAGCGAGGCAAGTGAAGAATTTGTAATAGTTGAAGCATTTGAACATTCGGTGAAGAATTAGCGATTCATGTTCAATGCACTTTAAGCATGGAGGAACAAATTCTTCACGAGAAGTGCTGATTTGTTGAGCAAGTAATGAATCGCGCTCCTTGAAGATCTTCATAACTCACTCTTAGCTTCTCAAGGTCTTGCTTTCTTTGAAGAAATTCATAAGAAAGTTTCTCATGATCGAGATAAGAGAGTGTTATGATGACCTTGAAAGGCTGTCAAACCTAGGCTGAAGTCTCTGAAGATTTTCGATCGAGGGCTTTAGTGCGATCCATTTCTTCACCTAACATATCATCACTTTTGTCTAGCATGTTTTGAACCTTTTCTAAAGCCCTTTGTTGTTTCTGACAATCTTAGCAAGTTTTGAGTAGCTGGGCTTTAGATCTTCATCGATTCATTTTCACTAGATTCGGAGGAGGTATATTTGAGTACCTTGGCACCCTTTGCCATGAAGCAATAGGTGGGGCGTAGTCATCACTATCTTCATCAGCTTTGTTGGTGAGGCATTTTCTTGAGTTGAAGATGGACTTGCTGCGAAAGCGATGGCGAGCTAGACTTCGCCACACCGGACTCGGACTTTTACGATGCCTCATCTTCCTCATGTTCCTCGATTCAGCTTGAGTCCATTTCCTTGCCAATGAATGCAGAGCCTTTTGGAGCTGCTCTTCTTGTGAGAAGAAGGCTTTGAGGATTTTGATGATGAAGATTTCGATGATTTCTTCTTCTTCTTGGCGTCATCAGGCTGTAATCCTTGTGTTTTTCTTCTTTAATTCCTTTTCCCTTGAGGACAATCTTGGATGTAGTGACCAGGTTTCTTGCATTTGTGACAAAGTCTTCTCTTATAGTCCTTTGGATGAGGAATCACTTTGTTTCTTGAGGATTTTCCAGCGACCACGTCTTGAGAACTTCGGAATTTCTTCACGGCGATGCTAGCTCTGGCCTAATTCTTGAGTTCTCCAAGGCTACTACGAGTCTTCACACTCAGATTGAGACACAACCTTGGCCTTGAGGCGCGTGTTTTCCATAGCTAGAACCATAGAGTTCTCTCTTTTGACAATTTGGAACTCGTGAGTATTTAGCCTTCGAGGATATCGGCGGGATCAAGAGACTTGTAGTCAGCCCATTCTTGTATCATCGGACCCGAGTATCAAATGAGGAATCAGCGATCTCAACGGTTTCTTCACCACCTCATGGTCGGTGATGTCGATGTACCAAGGGCTTGAAGCTCATTTGAGATGTCGGTGAAGCGATCAAAGGTTTGTTGGACATTTTCATTGTCGAGTCTTTTGAAGCGGTTGAAGAGATTCGAAGAACATCAACTCGAGAGTCACGCTGAGTTGAGACTCCTTCATTCACTTTGGAAAGCCTATCCCGGATGAGCTTGGCGGTTTCCAAAGCACTCACTCTTCCATATTGACCTTTGCTCGGATGGCCACATATGATATTCTTTGCTTGAGAATCGAGTTGCTTGAATCTCTTCACATCGGACATTCGGAGAAGGTGTGGTGAGGAACACCATTTTCCACAACATACGGAGATCGTTGTCAATTGCTTCAAGATGCATTAGCATCTTGTTCTTCGATAGGGGTAGTCCGTCCCATCAAGGTAGGACACCTGCTTTGAGACCTTGATCATACTGCGGTCGACATAACTAAAACTCGGTGGTTAAACCAAAATCACAGAACAAGGGGTACCTTGCTCGATACCAATTGAAAGTGCGTTATATCGACTAGAGGGGTGAATAAGCGATTTTATGAATTCTTCTTGAGGAATTTGCGGTGAGGAAATTCCTTAGCGAAGAAGATACTTACTGTGGAATAAGTACTCGAGTAAGCATAACAGAATACCGCATGGTCATCATGATTAAATGAAGACTAGCACAATCTGAAAGCGTAATCACGAGGATAACACAAGATGAAGACAAAGCGGTGAAGAAATTGGGCGAGGAAATTGAGAAAGTCTTGAATATCAAAGTCTTGATCGAAGAACTTCATTTTAGGGGTTGACTTTCTCTGTAAATATCAAACTCCTCATAGACTTATAGACACATGTACACTCACAAACGCATTAGTTCCTTAACCTATAAGTCTTCAATACACCAAAATCACTAAGGGGCACTAGATGCACTTACAGGTTGATATTTTTATTTCGGCAAACACAGCACATCAACCTGTCTAACGCATGGCAGCGAGTGCCTGCCTCAGGCTTCCGCCCAAAAAATGAGCAGCGCGTGGATGTTTCTAATCCTATGGAATCAGTACTACCAGACCAGCTTTCCTATGAAACACTATTCACCTTTCCCGTGTTCGAGCAGTTGGAAAGGAAAGAATACCATAGGAATTGTGTTCCTACAAAATCCTGCACCAAACATGTGAACGAGCGCAGCCTTAGCTGTTCTTAATCTAATGTCCTGGTAAAAATCAAGCCATGCCCTTTGTTATAAGCCATGACAAGTTTAACCAAATGTTTTGCCTATAATTGTTTGAGACTCATTTGTTTCCTCTGTGCCTTTTTGTGCAAGCAGGATATCAATTCACACAGTTGTTGTTACGACCTTTTGGTGCCTTTGCACAAAACTCTTCTTAAAAAAGTGACTTTTGTCTTTGTTTAAGCTGGAATGTCGAGAATGGAGCAGTTAGTTCATTTTGGTGGAACTGCACAAAGGGAGATCTGTGTTCCAATCCTCATCATCCATATTAGGCGCCATAACCTTCCTTTAGGTAAGAATGATATTTAATGCATGTGTTCATCTCTATTTTCCAACTGCCATGAGAAAATAATGTTGTTTTTACTAGTACACTTGTACTCCCTCAGCGACAAAACAATTCTGAATTAGAAGGCCAATCATGTACTTGGTTTCACCAACTAGTGAGGAGAAGAGAAATAGAGCATGAAGAGGAAGAAGAAGAAGAATAAGCGATTGCCAAAGGCGATCTTGTTGAAGCCGGAGGCCTCGGTCGAGGCCATTCAAGAACTCGGCAATGACTACCTTACATGTGAGGCGATCCTCCGAGGAGCACTTCCGCCATTGTCTCACTTAATTAATTAGGAGTACTTATGTACCACTAATTTATTATTGCCTAATTTTCTGTTGGAGTTAAACAAATCTATAGTAGGACCCTATCGTGGAGGCCTCACGCCCCTACTACTCCCACCGCTAGCCAGGCCATCCTCTACTCACCCACACCCCTGTTGATACTGGCTGACGGCAACCTCACACCATGACCGAACCGGTGAACCCTCGTACTCCTCTTCGTGTGGGCATCCTTTGCTGCGTCTTCCCGGCTCGCGTCGTCCCTTCCTAGGCCTCGGTTGTAGTCCACATTTGTGGTGCTCTAGGCGTGGCGTGGTCAATGTGGTCAACGACCGACTTCCATCGGAAGAATCTTGTCGTGGAGAGGTGGCAATTTGGGTCCATGGCGATGCAAGAAGTGCCTCCTTATTCTGGCATAAAATAATTATTCCTCCACGACAATTGGGACCCACCGGACGAGACCACCGTATTTCATGAAAAAATGTTTCCCCACATTGCTTTGGGACCCACCGGCTACACCTTCGCATGCAAGGAAGTGCGTCCGGGCAAAAAATGATTCGCCCCACTTGCTGGGGCCTTTGACTACATCTTCGCCGCAAGGAAGTGCATCCGGGCAAAAAACAATTCGCCCCACATTGCTGGGACCCACCGGCTACATCTTTCTTGACAAGAAGTGCTGCGGTCGGGACCCACATGGTCGAAGCGTCGTAGCGTTGTCATTACAGTGTGACGTGTATGTACATATATCTTTGGTCGATGTAGAAACGCATGCGTGTCGTAGTAAGCAGCGTCGTGTCGTAGTAAGCGCGCCGCGTATGCGTACGCGTCGTACATCGGCGAGGTGCAAAAAAAAAATCTGACCCGGCGGGTCTCGAGCGCCTACTCGCGCATACGTCTGGCGAGGCTCGTGTGCATGGCTTGGTCGGAACGGGCTGTCGTCGTTATCGTGTTCATGGGGAGCCAACGGTGGGTCGGAATGGAATCGTGGTCGTGTTCGCCGGGAGGCTTGGGCCGAGCGGCGATGGAAGCGAGGCTGGCGTACCGCTGGCGGAGAAGCGGACCTCTACGTTGGAGCGGGGTCTGTTGATCGGGAGGGTGTGGCGTCTGCCAAAAGCGGAGAAGCGGACCTCCTACGGTCGAAGCGGGGTCATGTTGATCGGGAGAGGTGTGGCGTACCACAAAAGCGGGCCAAGCGGACCTCCTACGGTCGAAAGCAGGGGTCATGTTGATCGGGAGGGTGTGGCGTACCGCCAAAAGCAGATAAACGGACCTCCTATGGTGAAAGCAGAGTCTGTTCGCCGGGAGGGTGTGTCGTACCGCAAAAGCAGGACTCCACGAGGATAATGTTCATCTCCACCGTCGACCTCCTCCGGCCCCACGGGCTCTGTTCATCCGGCCTCCACCGTGCGCTACTCCACGGCTCTTTGTTCAACCACCCCTCCACCGTCTCTGTTCATCCAGTCCTCCACACCACGGGGTCTGTTCAACCACCCCTCCACCGTCTCTGTTCATCTAGCCCTCAACACATGAGGTCTGTTCATCGAGAAAGCGCCACCGCTCCTTGTTCATCCACCCCCATAGCGCTCCTTTGTTCATCGAGGCAACATCAATCGGCTTGATTAGCGGCGATAGCGAAGAATCGCTCGTCGGGTTCGATTAACAGCCATCGATCGATCGCTCGGGTTCGATAACGCATAACTGCGGTCTGTCGCTTCGGGTTGATTAGAGCCCAATGCCTCGCTTCGGGTTGATTAGAGCCAATGCCTCGCTTTTGCAGCAGCGTCGTGTGTGAGAAAGCAGCGCATCGCTCGGCTCCCGACCTCCACCGTAACAGGGAACTCCCGAAATTCCCCCTCGCTTCTACCATGGTTTTTACATCATGGGCGGCCCAAAGAATGTCATGCAGCTGCGTCTCGGCCGCCGGGATGAAAAGCCCATTTTACGTCATGATTTTTTGTCATAGAAGTAGGCCCACCACATCTATGATGATCTGGGTTTTGTCACAATTATCGTCATAGAAGTGTCATATGTATGATGAGAAAAAATTAGTTCGGCCCAAAATGTCATGGATGTGTCTTTTTTTGTAGTGGATTCATCAAACTTCACATCTACCGTCTCTTCAACCTTTGGGTGAAATTATTTGTGAACCGCGGTAAGTGTGAGAAGTTTGAACCATAACAAGTAGGAACCTTCATGAGATTTAGGAGCAAATTTAAACGATGATGCTTATCAAGAATGTAGCACTTTGGGCGAATACTCGAAAGTATCCAACTTGGGGTTTGTTACGGTGAGGAGCTCGTATGCTTCTTCTTAGAGTAGCTTGTGAAGATACAAGCGATTTGTTGCATGACAAGCTATCTCAACATACGCCCAAAAGTGTTTTGGAGTCTTGTACTCATTAAGCATCGTTCTTGCCATCTCAATAAGAGTCAGGTTCTTTCTCTCAATAACTCCATTTTCTTGAGGTGTGTACATATGCGTGGAAGCGACACCTATGGGATCACAAGGATCCCTCTCTGCGATTCTTGGTAGCGGGGGTTGAGAGAAGAAGCGGATCTAACGAGAGAGTCTGTGAGTTCGTTTATCGAGGTTGGACGCGAGGATCGTAAAACCTAGTCTGCTTTGGTGGATGTATTACGAGTTCTTGAGCTAGCTACGGTGTAACGAGCTCCAAAAACCTAATCCTTCTCCGGTCGCCATGGGCCTCCTTTTATAGGTGAAAGGGCTGCCACGATGGCACAGGAGGTGGAAAGTCTTCTGATGTTGTGAGCTTATCGCTGTTATTCTGGACAAATCACATTTAATCACGAGGCTTAGGTGTCCCTTCACTTTATCGGGGGCGGGGCGAGGCCCGTCCCATCGTCGCCGCTCCTCCTTGCCCGACCGCATACATCGGCGATGCATGCGGTGCCATGTAGGCGAGCAGGCAGGTGAGGTGGCGCGGTGGTGGAGCCTCGAGGAAGGTTTGCATGTTGCCGCGCAGTGCCTGCCCGATTGGTTGGGTCGGCATTGCATGCAACAACGGCGAACTTGGCTGGTGCGAACTGGTAGTGGCCCTACCGGTGCGCTGGTGGGGGCCTTGCCGGGTGGCGGCAAGGGTCTTCTTAGTGGCGTGGCGTCCCGGCAAGGATCTTCTTTGGGGATCTTGTGGGTTTCTTCGGTGAGGATGATTGCCTTCCTATCCTCACTTGATCTTGATTATTCTTTGTCTTCACAAAGATCTGCATGCCACCACGGAAGTGCCTCGAGCCATGTCCCAATAAATGCATTGGCGTTGGTGGGCTCAAGGTGGCTCGCTTCGGTGGCGTGGGCGATCTGCCCCGACAAGGGTCTTCTTAGGGGCAGCTGAGCTTCTTGGCAAGGGTCCTTCCGAAAACCTGCCGCCCATCCGATCCTTGTGGCCTTGGTCCTTGTTGTTGCTTTATTTGTCTTGTGCCTTGGCTTCCCTCGGCTTCCCTTTCCTACTCTGTATGCGTGGTCGTGGCAGGCGGCTCCATTGCCGTGCACAAATAAAGGGGTCAAGAGAGCCCCTACTTTTTACACCGGCAGGAGCCCCGGGCTGGGCAACACATAAAGCGCAACACGTTGTTGGGCCAGGCCCGAGCGGTCTTGTGAGGCGGGAGGCGGACTTCTGCGACAATTGGACCGTCGCTCGCTTCTCCACGGCCCGCTGAGCAGCGGCGTGAGGTCATCTTGCTGCGCGTGCGGAAGCATCTTGGCATCACCTCACGGTGGGCGATAAAAGGCGGCTTGCATGTCTCTTTGAGGCGCATAGCTGCCTCCCATTCTTGCCCGGCAGGAACCGTCGCTCCCGCGTCCCACTATGCCTGCCCCTTGCGCCACGTTTATCGCATGCATAATCTGAGCAAATAGCAGTCTTGCGGGACATGGGAAGTCGTCTTGCAGCGTGGTCGATTCCTGGCGCCTTCAATGGGCCGGGAGGCGGTCGATGGCCCTTCGCCGTCACTTCAGCGGGCGGATTGGCGAGAGAAGCGGCAGTCTCGCCCCACCCTTTTATAAAGAGGGAGGCGGAATGAGCGGTTCCTCTCAACCCTCCGCCATTGCCTCTCCCCATTCTTGTTTCTTCCTTACGCCATGGCGAGGGCATGGTGATGCTTCATCGGTGGTGGCGTGGCAGAGCAGCGTCGCTCCTCCCAGAGCCGTGGCGGCTGAGCCGACCACTAGAGGAAGCGGGAGGCGAGTCGAGGCCGTCTGGTGCGAGGAGAGGAGGGCAGGCGGCACATTAGCCTCGCTGCGCCCGGCAACCCCTCCTCCGATGGAGGCCCGCGAGGACAACCCTTGCGAATTCTTTGTCGGCTGCGCCCGGCCACCGCCGTCGCCTTTGCCTCCCGACTCCATTACGTGCGGGAGATGGAGCTGGATCCGCCGCGGCGATTCGGCTACATATGAGGGTTGTGGGAACAGCGGCACATGGGTCGATGTCGAGTTCCCTGCCCCTCCGTCATGTATCTTCATCGGTGGAAGACCTTCGCTCGCCTCCACAGCTTGGCGGATGGGCTCCTCTCCATTTCAAACTAATGGAGGTGGCCTCCTCTCCGTCAAAATCTTGACTTGCCGGGACTCGCGTAAGGTCTGTGTGGAAGCTCTTCGATGATGTGAAGATTCCTCCTCGGCGAGTAGCGAGAGAACAACGGCAACTGTGGCGAGGCTAGCGGGCGGTAGGATGGCCAGGTCCGACTAGGCATCAAGCGCCCGCTCGGCGGCAATGGCGACCCCATCTGTGGCCTTGAGACCGATGCTCGAGAAGACTTCCATATATTCCGGGTTTCGCCGTGTGTTTCATTTGTGCCTGCCCTTTTTATTTTTGCATTGCATCATGTCATCATGCCAGCATGTCTTTTAATTTTTAGAACCTCAACTAAATAAATTGCATAGATCTTTTGATCTATTTAAATCGAGGGAAGGGTGACTTCTCTTTATAACATAACGTCCCAATATTAGGGAGCTATATTAAATATTTCTTTAATTTGGAAATCACCATAACACACTTGCAAATTATCCCAATGCCTTTGTTATCTTAATTCTTGGTTTCCAACCTTGCCATATATTCTTTCATCGTATTCCGGAGCTCCACCAAAAATCCGAACATTTTTGGACCTTCCCTACCCTCACTTCCTATTCAAATCATTTGAATTTTAAATCAAATGAGTTGAATTCAAATCTTTCAATCATGGCCTTTTCTATTTTCTCGGAACAAGCACATTTTTGTGAGTTAGGAAAACTATCTGCGTCAACTTCTTCCCTAACCCTCTTTCTTTTCTTTCTTAATCTACTGTTTTGTTTTCTTCTTTTAGTAGTGAGAGAGCCCAGCAGCCTTGCATTGACCGACCACTTAGGCGGGCCATCGAGCCGGCCCATTTGCCCCTAGAGGCCCAGCCGCCCCCTCTAACCCTAGCCGCAGGGAGAGCATCGCTCGATCCCCCCTTTCCCTCGTTCCCCATCGTGCGCCAGCCACTCATCCCGATCGGGATCGTCCTCGATCCCTTGCCTCTCCCTCGACTCCCTCCAGCGCCGCCGCCTCAAGCTCCAGATCTGGTCGGCCCCATCGCCCTGTCCCAGCCGTCCCTCTCCTTCCCTCGTGATGCCGCGGGCATCGAGCTCGTCGCCCCGCCTCCGTTCGGCTCCCACGCCGAAGTCACCGCCGCGGCCCTGCCGGACGTTGGTGACCCAGCGCCCGCGCCCGTCTGCCGGCCGCCTAGCTCATAATCTCCGCCCGTGCCTCGACTCGGCGCCCGGCCCGCCATGGGCCTTGAGCTACTCCCGTCGCCCTTGCTCGAGCCCGCCAGCCACAGCACCGCCACCACCATCTCAACCGCTCCTCTGCAGCTCCTCCTCCGCCTCGTCCTCACGTCCGGCCTCGTCCCGACCGTCGTTCGCCTCCTCCATCGACCGTCCGGCCACGAGCTGTTGTGGCGAAGCCCGGCTTGGCGTCGTAGCCTCTCGCTGCGATCTCGACCTCCCTGCGCCAAGCCCGCGGCGGCCGCTACCTCGCCTCCCAAACCGAGCTGGCCTCGCCATCGGATCGCGCCAAGCTCAAGCGACCTCTGCACCGGGCTCTCCTCCTGTCTTCCGGCGTCCTCTGCATCCCCAGGCTGCATCGGCAGCGGCAACTCATCGCTCAAGCCTCGGCGCTCCGCAACCCAAGTCCGCCGCCACCTCGCGGAAGAACCCGTCCCCGCCGGATCTTCGTCGCCAGCCCCAAGCCTCCTTATTGTTGCCTCTGTTTTGCACGAACCGCGCCCTGCTTTGCCTCGAACAGCGGCAGCAGCTCGCCGCTTGTCCTCGTGGACTCGATTCGATCAAATGCCAGGTCCACGGGTGGCCTCTTGTTCATGTTGGCCGGAAGATCGCAAGAGTCTTCTCGCCTCCTGTACCTGTTGGCCACGGTTGATGCACACAAGTACCATAACTTCGACCGATGCCCGAGGACACGATGCGACTACACCGGTGATGCATCAAGTACCTCTACCGTCGACCCGTGGGCGTCAAGTTCCTCTATGAAGCGTGTCGACTACTTCCACGGCGTCCGTGAACAACTACTTCATCTCGACCGCTGCGAGCGACTACTTCCCTACACGCGCCGAACCGAACGCTCGAAATGCGCGCTTCAAAGGTATAACCCGAGGCGGCGTCCGTGGACCGAATGCGCGTGTTGTATGAGGTGCACCATATATTTTCACCGTGTTGAATTGTCTTTGCATGCTCCTCGTTTGCTATGCCACCGTCATGTGGGACACCCGGTGGTCGGGAGCACCCACCATATCTAGCATGTTCGCACATCCATACGCTTCCTTTTGCACGGTATCTCCATGAGCTACGGAACCGATATGTTGCCGTGGCATCATTTTGGATTCGTTGCCGTGGCACCCCTTCGTTCATACGGTGAAAAATGCTTCATAACATGCTCATGTCAACATTTTCATAAAATTGCTTAAAACTTGCACATGTCATCCGCATCATGATAACAACATTTAAATGTTTATATTTGTTGTTTCCATTAATCTGCTAAATGCATATGGGGATTTACGGATTTGTTGTTTGTTATATCGGCCCCATTTAAATTGTTTAGATGGTATAGTTTTGTTATGCTTCACCTCTTGCCATGTTAACCAATATTTAATATTGTTGAGTACCTAATCGGGAGTGAACTAAATAATTGATGTGGTGTTTCGTCAATATGCAACTTCGTTGCATATTGGGCTCCATTAACTTGTAGTTTTGTTTGTGCATATTGCCATGCCATGCCTCATTAAACGGACATGCATCATACTTGATTGTGCATCATGCCATGTTTATGATTGTGTGTTTACTATGTTGTTTGCTTCTTTCGGTTTGCTTCTCGCTTAGCTTGGTTTAGTTCCGGAGTTATGAGGATTCGTTCATCTACATCCTTTTGTCTTCTTCATGGACTCGTTCTTCTTCCTTGCGGGATCTCAGGCAAGATGACCATACCCTCGAAATCACTTCTATCTTTGCTTGATAGATGCTCGCTCTTTTGCTATGCCTATGCTACGATGCCTATCACTTGCTTATCATGCCTCCCACATTGCCATGTCAAGCCCCTAACCATCCTTTCCTAGCAAACCATTGTTTGGCTATGTTACCGCTTTGCTCAGCCCCTCTTATAGCGTTGCTAGTTGCAGGTGAAGATGAAGTTTGTTCCTTGTTGGAACATGGATATGTTGGGATATCACAATATATCTTCTTTAATTAATGCATCTATATATTTGGTAAAGGGTGGAAGGCTCGGCTTTATGCAGTGTTTTGTTCCACTCTTGCCGCCCTAGTTTCCGTCATACGGTGTTATGTTCCTTGATTTTGCGTTCCTTACGGTTGGGTGATTTATGGGACCCCTTGATAGTTCGCTTTGAATAAAACTCCTCGGCAAGGCCCAACCTTGGTTTTACCATTTGCCACCTAAGCCTTTTTCCCTTGGGTTCTGCAGACTCAAGGGTCATCTTTATTTTAACCCCGGGCGGTGCTCCTCCGAGTCTTGGTCCAAATTAAACCACTTGCGGTGCCGCCCGAGGCAACTTGGGGTATCTTCGGTTGCCGTATGTAGTGTTCATCGGTGTGCCACGAGAGCGAGATATGTGCAGCTCCTATCGGATTTGTCGGCACATTCGGGCGGCTTTTGCTGGTCTTGTTTTATTCTTGCCGAAATGTCTTGTGGCAGGATTCGAGACTGATCGGGTCTTCCGGGAGAAGAATATCCTTCGTTGACCGTGAGAGCTTATAATGGGCTAAGTTGGGACACCCTGCAGGGTATTATCTTTCGAAAGCCGTGCCTTGGTTATGAAGCAGATGGGAATTTGTTAATGTCGGTTGTAGAAAACCGAAGTTGATCTTAAATTAAATACATCAACGGCGTGTGTAACGTGATGGTCTCTTCTCGGTGAGTCAGGGAAGTGAACTGATGTTGGAGTTATGTTTGGCGTAAGTAGTTTCGGGATCACTTCTTGATCGCTACTAGCTTCACGTTGTGCCTTGCTTCTCTTCTCGCTCTCCTTTGTGAATGTAGCCCCCATATATGCTGAGTAAACTTGCTGCAGCTCCACCTCACAACTCTGTTCTACCTATAAGCTTAAATAGTCTTGATCTCGCGGGTGTGAGATTGCTGAGTCCCGTGACTCACAGATACTTCAAAACCAGTTTGCGGTGCCGATGAAACCGTGCGGTGGCCTTTTGAGCTCAAGGAGGAGCTCGATGAAGATCTTGTTCATTGTGTTGTTTCGTTTGAGTTGATCGATAGTGGAGCCAGTTGGGGACGATCGAGGGATCTATGTAGCATTTGGGGTAGTCTTCATTTATTTTGGTTCGTAGTCGGACCTTGATTGTATCTGTATGATGTAATGTTTTACTCATGTATTGTGTGAAGTGGCGATTGTAAGCCAACTATGTATCTCTTTCCCTTATGTATTACATGGGTTGTGTGAAGATTACCTCACTTGCGACATTGCTTTCAATGCGGTTATGCCTCTAAGTCGTGCCCGACACGTGGGAGATATAGCCGCATCGAGGCGTTACAAGTTGGTGTCGAGCCATCCGACTTAAGAGCCCCCAGCTTGATTGTTTCTTTGGCGTTGTTGAGTCTAGAAAAAATGTTTTGAGTCTTAGGATTCTATATATCGGAGTAGGATTCTTTTACTCCTCGGTCCTTAAATCGCTCTGGTGAGGCATCTGACGTGAGTTTTGACTCTCCTTTCCTCAAATTTCACTAAAAATTTAGGATCACGGGTATCTTGGAATCGTTAGATGGTTTTGTGGCGAGAACATTGTTCTTTGTGCCTCGACATTTTGGGGTTGTGGCGGTGTCGGGGAGTTGAGCTACGAGGTGTTGTCGTCACAATTTTATCGTTGCGATTCGGAATACGAGCTTTGCCGACATCGAAAATCTCTTTTATGCAGTTGTTGGTGAGATAACCTCGATAACCCGATCTTTGGGCGAGCTCGAGTATTGCCATGACTTCGTATAGCGGATGCTTTTGAAGGTCGAGGTAAGCGATTTCGGAGTTTTCTTGGTTATGTGTTGTGGATGGATCTGGTGGATCTTGGTATTGTTAGTTTGGGTGATATATTTTGTGTCCCTGTATCCCCAACACCAGATTGCATAACCAGAAAGTTTGGGAGTTTATAAGTAGAATTCAAGTAGCTCCTAGATTATCTTTCCAACACACATGATACGATATGGGATCTATCATATGTTTGTTTCGGCTTATACGCAAGCCAAATCCTTTGTTTTGTTTTATTTGTGGTATTGAGTTGCTTCGATGTCAAGTGTCGATTCCATACCTTTCAAGCGTTGTTCTCATATTTCTATGGGAGTACTAATCCTTTTGATCATCGAGATTGTGATGTCAATTCTTTCCAACCGGCGTGCTTCTCTTCAAGTGGATTCGATCATTTCAACATTTGCGAGATCAATTCTAAGTTTTCTCAACGGTGTTTGCTTCATCCGTCCCAAGTTGTCTTTGTTTTCCCCGCCCTCCCACCCTTTTCTTCAAGGACTCAGATTTCTTAATCAAATATCCATCGTATGGATGTGAAGTCTCTTCATTCTTTTCCTCAATGCTCTTATCCGGTGATTCTCATGAAGATGCTAAAGGGCTCAAGTTTATCATCCTTTGTTCTCTTATCTTCCCGGTGGAATCGGTTCAAGCTTTGTCGATCATATCCTTTTCCCGTTTGAAATGTTTTCCCATCTTGGTGCACCTCATAATCTTTCAGTTCTTGTTATTCAATTGTTAGGAGTGTTGAAGATATCTTAGAAGATTAGCATTTCCATTCCCAATCCGTTCAAGCTATCGGAGATAATTATCTCATTCAAGCCATTTAATTCAACTTGGCTTGATCTCTCTTTAAATCGTTCAACGATGGTTCTTTTGAGTGGGCCCTAACCCACGGTCTTTTCGAGGATCCTACGACTCTTCTAATTTTTCGGAGCTTCTAAAATACTTTTCTAAGTTTGACGTAAGAATGGGTTTTCATCAGTCATGGCTTTCTCCAAGATCTTTCAAATTCTTTTCATCGATGGGTCAACCTTTCTAATTTTCATCCCGGAGTTTCTCAACAATTCATGGTGATGTTTCTCATCGTCATTCTCAACATGTGAAGACCGAAGAAGAGTTCCTCCTAATCCTTAACCGTTCTTCCAAAGATGCGTAGTTCAAGTTTGATGCCATCCTCTCATAATTGTTTTCGATTGTGGGAATTCTTTTCACCCATCCGGAGCATTTCATGAGTTGTTTCCATTTCTTTCCTTCGAAGGCCATCATGTCATAATTCTTCATTCTCAGCGTGTAGCTACCGTTCTCCAAATCTCACCGGTGCATCGTCGAAATATCCTCTAATCAGTTCATGATCTCTTTGTTCTAATGTATCTAAATTCTGTCAAGCATCTTTATTCGTTTTCTAATTCTTCACGGTGATTTGTGCCTTTGCTACGTTCATTCTCAATTCTTACAGTGGTTCGTTCAAGGTTTCACTTCCTTCATTATCATATCAATTCATTTGTTGTTTCCAAATCCCACCGGTGGTTCCCTCAATACCTTCTCAAGTTTGCGCTATATCTCTATCTGTAATCATTTTTCAATGAGAATAAGTAGTATGCCAAATCCATTGCTTGCCATCAATTTAATTGGTGAAGGATCAGCATAATGTAATTCTTCTTCTTGTTTTCATCGAGTAAATTCAATTCCTTATTCTGGAGGATCATCAAAATTCTTGATTTCATTTGTTAATCTTTCTTTCCGGAGTTCCAAGTTTTCTCGGTTATATCATCTCAAAGCTTCATCTTGTCACTGCAACGCTTCACCTTGTGTTGTCAACTTCTCTTTCTTTCTATCATCCTTTTGTTTACCGGAGTTCTTCATGGAGGCTCTACATGATGGTTTGTCAAGGATTCTTTTCATTCTTCAATTGTTCTTCAAGATTTTTCTCTCGGAGTTAAGATCCGACAAGCTATACTCTAAAATAAGCATGGTGTTCAACACATGTTTTGTTTGGAGGAGCTCAAGTATTCTTCATCTTGCATTCCAAAGTGCAATTCTTTCTACCTTATCTTTTGAGGTGGTGTTATGTCACTCTCGACAATTTCCTTCATGTTTCATGATTCATATTGTTGTCAAGAATGAGGTATTTTAAATCCATCAATCCCTTTGTTGGAGTTATCTTGGGTCATATTTCACCTAAAGCCTTCCCTAAGGAATGTTGCTATTTGTGGTGCTTGTCAATGATCCAAGTTATCTCTTTATCATCTTGGTGAAGAAGTGTTCATCTCTTCGTCGATCTAAAGCAAGCAATTGTTTCCTTTAGTGGTCGGTTGTCACCTCATAATGTTGAGATGTTTCCATAAGCCCACTACAAACTTATTCTTTTCGTTGTTGGTCTCCCAACAACTCTATTCTAACCTTCTTGCAAGGAGGCTCTTTCAAATTCAATTGTGATAGAAGTTGTTGTTCTCTTCTCATTCTCTTGATTCCACTCTTTCATTTGTCCTGAAGGCATTGTGATGTTTTCTTGACCCATCATCTCGTTTTGGAGATCATGTTATTTTCCTTGCTTATCCATTTAACGGAGTGTCATGTTTTCATTGAGTTCTATCATCTTATCAAGTTTTGCTGCTTCCTCAAGCGGAGAGCTATGAAATGTTTCTTACCCTTGTGCCATTCTTTCAATTCGGACCTTGATGTGTTGTTGATTTCATCAAGTATCCTCTCATCTTGTCAAGTTCATGTTCAATTCCTTCCATTTCTGATCGATCTTGCCCAAATTCTTCCTCTCTCATCTTGTTTTAGCAGGAGTGGTTTGAATTCTATCTTGTCCATTAAACTCTTGATTCATGTATTTGCAACCTTCAAGTTCTCGTAATGTTCCTTGTTCCTCTTTTCTAACGGATTGTTTGCAATCTCGTTCATCTCTGTTGTACTCTTTCTTTTAAATTGCTCAACCTCTCAAGATTCATGGTTTCACTCGTTCGTCAAAGAAGCAACTTAGTTTTACCTCTTTCTTCTTCCGTTTTTCTATCCGGTGCCATCCTAGATCTCGGGGCGAGATCCTCTAAATAGTGGTGGAGTGTTGTGGCCTTGAGACCGATGCTCGAGAAGACTTCCATATATTCGGGTTTAGCCGTGTGTTTCATTTGTGCCTGCCCTTTTTATTTTTGCATTGCATCATGTCATCATGCCAGCATGTCTTTTAATTTTTAAAACCTCATCTAAATAAATTGCATAGATCTTTTGATCTATTTAAATCGAGGGAAGGGTGACTTCTCTTTATAACATAACGTCCCAATATTAGGGAGCTATATTAAATATTTCTTTAATTTGGAAATCACCATAACACACTTGCAAATTATCCCAATGCCTTTGTTATCTTAATTCTTGGTTTCCAACCTTGCCATATATTCTTTCATCATATTCCGGAGCTCCACCAAAAATCCGAACATTTTCGGACCTTCCCTACCCTCACTTCCTATTCAAATCATTTGAATTTTAAATCAAATGAGTTGAATTCAAATCTTTCAATCATGGCCTTTTCTATTTTCTTGGAACAAGCACATTTTTGTGAGTTAGGAAAACTATCTGTGTGTCAACTTCTTCCCTAACCCTCTTTCTTTTCTTTCTTAATCTCTGTTTTTCTCTTCTTTTAGTAGTGAGAGAGCCCAGCAGCCTTGCAGCCAGCCCGACCACTTAGGCCGGCCATCGAGACCAGCCCATTTGCCCCTAGAGGCCCGGCCGCCCCTCTAACCCTAGCGCGGGGGAGGCATCGCTCGATCCCCCTTTCCCTCGTTCCCCATCGTGCGCCAGCCACTCGTCCCGATCGGGATCGTCCTCGATCCCTTGCCTCTCCCTCGACTCCCTCCAGCGCCGCCGCCTCAAGCTCCAGATCTGGTCGGCCCCATCGCCCTGTCCCAGCCGTCCCTCTCCTTCCCTCGTGACGTCGCGGGCATCGAGCTCGTCGCCCCGCCTCTGTTCGGCTCCCACGCCGAAGTCACCGTCGCGGCCCTGCCGGACGTTGGTGACCCCGACGCGCCCGCGCCCGATCTGCTTCGGCCCGCCTAGCTCATCATCTCCGCCCCGTGCCTCGACTCAGCGCCGGCCCGCCATGGACGCCGAGCTACTCCCCGTCGCCCTTGCTCGAGCTTCGCAGCCCTGGCACCGCAAACACCATCTCCAGCAGCTCCTCCTCCGCCTCGTCCTCACGTCCGGCCTCGTCCCCGACCGTCGTTCGCCTCCTCCATCGACCGTCCGGCCACAGAGCTGTTGGCGGTGAAGCCCGGCAGCGTCGTAGCCTCTCTGCTGGCGACCTCGACCTCCCTGCGCCAAGCCCGCCGGCGGCCTGCTCGCCTCCCCAACCCGGCTGGCCTCGCCATCCGGATCGCGCCAGCTCAACTACCTCTACACCGGGCTCTCCTCCTGTCTTCCCGGCGTCCTCTGCGTCCCCAGCTGCATCGGCAGCAGCAACTCATCGCTCAAGCCTCGGCGCTCCTGCAACCCAAGTCCGCCGCCACCTCGCCGAGAGAACCCGTCCCTTGGGATCTTCGTCGCCAGCCCCAAGCCTCACCGTTCTGCCTCTGTTTTGCTGAACCGCGCCCTGCTTTGCCTCGAACAGCAGCAGCAGCTCGCCCGCTTGTCCTCGTGGACTCGATTGATCAAATGCTAGGTCCACGGGTCGGCCTCTTGTTCATGTTGACGGAAGATCGCAAGAGTCTTCTCGCCTCCACTGCCCTGTTGGCCACCGGTTGATGCACCCCAAGTACCACAACTCGACCGTGCCCAGAGGACACGATGCGACTACACCGGTGATCGTCAAGTACCTCTACCGTCGACCCGTGGGCGTCAAGTTCCTCTATGAAGCGTGTCGACTACTTCCCGGCGTCCGTGAACAACTACTTCCCTCGACCGCTGCGAGCGACTACTTCCCTACTGCGCATCGAACCCGAACCGCTCGAAATGCACGCTTCAAAGGTATAACCCCGAGACGACGTCCGTGGACCGAATGCACGCGTTGTATGAGATGCACCATATGTTTTCACCGTGTTCGAATTGTCTTTGCATGCTCCTCATTTGCCATGCCACCGTCATGTGGGACACCCGGTAGTCGGGAGCACCCCACCATATCTAGCATGTTCCGCACATCTGCACGCTTCCTTTTGCACCGGTATCTCCATGAGCTACCGGAACCGATATGTTGCCGTGGCATCATTTTCGGATTCGTTGCCGTGGCACCCCTTTCGTTCCGCCACGGTGAAAAATACTTCATAACATGCTCATGTCAACATTTTCATAAAAATTGCTTAAAACTTGCACATGTCATCCGCATCATGATAACAACATTTAAATGTTTATATTTGTTGTTTCCATTAATTTGCTAAATGCATATGGGGATTTACCGGATTTGTTGTTTGTTATATCCGGCCCCATTTAAATTGTTTAGATGGTATAGTTTTGTTATGCTTCACCTCTTGCCATGTTAACCAATATTTAATATTGTTGAGTACCTAATCGGGAGTGAACTAAATAATTGATGTGGTGTTTCGTCAATATGCAACTCGTTGCATATTGGGCTCCATTTAACTTGTAGTTTTGTTTGTGCATATTGCCATGCCATGCCTCATTAAACCGGACATGCATCATACTTGATTGTGCATCATGCCATGTTTATGATTGTGTGTTTACTATGTTTTTGCTTCTTTCGGTTTGCTTCCGCTTAGCCGGTTTCGTTCGGAGTTGTGAGGATTAGTTCGTCTACATCCTTTTGTCTTCTTCATGGACTCGTTCTTCTTCCTTGCGGGATCTCGGGCAAGATGACCATACCCTCGAAATCACTTCTATCTTTGCTTGCTAGATGCTCGCTCTTTTGCTATGCCTATGCTCGATGCCTATCACTTGCTTATCATGCCTCCCACATTGCCATGTCAAGCCCTAACCATCCTTTCCTAGCAAACCGTTGTTTGGCTATGTTACCGCTTTGCTCAGCCCTCTTATAGCGTTGCTAGTTGCGGTGAAGATGAAGTTTGTTCCTTGTTGGAACATGGATATGTTGGGATATCACAATATATCTTCTTTAATTAATGCATCTATATATTTGGTAAAGGGTGGAAGGCTCGGCCTTATGCAGTGTTACATTCCACTCTTGCCGCCCTAGTTTCCGTCATACGGTGTTATGTTCCTTGATTTTGCGTTCCTTACGGTTGGGTGATTTATGGGACCCCTTGATAGTTCTCTTTGAATAAAACTCCTCCGGCAAGGCCCAACCTTGGTTTTACCATTTGCCACCTAAGCCTTTTTCCCTTGGGTTACTGCAGACTCAAGGGTCATCTTTATTTAACCCCGGGCGGTGCTCCTCCAGTGCTGGTCCAAATTAAACCACTTGCGGTGCCGCCCGAGGCAACTTGGGGTATCTTCGGTTGCCGTCGTAGTGTTCATCCGGTGTGCCACGAGCGAGATATGTGCAGCTCCTATCGGGATTTGTCGGCACATTCAGGTGACTTTGCTGTTCTTGTTTTATTCTGCGAAATGTCTTGTGGCAGGATTAGAGACTGATCGGGTCTTCCGGGAGAAGGAATATCCTTAGTTGACCGTGAGAGCTTATAATGGGCTAAGTTGGGACACCCTGCAGGGTATTATCTTTGAAAGCCGTGCATGGTTATGAGGCAGATGGGAATTTGTTAATGTCGGTTGTAGAAAACCGAAGTTGATCTTAATTAAAATACATCAACGGCGTGTGTAACAGTGATGGTCTCTTCTGGTGGTCAGGGAAGTGAACATAGTGTTGGAGTTATGTTTGGCGTAAGTAGTTTTAGGATCACTTCTTGATGGCTACTAGCTTCACGACCGTGCCTTGCTTCTCTTCTCACTCTCTTTTGTGAATGTAGCCCCCATATATGCTAGTAAAGCTTGCTGCAGCTCCACCTCACAACTCTGTCCTACCTATAAGCTTAAATAGTCTTGATCTTGCGGGTGTGAGATTGCTGAGTCCCGTGACTCACAGATACTTCAAAACTAGTTTGCGGTGCCGATGAAACCGTGCGGTGGCCTTTTGAGCTCAAGGAGGAGCTTCGATGAAGATCTTAATGCATTGTGTTGTTTCGTTTGAGTTGATCGATAGTGGAGCCTAGTTGGGACGATCGGGGATCATGTAGCATTTGGGGTAGTCTTCTTTTATTTTGGTTCCGTAGTCGGACCTTGATTGTATATGTATGATGTAATGTTTTACTCATGTATTGTGTGAAGTGGCGATTGTAAGCCAACTATGTATCTCTTTCCCTTATGTATTACATGGGTTGTGTGAAGATTACCTCACTTGCGACATTGCTTTCAATGCGGTTATGCCTCTAAGTGGTGCTTCGACACGTGGGAGATATAGCCGCATCGAGGGCGTTACACCATCATCCATGCATGGCTCCTTGAACTTCTAAAGTGCGTCTCCTTGGCTTGTTGGCGTTGGGAGGCTGCGGAAGAGGAAGAGGCGGGCGGCAAGGCCGTCAAGTCGAATCTGTGAGCACCGGCGCCTTCGTCAGCATCTTGGCGTCCTGCCGCCTCGTCTTCGAGCTCTGCCTCAGGCGCCGCCATCACCATCCAGCCTTTGGACGGCCACCAAGATGTTCTCTTGGTGTCTTTTGCCACTCGTAGCTCACCTAGGCGCCCCTTTTGCCCTCCTACTTTTCTTGCTCCATTTCCTGAGGAGAGGGACAAGAAAGGATTCTGAGCACCTTATCTCTTTTAGTTTGTAAGCCTTCGGGCCTTAGTAGAATTTAAAACTTGTAATCCCCTTGCTCATGTTTTTCATTTCGTATGAACTGTACCTGTACGGGATATTTTTAATGAAAAAGAGCTGTTTGCCGGGATTTTCGTTCGCGGGCTGAACCCACGACAAGGAATGAATCCTCGTTATCCTTAAGATAAACGTTTTTTTGCCCAGCAACAAACCTTGCCGTCCCCCCACTTCGCTCGACCTTTCTCACGCCCTTGGCGGAGGCAGTGATGAGGCCTAGGCTCCTTGTTTTATTTCCTTGCTGCCGCGACTACGACCAAATTCGGTCCCAGGAGACGAGTCCTAGGGTCCGGAATGAAGAGAGCACGGTAGCCTAAGGATAAAATAAGGTTTCACATCCCTCAGTCCATAACGAAACGCATGATAAGGGATAGAGAACTTATCTGAATCTGCAGCCTCTGGCACTTTGGCTTGCCGCGGGTGGATCTTCGCCCTTGTAGCCCCCCGGCAGTATTGGCTTGTCGAGACCCGTACGCCGGTCCGTCCCCTTCTTTCCAAAGCAGCTCGGCAAGGATATTCATGTGTCCTGTGAACCAAAGAAGATAGAGAAGAACAGAGAGACACGCACTCGACCTCTAAGCTAGGGGTTAGCCGCCGCTAAGCACTATCAACCCTAACCAAGGGCGAGACTCAACCTAGCATGCATGCTATAACTTAGGCGCCCGACTCTTCGTTTATTTATGCTCGAGTCTGCGCTGGCTTTGTACAAAGGTTACATGCCTTGTCGGCAAGGCTTGTACAAAAGGTAGCTTGCGGGAGGCCCAAGCAAGCGCCTTATGGGTAAAACTTGCGGAGATGCTTGATGTTCGGGAGTTGCTCCTTTGGAATGGCATCTTTGGTCTCCGGCCGGACTGCGCAGGGGCACTGGTGACTCGTGTTACCGATAAGGGCCTTCCCACTTTAGCGTCAACTTGTTGGAATTCTTGGCCGGTGAGCGTGGCGAAGAACAAGGTCGCCTTCCTCAAAGCTCGGGCATGAACCTTGCGGCTATGGTAGTGGCGCAAGGCTTCTTTAATAACGTGTTGCTCTCATAGCCGCCGGAGATGATCTTCCTCAAGGGCGTTGCGTCATCTTGCCGCAATCTCTCTTGCTCAAGCTCATCATAAGAAAGCACTCGAGGTGACCGTATATGAGTTCCGTGGGAGAAGCTGCTTACGCCCGTAAACCGAGGGCAAAGGGTATCGGCGGTGGCTCGATTTGGTGTCGTTACGATCGACCAAGAACCGCGGCAACTCGTCAATCTAAGCGCCTTCCACTCTTGCGCCTTTGAAATGTTGTTCTTAAGCCTCACAGGACTTCAGCATTTGCTCTCTGCTTGGCCATTGCTCGTGGATGTGCCACGGAAGCAAAACAGAACCTTCTTTGCCGAGATCCTCAATGTATTGCATGAAGGCATGGCTTGTGAACTGCGTGCCGTTGTCAGTGATGATCCTGTTGGGCACCCCAAAACGGCACACTAGTCCCTTAAAGAACTTGATGGCTGACTGCCTTGTCACCTTCCTCACTGCTTCCACCTCTGGCCACTTTGTGAACTTGTCGATTGCGACGTACAAGTACTCAAAGCCCCCGACAACACGGGGGAAAGGACCCAATATGTCGAGCCCCCAGATCGAGAAAGGCCGGGAGAGAGGGATAGTTTGAAGGGCTTGAGCTGGTTGATGGAGCTTCTTTGAATGGAACTAGCACACTTCACACTTGGTTACTAGTGCCGTCGCATCCTGGAGGGCGGTGGGCCAGAAGAAACCTTGCCGGAAAGCCTTGCCGGCAAGGGCCCTCGACCCTATGTGGGAGCCACATATGCCTCCATGTATCTCTGCTAATAGCTTTAGTCCTTCCTCCCGGGAGATGCACTTCAATTTCACCCCATTCGGTCTTCTCTTGTACAGTTCGTTATCAGCAGCTGAGTGAAACGAACCGGCGAGCTCTCTTTCCGCCTCTTCCTGCTCCTCAGGAAGCTCTCCTTTCTGAAGGAATCGGACAGTGTGCTGCGCCCATGCCGGAGCCTGTGGCTCGACGACAAGGACCAAAGGCATTTCTTCTACTACGGGAGCGGCCGCCTCCATGGCCATGACCTGAGGTCCTGCCGGAGTTGGTCGCCCCGTGGCAGGATTGGTATCCATGGCAACATCTTCGCCGGCGGCTCCGGAGAGCTCGGTGGGGAAGTACTTGTCGGGCGACCGAGGATCCCGTTGTAAGGCAAGGGGATCTCGGCTACAACAAAAACAATCCTCTCCGTCCTGTGGTTCAGCTCGCCTCCGAATGTCACGGGCAACATGATCTTTCCCTTTGGCTCGCTCCTCCCCGGGTTAACCCCTTGGAATGTACCCGTCTCCTCGAGGTCTCCATCGGGGATCTGCAGCCTTTTGACCACAACAGGCGAGATCAAGTTCAGGCCGGCCACGCCGTCGACCAACTTCTTTGTCACCTTGAGGTTGCGGATTGTTGGTGAAACCAACAACGGCAAGCACCCGACCGCAGTGGTGCGGTCAGGGTGGTCCTCGGTGTCGAAGATGATGGGTGTGCTGGACCATTTCAGCGGCTTCCGTTCGTCGAACGATGGCTCCACCGCTGTAATCTCATGCACCCACTGCTTGAGTTGGTGGTGGGATGAATGCAGCGAGGCGCCACCATCGACACACATGGCCTCTGTGGCTTTCTGAAACTCGTGCTCGCCGGACTTGTCGTCCTCGTCATGATCATCGTCTTCCTGCTTCTTGTCGCGGCCCCGGGCGATCTCTCTTCTGATTATCCTTGCCACGGTGGCTTGCTTGGCGTCACGCTTCTTCGGATCCTCGGCACCATCACAGCCCTTCTCCTTGTCCGCCTTTCATATTCAGCCTTTTGCTTCTCGGCGAGCAGCTCAACTTTGTCGGCGATTATGGAGGTCATGGCCCTTAGTGCGGCGGATCTTGCGGTATTGCTTGTCGGAGTTCCACAGCTTCCGGCGGCCGCCAAGGCCGGCGAGCAATGCACCGGCAATCTCCTTGTCGGGTAAATGCGCTTAGTTTTCTTGGCGGTGCGGCGTCATCGAATCCCTCGACGGCAAGCACGGCTTTACCCTTACGGTACACATTCGGCGCCGACTTTTCTTCACCGGGGCGGCAGCATCCTCGTCTGAAGAGTCGGTTTCCACGCCGGGGTACTTCCTTCCCTCTTCAGCCCGGGCACATCTATCGACAAGGACATAGAGTTCTGCCACATCCTTCACCTTGTTCATCGCCAGCTCCTCGCGCATTTTGCGGTTGCGCATGTTCTGATGGAACATACTGATGATGGTGGCAGGATGAACATCTGGGATATTGTATTGTAGCCGGCTGAATCTCTGTATGTACTTGCACAGACTCTCACCTTCCTTCTAGGGAATGACATGCAAGTCGCTTGCTTGGCCATGAGCTTAGTGACCTCCCGTAAAGGCACCAACAAACTCATGGCACAAATCCGACCTAGAAGAAATAGAATATACTGGCAAGTGCATCAACCATGACATGGCGTTGGGCTTAGGTCAGCGGAAATGGTCGCAAGCACCTTATCGTCGCGGGCTCCTGCAGCTTGCATCGCGATGGTGTGAATCTTGAGGAACTCCGGCAGGTGGGTCTTGTCGTTGTACTTCATGCCAACGTCGGGCTTGAAGGTACGGTGAGTGGGCCCTTTGGAGCTGCGCAGCTCATGGGTAAAGCGGGAAGCCTATCTCGTAAGGTAAACCTCGGGGTGGTTCTGGCGGGTGCCGATGTCGGTGCTCAATGGTGGTCCGAGCGTCTTCATGGGCTCGCTCCCGAAGAACTTGGCCTTGGTCGTAGTGGGTCCGTGGGTCGGATGACGCTATGGAGATGTCGTCCTGCAGCGTCGTCGCGACGGTTCAACGTCTGTGGCAATTGGCGGGGAGGAGAGTGTACCGTGTACACGGCGCCACGATCCTCCGCCACCGGCGTGTGGTGTTCCTCGAGCGTCGGCCGAAGGAACTGCCGGCCTGGTTACGCCTTTGTTGTAGCGGCAACAAGGCTACAGATAGTGGCTCTCCATTCGTCGAGCTTCCCTTGATGGGAGGGAAGTCGAGAACAGCTAGCAGCGCTAGGGCCTCTCTTTGGTGTCGGCGGTGGCGAAACCTGCGCGGACGCGATATTGCCGACTCTAACCACGTTACAAGGAGATCTATCATGGTCCTGCGATGCGCATGCCATTTTCGCCGATGCCTCGGCGGCGGGCGGGTCTTCTGCGTCCCCGAGTGGCGTTCGGGACTCTTCCGTGGCGGTGCCGGGATCTTGACATGATGATGCCGTTAAATCGTGCGTGGCTTTGAGAGGAGGCCTTGTGGTAGCCGGTGTGGGTGTCTTGAGGCCACCGCGCGCCGGGTGGTGCTGTGGCGCCTTTGGAGGGCCCCGTGCCGCCTGCGGAGGGCCTGGCTCCATCTTTGGATTTGGCGACGTGCGGCCTGTTGCCAGGCACACGAACGTCGCCGCCTTCCAAGCTCTAGCTGCTGGGGTGGTATTGGTGCTCGCGAGCCGCGCCCCTGGTCCTCTCCGCGACCGGTCCGCTGCTCGCCCGCGTTGGGACAGGCCGTTCGGCTCCCGATGAGCCGATCGCCACCGTCATCTTCTTCTTCGGCGCCATGGCGATGAAGAAAATGCCGGACTAGCTGTTAAAGCCGATTCTCACAACTGCACCCCCCATCCTGGCGCGCCAAAGATGTCGGTGGAAAGCGACACCTATGGGATCAAGGATCCCTCTCTGCGATTCTTGGTAGCGGGGTTGAGAGAAGCGGATCGGCGAGAGAGTGCGCGGTTCGTTTATCGAGTTCGGGACGCGAGGATCGTAAAACCCTAGTCGTGCTTTGGTGGATGTATTACGAGTTCTTGAGCTAGCTACGGGGTGTAACGAGCTCCAAAAGCGAATCCTTCTCCCGTGCGCCATGGGCCTCCTTTTATAGGTGAAAGGGCTGCCCGATGGCACGGGGAGGTGGAAAGTGCTGGCGTTGTGAGCTTATCGCTGTTATTCTGGACAAAGCGCATTTAATGCGAGGCTTAGGTGTCCCTTCACTTTATCGGGGGCGGGGGCGAGGCCCGTCCCATCCGTCGCTCTCCTCCTTGCCCGACATGCATACAGCCAGCGATGCATGCGGTGCCATGTAGGCAGGCAGGCAGGCGAGGTGGCAGCGGTGGTGGAGCCTCGGGAAGGTTTGCATGTTGCCACGCAGTGTCTGCCCACTGGTTGGGTCGGCGGTGCATGCATGCGAATTGTGGCGAAGACTTGGCTGGTCGGGAACTGGTAGTGGTGGCGTAGGCATCCCGGCAAGGATCTTGCAGGGGATCTTGTGGATTTCTTCGGTGAGGATGATTGCCTTCCTATCCTCACTTGATCTTGATTATTCTTTGTCTTCACAAAGATCGCATGCCACCACGGAAGTGCCTCGAGCCCTGTCCCAATAAATGCATTGGCGTTGGTGGGCTCAAGGGTGCTTCGCTTCGGTGGCGTGGGCGAGTTACCCCGGCCAGGGTCTTGCCAGGGCCGCTGAGGCTGCCCCGGCAAGGGTCCTTGCCGGGAAAACCTGCTTCGCCCATCCGATCCTTGTGGCCTTGGTCCTTGTTGTTGCTTTATTTGTCTTGTGCCTTCGGCTTCCCTCCGGCTTCCCTTTCCTACTCTGTTATGCGTGGTCGTGGCGGGCGGCTCCGACTGCCCGTGCACAAGTAAACGGGTCAAAAGGAGAGCCCCTACTTTTATACACCGACAGTACGTGGCCAAGAACTCGTGTGAAATCCCCTCTTCGTCAAGAAAGGTATCCACATTTGCGTTCTTGAACTCCGTTCCGTTGTCGCTCCGAAACTTCTTGATCTTCACTTCAAATTGATTTTGCGCCTTCCTAGCGAAGCTTTTGAAGATCTTTTGGACCTGCGATTTATCATCTAGAAAGAACACCCACGTAAATCTTGAAAAATCATCGACTATGACTAGACCAAATGAGTTACCACCGAGACTCTTGTAAGCATTAGGACCAAAGAGATCCATGTGAAGTAGCTCGAGCGGTCTTCTCGTGGTCATGATGTTCCTCACGGGCTGACTCCCTCCAACTTGTTTTCCTGCTTGACAAGCACTACAAAGTCTATCCTTGTCAAATATAACATCTTTTACTCCAAGGATATGATCACCTTTAATAAGCTTATCAAGATTTCGCATGCCCACATGACCTAACCTTCTATGCCACAACCAGCCTTTAGAAGATTTAGCAATTAAGCAAGTTCTAGGTTGAGCATTTTTAGTGAAATCAACAATGTAAAGATCACCTCTACGTGTGCCGGTAAAGACCATTTTATGATTGTCTCTCCAAAACACTTGGCAATCTACTTCAGTGAATAGGATATTGAAACTGTCGGATTTCGGGTTCCGGCAGACCCTCTAGGTTCGAACACTGGGGTGCGCACGGAGATCTCGCCCTCTACCTACCTGCACCTCACCGCCACACTAGGATCTAAACTACAAAAGGAACAACACAAGAGACACAGGGTTTATACTGGTTCGGGCCACCATTGTGGTGTAACACCCTACTCCAGTGTGTGGTGTGGTGGATTGCCTCTTGGGCTAATGATGAACAATACAAGGAAGAACAGCCTCGCGAGGGTCTATTCTTGACTGGTGCGATGAACTGCTAGGGGGAGTTCAGTCGCTCTCGCTCTGCTGATTCAAGATGCCTCTACCCTATGGGTGGCTAGTCCTATTTATAGGCAAGGGCCCTGGGCCTCTTCCCAAATATTGAGCGGGAAGGGCGCCACAATTGGCCATTATGAAGGGGAACATCTAGTACACTTATCCTGACTAAAGTTGGTCCTCGCTTTGTCAAAGGCTCTGGTGGTGGCCGGCTTGGGCTCCACGATGACTTCCTTCTGCCGTTGCGGCAGTCTTGGTCTTGTTGCAAAGCAGATGCCTTTGCTTGATGCTCTCGCTGCGTTTGCTCCCTTTGCACCAAAGAGGAAAGGAGGACCTTGCTGCGGGCTGGCGCCCTGGCGCCCTTAGTCGTCATGGCTTGCGTCATGGGCACCTCGTGAGGTACCCGCCTTGATCTCTCTGCCTCCTCATGCGAGCCCACTTGGCGAGGCCATGCACGAGAAGCTCCTGTCATCCGCCCATGAATCTTGGCCCCTCGCGAGGTCTTGAGCTGTCTTGATGAAGATGGGCGTCTTTGGGCCACCCCTTGAGCCACGCCGTAGGCAGCGAGCAAGCAAGTCTAGGGACCCCGTTCCCGGAACGCCGACAGTAGCCCCGGGCCCAAAGCGCGCTGGACTTGGCTGGCGAGAGAAGCGAAGGGGCAAGTCACGGCGCCTTGAGCCCTAACAGCCTGCGGCCTTAGGCGCCAGCGTGGTGTTGATTGGGCGTGGGCGGCTCCGCTCCCCACGATGCCTCGACAAGCTGCTGCAATTGACAAGTCCCTGCATGCAAAGCGGGTCATGATTACTGCGATCGTGGAGGCGGCGGTTGGCCTTCCCGGCTATAAATGCAGGGCGGCGCTGCCTTCCATCCATCCCTCTTGCTTCTCCTTCTTCTTCATGGCTCCGCCAAAGAGGTTCTCGGCGCAGAGAAAGGAAAGGCCCGCCCGGTGGGCTGACTCTCCCATAAGCAGCGGTCGAGGCCGTCCGCAAACACCTGTGGCTCCCATGGTGGCTCCTCGGCGGCCGTGGAGGTGATCTCCAGCGATGATGACGGGCGGCAGCCGTTCTTTGAAGCGCCTTCTGACCGTGTGACCCCCTAGGCCGCGCTTCCACTCGGCAGACGTGCTGCCGGAGTTCGTTGTGTGGTTGGCGGAGCCGACCAGCACCCGGCTCCAGCTTCCTCGCTTCCTCCTAGGTGAGCTTCCGGCCGGTGCCCCAGGCGGCCTCGCTTCAGCGGATGGTTGTTGCAGCCGGGCCTCCTGGGCTTCACTGAGGTCTCTGACCGGGGCGGCCACGACCCGCGGGTGGCAAGCGTTTGCCGCAGCGTAATCTGAGCCGCGGTGCACCTGCACTTCAAGTTCGACGGCGATGCCACCCTCTACGAGGGTGTTCGGGAAAACGGTCGCGCGCTGGGTGCTGCCACGAAGCGGCGACCGTGGCCGTGGGCCCAGCCCGGCTGACGATGAAGGCGACAACGCGCTGGGTCGGCGGCGCTTCGAGGTTCATCGAGCCGGCGGCTCTTCTTTGGGCAGCGGCTCCTCTAACGGTGGCCGCGATCAGCCTCCGCGCCGCCGCGCCCGCCTGGAGGGAGGTAGCGGGTCTTCCCGCCGTCGTGCCACCGCCCGAGCTCGGGAGGCAGTTCGAGTCTCCCATGAGTTGGTGTCGGCGAGTAGCGCTGTTTTGTTCTTTTTCCTTTTCTGCGCAAAGAGACAGTGGTGTAGGGCCCAGCAGGCGTGCTTGGACTATTGCTGTTAATTATCGTCTTGTTTCCGCTATTTCGTATTATGCCTTTGTGCCTGCACTTGCGGCGTAGAAATTACTTAGCTCGGGGGGCATGTCGTGGCCTTTGATTCCGAGGCCGAGGCCTCGTCGAGCGCTTCATGTCCTGCGAAGATTAGTGCGGAGAGGTAGCTCCGGCCTCGGTGTGGAGGCGATCGACCCAGTCTGTGTTAGATGTCGCGGTGCCCGTGGGAGCGCAATTGGAGGGTGCTCGTGTAGTGGACCGGGTAAGAAGCCTCAAGCGATAAGGGCGAAAACGCCGCGAGGGTGCCACGCTGCTCCCTCGCGAGACTTGCGTGAGAGAAATCGAGGCGGAGAGTGAAAAGGCAAGGAGTCACAAGCCAAAGATGGCAACAACTTCAATAAAACTTCAAATGGGAATGAACAAGCCAAGCTGCGAGAAAGCAAATGAGAAAAGCGCGTCGGCACCTAATCTAGTCTTGACGTCTTCTCACGGTAGCGGAGCTAAGTGCTGCCATTGGGCGTGGGAGGAGCCCGGGGCTGAGGTCGGCGCTCCTAAGACTACAGGCGTGTATAGCCCCAACTCATTATTACGTGAGAGTGTCACGGGCGGCGAGCTTCATAGGCATTGGCCTTCTTCACAGGTTCCGGGCCTTTTTCAGAAAGATGAACTTCACAGGCGCTTGCCTTCTTCACAGGCAACGGGCCTTTTCCAAAACGCAACAGCTTCACAGGCGCTTGCCTTCTTCACAGGCACCGGGCCTTTTCCAAAACGCAACAGCTTCACAGGCATTCGCCTTCTTCACAGGCTCTAGGCCTTTTTCAGAAAGATGAACTTCACAGGCGCTTGCCTTCTTCACAAGCACCGGGCCTTTTCCAAAACGCAACAGCTTCACAGTAGCTCGCCTTCTTCACGAGCTCTGGGCCTTTTTAGGGTAAAACCTCGGAGGTCTTTGGATGTTCCACAGCGTTCGGGCGGGCACCCCTCCCGAGTCTCAAGCGGGGCCGGGCACTGAAACATGAACAACCTTGAGCGGGCCCTCCACATGGGAGAGAGCTTATGTAGTCCCTCCACGGAAGAACCCTTTGAGCACGAGGTCCCCTACCTCGAGAGTCTGAGGCGGATGTTGTGGCGATGGTATCGCCGCATAGCGCTTGTTGGTATCTTGCCGCTCGGGCGCGGCTTCCCAGCGATCTCCTCCCCGGCCACGAGATCCGTCCCCGCATGGCGTCTGCTGCGCCTCGTCGAGCGCCAGACCCGTGCGGGCGACGTCGACCTCGTGAGGAGGACCGCTTGACTCCATAGACCGGGAAGAAGCGGGGTCTCGCCCATTGGCTTGGTCGCGGTCGTGCGGATGGACCACAACACGGATTTGGCTCGTCGTACCAACCTCGGCCGCAGAGCCTCAGATTCTTCTTGAATGTCCTGGTCTTGAGGCCTCTCAAGACCTCCGCGTTAACCGCTTCGGCTGACCGTTGCTCGTGGGTGCGCCACTAAAGCGTAGCATATCATGTCCCAAGGTTAGCACGGTATGTTTTGAAGAGATTCTTGGTGAACTGCGAACCGTTGTCGGTGATGATGTGGTTCGGCACCCGAACCGCTCACGATGCCCTTGATGAACTTGACCGCAGAACTGCGGGGATGGTGCGGACGGCTTCCACTTCAGCCCACTTGGTGAACTTGTCCTGGCGGCGTAAGTAGCGATAGCCCCCTGGCGCCCGAGGAAATGGGCCCAGGATATCCAGCTCCCAGACTGCGAATGGCCACGAGAGGGGTATAGTTTGCAGACCTCCCGCCGGCTGATGGATCTTCTTGGCGTGGAAGGCAGGCCTCGCAAGCCTTCACCAGTTCGACGACATCATTGAGCACAGTTGGCCAATAGAACCCGCTGCGGAATGCCTTGCCAACGAGGGTCCGTGATGATGAATGATGCCCACAGTCTCCACCGTGTATATCTACCAGCAGTCCCTTCCCTTGCTCCCTGGAGATGCAGCGCAGGGACACATCATTGGGTGCGCCTCGGTGAGAGCTCTCCATCCACGATGCGATATCTTGTGGCTTGCCGCACCACGCTCCGCTTCCTCCTCCTTCTCCGGCAAGATCCCTTGCGTCAAGTAGCTCCGAGCTCGTGATCCAGCACCTCTCCACGAGGCTCCAGCGTCAAGCAGGCGGCGCTCTGAGGCAGACCATAGACCGGGCTCCCGAGGCTGGTGGTGGGGAGCTCCTCCGAGGCTGCACAGCAGCAGTGTGGCATGGCCGAGGCTTGAAGAGCCGCTCGTCGAAGGCGCCGGGCTCTGAGGTAGCCGCTGGATGCTCGTTTGGCGATGTCGTCGTCCTCTGATTGGTGCCACGGGCACATGCTGCAACTCCGGCCCCAGGCTGCTTCTCCATCCTGCGGACCTCCGCGGTAGGCTTCCATGTGTTCATCCCTCGGCTCGTATACCTTGTTGGAGAAGTTGACGAGGAGTTGTGAATCACCCTTGATGGTAGGCGCTTCACTCCTAGGGCAGCTGCGGCCTTGGAGCCTGCTATTAGGCCTTCATATTCTGCTATGTTGTTGGAGACCTTTCCCCGTCTTTGAAGCAGAGCTGCACGGCGTAGTAAAGCTTGTCTTGAGTAGGAGATATAAGCACCGCACCAGCCCCTTGCGTGCCTAGAAACGCCCGTCAAGTACATGACCCAACCGTCCGGCGCCTCGCTTCCGGGGAGAGGATCGATCCTCATCAGCCTTGAGGCCGGCGCCTCCGTCCATTCTGCCACGAAATCCGCCAAGGCGGCCCCTTGATGACTCTGGTTGTGCTGAATTCGAGCTGAAGCGCTTGCAGTTCAATGTTCCACTCAGCGACTCTTCCGGCTGAGTTAGGGCTCTGAGCACCCTTTCCAAAGTGCTGCTGAGACAACCTTGATGGGGTGGCCACGAAAATAATGTCGCAGCTTGCGAGGCCACCAATAGCGAGGAGGAGTTTACGAGGCATGGGGTGCAGCGCCCTCGCGTCCCGCAAACCTTTGTCTTGACGAAGTACACGGGGTGTTCAACGAGGTTGGGAGTGCGGTGTCGATGGCGCCCTCCGAGACCGTGGCGCCTCCGAGGCAGTGGAGCCTCAGTGCTGGTCGCCGGGAGAGGTCTCTTACATCCCGAGTCGTTCCCTGCGGCGGTGATCTTTCTCGGTTGTGGTAGTGGTCTCTGTGGGTCTTCCTTGATCATGCCCGCCTTGACCGGGCAGCTGCCACGGCTTTGGTCCGTCTCCTCCCTAACGGCACCAGGGCTGCCTTTGGCGAGTAGGGAGTGGCTGCAGGTAGAGCACCAGGGGTTCTGAGGGCGGGGCCACCATTACCGGAGGGCTGGTTAGGTACCTCTTGTGATCTTGGACGCCTTGTCGGCCTCTTCAGTCCATTCAAAGGGTCCCTTTTTCTTCATCAGCTGGAAGAAAGGCAGCGCTCGCTCCCCCAACTTGGAGATGAAGCGTCCTAGTGCTGTCACGCGCCCAGTGAGCTTCTGCATTTCTCTGAGGGTCTTTGGCGGGCTCATGTCCTCGACCGCCTTGACCTTTTCTGGGTTAGCTTCGATGCCTCGGTGGGACACGAGGAAGCCCAAGAGCTTGCCTGAGGGGACCCCAAACACACACTTCTCTGGGTTGAGCCGCAGGTTCACTGCATTGAGGCTCATGAAGGTTTCCTCCAGGTCTTGTATCGGGGTTTTGGCCTCACGAGACTTCACCACAATGTCATCGGCGTAAGCCTCAACATTCTTCTGGGCTGCGGGCCCAAGGTGATGTGCATCGGCCCGCTGAAAGGTCGCCCCTGCGTTGCGCAGCCCGAGCGACATGCATGTGTAGCAGTACACCCCACACGGGGTCAGGAAAGCCGTTTTTTCCACATCTTCTACCGCCATCTTGATCTGGTGATACCCAGAGAAGGCATCCAAGAAACATAACAGTCGCTTTTCGGCGGTGGAATCGGCGATCGATCGATCGAGGGGGCGGAAGCGGATCTTGCGGGCAGGCTTTGTTGAGGTTGGTGAAGTCGACACATATGTTCCTTCCCCCTTTCTTTGTACGGCGACGGGTTGGCCAACCAATCCGGGCATCGGACCTCGCGAATGACCCTGCAGCTTCCAACTTGCGGGTCTCTTGGGCGATGAAAGCCTGCTTTTGGTGGACTGCCGCCTTGCCTTCCTTCACAGGCGGACATTGGGGCACACGTTGAGGTGGTGCTCGATCACGCCTCTAGGGATCCTGCCGGTTGATCGAGGCTCCCATGCGAATACCTTCTTGTTTGCATGCAGGAACTTGACGGGGCCTCCTCTGCTCGGGCTCGAGGTTGGCGCCTATGGTGAAGGTGGCGTTAGTGGATCCGTCCTCGTCGACCCGATGTCTGCTTGGTTTCCGCCTTGTCTTGGGTGAACAAGCTGCTTCTTCTTGGCGGCGCAGCCCCTTGGGCTCGAGGCGTCGAGTCGGCAGAGCTGCACCGACGCCGCCGTCTTGAAGGCGAAGCTTGAGCACTTAGCGCATCCCGGTGTCTCCGAACACGGTGAGGACGCCGTTGCTCGAGCATCTTCATGAGGTTGTCTGTTGGGTGAGTCGCGACCATGAATCGGGCGATCTTTGGGTAGCCGAGGATGGCGTTGTATGGGAGGCTGATGAGGCGATGTCGGTCGATTAGCTCCGTCGCGGAAGTTGTCGTAGGTGCGAAGGTTCTGGAGAGCGGATCTGCCCGAGAGTGGGCGACCATATAGCCTTAAGAAAGGCGGTGGGCTGAAGTCGCTCGGCGGTATGTGGAGGAGGTGAAGGCTTCAACCGAAACCTGGCGAGGCCAGCGCCGCCGTTGATGAGAGTCTGGTGGCGGCAACTGGCAGATGGTGGGGTGCACTGACATTGGGGCGCTTGCCGGCAGGTTGAGTTGGAGGGTGGTCCTCGGTGAAGGCCGATCGGCCTTGGCGCGCCGACCGACCTAGGGAGCCCCTGCCGCATGGAGGCAGCGCCGACTGCGAACGAATGGCAGCGTGGCGGCTGAAGGTGGTGCCTGCGAGCCGCCCAGAGAGCGCGCGACAATGAGGCGTCGGCACAGCGTCTTGGGCGAGAAGAGGTTGCTCAGCTCTTCCCAAGAGGCCCTGAAGCCGCCCGGTAGGTGGAGCAGCCACATCTTGTGAGGCGTCGGTGAGGGCCATGGGCAGCCAGTTAGCCATGACCTGTCATCGCCGCCTCCGCCGAGGATGGCATCCTCAGACGCCAGTGAGAAGGCCAACAGATCAGTTGTGCCGTTGTAAGCCATGGCGTCTCCGGCTTGAACTTGTCCGCCACCGCTTTTTGTCGCAAGGCTGGGGCCAAGGCTCGAGCCTCCAGCCCCGTCTTTGGCGGCAAGGAGTGGCGGCGCTGCTCATCGCAGGCGAGTCGTGAGGTCGGCGGAGAGCGGGTCGGCGGAAGGAAAGCTCGGCGCACCTACTGCGCGCCAAATGTCGGATTCGGGTTCAGCGAGACCCTCTAGGTTCGAACACTGGGGTGCGCGTGGAGATCTCGCCCTCTACCTACCTGCACCTCACCGCCACACTAGGATCTAAACTATGAAAGGAACAACACAAGAGACACAGAGTTTATACTGGTTCGGGCCACCATTGTGGTGTAACACCCTACTCCAGTGTGTGGTGTGGTGGATTGCCTCTTGGGATGATGATGAACAATACAAGGAAGAACAGCCTCGCGAGTGCATTCTTGGTTGGTGCGATGAACTGCTAGGGGAGTTCGATCGCTCTCTCTCTGATTCAAGATGCCTCTACCCTGTGGGTGGCTAGTCCTATTTATAGGCAAGGGCCTGGGCCTCTTCCCAAATATTGGCGGGAAGGCGCCAACAATTGGCCATTTGAAGGGAACATCTAGTACACTTATTACGACTAAAGTTGGTCCTCGCTTTGTCAAGGCTCTAGTGGTGACCCGGCTTGGGCTCCACGATGACTTCCTTCCTGCCGTTCTGACGGTCTTGGTCTTGTTGCCTTTGAAGCGGATGCCTTTGCTTGATGCTCTCGCTGCGCTTGCTCCCTTTGCACCAAAGAGGAAAGGAGGACACTGCGCTGGCTGGCGCCCCCTGGCGCCCTTGGTGCGTCATGGCTTGCGTCATGGGCACCTCGTGAGGTAGCCCGCCTTGATCTCTCCGCCTCCTCGCGAGCCAGACTGATAAGGCCGTGCACGAGAAGCTCCTGTCGTCCGCCCATGATCTTGCCCCTCGCGAGGTCTTGAGCTTGTCTTGATGAAGATGGGCCGTCTTTGGGCCACCCTTGAGCCACGCCGCAGGCCGCAAGCAAGCAAGTCTAGGGACCCCCGTTCCCAGAACGCCGACAGAAACCGAAATCAGCAAGTCTAGATACTGAAAGTAAATTGTACCCAAGAGATTCAATGAGCACGACATTTTGTATGGAGCTATCATGTGAGATGGCCACCTTACCGAGGCCAACCACCTTACCCTTTGAGTTATGACCAAAGGTGACATACTTTCGAGGGCCATCGTTTTCAGCAAGCTCACGAAACATATCCTTGTCTCCGGTCATATGATCAGTACATCCACTATCAAGGACCCACTCCTTTCCTCTAGCCATGTAGCCGCGAAGATTAGCCATAAGACCAAAGTGTCTCATTGCATCGTCAATATCATAGTCACTATCATCATCCTCATCATAGTATCCATGTTCAACATCGTCTTGTATTTGATCAATTCCCAGAGAGGGTAATTCATTAGATAAATGATCATCACAATAGTCATCTTTATGAATTCTAATAGCTTCGGATATGATATTGCTAATGATTCCAGCATCTCCTTTGGCAAGATAGGTAAGCTCAAATAGAGAATCACCAAATTTAGGATCACTAGTACTCATCTTACTCAAGGCAATAAACTTGTGGGGAATTTCATCTAAGTTTTGCAAGGAATAGTTTGGAAATCTTTCCTCAAGAAATCTCCATATAGTGTAGGCACACTCAAGAGTAGGCAAACATCCAATCAAGTTTCTAGGCAATCCTCTAGTGATAAGATTAATAGTTCTAAGGTTGCGGATCATGTCAATAGACTCATCAAGGGTAGGATGCAAAGGATCAACATGAGGTGCACAAGGGCTAGTAATGTACTTGTTCAAATGATATTCATTGAAAATCTCAAGCATCTCATTTTTCCATTCATGAAAGAACTCTCCATCAAGAATAGGCACTCTATGTCTAAGACTCCCCAATGTAGACACATCCATCTTCCTCCAATGGTGATTAAACCAAATCAATGGAGACCAATTCTCTGATACCAATTGAAAGGATCGAGAAGAGGTGTCTACAGGGGGTGAATAGACTCTAAGAAGAAAAGTTGCAGTTTTTAATTTCCTTAAGTTGATGTGGAGTTTTGGCACAACTTTAAACATTTACAATACATATCAAGCAAGCATGGCAAGAGTATATGAGCAGCGGAAAGTAAAACATGCAAATTGCAAGAATGTAAAGGGATGGGATTGGATTGTGCAAACGCAATTTGGAGACACGGAGATTTTTTATCCATGGTTCCGATAGGTGGTGCTATCGTACATCCACGTTGATGGAGACTTCAACCCACGAAGGGTAGCAGTTCTTGCTTGAGTCCACGGAGGGCTCCACCCATGAAGGGTCCACGAAGAAGCAACCTTGTCTATCCCACCATGGCCATCGCCCACGAAGGACTTGCCTCACTCGGGTAGATCTTCATGAAGTAGGCGATGTCCTTGCCCTTACAAACTCCTTAGTTCAACTCCACAATCTTGACGGAGGCTCCGAAGTGACACCTAGCCAATCTAGGAGACAACACTCTCCAAGAAGTAACAAATGGTGTGTTGATGATGAACTCCTTGCTCTTGTGCTTCAAATGATAGTCTCCCCAACACTCAACTCTCTCTCATAGGATTGGATTTGGTGTAAAGATTATTTGAGTGGAAAGCAACTTGGGGAAGGCTAGAGATCAAGATTTATGTGGTTGGAATGGAATATCTTGACCTCAACACAAGTGTAGGTGGTTCTCTCTCAGAAAATGTATGTTGGAAGTGTAGGCATGTTCTGATGGCTCTCTCCACGAATGAAGAGTGGGTGGAGGGGTATATATAGCCTCCACACAAAATCTAACCGTTACACACAATTTACCAAACTCGGTGGGACCGAATCGTTAAACTCGGTCAGACCGATTTAGTTCATAATGTGACCGTTAGGATTTTCGGTGCGACCGACATGTCAACTCGGTGAGACCGATTTCGTTAGGGTTAGGGCATAACGTAATCTCGGTGAGACCGATTACACAAACTCGGTGAGACCGATTTTGGTAATAGACAAACAGAGAGTTGGTCAGGCAAACTCGGTGGGACCGATTCGCTCATCTCGGTTGGACCGAAACATTACGAAGGGGTGACAGAGAGTTTGCATTGCAATCTCGGTGGGACCGATTGCATATTTGGTGAGACCGAAATTATTGCAAATAGGTAACATAGAGTTTGCAATCCCATCTCGGTGATACCGAGATCCCTATCGGCGAGACTGAGTTGATTAGGGTTTTTGGCAGTGGCTATGTCAACTGAACTCGGTGGCGCCGGATAGACAGTTTCGGTGGGGCCGAGTTTGACTTTTGGTGTGGGACATATGTGGATGTGAGAAAGTGGTTGAGGGCTTTGGAGCATATCACTAAGCACTTTGAGCAAGCAAGCCATTAAGCAACACCTCATCCCCTCTTAATAGTATTGGCTTTCCTATGGACTCAATGTGATCTTGAATCACTGAAATAGAAAATGTAGAGTCGTGAGCTTTGAGCTTGAGCCAATCCTTTGTCCTCAACAACTTGAAGAGGTTCCACATCCTCTAGTCCATGCCACTCCATTGTTGAACTTATCTAAAACATACTAGGTAGAAGCATTAGTCCAACAAGAGATATATTGACATTAATTACCAAAACCACCCAGGGAGCACTTGTGCTTTCACAACGCCTCCAAGGAGGGAAACGACGCCCACGAGCGCCGCCGCCGTAGCTGCCCAGCAACAACCAGGCAGGTTTTCACCTGGAACATCTCAGACACCACCCCCACGCGCCACAATCCGCTGACCCGCTCACCTCCCAAGCTGCAACCACATTGCAGCAGCACGGGGGCCACCCCAAACCTCGCCGGCAGTATGCCAGGGCAGATCCAGCCGCAACCATATCACCATTTAGCCTCTCGCCGCAACCCAGCCGCCAGTAGCCAATGAACGGACGAGGTCCCCCAAAGCCCATCGGCCCTACTGGCCCACATGCACCAGATCTGGAACTTGTCAGAGCCAGGCTCGCCGGAAGCCGCCTTAGAGCCCCACGATCGGCCCGAGCCGGCCTACAAGAGGGCGGTGATCAGCGCATCTGGAGCCGCACCACCGATGGCCGAAGCACGCCGCCAGGGACGCCGCATCGCAGACCGCCGTAGATCCTCAAATGAACGAGTCACCGCACCAGGGGAAGCAAAGCGGAGATGCCGACGAGCCGTGGCCACGCCACCGGAGGCGCTGTAGCATCCGGGGAGACCACCGCAGGCCAAAGCCTAGATCTGCGCTGCGAAGCAACCGCGCATCGTTGGATAGCCCCGCCACTGCCGGCGCCGCACGAGCCTCACCCTGCGATGCCCGCCAGCGAAGAGGGTAGGAGAGGGGGAGGAAGGGGCTGGACTAGGGGATCGGGGGCGCCCCGGTACCACTCAACAAGTAGTAAGGGAGCGAGAGGGAGCTGGTTCATGTATCCTCCACAATGTTTTCATTTCGTTAGCATCAACTTAAGGTCCAGCTTGTTTCAAATAAAAAAACTTAAGGTCCAACTAATTGACCAGTTAGAATAGCGAGGATACATGTGTGAATTGACTGTGTTCGAGGCGACTTCTGGCGATAGTCCGACGACTGGCATGGTGCCGACTCTTCCCTCCCCTTTGATCCCCTCCCCCTTGCAATTTGATCTTCATGTGTCTCTGAGCTCCACCCCTACTCTTCCTCCTCTGTTCTGATCCCTTGTCTCATAATTGGTTTATGTTCCTCTAGTGTTGTTTCTAATGGCGGCGTAGGATTCCTCAAGTACTAGTGTTGAGGGAGGGGGCATGCTGGCCACCACATGCCTCTGCCACCCTAAACCCTAAAATACAAAAAAATGATGGTACTTTTGTGTATATACAAGCAAGCTCATCATGTTCGGGAGGCTCCTGGCCCATGCTGTCCACCCCATGCCTTTGCAATTGGTTGTTTCTCCCTATCAATCCTCTATTCCTCTTCTCACTTGATCGTTCTCTCAATCCCCGGCCTCCTTAGTCACACCATATCCCAAGAAGAACCACACTTGGCGCATGTGTGTTGACTACTAACCCCTGAACCAAGTGATCAATTCCATGGCAGGTTGCGAGTGTTTGTGTTTTATGGACGCATATTCAGGCTATCATTAGATAGAAATGAAGTAGTACGACGATAGCAAAACTTCCTTCATCATCCCGCCCTATGGAACTTTCTACTACATTTTCATGTCGTTTGATCTAAAAATGCTAGTGCGACTTACCAATGGCATATTCAAAAAATGTTTACACTACCGGTTAACGTCCACACCTATGTCGACCACATTGTGGTAAGTCAAAGTGTAGGGATGATCTCCTGGCGGATTTGGCAGAATAACTTCGTAGACCTCAAGCAAAATAACTTGAAGCTGAACCCATAGAAATGTGTCATCAAAGTACCTGCAGGGTCCTCCTTGGTTTCATCATTTCTGGATGCGAGATTGAGACCAACCTGGAGAAGATCGAAGCGATCCTAAAGATGGCCACACAAAATAATCTGAAGGACGTTCAGTGATTCACCATGTGCATTGCAGCCTCAATCGGTTCATCTCCAGGCTTGGTGAGAAGGGACTGCTGAGGGAGTCCTGGATTAGGGGGGTCCTCGGACAGCCGGACTATATATTTTGGCCGGACTGTTGGACTATGAAGATACAAGATTGAAGACTTCGTCCCGTGTCCGGGTGGGACTCTCCTTTGCGTGGAAGGCAAGCTTAGCGATTCGGATATGTAGATCTCCTTCTCTGTAACCGACTCTGTGTAACCCTAGCCCCCTCCGGTGTCTATATAAACCGGAGGGTTTAGTCCGTAGGACAAGAACAACAATCATAACCATAGGCTAGCTTCTAGGGTTTAGCCTCTACGATCTCGTGGTAGATCAACTCTTGTAATACTCATATCATCAAGATCAATCAAGCAGGAAGTAGGGTATTACCTCCATCGAGAGGGTCCGAACCTGGGTAAACATTGTGTCCCCCGCCTCCTGTTACCATTAGCCTTAGACGCACAGTTCGGGACCCCCTACCCCAGATCCGCCGGTTTTGACACCGACAACTGCCATTCTACCAACTCCTCAAGAAGTTTGATTCCTTTGAGTGTACTGATGGGACGCAATCAGCCTTTGATGGCCTCAAGCGCTTTCTCTTCACGCCACGGATCCTCTCCGTCTGGGCCGAGAGGAATCCCTGGTCATTTACATCGTCGCCCACCAACCGTGTGACCGAGCGTTGTCCTGGTGGTCGTCATTTACTACGAAAGTAAATTTCTCTCCGAGTCCAAGTTGAGATATCCATATTACCAGAAACTAGTCTACGGTGTGTTTCTCGCATCAATGAAGCTACTTGATACGTCTCCATCGTATCTACTTTTCCTAACGCTTTTGCTCTTGTTTTGGACTCTAATTTGCATGATTTGAATGAAACTAACCCGGACTGACGCTATTTTCAGTAGAACTACCATGGTGTTGTTTTTGTGCAGAAATAGAAGTTCTCGAAATTGGTCGAAACTTTTTGGAGAATTATTTTGGAATGTATAAAAAATACTGGAACCAAGACCCACTGGAGGGGGGAGCAGCTGCCCACTAGGCACCAGTCGCGCCACCCCCCTCTGGCGCACCCTAGCGGGTAGTGGGGCCCACGAGGTTCCGCTGGCCCTAATTCCAACTCTATAAATTCACATTTTCGGAGATAAAAATAAGAGAGGAAGTTTCATCGTGTTTTATGATACGGAGCCGCCGCCACGTCCTGTTCTTCATCGAGAGGGCAGATCTGGAGTCCGTTTTGGGCTCCTGAGAGGGTGATTCGCCGCCATCATCATCACCAACCATCCTCCATCACCAATTTCATGCTGCTCACCGCCGGGAGTGAGTAATCCTTTTGTAGGCTTGTTGGACGGTGGTGGGTTGGATGAGATTCATCATGTAATGGAGTTAGTTTTGTTATGGCTTGATCCCTAGTATCCACTATGTTCTGAGGTTGATGTTGCTATGACTTTGCCATACTTAATGCTTGTCACTAGGGCCCGAGTGCCATGATTTCAAATCTGAACTGTTTATGTTATCACCATTATATTTATGTTCTTGATCCGATTTTGTAAGTCATATGCACCTATTACGTGTTATGATCCGTAAACCCCAATGTGACAATAATTGGGATACTTTCCGGTGATGACCGTAGTTTGAGGAGTTCATATATTCATTATGTGTTAATGCTTTGTTCCGGTTCTCTATTAAAAGGAGGCATTAATAACCCTTAGTTTCCTTATGGACCCTGCTGCCACGGGAGGGTAGGACAAAAGATGCCATGCAGGTTCTTTTCCATAAGCACGTATGACTATTTACAAAATACATGCCTACATTACATTTATGACCTGGAGCTAGTTCTGTGTCGCCCTAGGTTATGGCTGTTATATGATGAATATTATCCAACATTACCACCGATCCAATACCTACGAGCTTTTCACATATTGTTCTTGCTGCGTTACTATTGCTATTGCTACTGTTATAACTGCTACCAAATTATCACTACTGTTGTTACCGTTATTGTTACTGTTACTATTATTGCTACTGTTATCAAACTATCATATTAATGTGCTACTGATCACTTTGCTGCAGATATTTAATCTCCAGGTGTGGTTGAATTGACAACTCAACTGCTAATACTTACAAATATTCTTTGGCCCCCCTTGTGTTGAATATATAAATTTGGGTTGAATACTCTACCCTCGAAAACGGTTGCGATCCCCTATACTTGTGGGTTATCACTACACCATTACTTACAAGCCCACTCGGTCATCGTGGTCAACAATGCCCCTTTGTCGGACATCATCGGCAAAAGGGATGCCACTTGGCAGGTGGCGAAGTGGGCCATTGAGCTAGGGGCGCACAACATCGTCTATGAACTAGCAAGGCTATCTAGTTGCAAGCTCTAGTCGGCTTCCCTTTCACCTCAAGTCCAGTCGGTTCCAGTCGGAGTACTGGACCATGTACTTTGACGGCTCAAAAGTGATTGGAGGATTGGGGCTTGGTGTCATCCTAATCTCTTCGAGGTTAAAAACTCGACTACGTGCTTCAGATCCACTTTGCTGCATCCAATGATGTGACTAAATATGAGACTTTGTTGCATGGCCTACGGATTGTTGCATCACTCGACATACATCGGTTGCTATGTCATAGGTACTCAGATCTAGTGGCACAATTAGTCATGAAGGACTACAACGCGAAAGATCCAGTATGATCGCCTATCGCGAAGCAATCTGCAAGCTCATGGGTCACTTTGTAGGTCTCGAGCTCAACCATGTGCTTCGAGAACACAATTAAGGAGTCGACTCCCTCCCCAAAGGCAGTTCAGAACAACAACACAATACCCACATGTACTTTTCTGCAACAGCTTCATGAACCAGAACACTTTTTGGGTAGTTAGTCAGTGATGATATCTCGTGATGTTATAACAGTTCCCCGGCTAGAACACTTTACTCTCGCCCATAGAGTTTACCACCTCTGCCATGTCACATCATCTTCAATGCACGCCACCGTCGGATCTACGACACCTTATCGTGCCCGCGCCCTATGCATCGATGGTGCGTCCTCATCGACGTGCCATGTCATTGGTGCCCGTGCATGCGTGCTCGTGAACTGTGTGTACCCATTCTTATGAATGCTTGGCTTGTGTGCGCGCATGTGTGGTTGTGGTTCCCATTTGTGTCGGAGCATGTGCGGTGGTACCGATTCTTTTGCACTGTCGTGGGCGGTCGTTGACCCTAATGATGGTGTCAACTTCTTCAGCATGGACAATGATCATGACGGTGAGTATTTGTGTGCTCATATATTTTTGTGTTAATGTTTGAACTAACTATCCTTTGTCGGAAGGGAATAGTTGGCTAACCTATACTTTATGTTACGGAAATATCTAGGATTGGTAGCAAAAGTTGCCTATGATTTTATAACCAGTTTGGAAATTGACTATGGAGACTATAATCTTTATGTTGCAAATACTAAATTGATATATATGTTAAGATCTTATTGTTACAAGAGTTATTACTAAAAAGTGAATGTTGCAATTGTTATATCATAATGTCATTGTGGTGTGAGTTGAAAAAGAATAATGCTCTCATTGGTATGTCAATTGTTATGTCATAATGTCATCATGGTGTGAGTTAAAAAAACAAGAATGTTTCCATTAGTATGTCAATTTGTCATTGTGGTGTGAGTTAAAAAATAAATATATTTCCAATGGTTTCTCAATTGCTCTATAACAATTTCATTATGGTGGTAGCTAAAAAAGAAGAATATTTCTATTGGTTTGTCAATTGCTACGCCATAATGTCATTTGCTCTTTTTTTTGTTAGATGGAGACAATATTCACCTCATTGCTATTGTGACATTTCTATGCACTGTACAAATCACTTTTCTTTTCTCTACTCCTAATGGACGACTTATTAGTATATGTTTCATCCGCTCTTTTTGTCTCAACCTCCCACCTTCGTCTGTTTTTTTGTCCCTCCTCCCACCTCCCCCTTAACAATCCCCTCGCACGTAACACACGGAAAAACCGGACCAAGACTAGTGGCAAGGCCCCTGGCATGAAAAAAAAAAGCGGAAAAAAATTGTGGCGATGCCCCTCGGACAAAAAAAAGGACGAACCCTGAGAGAGGCCCCCTCGCACGATACTTCCTCAACAGAATTTACCTTCTTACCTGTTGGAGCATGCTCGGTGTGCCATTGGGAGTAATTTACAGTCATGCTGTCGAGAAGCTTTATGGCTTCTTCAAGTGTTATCCACATAAATTTTCCACCTGCAGCTGAATCTAGAAGGTTTCTTCAAGCAAAAGTTTAGCCCCGCATAAAAGTTTTGCACTATCATCCATAAACTCAATCCATGTGTGGGACAATTTTTAATCAACAAATTCATTCTCTTCCATGATTGTGCAACATGTTATCTTAGCGGGGGGCAAATATTTAGCAATGAAGGCATCTTTACACTTTAACCATGAATCAATATTATTTTTTGGTAAAGATGAGAACCATGCTTTAGCTCGCTCTCTAAGAGAAAAAGGAAATAATTTTAGTTTCACAATATCATTATCCACATTTTTTATTTTTTGCATGTCGCATAATTCAACGAAAGTATTAAGATGGGATGCATCATCCTTATTAGGATTTCCAGAAAACTGTTCTTTTGTAACAAGATTTAACAAAACAACTTTTATATCATATGACTCTACACTAGTGGAGGATGGAGCAATAGGTATAATAATAAAATCATTATATTAGTATACGAGATCATTTAGTATTTTCAGAAACAGCCATGATAGCGACTCAAGCAAGGATAGTAACACAAGGTATTTTTTATTTTTATTGCAAGCAAAAAAAAAGAAAGCAAAAAAGGCAAATGGCAAAGAAAGTAAAAAAAGCAAATTGATAGATGTGAGCGAAGGAACCTCGATTGTTTGGTGAAGCCTCCATGGCAACAGCTCCAGAAATTTTTCTGCTACTCTCTCTAGAGTTGTTGGGCTTCCCTGAAGAGGAAGGATGAAGTAGTATAGTAGCAGAAGTATTCTCTTCAGTTAAGAACCAAGGTTTATCGACCTGCACACACACACACAAAGCATATGCTTACATCCAATGAAAGCAAGAGGGTAGTCAATCCCCTTGTTCTCGCCAATTGCAAGGATCAAATCTGGTAGTGATACGTAATAAGTAAAATAAAATAAAGCAAATAAAAACAATGAGCAATTGTAGGTTTTTAGTAATAATGGAGAATGGACCCGGGGGCCATAAGTTCACTAGAGGCATCTCTCTCATAAACATAGCAAGTGGGTAGACAAAATACTGTTGGTCAATTGACATAATAGCGCATAGTTATGATTATGTTTCTTCATGGTTCATATATAGGCATTATGTCCGTGACAAGTAGACCGTTAATCCAATGTATCTACTACTATTACTCCACCTCAAGACCGCTATCCAGGAATGCATCTCAAAGTATTAAGTTCGTGACAAACAGAGTACCGACGAAAACCGCTATCCAGCAATCCAATTGTATCTATAGGTCGATGAAGATTGCCTCTGGCTTCCCCCTCCGGCAGAATACCGACGAAGGCCCCTAGATGGGATCCCATCAGGTAAACTTTGATGCGCGCCTTTCACTACTTCCATGGGTGGTTTTGATTGCAATCTGTTTATGTGTCCCAATTTTTCTGCAACTTTCATCGAAGGTGACAACGTGCAAAGCTCACCTGGCTACAACCTCCTTTTACCTTGCAGATAAAGTGAGAAAACAACCCCCACCTACGTGGACGCACATGCCCAAACATCACCAGATGGGACCAAGCCGCAATAGGACCACCAAAATGATAGGAGACACACCTCTTTCGCTAGCCTCACAGGTTAATGAGGCCCACATGTCATCTGCTACCATGCAGTCATAGGAGTGTAAAAAGAAGGATGGTTGACCATTTGCCATCGCAGTAAAAAGGACGAGTGTCAAAGCATCGAGCGGTTGTCTTTCGAACCGTTTTGTGAGATAGTAACTTTACATTATAACGTAGGTGTCTGCGAGGACGTTATCTTTCGAGTGCTCCGCACTCGCTAGGCCTCTTGTAAATTGTGTTGCTCTCTTCTATAAAATTAAGGCACACGCTTTGCATGCTCTAGAAAAAAAGCATGGAGCGGTCCTGAATCGCTAGAGGACGAAAATGCGTTGAAAAGCTAGGTAGCATAGCTGATTTTGTAGGGAGAATACCACAACTCTACCAAAACTAATTGCTTCTACAAAGAATTAAAATAACACTCCTGAAAAATCAAACACGTTCTGGTGAGTTGTGCCGAGGCTTGAGTGCTACGTTGAACTTGTAGACGCAACTTGCGAGTACTCGTTGCTCAATGTTTTGATATTCCTTGCTGCTCTTTTTGTCCATGAGACGGATGCTACGAGCAAGAAATTAAGCCCCAGACTACACAGACGACCCGGAGAAGAACCATCGCAAAAGAAAGAAAAGAGGCCCTGTCGTGATCCATGAAAAATGAAATAAAACGGCTTCTTTTGTTGAGCAGGCACATGATAGTGATGCTAAATTGGCAATTAACAAAGTTTCTGCGCGTTGGTTACACACACGAACACACGAGCACCTTGTATTTAAGGAACGGAACGCGGCGGGATGCCTGTACTCTCCTCGTCATACACATTCGAGTCAACAGCCTACATTAACAAACAAAATTAGTTGAGTTGAGCCTACATCAACATTATGAGGTCAGTATGCACCCAGCATTCATCACGAAAGAGACCACTACCCGTACCATAAATCTGCTCTTGATGAACAACAGTCCACCTGTACTATGGAGAAGGGGAAATTTTCTTGAAATTTTGACGAGGGCAGCTCATCTGTCGAACATACTCCCTCGACGTCTTATATTTAGGAACAGAGAGAGTATTGTTTAGCAGCTCGATTTGTGGAGTCGCAAGCAAAACCCAGGCTCGCTTGGCACTAGTATTAAAGCAGAATCATTCCAGCCACCATAGACAATTTTTTTTTTGCGGGAACCATAGATATTCTTCGAGGGGGGCATGATAGGGCGAACATCACCGAGCACTGAAAACGACACATTAGTTTATCCAATAATAAACAGGAGTGAGAATCTGGAACATCTTACAAGTTAGCGCAACAAACCCATCGCAAATCCAACAAGAACATCCCAACCAACAATCGAACAAAATCCAACCAGAACATTCGCTCGCCCCAAAAAAGAAAACAAATTCAACGAGAGCATCTCGTCTCGCTTTACGGCCGGGTAAAAAGAACCCAAAGAAAGGAGGAAGCAGGAGAAAACATTTATATACTAATAAAACAAAAAGAGAAAATATATACTCTACTCAAAATAACCAGGCCAGGCCCAAGCGCGGCCCGCCCGTCGCGATCGCGGTCGCGGCGTGCATCATCCTACGGTCGGCGTCGCTTCGTCCCCGTCGGTCGCCCACCCTCACCTCACCTCTCCTCCTCCTCCTCTCGCAGGAAATACTCTTCCGTCCCCCATCTTTGAACCTTCCTCCTCCTCCGCGCTGACCTACCCTCACCCTACCCTCCCCTCCCCTCCCCTCCCCGGCAACAAACCAGGCCCCTCCTACATAGCGGCAATCCGTTCCGGCCTCTCAGCCCGCAGAAGCACCCCGGCCGCAGCTCCCGCGACGCCGAGCCGGACGGGAGGAGCCACCGCCCCGCAGCACGCGCGCGCCGGTAGGGCGAGGGAGGGGATCGATGGCGAAGCTGTACGTGCAGGCGGTGCCCCCGCCGGATCTGAACAAGAACACCGAGTGGTTCATGTACCCGGGGGTCTGGACCACCTACATCTTCATCCTCTTCGTCTCCTGGCTCCTCATCCTCTCCATCTTCGGCTGCACCCCCGGCATGGCCTGGACGCTCGTCAACCTCGGCCACTTCGCGGTACCCGCCTCCTTTTCCTTCCCTCCCCCCCTTGCACATCGTCGTCTCTCCTGGATTAGGATTTCGGTGGGGATTGACTGCTTGCTTGGCTAGGCATAGGCGCCCCCCATGGATCTGATGGCTTGCGGTTCGAGTTAGTTTACATCGATTGCTTGCTTCGCGCGGTCAGGAATTGGGATAGATCGTTAGCATCTGCCCACCCATCGCCTTCCCTGGCTACAAATTGCTATGGCCCATTCGCCCAATTCTGCCAACTGAATGTTGGTGCTACTAGTATTGGCTTGCTTTCCCACCCTACTGGATGCGCCCCCCCTACTCAACCACTCATCATTCGCGTACCAGCAAGCACTATCCGTAGTTTGAGATGAATGGAATTCCAAACCTCCACGGTATGCGTGTGTTGTGGTGGCGTGCGTTTGTACCGGCTTGTTGTTGATCGTTGCTTTATATATAAAGCGGGGCGAAAGCCTTTTTCGGTAAACCTCCACGGTAGCCTGCATTTCAGCCCATGCACCAAGGTGTTTTAGGATTTCTATCTAATCCTCTATGCATTCAGGTTTCAGCTTACCATCATTTTGTTGTTATGTCTTGCATGTTCCTGCCTTATGAGTATACAGAACAGATAAGTATCACTAGCAAGGATTGATGTCTCATTTCTACCCTCAAAAGTGTTGAAATAGCAAAACATAGGTATGCCCCTGTTGGGTGTATAGTAGGTAAAATAGCAGAGTACACCGGTTACCATTCTGTCTGCTGACATACACTTCCAAAGACTTTTTAGCGCAGAGTTCATATAGTTATACAGTGCTTTTTAGCTTAGATATCATACAGTTATGCAGTGCTCCCTACACTATGTCTGTTTACTATATATATCATGCATGTATTCTTGGATAGTACTGACAACTTACTAGGGCGAATTAACCACAATTTGCCACATTTCCAACCTCGTATTGTCCTTATTGCACCCTTAGTCAGTATCTATATCCAAAGCATTTCCTTGGTCACTGTGGAGCAGGAGGAAAGACTGTAAAAGATTCAGAGGTGATGTGTTGTGTTAGAGAATAGGTTCAACCCAGGGTATGCATTGTCATGGAGATTAACCTTCACATGAAGTATATTCTAGTTTGAATGTTTATTGTTTCATAATAGCCAAATAAATAGTTTGCATTTAATCATTCTTTTGCTACTTTAAATATAATATATAATAATAATAATGTAGTGGCAAAGTCCATGAAATTTTTCTGGTAGTGAAATACCCCAGTTCTGTTTTCCCCAACCTCAGTTGTGGAAGTAATAAATATTGCTATTTTTCTCATAAGATTGTGAAGCATACCATCTATTTATTTTTCTGTTGTCATTTCTTTCCTAATTAAATCTTCATTTCAGATTACATACCACTTCTTCCACTGGAAGAAGGGAACTCCATTTGCTGATGACCAGGGGATGTATAATAGATTGACTTGGTGGGAGCAAATGGACAACGGCAAGCAGCTTACTCGCAACAGAAAATTTCTTGTTGTGGTTCCTGTAGTCCTGTAAGTGTTATTCTGTTTCAATCTTTTCAATACTGCTTTTGGGGGCTTATTTGGCAAGGAACAGCATGCCAGGATGTATGCACAAATATTAATTCTGGCTAGTCATCAAATAAAATACTATACCTATTCATTAATTTTGCAAAGATCACTAGTTTGTAACATCCGATCTAACTAGCATATTTATGCTATTATCCATTTGTAAGGATTGGGCATTGCTTTGAATATAATAATTTTGTGCAAGCGACATCAAATCATCCAAGGAACTATAATTCATCAATGTAAGTTCTTAAATGTTTATAGAAATTCGACATCAAGGATCTCATATGATACATTTATATGGCCCATCCCATGTCTTTAGGTGATTGAGTGTTATATCTTTATTTCTTGTGGTATTATCTTCGTGGCTTTCATGCATAAGTGTTTTTATGCAAAATTTTGTCTGATTGACTTAATTATCTTTAATAATTGATACTACCTTCATTCCGAATTATAAGATGTTTTGGATATTTCAATATGGACTACATACAGACTGAAATGAGTGAACAAACACATTAAAACGCGTCTATATACATTTGGAACGGAGGGAGTAGTAAACTTGGCGGCAAACTGGTTAAGCACTTGGCTTTGATCACACTTGTGGTTGGTGTGTGAGCAAGCAACAAAGTGATCACAACTGATTATACTATTTTTGTGCGGCCTGTAATTTGCTAGAATTGTTCACCTGGCATCTGAGAACATAGTTAGCCACATGATTACTCTGTTCGATTAAACGACAATTTTAGTTTTTTCTTTATGAGTGGACAGATCAGTCACATTTTATATATGAATTATGGTGGACAAATCAAAACCCAGTATGTTGTGTTTTTTGTAGATAAAATTAAATAGTGACTGTTTGGCATATACGAAATATGTTTGGCTTTAATATGTTTCTTATTTAGTGCATGGACATTAAAATTTGGGATAACATGCACGGTAAATCTTCATTTCCATCATATGAGATACTTCATGGGATTTGATTAGATTTTTGTCATGACTTTAATGATTTGTGTGTGCCGCATGTTATTATTGTAGGACGAATAAATACAGCTTGATATTTCCAGATTCTCTAGTTTCTGTTACCAAACTTTTTACTTAGCTCCTTGCAGAAACAAACCTTTTAGCTAGATGGGATTCTGCGTATTGTTTGTAGTGGCCACAATATCAGTCGATGTTGTGGTTTGGGCTGCTTGTCGATACGGAAGTATTGACTCATTTTGTGCTCATATAGGCTAACAGCATGCCATATCGGCCTGTTAAGGAGAGAACGGTATTAACCTTATATCCACTAGTTTGAAGATTTGATAAATATTAACGGTCTGCACCAGCTTGATCAAGATGCTTCTCTTGTGTTCAGAACAGGCCTGCTAATTTGTATCTCTTGAAGATTTTTTTTTCCTTTTGACATGGCATTATTATTATTTACTATGCGGAAATTTTTTGAAGGGGAGCCTTGGCGCAGCGGTAAAGTTGTTGCCTTGTGGCCATGAGGTCACGGGTTCGAGTCCTGGAAACAGCCTCTTGCAGAAATGTAGGGAAAGGCTGCGTACTATAGACCCAAAGTGGTCGGACCCTGCGCAAGCGCGAGCTATGTGCACCGGGCTGCCCTTTGGTATGCGGAAATTTTGTACATAGTTATCCTGATTTATCCAAGGAAATAAGTCATCTCCTAAATGTCGCTACATCGTGTGGCCGCTCTGAGGTGGACGACTGAGATCGATGCCCAGAATTTCTCAGTTAGGCAAGAGCCCAGAAATTAATGGTGACAACATACCACCTGGTGTCGCCGGAACTAACTGTGTCACTCAGTCGGGGAGGGGATCGGAGGAAAGCTAGAGCTTTGGCACAAGGATGTGTGAAAACTTTTTGGACCTGGAGCGAGTGAGAGAGTCCAGTGGAGAGAGGGGCCGCCGCCCGGTGTGGCCGATTTTCTTGTGGACAGAGGAGATGTGGAGCTGGGCTAGTGCTTGAGCTCGCTGAGGCTCGCCGGCCTGGGGGCTGCTGGAGCGGACGTAGGTGCAGGGTTGGTTGTTGGGAAAGAGAAGGTTCGGGGTTGGTTGTTGGGAAAGAGAAGGTGGTAAGGGCGGTGCGGTAGGGGATTGAGCTAGGCGCGCCGTACAAGGGAGTTGGGTTAGAGAGAGATAGGGTGCGAGCGATAGAGCTGCTAGGGTTAGTGTTGGGTCATATAGTCCACGCTGTTGGGCTTAATGTTGCCAGCTCAGGAATACCTGTTGAGCCTAATTGTTACATAAGGTTGGAATTTGCTGCCGTATGAGATTATAATTTCTTGCTTCCTGCCATATAAATATTAATTTTATTAATTTTGCCCAACGCCAGCCATGTCGACATAGCACCCTGGGCTTGACGAATCGACTCAACGACATGAAACCTTTGCTTCTATCCATGAAATGCAAAGATAAGATTAATCTTAATACATTTATTTGTGTTAAGCTGATAGTTCGTTATCAGAAAAACTCTCATGTTGTTCTGCAGGCTTCTAATATTTGGAACAGTATGACTAGTTTTTTGATAACTCATATATTTGGAACAGTATTACTAGTTCTTTCTTCTAAAAATAGTTTACCTCCTCGCTAGCTAAAATTATGCTAAACAACAGATTAAAAAAATGCTAAACCGCGAATTGTATGTGGTTGAACTGTGCTATTTTAAGAACTATCAGGTCACCTGATCTTACAGAAAATGTGAATTCTTTAGCCCTTGTCTGAACGTAAATACATCCTTTCCTCGTATATTCATGATTTCCTCATGGGTTGTCCATTTCTTTTGACTGTCCTTTATAGATCTGAGTGAGCATCGGATTTATGGGGATGTCTTTTGTCCTTTGCAGGTACTTGATCGCTTCGCACACCACAGACTATCAACATCCTATGCTCTTTTTGAACACCATTGCAGTCACTGTACTTGTTGTTGCGAAACTACCGAACATGCACAAGGTCCGGATTTTTGGAATCAATGCCGGTAACTAAGCGGCAGCGTCCCAGGGTAGACAGCACTCAATATCATGTTTCATTTGAATGGCTGGATGGTGTTGCACCTAGTTCTGAATTTGGTCGTCAGAGTACCAGTGTGTAGTGTTTGAGAGCTGTTAGTAGATGACATGTGATCATTGTACAGAGAAACGCTAAAAGGCCTGGAAAATGATGCTGTTTTGCAACTTTGCCCGACACACGTTCTGTAGACTCTTTATGCTGCTATATGTTTTGTTGCAAGTATTTGTCACTTGATACATGTACAGTTTCTCCTTGCCTGAAGTTTCCCTTTCTAATCCCTGCAATTTGAGGTAAGATCAGAAGGAACTGCGTGTGCGTCCGTGCTTGTCCACAGGCCATCAGGTCGTGCGCAAACCTACTATCAAACCGTTTTTTTTAGTGTTCTATCAAACCGTTCTGGTGGGTAGTGTTTTGTGCAATGAGACCCAGAGAAGTACAGTAATCTGGAATTCTGGATGAGATGCCCTTCTCTTCTGAGATTTGTATGGGAAATGGTTGTGTATGCCAACACTTACCTTAGTACTGGGAACCTGGTTTGATTCATTCTATTGTGTTTTTTTTACTACTTTTGTACCCCTGCAACCTTCTTCTCCGGGGCACGGAAGCAGCCTTCATTCAGATAATGTTGATGCATGGCAACATCAAAATCACGGAGTTAACCATCTAAATGCCTCACAATTTTTGTGTGCATCTTTTCAGTGTCATCACTGATTTACCATACGCACATTCAGGTTGTCACTGCAGGTTACTCGGCGAGCCTAAAATCATGTTCATCAGACAGAAAGTAGAACGCAAGTTTTATTAGAGGCCATGGAAGGTTAAACAACCCGCTTGCTACCATGCGCATACCCTTCACTTGTTTTCGTTTAATCGCGAGGGGCTTATCCTTCATTTCTTCAGTTGAGTGCGAATGTTCGTCACAGTTGCAGATGCAGTCCACGTCAACTGCTGCAACCATCAGCATCGTCCGTGCGGTCGGAACACTGCTGCAACCATCGCGGCTGGAAATTCGACCTCGCGGCCGCAGTTTCTTGCTTCGCGACGAAGGAAAGTGGCGACGCGAGGACTCCCTATTCAGTCAAGAACAGTGCCCCCCATCACCAATAAGCCACAGCTCCAGCGTACCATGGCCGGATCTTAGAGCCTTGAGAGGCCGGGCCATAGTTTCAGCATACAAAAAAAAAACCCTAGCCAGGCTATGCTTTAACCCCATTCGGGCTGCACGTGGTATCATTCACCATCACCTTTTTTTTTTCTTTCGGCAAAAATCTGCCGGCCCTGCCACCGAGCTTGGACTGACCGTGGTTCTTCCCGTTCCGTATGAGACCACGTTGGCTAGGCCTAGGCGCGTCCAGTGTGAGAATCAATGGCCGAGCTGACCGTGCATCTAGTCTAGAGAATTTTACCGTGACGCATGCTCCCCCGTGTCAGCGAGTGCGGGCAGCATCGATCCCGACCAAGGTGAATGGGACGGCGGCAGCATTTGGGCAGGGTCCTCCCAGAGATCCCGGCCGGCCGGCGACCTGCGCGTAATCCATGGGCAGATACGCACGCAGGGGGTCGACCGAGATTCGAGTTGAAATCGTTGGCCAGGTGCCGTTGCTTTTTCGCCACGGCAACTTTTTGCTCTCCATGTTGCACAAGCCCACCACCATCTGCAGCCGTCAGCTTCTACAGTCTTGTTCATACTACCGATTAGCAAAGACAGCTTGCCCAAGCTAGGAATCTCCGAGCCACAAACTCCAGCCGCGAGATCGAATTTCCCATCCGAACCAGCATTGTACCCGTACGTGTAAGCTAGTCCTGGCTTTCCTGATGCGTCCGGGGTCACGGGGCCGGCGTCGGTCTTCGAAAGCTGAGATAGACAGCTGAGAAGGAGAGCACGGCTGTTAAAAAAATACGGAGACACTATAAATGCATCAGATTTTTAGGCATGGCAAATCTGACGTGCTTTATGACAATTTGTATTGGCACGATGATAGCAAATTTAGTTTACAAGCACGGTGATTTCGGACAAAAAATGAACAAGACGGATTTTGCCATGTTCACCAACTAAATTTGTCATTCTCGAAGAACATAATTTACCATGAAAAACGTTTAATTTGTCATGATCAAAATTCTGATGTCAGATTTGTAGTGGGGTCCAGAAAATACGGGCTTCGGACGGGGGTTTTGGTGGGTCCAAAAGGTTAGAGTATGATATGACAGACCTCCGAACTCCCGTGGAGCTCGCCCAATTTGATACTCAGCTGTGAGGTTTCGAATGTTTGGATCGGTCCAATTTGAATTTGATGATCCATAATGAATGGCCAAGGGCAACTCCAACAGGGAGACCCATTTCGTCCGGATATGTCCAGTTGGGTCTGGATAGACAAACAACAGCACCCAACGCAGCGACCATTTAGTCTGCATGTCCATTTTGTGTCTGTCTGACTCATTTCCGTGTCAAATTTGGGTCGAGATGGACCTAGAGCGGACGTCCCTCTATGTACCTTCTTGTCCGGCCTGGCCCACCAACCCATCCCACCTGTGACCCCCCTTTCTCTTTTCCTCCCACCCATCGCATCCATCCCACAGGCGGCTTCCCCGGCGACTGCTCCAGCTCAAGCACCGAGATGGTGGCGACTGACGACTCTGACGCTGCCTCAGACCTCTCATCGGTGGCCAAGACCTTGCCCTTGATCATTTTCGCCCCCTCTTCCACCGGATGCAGGCTACAGCGCAGCAGGTCGCCGCCGTCTCCTGCGCCCATGCCCTCGTCCACATGTGCACGAAAGCCATCTCCTCGTCCGCGCCTTCTTCTTCACCAGAGCAACCACCGCGGCCAACGCTCCCCGCCGCCACACTGTCACCTCCTGGACCTCCGCTTTGAGTCCTACAGGCCCATGGTGAGCTTCACCATGTCCCAGCTTCCTTTTGAAAGATCGTGGATGTCTCCTAGAGGCGGCGGGGGGGGGGAGGGTTGAATAGGCGCTTTAAAATAATTATGGTTTAGGCTTAAACAAATGCGAAATAAAACTAATGTTTAATTTGTCAAGCACAAAACCTACATAAGTTAGGCTCAAGTAAGTACACGAAGGACTTATGCTAAGCAAGATCAAAAACTAAGTGACAGCAATATATATAATATGAAAAACTATAGCTATCACAAAGTAAGTGCGTAAGTAAAGGGCTCGGGAAAGAGATAAACGAGGCACACAGAGAAGACGATGTATCCCGAAGTTCATACCCTTGCGGATGCTAATCCCCGTTTGGAGCAGTGTGGAGGCACAATGCTTCCCAAAATGCCACTAAGGCCGCCGCAATCTCCTCACGCCCTCGCACAATGCAAGATGTCGTGGTTCCACTAAGGGACCCTTGAGGGTGGTCGTCGTGGGAACGATTCCGACAATAAGATAGGGGTAGGATAAAGGAGCATGATCTATCGAGACGCAAATGGGTGACACGGTGGTTTTAACGAGTTCGGGCCTCTCACGGTGGAGATAACAACCCTACGTCTCGTGCTCCGGAGAGGCTTTGCTTTATCTGTCATGAACACGGAGTTACATGGTGTATTTGAGAGAGAGAGAGAGGGAAGAACGGATCTCCATGCCCGAGCTATGTCCTGAGACTAATTGTGAGAAAGAGAAAGAGGTGGGAGAAAAGAGCCCCCTAGTCTAGTGGTGGGGGGGTGGCTTATATAGAGTGTGCCACCCCCTCACCTCCTATGTTACAAGTGGGGGCGTTAATGCTATAACTCAGCGTACTACTAGGATGATGCTTCAAGTGCCTTGTTGATTGCTGGTCTTCGCATATCCGAGTGAGTAAACGGTTGAGTGGTGAACTGTCATCCGAGTGGATGGTATCTTTGCTTAGTCAGTGGATAGTATATCTGTATGAAATTTACACGGACCCACATGTTGTGTGGACCCCATGCTTCATGATATTTCGACCCTTCGTGGGCCTACCTGTTATGTATATCCCCAACATTAGCCCCGAATCGATTGCGATTTTGCAGAATGAGTTGGTGCAAGACACGGTTTGATCCGAGTGATTCTGAAATACTCGGTACATGTCGTCAGCTTTCGGACAACCAAGGTTTGAACAAAATCTCAATGGATTCCGGCACCATGCTTCCGACCGATCGAGGTAAGTGTCTGTGAGGAGCAACTTGGTGACATTCGTTCATCTCTCGGAAGAGGTTAACTCGTGATCGAGTATGGGTGTGTCATTAAATCTGTGCAACCAGATTGACACATGGACTGCTCTCTTAGAGAGATGCCATTCTTATCCCGGAGGAGCGTCAATACGAGTCGGTTTTAGATCCACACTTGTGAGTTTCACGCTTTGAGTCCTAGAAGAAGGCTCAAAACAGGTCCACGGAGGCGTTAAACTCACCTTATAGAATTTTTTTGGAGTGATTTGGAGCTGGGCCTGCATCGAGTGGCGATTACTCGGAATTTCTTCACGCTGGAGCGTGTCTTTTTTGTTGTTTGGCGTCACTCGGACCAGGCGGACCGTTCAGTGGATACCATTCCAGTGGGGGCACGCTGAGTGCACCCACTGGGTGTAATCCCGAGGCTGCCGTCATTGCGGGCAGTCGGAGGGAGTCTTAGACTGTCTGCTTTTGTTGTTGTTCATCACTCGGATGGTCAGCCGCGTCGAGTGGAGATTACTCCGGTGGGGGGCACGCTGAGTGCACCTGCTAGGTGTAGTCCACGAGACCGCCGTCGATTGCGGGCAATCGGAGGGGTGCGAGAGAACTAAAATCTTCTTAGCTGGTCTCGATCGAACTTGTTCTTCTCTAACTCGGAGGTCGAGTAATTTCGGAGCTGGTTTTGCATTGAGCAAAATGTTTCTTTTGAGTTCTCTTCCGGTGGGGGCACGCTGAGTGCACCCAGGTGTAATCCTCGAGCCTCTGCCGGACTAGATGAGTGCGGCGAGGGTTTCGATTCGTGAACCTCCATGCGATCGGCACGGTAAATATCTTTGTTTGAAATTTGAGTCAATCGGAAGGATCTTCAAGCGCTTGGCATGGTAAATAAGCTCAGCTTGGAGCTAAGTCAGTGGGACTGATCTTCGTGCACTTTGCACTGTAAATAAATTCAATCTGGAACTGGATCAATCAAGTGATCTTTGTGCACTCGACAAGATGAATGAATTCGCCTTGAAACCGCCGATCAGAAAAAAGCTCGACACTCCAGGGAGTAATCGTTCTAGTAGTGCTTCTTTATATTGACCGTTAGATTTTGCGTGAAAGGGGTATTTTTCTGAATGGACGTGCTTCACTTATAGATCTTCGGCGAACCGAGCATGTAAGGTCAGAAGAATATTCCTGATGTGATCAATAGGTTGACCAAATGGGCGTAACCCCTGAGGGTGACATGGCCAACTGTCGTGCGTAGCCCCTGAGTGCTGCTCGAAGGAGGTAAGCTTGCTACAGAGTTTGATATGAGGTTTGACCATATGAGTAACTTAGTCGTTCCCGTGCTGGGGTTGTAGAGGTAAAGGCATGTCCAACTGATGGTGACGTGCGAGGCGGCAGAGGGGCGATGATGTGTACAACCGAGTGACGACGCCCGGGGCGGTCGAGTGGTGAAGACGTGCACAACCGAGTGGCGGCACGCGGGGCGGCTAAGGCAAAGTCGTGTGCCACCGGACGGCGAAAATGGTCCTCGGAGGACTTAGTCGAATGCTTCCGAAGCTTATGTAGTGACGTGGTCAGTGTAACGTGGTTGCGGCGCGAGAAGACCGATGTGCCAACAGATTCTGAGTAGGAATGAAGATGGCGTGCAGAGCGTCTGGGTGATTATAAAACTTGTCAAAGTGGCGGATCGAATGCATTTGTTGAAGTGAAGGATCTGACATGTGATGAAGTACTCGACCACTTAGGAGAGTGTCATTCGAATGAGCTGCAGCTTCCGAGTGGGGCGTAGCCCCCGAGCGTACTATAGGCTTCGACAACGGACGTGCCGGAAAACGAGAAATATAGTTTTGGATGGATGATTTGCAATTCATTGAGTCGGACTTGGGAAAATATGAGGAGAAGCTTCCGAGTGATGCTCGAAAGAGGCAAACTCCCAAAAGAGTGAAGTGTGAAGTTTAATTATAAAAGAGACTTATTTGTCTCATGTCTGACGAGGTCTGTATCATTGATATGATGAAGAGAATTCCACAGAAGAGTTGGCCAGATGTGTTTGAAGTCAACAGAGCGACAAGGTCGGTGTTGTGGTGCGCTGGGACCGGTATGGAGACCGAGTCCGAGCAGCGATGAAGTTGGCGCATAGGGCCGTCGAGTGATAGCGTAACTTGTGTAAAAAATGACACAAGCCAACGAAATAATTTCTCGAGGAAATTTGATGTGTGCTGAAATGATTTGTGTGAATAACACCCATAGACACCATTTGGGAGTGCAAGGGGCTTGCTGGTTAACCAGCAAGAGTCCGAAAAGCGAAGGATTCGCTCGAACTTGTCGGCGAGAGATCCTACTGAACTCGTTGGAATAGTGGCTAAAATAAAAGCGAAAGTGTAGTGTTTGACCGAGTTGCAGCCCGGAGGACTGATGCAAACTCGAAATGAAGAACGACACATGGTGTTCGTGAATGATGTATGCGAAAGAATGGAAGTTGGACTCGGAGTCACATAACCAGTACTAAGCAAGTATGTGAAAATAAACAGCCGGCGTGAGAGGTACACTCGGTGGCGTGGCCTCAGTGAACGTGATGTGTGAATTACAGGACACTCGGAAATACGGAAATAACAGAATGTAAAATGACTTAGCTGTCTGAAGGCAAGCGAGTGGCCGAGTGGTGATGAGGCGATGGTGACAGTCGACCTTCGTCTCGGTGTCCTTGCGGATAGGGATGGAGCGCACATTATACTTGTGATGCAGCTTCTTGAATTAGAGGTTTGCTCTTGTCTCAGTCGGATTTTGGCTACTTAGGCGAGTTCTTGGACTGAAGCTAATCTCCGAGTGGGAGGCTTGCTCTCCACTCGGTAGGATTTTAAACACTTAGGCGAGTACTGGACTGCAGCTAAGCCCCCGAGTGGGAGGTTTGCTCTCCACTCGGTAGGATTTTTTCAAACTTAGGCGAGTACTAGACTGCAGCTAAGCCTCCGAGTGGGAGGTTTGCTCTCCACTCGGTAGGATTTTTTCAAACTTAGGCGAGTACTGGACTGCAGCTAAGCCCCCGAGTGTGAGGTTTGCTCTCCACTCGGTAGGATTTTTTCAAATTTAGGTAGTCTTGGACTGCAGCTAAGCCCCAGTGGGAGGTTTGCTCTCCACTCGGTGGGATTTTTCAAACTTAGGTAGTCTTGGACTGCAGCTAAGCCCCCAAGTGGGAGGTTTGCTCTCCACTCGGTAGGATTTTTTCAAACTTAGGCGAGTACTGGACTGCAGCTAAGCCCTCAAGTGGGAGGTTTGCTCTCCACTCGGTAGGATTTCTTGAACTTAGGTGAAACAGATTCGCAGCTAAGTCACCCACTGGGGGATTTTGGCGCTGGCGACGCGCGGGGCGGCCGAGTGGTTATGAGGTGACCAACCGAGTGGCGACGCGCGGGGCGGCCGAGTGGTTATGAGGTGACCGACCGAGTGGCGACACGCGGGGCGGCCAAGTGGTTATGAAGTGACCAACCGAGTGGCGACTCGCGGGGCGGCCGAGTGGTTATGAGGTGACCAACCGAGTGGCGACGCGCGGGGCGGCCAAGTGGTTATGAAGTGACCAACCGAGTGGCGACGCGCGGGGCGGCCGAGTGGTTATGAGGTGACCAACCGAGTGGCGGCAGGCGGCCGAGTGGTTATGAGGTGACCGACCGAGTGGCGACGCGCGGGGCGGCCGAGTGGTTAAGAGGTGACCAACCGAGTGGCGACGCGCGGGACGGCCGAGTGGTTATGAGGTGACCGACCGAGTAGCGACGCGCGGGGCGGCCGAGTGGTTATGAGGTGACCAACTGAGTGGCGACGCGTGGAGCGGCCGAGTTGGCAAGTTGATGAAGAAGTGCCCAACTGAGCGGCGACACGCGGGACGGTCGAGTGGGCAAGTTGATGAAGACATGCCCAACTGAGCGACGACGCGCGGGGCAACCGAGTGGCTATGCACCGGACGGACGAGCGGTGTAGACGCGTTCGACTGTGTGACATCCAAGTGACACGCGGGCGACCGAGTGCTGGCGGACTGTCCGAGTGGATGTCGACTGAAGCGCATGTCGTCCGAGTAAATCCCCAACCAATTAAACGGCCGGCGAATCCGTCCGAGATTAGCGAGTGCCTGTCTTAGTGATTGTGGCGCGGGCGGCGAAAGTGCAGATGATACGCCCGCTTGAGCGCCGACGCACGAGCATAAGCCGCCCGAGTGGTACGCCTCGTTCCATCCGAAAGTGCGTGAGAGGCGTGGAATCAGCTGCCGAGCAATCGACGGCAGCGGGAGAAGGTGCCGTCGCGTGGGTGCGCGACGACGTTTGCAAACGAGGCGGATCTGACGGACGGACGGCGACCTCGCAAGTTAGTAGCATGCACAACCACGAACATTTTTTTCTGGATCAGTACGCCCCTGCCAGTCAGCAAGTTAGCAGGTACAACCACAAAATTAATGGCGGGGCGGTTGCACATGCATGCATGCATGCGCTAATTACTGGCGCGGGAGTAGCCTAGTTTTTGCTGCTGTAATTAGGAAACTGACGCTGGAAATACTCACCTGATGAGCCATTTAATGAGGCAATTACCTTAGCGAAACAGTCAGCCCACGTTCCTCGGTTTCCTTTTTTCTTCATGACGAGGAGGTGGCCCGATGCTGGTAGGCTGCGCTCGCATGCGGCTAACGCACCATACGGGGGAGCGGGATGAGCGGTTGACAGGGTTGGTCCCCTGCTCCCGAACGACGACTGTAGCGACGGGACTCGGAAACGCCGCCATAGGTGCCGTCCGGTGCGTCGATCCGGCGCGGATGGACGCGCCAGAGGCCTGGGGGCCGTGGAGCAGCCGAGCACCCGCGTCACCGGAGTGACTGCTGAACGCTCGCGGTCACCGCAGTCGGCGGACGGTTGGGCTGAGTTCGACGAAGAAGAGGAAACATGAGGTGCGCTGGTGGCCGCCCCGGTTGGTCCGGCCGAGCGGGCGATTCGCCTCACCCTCGGTGTCTTCTATGGCGTAGGGGTCGTCGCCCATGGACTCGAGGTAGCGGTGCAGGTCGTTGGCACCCATGGAGGCGGCACCACCGGAGTGCTCGGTGAAGAGGAGCCGCACACCACCCGGCAGCGGCGCGTCCGTCCAGCAGTACCGGCCCTCGAAGGTGAGGTCCGCAGTGTAGAAGGAAATCGCCTGATCGCGTCTGTGAACGGTCATGCACGCTCGCAGTGTCGGCTGAAGATGCACCTTCTACTCCCCTTTTACGGTGCTTCGGTTGTTCGTATGAACTGTATAAACAGAAAATTAGATGAATGAAAAACCATCTATATCATGGCTCGATAGACGCCATGCCCCACGGTGGGCGCCAACTGTCGTGGGAACGATTTCGACAATAAGATAGGGGTAGGATAAAGGAGCATGATCTATCGAGATGCAAATGGGTGACACGGTGGTTTTAACGAGTTCGGGCCTCTCACGGTGGAGATAACAACCCTACGTCTCGTGCTCCGGAGAGGCTTTGCTTTATCCGTCATGAACACGGAGTTACATGGTGTATTTGAGAGAGAGAGGGAAGAACGGATCTCCATGCCTGAGCTATGTCCTGAGACTAATTGTGAGAAAGAGAAAGAGGTGGGAGAAAAGAGCCCCCTAGTCTAGTGGTGGGGGGTGGCTTATATAGAGTGCGCCACCCCCTCACCTCCTATGTTACAAGTGGGGGCGTTAATGCTATAACTCAGCCTACTACTAGGATGATGCTTCAAGTGCCTTGTTGACTGCTGGTCTTCGCATATCCGAGTGAGTCGTACGGTTGAGTGGTGAACTGTCATCCGAGTGGATGGTATGCTGCTTAGTCGAGTGGATAGTATATCTGTATGAAATTTACCTGGACCCACATGTTGTGTGGACCCCATGCTTCATGATATTTCGACCCTTCGTGGGCCTACCTGTTATGTATATCCCCAACAGTGGTCACCAAACCAATACAAATGGCGACCCTTGGGGGTGGTCACCAAACCCGTACAATGGGCAACCCTTGGTGGCAGTCAACGAACCCGTACAAATTGCCCGGGCAATCTCCACAACCTAATTGGAGACCCCGATGCTTGCCCGGAGCTTTACACCATAATAATTGAGCTCCACAACACCAACAACCGCCTAGGGCGCCCAAGCACCCAAGAGGGAACAAGCTCTAGGGTGCTCAACACCAAGAGTAATAAGCTTCTCAACTTTCACTTCCATGTATCACTGTGGAGAACTCAAACTGATGCACCAAATTCAATGGCAAGGGCACACGGGGTGCCCAAGTTCTACTCTCTCAAATCCCACCACAACAACAAAAGCTATGAAGAAATATGAGAGAAAGAACGAAGAACAGAACACGAAGTACTCCAAGATCTAGATTCGAGGGTTTCCCCTCAAACACGAAGTACTCCAACAGAAGGATGCATGTAAGACCAAAACCGCCAAAACATATGCAAATGAACTCTGATTTCGACGAACTCAAGCCTTGATTGAAAGCTAGAGATATGAGTTGACAAATCACGACTGTAAATCTTCAGAAGTGGCAACAGAGAAACGCCAATGATATAGAGGTGTGAAACCTCCATCAGTGAAGATCCGACATAAACTCAAACTCCGAAAGCGTAAAAGATGATGATACGAAATCCGTTTTGATGAACTTGAGATTGTCATGAAGATGACCACAAGCTCCCCACTCACACTAAGAAAAACCAAACAAGAACCAAGAAAGATGATGTCAAGTATGCAATGATTTGAGCTCTCTACGAACGATACCATCAAGCTACTCACTCGTGAGCCTCGTTGATAGTACGACAATCAATCCTATAACCCGGTCTCCCCACTAACACCATGAGACTAGTAAAGTAGGAAACCTATCAAGGTCAAATCTTTGTCTTGCGCATAGTCCACTTGAGCTCGATGATGACGATCTTGTCCTTCTGAAGTTAGACCACCTTTCTTGATTGCGGTGGCTCGATGAATACTAGTAGATTGCTCCGCATACTCCACTATGGGCGAGCCTCTCTTCGGCACATCTTCACATGTACATTGTCACCACAATAGACGGCAAGCTTCAAGCATGTGATCTTTTCGTGATGCTTCACTTGAACTTGCACACCGCAACCTTGAATCTCTCGAAACAGGCTTTCGCCCTGCTTTATATATAAAGCACCAACCACACAAAGTACATGGCCGAACGATACAAAATAGTGAGGTAACCCTCTTACAAAGCCGATCCAGGAAAATTGGATAACACAAGAAGACCTAAAAATACTGCCACACTACACTTTAGTACACCTAGGCTCCACGACACCACCCTTAGGAGGGGGAACGACGACAGGTGTCGCCGCTGTCGAGTCCACACCGGACAAAGGTTTTCACCCGGAACCCAGGCACGGAGAGCACCTCAATGACCTCTTCAAGAAGATAACGACGCCCATGAGCGTCGCGGTCTCCGACGACAGAGCGCAGAGCTTTCGCTCGGTAGCTCCCCATGCCATCATGAGGTCTCCACAAGAGGGACGACGAGTCCAGATCCCCATCTCCAGATTGGGGCGCCACCATGGTCAAAGACAAAGGGGACGCCCGAGCCACCCGCCGCTACACCTCTTGCCGCCCACACGACCAAGAGGTATGGCCACCACCGCCGCCATGGTGCCGGCCGAAGAGCCAACCAGACAGACCACCTTCCAGAGCCGCCGCCACGGCATCCAAGTTGCGAGACATCACCAACCGCCCGCATCACAGTGCACAACAACGCGACATGAGAAGCCCGACATCAGCTACCGAGCCCGGGTTAGCGCCACCATCGTCGGGGCGCCCACACCTGTAATCCCAACCAATCCCAGTTGATCGGCGGGGACATGACTCTGTGGCTACCGACGACCATCGTTGAGCAACCAACTAAGATGACGCCAAGTCCACGGCTTGAGGCACCGATCCAATCGTCGGCACAACAATGCCCCAACCACCGCTACCACAAACCTCCACTGACGCTATAACGTGAGGGCACAACCCCAACCGGACCGCAAGCACCCACCTTGACCTAGCCGGAAGCGAATCAACCACACACACAGAGCAACAAACCCTGGGGCACGAGGACCACGTCAAACTCCTGCCCGGCAGCCCATCCATGTCGTCGGCCTACTTGTAAGTGCATCTAGTGCCACCCCTAGTTGGTTTTGGAGTATTGACGACAAACCTGGTTGAGGGACTAATGTGTTTGTGAGAGTTGCAGGATAACACAGGTAGTAGTCCCTCATTGATTCGGTTTACCTGCCAAAGATGACCCCTAAAAATGTATGAAGACATTGAAGACAATGGTGGTATGTGAAGATATTCACATTGAAGACTATGACAAGAGAAGACATTGCGTGAAGACTATGGGAGCGAAGACTTAGTTGTTTCATTGTTTCCTTTTCTTCTTTGTTGAGTCATAGGAACCACCGCATTGTTAAGTGGGGTCCCGATGAACAAAGTCGAGTGGTCAAGTGATACTCAACCAAAATCCTATGTCTTCGAGCGAAGACAATGAGAGCAAATCTTATCCAGAGCCGGATGAGTCACTTTTACTTGTAGCCCAAGTTAAGTTCACTACAAAAAAAATACACTTCCATGATGATACGTGTTTGTCACAAGAGGTCGCGTTTTTGTCATGCATGTACATCCATGAAAAATTTATGCCGTAATCAAGATAGTAATACTGTCTTTGTCGTAGAAGTGTTCCATGACATTACCAAAATTATCATCACGAAGTGTCCACTTCCATGACGATAAATCGCGCGTCACGAAGTGCTTTCGTCAAGGGTGACCGACACGTGGCATCCACCGAAGCGAACGCTGTTAAGCTATCGGGTCGGATTTTGGATCCGATAACCCGTTAACAGCCCGACCAATTGGAAATTTCACGTGTAAAATTTCTGTTGGCGTCGGTGGGCGGATGTCGCCCATCCATTGGAGGAGACATGCCTATGGTGCGTCGACACGTCATTGGGCCCAACAGAGGCCCATATAGGTTAAAAAGGCCGCCCGATCAAAGGCCCGTAGAACTTAATCGGTACTAGTGGGCGGCCCAATAACGGCCGCTTAATAAAGGCCCATTTACAGCCAAACTAGATCGGCCCGTTAATTGTTCACCCGATATTTGGGCCCATTTACGGCCCGGCCGATCTAGCCCGTTAATTGTTCGCGAATATTCATGCGAACTACAGCCTAGTGACTTCGCCTGTTAGAGGCTGATGTGAACATGGGCCCATTTCAGCCGGTGTGACTTTCGGCTGGGAATGGCCCGCGCCCATGGGCCATATATGGTCCGACGGGACATCGGGCCCACTAACGGCCCGTGCTAAAGGGGGCAACAGTTAATCCCAACGTGACTTTGGGCCTGTTAAAGGCCTGTCGCGTAATTCGGCCCGTTGATGCCTGTACTAAGCTTTCGGCCTCTTAAAGGCCCATGATATCAGTGGGCCAACTAAGTCCTGAGATATGTTTCGGCCTGGTAACGGCCCGTGAGCTAACTGGGCCCATAACGGCCCGGTCTACATTCCGGCCTGCTGAAGGCCCGTCGACTAAGGATGGCAATTTTACCCACGGGTACGGGTACCCGCGGGTATCGTACCCGCATGGGCAGGGTATGGGCAGATTTTTACACCCATGGGTAGTACCCATACCCTACCCGTTAAGTCATGGGTAGAATGCGGGTATAGCCTTGTACCACCAGAGTATACCCATACCCCGCCCACTTGTGAATTAATGTTAACTTGTCATCAATTAGTCATTAATTTGTCATGTGACTCATCTACTCCTATTGACTTGTGAGTATGTTGTGATTTCTATATTTTGAGAGTGGTCATGCACTCATCTGCCTTGTTATTGAGTTGAGATAATTGATTTTTTTGTCAAATGTGCTATCAATGAGTGTAAAATTGTGAACAGCTTGTGCATTATTTGTTCTACCCGTTGGGTACCCAATGGGTACGGGTACCCGATGGTATGGTTATGGGTAAAGTTTCATACCCATGGATACGGGTATGGGTAGAATTTTGTACCCACTAACTGTACGGGTATGGGTATGGTATTGCTATGGCCTATCCATACCCTACCCATTGCCATCCTTACCGTCGACAACTAGTGAAAATTAAGGCCCAACATGCATTTTGGCCTGCTAAAGGCCCGTGGTTTCATCTCGGCCGTAACGAGCCAATTGCAATATTCAGCTGTTAATGGCCCAATGCTACCGGCCAAACTAAGTTACTGGGTCGACAAAAGGCCCAACTAAAATATAGGCCAGTGTAAGTTTGGGCCTGGCGCAATGTGTGAAGGCCCCAATCATTCGGGCCCAAGAAAGACGCATGCAGGCCCAATTGTGGCCCACTAAAAACCTAGCCCGTTATCGAATGTTTCGGCCCGGTCGACTACATCTGATTTTTTTTCAGATAGCGAATGATGGCAGTAAAGAAATTACGGCATAGTAACTAAGAATAAACCTACACTATACAATAAAGGATTTAAGGTATATTACATCCACTGGGCATCGAAGTTCGCCACCAGTGATCATAAAGCGCAACGAAGAAGCAAATTACAAAAACTCGGCACCATTGCAGCGTAACAAAATAATACTGAACCGAGACCACTTCCAAGACAGTTCAAGAAAGGTTAGCCTTGCGGGGGAACTGCTGCGCAAGCTGCTGAGCAAGGCTGTGAGACCGGCCTAGCATGTCGGCCATAGCTTCCTGGTGTAGCTGTTTAGCGATGAGGTTCTCATTGGTGTTCTGCGCACTCTTTCTTAGAGATAGGACTTCAAGTCGAAGTTGAGTTGCGTAATGCCTTTACGCTAGAACTTGGGACTGAAGAAGTCGAACTGATTTAGACAACGAATTACGTGAGCTTGTCGATCGTTAGTCTCAAGTAACTTGAACACGCATCAAGACAAGACTTTGGGGTTGTCTCGCTATCTTCAAGATGTTTTGCCTTCTTTGCTGCAATATATGTTGGGTTTGTCTCACAGCCTTGAGAGACTTGTGCATGCCATCGGGCATATCACCTGAAACAAGCGAGAGAGAGATGACATGCTTTGCGTGTATAAACAAAGATGATAACTGCTCATCAATTCTATCCAATTTCAAATTAGAAAATAAAGAGTAAGTTCAAAATATCAATAGCATAATTTGGCATTCCTCATAATGCGGGAGCTTCACCACACTCTTTGGATTACCATGTCAACATAACAAGCATAGATGAAGGGCAAAGAAAATCATTGTATCTATTTTGGATAATGTGCATGGCATGTTGTTCATATCATCACCACATCAAGAAGATAAAACAGAGATGACAAGGTGCAAACGTGGGCTGCTTCACCACACCTTTGGATTATAGATCCACAAAACCAAGCATACATATAGGGAGTATTAAGTAATGTGCATGGTATGAATAAGAAATTTGGTTTTACAAGTAAAACTTAGAACTTACGGTTCTTACGAACATGCATTTTGGTAGAAACAGCAAACTAAACAGCAGATAAGCGATAGGGAGTATGAGCAAATTAAACAGCAGTTGAGGATAAAGGCTTTAGAAGGACTGACTTACATTAACGATTAACACCGGCTTTATAATGCCCTTCTCCATGTCAAGGGAAGGATAACTCAATAATTTCAGCACATAATCTTCTTCATAAGCATTGCTGTACTCTACATTTTGTAGAGAGTAATTATAGATATGATAATTTGGAAGGGATAGAGGATAATGAAGATAAGATGCAGATTGATGCTACATAATCAAATACCAATCCTCGAAGTACAAGTGTTACATGACAAAATGTCTTGACAAGAGCAATGGGCTACACTTAGACCGGCATTGTCATGTATTCTACTTGTTGGTAAGATTAAATATAGATCTGATCTTTTTAGTAAATGGTGGGCAAGGAGATAAGATGCGAGAATGCTACAAAATGAAACAATCCCTCTTCCCATAATACAAGAGTGTTTTGAACACTGGTGTCTGTATAAAACGTTCTTATATTATGGGACGGAGGGAGTAGGTGTTAATGTAAGTACGATGATAGACCACGTTCAGTCCTTACAAGAGGATTGCAGAGCTAAACCTCTTCAAAAGCATTGGGTTGATTCTAAATTTGTGTAAGAGTCCATACGGATCTTATAATGTCCACCAAATGGGCGATTCTGAGGCTAACATGTGCGGTGATGCTACATAATCAAACATCTATGAAAGTAAGTATGGTCATACAGGCAAGAGGTACTCACGAGAGCAATGCAATGCGGTATAGTTGCGAGATTCTGTGGTCCCTTGAGAATGAATGTTCTTCCGCTAACAGTTCTCGTACAAGTGAGACATTAAGGCAAATGCAGAAATGTAGTTCAAATTGTGATGTGATATCATAGATGCGGACCTTACGCTGCAGCCGAGACCAATGTGTAACAAGATTATTCCAGTCACCGTCGGATAAATGTAGCACGGAGACTTTATAGAAATTTCATTCAGAGGCTTGCCATCGAAGCGCGCTTGCCTCGGTAGGAACGATACTTCATCAACGAGTGCTTGAAAAGCGCAACCAACTCTTGCTCGTCATCACAATCCAGTTTGCTCCTCGCCTATTTAAAAGAATGAAATCTTGTGTCTTCGTCAGCAGAAACATATGCAAGAATGACCATGAATAACATTAGTACATTACTTACGCGTAAGTTGCGGAGGAAGACTGGAAATTGTTCGTGTTCATGTATAATCTTTCCATGAAGGAAAGATGCGCACAAAGTTCGACAACAACATAAGCTTCGTCTTCTAAACTGGGAAGAAATGGAACAGGGTCCTATTTGCTGCAATTGGGGCTCTCTCGGTTCGAAAAGGATTTGGCAACTGGATTTGGTGTACTCTTTCTGGAATGGGGTTTTGCGTCAGACACGGTGATGCTATGTCAACCGGCATAATCATACTGTTTGCTGCAGTTGGGGTCTCTGAGTTGGGGCATCGAAATGACCGGTGTAGTAGGGCTAGAGTCGCTAGAGTTGGGGTATTTTGTGGGTCGGTGATATTGCAACTACACCTAATGGGCTATTTGATTTATCAGGTGCCACTACCTTTTCCAAATACTTTGCTTGTGCTCCTCCATGATCAGCAATCGCCCTCTTCCTTTTGAACGTCGATACACAAGAACATCATTTGAATGGATAAATATGGTATGATGAGATGGAATATGTATTGAAAATGGATAGGCAGGGCGTATTCACATACACGATGTGTAAACTAAGCTAATGGCAGTTCAACAAAGTAGAAGCAATGCAAAGCATCAGTTGCAAGATATGTGCGAGCAATGTAACCTTGGAAAGTTAGAGCAAGTACCTTGATGGGTGAATAAGATAGGGCATCTTCCTCGACTCCTCCACTAGGGAGCTACATTGACTTAGGTCTCCCTCTAGCTCGTAATCACTGTTAGGATCATATTCGAGCATGAATCAGAGGTGGAGAGCGTTTGCATTGCATTGCATCCAGACTTGATTTCAGTCCCTTAATGCCAAGTTTGACAGCCATGGCATTGTTCTCGCTTTATTCTTTTCATGCCGCAAGCTCATAATCATTATGATGCTGTTAGAATCTGAGATTCATGAAAACATAAAAGTAGTCAGATTATCTATGGAATGCATTGCAGATTCAACTCGGAGAGTGTCTCCTATAAACCCCTGCATATGCAAAGTTCACCTCCCCAACCGTCTTGACCACACACACACAGTAAATACAAACCCTTATGTCTCTATAACAGTGAGGCACACATTTCAAAACTGAAGTAGGAACATTAGAATCATATGAAATTCATATTTGAACAAATAAACTAAGCAATTATGAGTGGCGAATGTTTAGCTTCAAGGGTGGAGTGTTGGTAGTGCGACACAAAGCAAGTAGGCAGATTGTATTCCATGTAAAAGATCAAAACCTATGTAAAAGCTGGAAATGACACTTTCTTTCTATACAATGCAAGTGTTAGTTACCCACACATGATGGAAGAGATCACATAGAGAAATACTATTCACTCTGTGTCTACGGTTCCAAAGATTTAGAAACAGGGTGGTCCACCCTAAAAGAATATTGACAACAAATATGACAAGGCAAGCATAGATGTAGTGAATCAATCATTTACTTGTGAGCTTATTAGGACAAGTATGCAGAATTGTAACTCGCAGAAGAGACCGTCCAAAATCTGAATGAAGAAGTTTGTCTAGCACTTATTGTTTGCAACTAATCGACGTGAATAATTGGATATTATATCGAATGAGTAAGAAAGACAAGTAAAATTGTCAACAAACCTGGCTTGCAGTAGTAATGTGGGTCAATGTCACTACGACCAACAATCCAAAATGACTAGTTTCGCTCCGAGGGCCGAATTTTGAAAACCCCGTGAACTTTAGAGGTACTAAAGATTACGAAATACATCTGAACCATTAAGTGTAGGTAGCACTCGAGCACACAACAAACCCTAATGACAGTCCCGCCTAATGAGTAATGAATCAATTAGAAAATGGGTGATGAGGAGTGGCTGCTGAGTGTTGAGGACGATCTCGGGATAAATCGGGTTGGCTTGGTGGGTGTTGCACGCCTCGAGCCCCGCACGGATGGGAAGGTAGGAACGGCGGCGCCCGGCAGCGGTGACACTTTGTTGGAAGCGGATCCTGGCCTCCTGTTAGTCGGCGTCCCTCCTAGAGTCATGCCGTCTGGACGGCAAGTCGCCAGCGATGCGGCGGTGAAGTAGTAGAGATCGGAAGCGCAGAGCGAACAGAGGGAATCGGGGCCGGGGCGACCCAAAATCCCAGGATGGGCCGCCCACCGTGGGCACCAGAGAGATACACACCCGAGCGGCGAACATGCATTTTGAAACTAATTTAGGAACATTTAGTGACCAATTAAACAACTCTGTTTTAATAATATCAGATTTGTATTTGAACATCTAAGCTTGTTTAGCTTGATGCGTGGAGCGATGTTATTATGACACGAAGCACGATTTCGATCAGATAGTGATCATAAAAGGGAAACTCTAAGCATATTTTTTAGCAAAGAGGGTTTTCCTCCGATTTCTATTAAAGAAACCACCACGGAACCAACATGATCAATTAAACCCTAAGCATGATCAATTAAATCGTATTATGGCTATGCCATGGCAGATTTGAAGCTGCAAACTGGAGAAATGATATTTAGCATCCATTGTTTGCTTCGAACTAAGAACTAAATTCTAAGAGCTGAAAATAAAGTAGAGTAACCAAGTTAAGATCTATTTTCTCGTTGAGATCAAAAGTTGAGGAGATATGAAGTACCACCTCTCTTGCGGCGCCGTGTAGGCATCAAAAGCGATGGCTGTCGGTGGCATTGAAGCAGATCTGCGACGGTAGACGGGTGCATCGAGGGATAAGTCCTGTTGCGGTGGAAGAGAAGGTCGTGTGAGCGGCCCCGACAAAGAGGACGACAGCGCCGATGAAGCGAGAGGACGCGATGCAAGGCTATTGGTCCGTCGCCGTGGATGAGAAACGCCCATCTCTAGCAAAGATGGACAACGCGGTCTTGGTAGGCGCCCGCATGGTGGAGGACGGTGGCGGTGGATGTAGTGGAGGACGGCGGCGATGGATGGGGTGGCGGACGGAGGCTGGTGTGGGGATGTGGTGTTCTAGCGCGGATGGTGTATGAATGGGAAAATGGAGGAGAGGTACGGGAACCATGTTTTTGGGACGCTACCTGAAATATGGGAAAGTTACTGAACTTAGCCCCGCTTAAAATTTGGACGTCTCGTCGGTTGGGGATAGGACGGTAATCTCAAGATCTCGCCAATATTTGCCCAGAGCGATTTGAGGCGAGGAGAGGGTGGTTGGCGCCCATGGTTGGCGCCCATGGTGTATGAACGGGCTGACAGTGTAGGGCGGTTGTGTCACGCCCGAGTGAAGTTACAAACCTGCCCCTATTGAAAATATTTGCCTACATCGATTTCAAGGAGTCGAGTTTGTTTTGCCGCCCACCGTGTATGAATGGGGAATGGAGGGAGAAATAGAGGTCTTTCGGACGAGCTTGAGTCAAATGTGTTTGCCGCCCATGTTTGTCGCCCACCGTGTCGGAATGGGCTCAGAGGTGGTCGTGTCACGTCTAATTGAAGTTACTAACCTACCCCTATTTAGAGCAGTGGAAATCGGGCCGATGGATTGTCCGTGTAATGGGTAGACAATAATTTCCATCTCCCAAACACTTGGCTTCGGGCAGCCGACGTGGGAGTGGACATTTTGCAGCTTCTTTCGAATTTTGGGACAATAAGCATCCACGTTTACCTTAGCAACTAAATTCGAATCCATTTTGTATTCCTATATGAATCTTTATAAATCATTCTATGTGTTTTTATATATCTTCAAAAGGACGACAAAGATGTATTCCACTGTCATATATGAATATGGTTTACAAATGCCGATACTCAAATTCAGAAACTAGTATCCAGTTTAAGGTGAATTCGAATATTTGGAACACTTCATGTCCAACTCAAATGTCACACGTAGCATAATGTGTACTCCCATTTAGATATGTACACAAGCGATGTATCAAGATTCAAATACCGAGTCAATCAACCAAGAATGTACAGAACTAATAGACATATAAACACTTATAGAGTATATGGATCAATAATATCAACTAACATACATAAGCCAGGCCGCTGTACTTTTTTTGGCTACAACATCATCTTTTTTAGCCAGCATCTTGGCCCTTTCCGATGCGTGCCACTTATGGTCCATCGATACTACTACTATTGCTAAATGCACATCCAGCCCGATTGACATATTTGTAGGTCTGGCACAGCAATCCAAATGAAATGTCTCTAAGTCTTATCAATTAATACAGACTTGTGCTCAAATAAAATTACAAACCAAAAAACAAAAAAAAATTATTACATGATCTCTAAAACAAATGGTTTGATTGATTACATGAACAGACAACACAAAGGTTATTCAACTATGGAAAGAACATTTCACCTATGATTTACCAAGTAGGAATTTAATTTCCTTTTTTCCTTCAGGACCTTAACAATCTAGTCAGTCTCAGCTTGCTTCATTTTGAAATCCACCAAATATTTAATGGTTGTCTTGAGTATCGCTTGTGATTGTGCTGTTTGCTTCCTCAACATGTCAACTTCATCTCTAAGTGCGTAGAGAATCTCTTTCTACCACTAGTTTAGCCTCTAGAGCATCAGCAGTTGGCAATTCATAATGCACGATTGGGCGGTGCCATCGCTGTGGGATGATGCAACGTCCATGGGGACCTCGCTCTTTGATCTTGGGCTAACCTGTTTTGCCATTAAAGTTCGATTGATTCAGAAAAGTTGAAGTTAGCAAAACATCTCAACTAGGAGTTATAACAGCAAACCAGTTAAACAAACAAGGAATTAAAGAGTTTCAATTGATGCGGAAAAGTACTCCCTCCGTCCCATAATGTAAGACGTTTTTAACACTATACTAGTGTCAAAAACATCCTATATTATGGGACGGAGAGAAGTTATTAACATCATTGTAACCGCTGTTGCAGCAAGCAAAGCAGTTAAACAAACAAGTAGATATTTAAGTTAAGGCAAACAGGTAATTCTTAACAGTAAGTATCAAACACATAGATAGGCGCAGTCTACAATATGATTAATGAGCTGTGCCATTATGTAATCAGTAGCAAACTAAATTAAGCCAAGCAACGAATTGAACAATTTTGCAATAAGTGGCTAACTAAAATTCGAGAAGTAGGTAACTGAACTTACGCTAGTTCTTTGTACAGCACACCGCAACTTCTTTTTCGCTACAAGGTTGTACAAAGGAGTCCATGGCATCAATTGCTTGGATACGCTGTCCCAATACTTCTTTCTTCCCACACCGCATGGGTAAGTCGAATGGTTAATCTGGTAAGATGGTGCATCCTTGATATGTTATATGAGGACGTGTAGTCGACTAGTTGTAGCCAAACACATCACAATGGCTTTTACAGTATATTTCATGCGATTACTTTTGGCATATCGAGATCTAAGCAATCTACAATAGGATGAAAAGATCGGCATCCTTCACATTATTGGCTAACTCAGTTCATAGAAACAAGCAATTCAACCATTCGTGGGTAAATCAAAAGCGCCCATCGAATATTTTTCACTATCCAATCATACAAGCAAAAAGGGGCGACGCCACCATAGGGGCTGGTATGGGCGGCCGCCTCAGGTGGCTGGAAAGTGTGCACCTAGTTTGAGTCGTCCAGGTTGGCCCACGCTAGTTTTGTTCGTCCCAACGCACGAGCAAGCAATGTAAAAAATGAAGAAAAATGTTTCAATTTGGATGGGCCAATAACATAAGTGCAAGGCAGGCCCTATAGCAGGCTCGCGGCCCAAACGAGCGCCTCCCATATCGATCGACAGCAGGAAAAATCCCAATTCATTCGCTCCAGCCTCCAGTCTGGTTCGCTCCTAACCTAGCCGCCGCTGGATAGACCGACACAACACTTCATCGCGCCCTCGTTGGAGGGCGGTCGCCGGGCTTCAAGCTTAACGGAAGGACAAGAAGATGAAGATCCAACCTCGGTGTAGCTCATGGGAGGCAGCGGCGGCAGCACGGGCATGGCATCAAGCTTGCGCAAACGGATAGTCGCAACTTTCAAGAGTAGCATGCGCAACGAGCAGGTACATCACATCCCTGATTATATCTAATTCAACTCTTCAATTTCTGGCCAATAGTTAAACCTGACGGTGTTGTAAAACTGCTTGTATGTAGGGAATCTATGAGAAAATGAAACCAATTTCTACTTATTTTATAACTCCCCAATCAATACCGAATCGATGAATCTGATGTATCTAATCAAGTTTCCGTGCAAACATACAAGCTCATGTTGTTCTTGAGCTCAAGTGTCTAATGAATGATCGCTAATGAAGGATTTGATGCAAACATTTTACATGCTCCTCGGTGATGAACATATAGTGTCTAATGAGGGATCTAATGCAAGCATTTTGCAAGCTCATTGAAGGATTTAGTGTCTAATGATGATCTACTATGTTGAGAGAGACAGAGATTTGCAGCATTGATGACAAGCAAATTATAGTGCATTTTCATAGCTTGAGGAAACGCCGAGGCCATCTACCGTAAAGTCCCCAGATCATGACAACATAGCATAAATACTTTTCTAATCTGTTGTTTGAAACTATTGGCATACTTGTGCAGGATAGATATATTGATATGCAGTTTATGACTGGTTATACATGCAATTACACTTCGATATTTTCAGCCGAGAACGAATAATTCAAGCAGGTACAAACCATGTTTGTAGTCCTTGTACACCATGTTGCATTTTGTGTTTTTGGTGCTTGCATCATTTAGTGTTTATAATCTGAACTACTTTGGATCATTAGCTGGTTTTCAAAGTGCATGTAGCTTCACATTTTTCAAGTTATGTTGATTTCGGAGTGCAAGTGCCTTTGTATTTTTAAGTTAAATGTTCACCTGGTAACTTGAATTGTGGATCAGCCATCGCACACAAATCATACACGAATGCCAAGATGAATTAAATGAAATGCAGGGACTTACGCTAGCTCACAGGCTGTGCTCTGCAGCTCGCTTGCGCTTGGGATGTTCCATGTACAAGTCCATGTTACCACTTGCTTGGATGTGCAGGCCTTGTGCTCCTTGCATCCCCTCTCGCATTTTTGACACGGCGAATGGTTGATCAAATAAGAGGAATCGACCTTGATGTTGTACCGAGGACGAGATACTTACAAGGTTATACGGTGTGCAGGATGTGTACCAGATCCCGTAGCCCGCCATGCTTCGCTAAAAATGGATTTGCTTGTTTCAGATGATATCTCTAGAAGAAATAAGAGTTAAAGTCAGAGTTGCATAGGCGTAAGCTAAGAGAGCAGTGAAAGGATATCCAAACATCGTCGGAACAAAGGCACAAGGGAGTGATGTGTGGATACCTAGTTCGGTCGGCGTTTGGGCATGCTCGCTTAGCTAGAGTGCGGGTCACTTGAGCCGTTGAGGGTGATGCGCTGGCGTTGGCTGGCGCGCACGGATGCAGATCTTGAGTGGCAGCGAGCGCCCGATCTGGTGGACGAGACCGTTGGTGAAGCCCGAACGACCTCGGGGGGCGGAGGTGCGACGATGTGCTCGGTGAAGTAGCCCCGTGAGCTGGGAGACGACGTCGGTGAAGCGCACCTGATGCGGTGGAACTCGGAGTCTGTGAGGCACGTCGGTTACGGCGGCCGACGTTGTCGGTGGACCACCCAGTACGGCGGACGAGGGCGTAGATGAGGTAGCTCCGGTGCGGTGGTGAAGCGCGACCGTCGTCTTCGTCGTCGTCGTCCGGCACAGAGGCGGGGAACGGTGGGGAAAGAGACGATATGAGGGGCGATTCGAGGGATGGCGGCAAATTAGGGATTTGAGCAATCTGGGCGCGGAAGGGGACGGTGGAGAAGAGAGATTTTGTAGGGCTGGAATTGGGGCCACCAGATATTTCAATCCGAAACGTGGAAACGCGAACTTATATTGTCGCTGCCTTTTTTTTGGGGGGGGGGTGGGTGGCTGGGTGCTACGCGTCCGTCCGACACACGCGACCACCCGACAGATTACGCCGGTGCCTTAAGGCACCTGCCTTTGTGTCCATGACATGTGGGCCCAACAGTGGCTGGCCCACATGTCGATCACCCAAGGGCTGTTGCCTTTTAAGGCACCAAGCAGCGTCCACCCGACCACGACCCTGGTCTGCCTGGTGCGCCTACATTTGAGAATGCAAACGAATCTTCTTTCATTTGCAAATGAATCTGTATGTATTACCATGCCCGTGTTTTCCTTGCAATAATTAGTCATTCGAACGAGATACTCCATCCATTCACTTTTGTAAGTCGCTTGCATAACTTAAAATGAACTGTTTTGCACATTGTCGAAATGTCTTCAAGGTCTTATAAAAGTGAACATAGGGAGTACTATAAATTAATTAATGAGGAGTTATTTAAAAAAAATCAAAGCGGTACCCACGCTTAACGTGGATTAGAGTGTGTCACATAATTAGTTATTTGAATTAGAGTGTGTCACGTAGTTAGTTATTTGAATTAGAGTGTGTCACGAAGCGATCTCCAATTCTAACGTGGATTTCGTGATTTCACTTTGTATCCATGCTACTTTTTAATACAAATTCATATGTATATGATGAACACCATGGTAGTGAGAAAACTTTTGGATGGATTCAAACATATGACCTACAAAATAGCACAACAAATTGAGCCAATGTCAACTTTTCAAACTTAGTATGGCACAATTCAAATAATTACCCGTATGCCTGGTCCTCGGTTCAAATCTTACAATGTACACGAATTGAAACATCGATATTAAGTCTCGTACTATGTACATTCAAATGTTGTTTTAGTCCCCCCCCAAGACAAACGCTACATACTTCCTCAGATCGGTCAATCTTCCTCTCCTAACCACCTTAGCAAGCTATCGGTTTCCAACACACGCTCATTCTTTCTCTCCATGTTTCGATCTCTAAGTCTCTCAACTACACAACCCCTTTTCCACTCCTGTTACCAAATGTATTTACCTCACACACCCGCCATTGCACCCCATGCCGAGCTCTCTCTCTCTCCCACCTCTCCCTCTCACCTCTCGCGCTAAATACATGCATTGCCTATCTAGCCCTCAACCTCTCGTGCGCATTTAACGCACTTTGTATATCTAGGTCACTCCCTCGAGACTGTCTCACTCTTTCTTCCGCAGTGGCCACACTCTCTCAATCTCGCTCTTTTTATCTCGAGTCTCATTTAACCTTGTTTTTTCACACACAAATGATATATCTCCCTGTTAGGGCCTCGGTCGACACACTCTATACTCTCTCACGCAGATTGTCTATCTAGGTCAGTCCATCCAAGATGCTGCCACTCTTTCGACCTCATGGTGGGCCACGCTCACTCAATCTCTCTCTCTCTGTGTGTGTGTGTGTGTGTGTGTGTGTGTGTGTGTGTGTGTGTGTATGTCTCGATTTACCTCGCTCTTTCTCAGACAAAAACAATATATCACCATGTTTGAGCCCAATTCGACCTATTCACATTGTATACTCTCTCATGCACATCGTCTATCTAGGTCACTTTCTCCAACCCGTCTCACTCTTTCGATCGCACGGCGACCCTATGTGATCGGTTGACCTTGCTTCCTCCCACGCACAAAATATATCTACACGCCTGCGGACTGGATCATCTCTCAAGCTCTATCTTACAGCCCTCACCCTTACCAAAAGCTCAATCGGACAATATCTCTCCTGAGCATATATATTTGTTCAATGAATGTCGGACCACACTCACTTTGTCTCTATCTATATGTCTCTCGATTGACCTCGCTTTCTCATACCGTATCTTCCACGCGTTGAAGCTACTACCTCTCCATCCTCGCAAAGCCGGAGCTATTTACATTGCGAGGGCACTCCAACCTTAATTTGTGTAGGCATTTATTCCGTCGGTTTAGATTATATTTTCGTAGCATTCGCCCACAACTACTCCAAACGCCGCTGCAACCCACGCAACTCCCCTAGTTGATTTCCCTCTGGCTCGGTCATCGCTCTCTCGCACGCCCTTTCTCATCTTCAACGTCACACCATGGTATTATTGAAAAACTATGTTGTTCTCTTTAATTATTATAAATAAGCTACAAAACTACACACCGATAGTCCGCTTGGAATGGAACAAATTTCACCCACAAATTAAAGTGCTACAAACTACACACCAAGGGGCCCACATGTCATGAAACAAATTTGGACCCATATACAAATTAAAAAATAAAGGACGAGGATCGAACATGCGACCGGGCCTTCAAGCCGCACGTCAATAGGCAACATACGAGAATAGCAATGTTTGTTGTACCCCTTTGTTCACATAATGTTTTTATATTACCACAGCCTAATTAATGGATAACATGTAATATTATTTTTAGTACTATTCGCCTTCACTTACTGGTGGGTTCCATGTGTGCCTCTCTCTCCTCCCTTCTGCGCTTAGACGCACGGGCAAACAGGAAGAACTCATGGGCGATGTTGCCGCTGACCATATCTCGGACGCGCTCACAACTCACAAGTCACGGCACCAGTTTCACGTACTAGCAGCACTAGTCAGTGTGTACGTGCAATGCACGTTAATTTGGAAGTATATTAAGTGCATGCGGATATTAACTAATAGGATATTATTTGCGTGTTGTCATGTGACTAGCACTATTTTTGGCATGAAATTAACTGCACGCTAAACGTGTTGAGCGCTCAACATTGAAGCAGTCTAGGTCGTTGGATGACAAGGAATACATGTGGCTTGATGATGTTTTATATTTAATTTGATACGGCTCTAGCAGAACATTCAATCAATCAAACCATACATTTCGTTCAGTCTGACTCCGACTTTAAATTATACTACGACCGATATAAAATAAACGAAAACGATAAACGTTTGGATTTTAAGCATGGCAATCCGAACGTTTTTCATGGCAAATTTAGATTACGCGGCGGCGGCGTCTCGCGGTGGGAAGCGGCTCCTCTGCCGTGCTCTGTGTGTCGTCGGGCCACTGACCGACGGCGACGGCGGCGTCTTGCGCCGTTGTTGGCGTACTCGACGCGTTGGCCTAGCTTCAAGGAAGGCCAAAATGTTCTGGACTTTGAGCGAGTCAATCGGCGGGAGGAGGCGATCGGCGTTGGTGAAAGGAAGCGGTCGACGGCGCCATCCATGCCGCCGAGGGGGCACCGCACCCGCGAGGACACATGCGCTGTCAATGGCGCGGTGGAGACGTTCGTGTGCATGGGCACCGGCACGGGCGCGCACGTCAGTGCACGCACAGGCGCATGCGCTGGCAAGTGCACGGGCACTGGCACGGGCGTGCGCGTCAGTGCACGCGCTGGCAGGTGCACGGGCACGTGAAAGTTGGCGGGGACCTCGTGGAACCCCGTGGCATCAAGCTCGGCGACAATGTGCGGCTCCAGCCCATCAATGCCACAGGGATGGGCGCTGGCGCAGTCCGGGCGACGGGAGCCGAAACGAGAGCGGGGACAGGCGCGGCGTCTTCCCGCGAGGCCAGTTCAAGCTCGTCCCAAAGCGCCTTATGTTCTTGAGACTCCGGCTGGGTGTCTTCCTCATGAAACTGGAACACTAAGGGCAGACCATCGTGATGCGGCATGGCGTACGTTTAGGTCAGGCTAGTTGGAGGTAGACGACAGGAGAATCGGAGAGGAAGAGACAGGATTGTAGCGATACCGGATAGTGCGGGGTTGATTTTAAACTGCGGGCGCGGCGACATTAAAAGTGGGAGCAGTTGGGACAACGGTGGGCGGCGGAGCCTAGTCAAAGGGCTCGCCTCCCGTGAGTTCGCACACAGCCTGTCTGCTCGCGACGCCTCGACGGCCCGGCGCAGCGGTTCGCTCAAGACGCCCCCGCCGACTCACACGCTTGCTGGGACGGCACCTGCCGATGAGAAGCGGGGACTCGTGGCGGCATGTAAACGCCCACGGTTTCAATAGTGAAAGCGTTCGCCTTAACGTGACAGGTCTTTTCCCTCAAAAAAAAAGTGACAGGTCTTTGTTCCAAAATACCTTGGCTCTTCATTCGTGAAACTTGTCATAAGAAGCTTGTCTCGAATTGAAGAAAAAGGAGTAAAAGGATAATCCTCCTGCACAAAGTGCATTGCCTGATATATTAACTCAAGTACTAGGCACGAACAAAAAAAGTACTAGGCACGAACAAACGGGCTCAATTCTGTGCTCATCCTGGTGTAGTAGTAGTAGTACTAGGCAATGCAGTTGACGGGTGACATTGATGAGCGGCGACCGAGGGAATTGAACCGTGCTCGGCACGGTAGGTAACTTTGTCTAGTTACTAAAGCATCCCTCCATTGTTCATCGGTAGTCATTATGGACCAGGGACATGAGGGGAATTTCCTAGGGCTGGAATTTTGGCCGCCAGATATTTCGACTTGAAACACTGAGGCTCGACTGGTTGGGGTTGCATAATGTGTGTACCACGCACGCCACCGAAGGACACGAGCCCGTTTTTTTAGGATCAACATGAGCCAAGGTCTGGCTAGTACGCCGTTGGGTCCTACCATTTGAGAATACGAAAGGAACCTTTTAAATTGCCGAACGAATCTATGTGTATTACAATACCCGTATTTTCCTTGCAAATACTAATCTCAATGTGGTAATTGATTTATGACGAGTCGTTGAATTAGAGTGAATTTGTGATATAGTGATCTCAACGTGGATTTCACATTTCATGGTATCCCTAGTAAGTTTTCCAATGAAAATTCAAATTTAAAAGATGAACAATATGGAGGTGAGAAAACTTTGTATGTATCAAGCATATGACCACACACACACACACACACACACACGCATACTAACACAACAACAATCCAATAAGTATAGTGCATCTATTTTTCCAACCCATGCATGTATGACACGAGTTCAAAATACTTTTCTATTCCTAAATATTAGTCTTTAGAGAGTTCAACAAGTGACTACATACGGAGCAAAATGAGTGAATCTAGACTCTATAATATGTCTATATACATCCGTATGTGCCAGTCCATTTGAAGCCTCTAAAAGACTAATATTTAGGAACTAAGGAGTAAATGTAAGACATCCATGGTCCTCAGTTCAATATTTAAAATGAACATGAAACTGAAACATGAATATTAAGTCTAGTACTACAAGACATGCAAATGTTGTGTTTAGGCGGAGCTATGATTGTCGGGGATCAACCCTCGACCTTAGATAAAATTGTGGAGCTCTGCTTAGGGTTGTTTAGATTATATTTGTTCCCACCCTCCCAACCACCGATTGGTTGTGCACCCCACCCTCCTCCCCGGGAGAATATCATGTGCCCCATACCTTACATGCTATATGCCGACACGAGTTGCTTGGAGCTTGTAGATCCGAGATATAGCAGCTCACATGATGTGTCTTAATTTTTTGCAGGAAACCTTGATGAGTTTGAGAATTGCACACAATTTGTACAAAACTACTTAGATGCCCTTTGATCCCATATCCAACGACCTCGGCTCAGATCACCGTAGCATCTAAGATGAAGGAGGACATCATATTCTCTCGTATGTAAGAATATCATGTGCCACCACACCTTAGATGCTTTGGTGATACAAGCTCTTCGGAGGTGTTGGATTTGTGACCCAACACCTCCTCGGTGGTTCAATGGTTTTTGCAGAAAACCCCAAAAGAGTTCGCCATCGCTTATAAGCACAAAGACTGCCAGATGCCATTGATCTCAGATCAAACGACCTCCAAGCTCAGATCACCGTAGCATCCAAGCTGCGATAGCACCTTATGTTTTCTCGCACGGAGAGTATGAGGTGCTCCCGACCGTAGATTCTATGGTGATACGAGTTCACCGAGATCTAACGCCCATAGTAGGAGGTTTGAATGTTTTTGCAATATACGGCTGATAGAGTTTGGGAAATGCACAGAAAGTACAAGTACTATGCATGTGCCATCCGATCATCGATCATACGACCTAGATGCTCATATCACCGAAGCGGTAATTAAGCTACGGGAGCACCTAATATTAGCACCGGGAGCCGTTGGATCAAGATGCAGCGGCACACACAAGGCCTGAATGTTTTATTTGCAAAAAAACTTTGGAGAGTTTGGAAATTGCGCATAATTACAAAGACTACTCCCAAGCCATTGGATCTCACTTCCAACGGTGTAAAAACTCGTATCACCATAGTATCTAAGCTGCGGGGTGGATGTGATATTCTATGTCGCTGTCATTTTTGTTTGTAAACTTGCAAAATACGTGTAACTCATGCCGTTACTTGTCTAACCGCGCAAAGTGTTTGTTCAAAAAAACCATCCTACACTGAAATATCGGAACAACACACGGGGGTCCCACTTGTCATTAATCAAATTTGGACCTAAAACTAACAAATCTGAAAGACGAGATTCGAACTGGCAACCTGGACTACAAAGCGTAAGTCGATAGCCTGAAAAAACAAACGGTTGTTGGCTTTGTCCCATAACTTGATTTTATACAGTACTTGCGTTGAGTAGAGTAGATGGAGTGCCTCGTCAACACGTGCATGACCGTTGTCTCACTTACGGGTGGTCCCAGGCTTGCGATCTCAATCTCTCTTCTCTCCATCGTCTAACCTTTGCACGGGCACACACGAAGAGCGGCGCTAGCTTGCCGTGGTGTTATTACAACTGAAAAAAAGCTTGGAAAATAGAAGAATCGCCTAGAACAAGAGACGTACGGCTGGTCGAGACGGAGCTAACCGTGCCACGCTTGCATGATGAAGCAAGTGTGGCTAGTGGGGTGTTTTCGATCGACCGTGGCTGGGTCCCGAGGTCGAACCATAGGTACTACGCCCGATAAAGATATTTTTACACGCACATTTTTCCTCCGTGTCGAGACGTGGCACACCCTACTTGCTGGTTTCGGGTCCTCCCGGTGGTGCACGATATATTCTTCCCGACGTGGGACGCCCTACCGCTCGTTTTCTGGGTCCTCCTCGGTCGTAGCGCCGAAGCAAGTAAATGAGTCGTCAAATCACGAAAGACCACCTTTCCCGCCGAGTACATCAGTGAAGCACAGTGGCTAGCTAGTTGGGCTAGTTCGACCGATTAGCTAGGCCGCCGCCACATTTGTTTTTTCACCCTTTTTATCTACTTGCGGGGTAAATTTAAATATCCACCATGGCGTTGTTCGTGTTTGGGTGCGGCAGGATTTTAAATTTTTGATTGACGGAGCAGCGCGGTAGGATTTTTAATTTTTGATTGACGGAGCAGCACGGTAGCAATTAGTCACGATGACTCCGCTGAAAAATCCATCGCCCCCGATGTGAGAAGTCGCCGACCGTGTTTTACCGTGGTGAAAACCAAAAGATTCCCGCTCCTCGGCTGGCTCCTCCGCCTTCCCAGAGATTGCATTGCCTTTCAGCAGTTTCGCCCCCTTTGCTTCCTCTCCCCATTGCTTCTACCTGGTGCCATGGCGGCGCAGCAGATCACGGAGTCCGAGGTGAGGCGCCTGACACAGGAGCTCCATGCCAAGGATGCGGAGTTCAGGGACAAGGACGTGGAGCTCTGTGAGCTCAAGGAGGAGAAGAGTGCCATGTTCCTCCGTTATGTGCGGGAGTTCACGGAGCTTCAAAAGCGGCAGGCGTCCACCACAAAGATGCTCGAGGCGCCGGCGGCGTTGCTGCGTAAAGCGGAGATACGATAGGCCGTCGAGAGCCGGGCTTGAGCGCGAAGCGGCCGATCGTGACGAGGTCCAGGATCGCCTCACCCACTTGGTGAACCAAGTTGCCACGCACGTGTTACGGCTGCGCGATGCCTACCGTCGTGCAGTAGCGACGATGCCGGGCCTTCGGGCTAAACCTGCTCGACCACCCGGTCGACTTCAACGAGCTGCGGCTCGACCTGGTCTCTTTCTTCACCTATATCTCCGAGGAGCTGAGCCGTCTCCGCGATGGTGGGGGCTGAGCTGGACAAGGAGGGTTGCACGCTGCCGCCGCCGTTGCGGGCGAATCTTTCGTGGCTCCGCCACCGGAATCCATTCGTGCCATTGACGCCGTCTTTGACGAGCTGGCTCCCGCCGACCGGGAGCGGCTCTGCGGCAGTTGCACCTGCATCACCAACGTCGTGCGCCTCGAGAAGCGAGAGGGACTTCGGTGGTGTTTAGGCGCCCTCTGCATGGGCATGTCCATGTCTCGGCGCAACATGACCGTTGGATCAAACTCAGACGGTGCAGATCCGTCCATCAGAGCACAAAGCGTGTGGGTTGGTTGCATTCTCATCTCAATATAGTTGTTTCCTCTTCGTATTTTTGTCAACCTACTAGTGTGGACTCATGCACCCTTCATGCACTCGCCAAACACCCAAAAGTGGGTCGAGAAGGAACTTTTGCTCCCATCCCATGCACCCTTCATACACCCCTGCCTAACACTATAGGATGTGCTTCATATGGTTCATGTTTCGTGGAGTCTCAGAGCACCGCATTTTCGTAAGCGCTGTGGACCTAGTTCTGTTAACATTGATCTCACTGCTCATTCTCGACCGGACGGTCGAAAAAGCGGTACTATGTTACATATAGGAGTAGTTGATATGCGCACAACACAGCAACAAGATTGTGTAGTATCGACGATGAACCACTACACATGCCTAGTAGTAGGAGCACTGTATGTTCAAGTGGCTGTCGTGTTTCCAGACTCCTCCGTCATAAGAGTGGAAACGCTTGTTGTAATCATTTTTTCTTCGTAATGAAAAACAGTGGACACGCTCTACCGCAAGCGGATCCTCCTCCACCATGCACTAAATTACTCACTTTCACCGACGTGTGGGACAGCCAAGACTGGGTCCACCAGCCATGCACTAAATTACTCCGTAGTAGAGTGACGATAGACTACCCCGATCGAACCGCCGCAGAATGCCCAATGAGCCGTCAAATCACAAAGCCCCTCCTTTCCAAAGAAGAAGTTGGACGGACGAAGCAACCATCATTTCACTCTTCTCTCTCAGCTTCCTCTCTTGAAGAAAACCCCACTCGCTTCGCTTCTCCTCATCTCGCTCCTCCTTTCACTCTTCTCTCTCAGCTTCCTCTCTTGATGGACGCCGAGCACCGGCCGACGTGATGTCTATGGCTCTGGCCAAAACCGCCGAGGCTCATGGTACGAAGAAGCGCAAGCACCCCACCGAGACTACCGCAGACAAGCTCAAAGCCATCGCCTGCCTAAGCCCTCCTCTCCGGATCCCTCATTAAGCAAGTCCGTAATGTCTCTTGTTGACGATCTTTTCTCGATCTTGATCGTGTTTTTTCATCTAACACGCAGTACTAGTACTGGTAGTACAACTTTCTCGGGTGATCTTGCATGTGATTTTAGTGTGCCAAATGACGGTTCTAAATTCCTCTTTTGACCAAAACATGCGAGAGGTTGACACCGATTTCTTATAGATTACTTTAACTATTTCCCTCTGTCCCAAATTTCTTGTCTTAGATTTTCTAGATACGGATGTATCTAATACTAAATGTGACTTGATACATCCGTATCTAGACAAATCTAAGACAAGAATTTTGGGATGAGGGAGTACTTTATGAACATCAATGCTACCTTTTAAGAGGGTATATTTGCCTCAAGAATTTGTGTTATGGATATTGCATGTAAGCCCTCCGCTCTCATGCCTTTGAAGACATGTTCTAGTGTCTTTGTTCACTCATTTCGTGCGATATGTAGTCATATATGGAGTATAATATCGAAAATCATCTTATATTTCTGAACGGAGGTAGTAATGAAATATGGTTTCGCTTGAATTAGAACCAGGTCCATGGTGGAGATGAAGTTCTCAAAGTCATGCCGTGTAAACTGGAAGACCCGATGATGAGTTCTATTGCTGAACTATCCAGCTGTTGTGTCCTTGTCGCCACGTGTCCCGAACTAGTGTTTTCCTGTAGCATTGTTGTCAGCGTGTTCTCGAGGCTGTACTTGAACACAACAATTTCTCGGTCGTGCCTTCGATTCTGAAGGGTGTGGTTCTTGTAAAGCTTCCCAACAAATATGATGCGGCCTATCTTCATCATCATGTTTATGAGTGGAAAGACCACTGTTAGGTTCTCCAAGGTTGACAAGATGGTGATGGTGCATGTAGACATCTCACATGAAGTCCATGGCCTAGTCGGTTATGCGGGTTCATCCGTAGGTCGGTGGCAAGAAATAGTCTGCAGAGTTTAGTTAGTGCAACTTTGCTTGTCTCGTAGTAAGTACTATTGTTGAGTACTTGATTTGTGTTTGTGAACCTGTATTGTTTATTAGTACTTGCCGCTTTTGGTGTGTGGTCAGTCCCGAGAACGGTCTATGTTAATGTCTGTCCACTCAATTCAGTCCGTACATTTTGAAGTATCCAGATCATATTTTTTGTGAGGATGGTTTATCAATTATGGTTACACTCCAATATCTGTATGCATTGCAGGGTTTATCGCACCCACCAGGATTTCCAGTCCATGGATGTTCGGTCCATACGATTTGTCACGACCTTTGGACTGTTTGCTTGTGGGAGTAGGCGGGGCCCTGCATGCCACGCCAGAAGTTGGACGATCAATCTTCTATTTAGTACTTCAACATAGTGATTTCCTGGTAAGGATTCACTCGTGTCACATCAAGTAAATCTTATTGATTTACTGTCTAAATCTTATTGATTTAATGTCATGTTTTCTTTCTTTTCCTGCAATTTTACGATGCAGGTTTTGCCATGTGACATTCATCACAGAATAAACCATTTGGTTTGCTCTACGATGGCTATTTTTGCAGGTTTCACTTCTTATGTCGTGTCAGTAACGAAGGCACTGTCCATCACTTATATTACTGGAAAAAATTGGATCAGTTTGTTGTCTGAGTACAAGATGAATCCCTATGATGAACTGCAGTTTGGTTTAACAAAAACGCCACAATTAGTCCTTCTCGTGTTTAAAAGAAATGAAGAAAAAAAACTGGATCACGGTCACGGATCCTAGTCAAGTTAGAAAGCTGATCATAGCAGACCAGACACGATCGCCGCTGTCTCACACAGATCGAGCACCGCAGCTGCTCTAGCACCGACAATGCAGCAGCTCACCGATCCGGTGAGTATTGGGCACCGATCGCGTCGGATCGGTCCGATCACCGGAGGATCGGGCATCGACACGGCACCAGCTCTACAAGGAGCACCATCTCCGGCAGCAGCAGCGGCTTCGGCACCTGCACCAACACTTGCACTTGCACTTGCATTTGGTCCGGCCCGTGCAGTTGCACCGGCAATAGACTGGGCTGCAGTTCGCACTTCATATACCAAAGTCCTTACAAAAAACGACATGTCCACCTTCTTGGTAAGCATTGGCCGCCCAAGCGCTTCGTTCTTTTTTCTTTCCATGTTGTTTCACATGATTCACTGTGTTGATCTAACTGTTTGGGTATGTCTTCCTGTTTTCAAACAGAGAATTCCTAGAGCAATGAGGGAGTTGTTCAACAATCCGGGCGACCGCGGCCAAGTTTCTCTTACCATGCACAGCCTTGGTGTGAATGAACCTGCTCAATATACCATAAGTACAAAGGATGGTCGCATGATGATTGATGCTAAAGGATGGTCAAGGTTCAAATCTAAATCATATCTTGCGGTAGGGGATGATGTCAAAATCGAACTTTCTCGGCAAGGAGAGCTGGTCCAAATCAACTTTGAAATTCTTCAGTAGCAGCACGCAACTGCCGAACTGGTCTATCCTCCGAGAGATTTTGATGTAATAATCTGGCATGGTGAAACAAGTGTCCTGTGTGTATAAGTAGTACGACCGTATTATTTATCACATGGTATATCATTGATAGAATTGCAACTCTGATTGCTGGTTAGGAACTATCGTTCGATTTCATTCCAACAGCTACCGTGCTTTATTCAATTTTGTGTATTCGCCTTTGCAACAAAGACATCTAAAACCAGCGCAGACCGATCGCTTGCAATATGAAAAGCGCGGAGGTAGAACACATGGGCCCCAAACATGCAGTGGTCGGCTCATGCCCAAAGTCCGTAACCGTGAGCCTATCCGAGTATTATATTCTCAGCTGAACCCCCATAAAAAGTTGAACCCCATAATGCCCGTGCGTATGCGTAGGGAGTATATTTCTCGGCAAGGTGAGCCTGTGATATAAAGATTTGTATATTTCTTTACAGAGGAGTATCTCTCTGTCAAAAAATATATTTATGTGTAACTACTTACTCCGGTCTTTCTACTTCCTTTCGGTGATATGTGGGGCAACCGGCAACGGGGTCCACGTGCCATATGCACAAATCAGAGTGCACAACTTCACGGTAGACACACCCCGGTCAGAAGGCCGCAAAGAATGCCCAATGAGCCGCCAAATCACAACCCCCCTTTCCAGATTTAGCGAAGAAGTGGGCGACGAAGCGGCAATATTTCACTGGGCCTGAATCCCTTCTCCTCGATGCTTGTTCAGAGAAAACCCCGCTCGGCGACATTGCATAGGGTTTTTTCATGGAGAACCAGGTACTAATTCTTCATCCATCCTCGATAAATCCAAGTCCCTTGGTCGCAGGTAATCCTAGGATGCAGCCGCCCGCTGATGCATTTTTCTTCAGATCAATCTAGTGTGTTTCAGCTTGTAGTGCCCAAAGTGCTAGTAGCCTATAGATTTCGCGCCCACGGCAAGACGCCACACTTGTTCCTTCTCGTCCTACCACATCATTTTGAAACACGCACATGATGTTCCTAGAATCCTCTTTCTATCCGGGAGGGTGGGGTTTTTTGAACATGTTGTGTTCTCATATTATTTTTCCTGTGGTATTATTTGCTCGCCTGTAACACATGTACTCAAGATGCTCGGCCTTGCCATAACTGAATACACTATTTTAATGGTCACAGTGAAGACAATCCATGGATATTGCTTCCGAAAGTTGGGTTCATGAACCATGAAGATCGCTGCTTTTTTTTATGGCGAACTTGGATAAACTTTCTCAAGTGTTACGGACTGAAAGTTGGCGCATTTAATGTTGATGGAAATAGCAGAACCTGGTCTCATCTTCACCGCGACCTTCCACCCCGACGCTGCTCCAATTGTTCATCCATGTTAGTTTTGTATCCGGTTCTTGCTTGTTGCCTTGATTACTTCTTAATCCACCTATTCTGTCTAACTAATCACAATATAACTTTAGAAGTAGCAACTAATCTCTCACTTAAGATGCTACTTCTAACTAATATTGTCTTATAATTGGTGGCACGTAGGTTTTTTCAGAGTTAAGCGTCTCGCTCGCTTGTTACTCTGTAATAACTCGGTTGTTACTAATGGCAATCAAGTTGATCGGATCGACATCCACATGTTCCTACACTTTATTGATCGCCTTGAGGTCCTTGTGGGGCTTTCAATGGTGGAAGGCCACGTGATATGTGTGCCATCGCTGCACTCGCTGAACAGGTCCAAGCGTGTCGAGAAACTTATGGTACGAGCTGTTTTCTGTTATATACGTTGTTCATAAACTATTGCTTATACACAGTTTTACAGCTATGATCTTCTTGAAACAAGAACTGCCGAAGTTCTATTGTTCCTATACAGATGCTCGACCATGGTCGGGTCGACTTGCGCTTGGTCACAACATGATGTTTATGTCGACCTACTCAATTCCCTTGGAGGCTTAAAAGATACTTATTCGTGGGTGGTCTCAGATAATGAAGGCCCGCCCATCTTCGAGAATAGGATGTAATATTATGTTCATGCTTTTCCATGGCTCTAAAGCTTAATATCCTGTTTATTGACCATGTTGCGAGATGAAGCCGCTTCGAGAAGGTTGTGGATGCTGGGTGGCGCTGGGCCTTGTCTCTGGGCTTGGCGGCCTCACCTTGGTTAATCAGAGCTCTGAGGCAAAGTAGCACCGTTCGAGGCGTGTTTGTACGGTTGAACATGTATAAGTACTCATACCGCTTCCACTTTGGTTGTTAAGTGCCCCGCTGGTTTCAGATTAAGGTTGTTAAGTACTCTGCGCCTTTTACACCTGTCGTGTTTCTTCACCTGTCTTCCTCCACCGCCAAAACCAAACCAGCGCGCGGGTCCGCTTCGCTTCCGCCTCCCACGGCTGGCTGCGCCACAAGACGATCGCCGCCCCATCGCCTCCTAAATCGTTAACGCCGACATGCTCCACGCGCTTTAGTGCGCTCGCCAGGTGGCGCCGCTCTCGCTGTCAACATGGTCAACAAACAATAGGAATCGATGTAATGCGTGGAGAGGATGCGGAGGGGCCCACCACGTCGCCGAATGGAAAAATAAAATGCTTCCTCCTAGTGTTTTCCTGACATCTGGGACCCATGACATTGAGCGTATATAGTCAATAGACAAAAGAACATCAAAAGATCGGCTGACACCTGGGACATAGCTACTCGAGCAGTATTTTTTTTTGTTTGGTATTGTTGAGACGGAGCAGGGTTTGAACTTGGCTGTGGCCCATCTAGCCCAGGCTTATATTTTATGTTCACCATGTGACCAGCCAGCTATTTTTTCTTTGTGCAAATGAGCCCAGTTTATTTTTTCTGAAGAATACCCAATCCAGGCCTACTTATTTTTCTACGCCTTGAAAGTAATATGAAATGGGTTGTAAATATAAAAACAGATGACAAATTGGCAATTACTTTATAATTTCTGATTTTTTTCACATTTTCAGATTCCTATTTCACTGGGCATTAACCTAATTCAAATATATCTTCAAAGTACTTTAAATCTGGCTCGACATTTCGGTATTAAAAATAGTTTGGAACCCACAGAAATATGCGAAATTGGCCCTGGCAAACCAAAAAAACGACTACAATAAATTGCAAAAGAAGTTGCCATGAGCTATATATAAATTATTGAAAAAAGAGGGAGTGGTCTGACTTGTGGGCCTGTTTAGTTGACGCCAGATGCAAGATTTTTTTAGTTATTATATACTACGCCAACAAACGATTCTAGCAGACGAACTGCTGGATGTCAATCCAACGGCCGCCGTGGTTTCTTCAATCTCGATCTTCTTGCTCCGGCCGCCAAAGCAGGCGTCGGTAGGACCGCTGCTCCGCCTCCCGTGGCGGGTTTGTCCAGGTTGCCAAGCAGCCTCAGCCCCTACTACTCCCATCGCTGGCCGTGGCATCCTCTACTCACCCACACCCTCGTTATTCTGGGCGGCGGCAGCCTCACACCGCAGCCGAACCGGTGAACCTCAGACTTCTCTCCGCGGGCTTCCACCGCCGCTGTCTTCCACGGCTCCGCCGTCCCCTTCCTAGGCCTCGCCGTCGTCCACCGCCGTGGTGCTCTCGGGCGGCGTGGTCAATGTGGTCAATGACCGATTTCCATCGAAGAGTATTGTATATGGAGAGGTCGACAGTAGGTCCACGGCAGCCGCAAGGAAGTGCCTCCTTATTACGCTAAAATAATTATTCCTCCACCGACATCCGGGACCCATCGGACGGGCCACCAGATTTCGTGAAAAAATTTCCGATCGCCGGGACCCATAGGTCGGGCCACCATATTTCGCGAAAAAACGCTCCCCGTCACCGACCCACCGGAAGTGCCTCCTTATTACGCACAAAAAATGAATACCCCCGCCGGTGGGACCAACCTTGGCGGAGGCTGACTTAGGGCCTAGTAAGTTGATCGACGGAGGCCTTTGTCAACTTTAGTCAATATATGAACGATTCTAGCTCCAAGGACGACGATGTCCATCCAACGGCCGTAGTGCTTCTTCAACCTCTGGTCTTCTTGCTCCAACCGCCAAAGCAGCGCCGGTCGTGTCCGCCGCTTCCCGCCGCCCGCGGACCGGTCAGGATGCCGCTGGAGGCCTCACCGCCTCTACTACTCCCATCGCTGCAAAGCCATCCTCTACGCACCCACACCCCCGTTATTCTGCCGCGACGGTAGCCTCACACCGCAGCCGAACGAAAGTGAACCTCATACTCCTCACGCTGGGCATCCATCGCCGATCTTCCCGGCTTCGCCGCCCCTTCTCGGGCCTCGCCGTCGCCCACCGCCTGGTGCTTCGGCGTGGCGTGGTCAATATGGTCAAGGAATGGCTTCCATCGGACGTGGATCTGACGTGGATAGGCCGACAATTTGGGTCCACGGCCGCAGCAAAGAAGTGCCTCCTTATTACGCGCAAAATAATTATTCTCCACGACAGCGGGACCCACCGGACGGGCCACCGATTTCGCGAAAAAACGCTTTCCCTCATGCGGGGACCCACCAGCTACATCTTCGCACGCAAGGAAGTGCGCTCGAAAAACGATTCGCCGACCGCTGGGACCCACCAGCTACATCTTCGCACACAAGGAAGTGCTCGATACCAGACCCACCTGGTCGAAGCGTACGTAGCGTTGTCATTCTGGTCGCGAACGTGTATGTACATACTGGTCGATGTAGAGGCACGCATGTGTCGTAGATGTAGAGGCGCGCACGTGTCGTAGTAGAGGCGCGCACGTAGCATGTACACGTACGTATAGTGGCGAGGGTGCAAGAAAGAAAATAGGCCACGTACGTACATACGGGCAGGGTCTCTAACGCCTATCGCGCATACGTACATGGCTGGGTCGGAACGGAGAAACAGCGTCGTCGTCGTGTTCATGGGGAGCCAACCGGCTGGGTCGGAACGGAATGCGTGGTCGTGTTCATTGGGAGGGCTTGGACGGAACAGGCGATGGAAACGAGTCCCGCGTATCGCACAATGGAGGAAATGGCCTTGTGTTCGACCGCCACGCTCAAACGGGTCCGTTGATCGGGAGGGCTGGCGCATCAAGAACGGAGGAAACGGACCTCCTACGGTCAAACGGGGTCCCGTTGATCGGGAGGGTGTGGCGTATCGCAAAAACGGAGGAAACGGACCTCCTACGGTCGAAACGGGGTCCCTGTTGATCGGGAGGTGTGGTGTACCGCAAAACGGATTTAAACGAACTTGTGTTGGAGTGCTACGGTCGAAACGGGGGAGGGTGTGGCGCATCGCAAAACGGACTCCACGGATACCGTTCATCTCCACCGCCGACCTCCTCCAGCCTCCACGGTCTATCGTCGACCTCCTCCAGCCTCCACGGCTCCTCGCTCATCCAGCCTCCACCGCCGCTTACTCCACCGCTCTCGCTCAACCACCCTCCACACGGGCACCCCTCCACCGCCTACTATTCATCCAGCCCTCCACACCACGGGTCCTGCTCAACCACCCTCCACGGCCACCCCTTCACCGCTCATCGCTCATCCAGCCCTCCACACCACGGGTTCCTGTTCATCCAGAGGCAACGCCACCGCCACCGCTCATGCCCCCCCGCAACGCCACTGCTCATCCCAGAGGCAACATCGATCGACTTGATTAGCAGCAGAGCGGCGAATCGCCGATCGGGTTCGATTAACAGCCATCGGTCGATCGCCGGGTTTAGTAACGCGTAGCTCGCAGCGGCAATCGCTTGGGTTCGATTAGAGCCCAACGCCTCGCTTCGGCTTGATTAGAGCTAACGCCGCACACACGCAGCAGACGCACGTGAGAGAGAACGTGCATCGCTCGCCCCGACCTCCCACCGTAATCGCAACTCCCGAAATTTTCCTCCCTCGCTTCTACCACGGTTTTTTCTGTCATGGACGGCCCAAAGAATGTCATGCAATCGCGTCTTGCCCGCCAGACGAAAAGCCCATTTTCTCGTCATGGTTTTTGTCATAGAAGTAGGAGCCCACCACATCTATGATGATACCGGTTTTGTCACAATTACCGTCATAGAAGTGTCATATGTATGACAGAAAAAAATTTCATTCGGCCCAAAATGTCACGGATGTGTCTTTTTTTGTAGTGGTTGTCGCGTATGTTTGAAATCTGACCGTTGGGACACGTGTTAGTTCCTGAGTGACCCAGGGTCATTTCGGACAAAGCAGGTCGGGTTGCCTAGTGGCTATAAATAGCCCACCCCCTACACCATAAATTGGTGGCTGCTCAGAGTTAGTGCACGGCTTTTGTCGTTCGAGAGAAACTCACCTCCAAAGCTTTTGAGAGAGATAAATCCTTGCGAGGACAAAGCCCAAACACCCAAAGCCAAAGAGTGTTAGGCATCACTGAAGTCTTTCTGTCCGCGTGACCTGAAGACTTGTTACACTTGAGGACTGTGAATCCTCTAGCCGGTTAGGCGTCACGTTCTGAGCATCCAAGAGTCATTGTCGATCGTCGGTGAACGAAGTTTGTGAAGGTTTGGAAGTCTAATTTGAAGACTTACCAGAGTGATTGGGAGAGGACTGGGTGTCCTTAGCTCAAGGGGAATAAGGTGAAGACACGGTCTTCTGAGTTGAATCTCATCCTTCCTAACCAGACGTACAATTGTCACAGCAACTGGAACTGGTCCAACAAATCCTTGTCTTCGCCAAGCGACTGGTTCTATCGTCTCCCTCTCTTTATTTACAATTGTCTTTGTGAAGTCATTGCCTGTTTGCATTACCTGTTTGACTTCACTGTGTGACAACTATCGTTGTTTGGCTTCATACCATCTTCCATCCTGATCTTTACTACCTAGTTGCTATTAGTCTTCGTGCTTTCACTTCATTGCATACTTGACTATGGCTTGCTTAGTGTAGTCTACCTTCTGCTGCATATCAATAGGTTCATTTCTATTGTTTGTCTTTGAAACTCTCATGTTTTGAAGACTTTCGTAAAAATCGCCTATTCACCCCCCCTCTAGTCGATAACTAGCACTTTCAATTTGTATCAGAGCAAGGTACTCCCTTGTTCTGTGTGATTCAGTTTAACCACCTGGAGTTTTAGCTATGTCGACTGCAGGGATAATCAAAGTCTCCGCTGCTTGCCCCGTCTTCGATGGAACTGAATATCCCTACTGGAAGAATAAGATGCGCATGCATCTTGAAGCCATTGATGTCGACCTCTGGTATGTCATCAAGAATGGTGTTCCCAAGACCGGTGAAGGTGTCACCGCTGCTGATGTCAAGAAGTTCGTTCAACTGGATTCTATTGCCAAGAACATCATCTGTGGTCATCTGACCAAAGGACAGTTTGGCCGTGTGAGTGCTCTAGAAACATCGAAGCTAGTCTGAGACTGGCTCTCCAAGGTCAATGAAGGCGTCTCTACCTAGAGAGATCAAAGAATCAGTGTTCTTTGCAACCTATTCAACCGCTTCAAGAGAAACGACAATGAGAATGTCCAGCTCACGTTTGATCGCCTCACTGACATCACAAATGAGCTTCATGCGCTCGGCGCCACTGAGATCACCAAGCATGAAACTGCTGAGATCACTTGACAACTCATTTGACACCCTTGCCCTGATGATTCAAGAACGCCCTGACTTCAAGACACTCGATTCGTCTGACATACTTGAGAGGCTCAACACACATGAGTTCCAGCTATCTGAGAAAAGAGATATCTATGGTCCCAACTATGGCCGAACTCGTGCTTTGAAGGCAAAAGCCGTTTCTGAAGGAAATATGCCCTAGAGGCAATAATAAAGTTATTATTTATTTCCTTATATCATGATAAATGTTTATTATTCATGCTAGAATTGTATTAACCGAAACATAATACATGTGTGAATATATAGACAAACAAGATGTCACTAGTATGCCTCTACTTGACTAGCTTGTTAATCAAAGATGGTTATGTTTCCTAACCATGAACAAGGAGTTGTTGTTTGATTAACAAGGTCACATCATTAGTTGAATGATCTGATTGACATGACCCATTCCGTTAGCTTAACACTTGATCGTTTAGTATGTTAATGCTTTCTTCATGACCCATACATGTTCCTCGTAACTATGAGATTATGCAACTCCGTTTACGGAGGAACACTTTGGTACTACCAAGCGTCACAGCGTAATCGGGTGATTATAAAGGAGTACTACAGGTGTCTCCAAAGGTACTTGTTGGGTTGGCGTATTTGAGATTAGGTTTTGTCACTCCGATTGTCGGAGAGGTATCTCTAGGCCTTCTCGGTAATACACATCACATAAAGCCTTGCAAGCATTGCAACTAAAGAGTTAGTTGTGAGATGATGTATTACGGAACGAGTAAAGAGACTTTCCGATGCGAGATTAAACTAGGTATTGGATACCGACGATCGAATCTCGGAAAGTAACATACCGATGACAAAGGGAACAACGTATGTTGTTATGCGGTTTGACCGATAAAGATCTTCGTAGAATATGTAGGAACCAATATGAGCATCCAGGTTCCGCTATTGGTTATTGACCGAGAATAGTTCTAGGTCATGTCTACATAGTTCTCGAACCGTAGGGTCCGCACGCTTAAGGTTTCAATAGCGGTTATTATGAGTTTATGTATTTTGATGTACGAAGGAGTTCGAGTCCGGATGTGATCACGGACATGACGAGGAGTCTCGAAATGGTCGAGACATAAAGATTGATATATTGGATGGTTATATTCGGACACCGAAAGGTTCGGAAGTTTCGGAGAAAACGGAGTGCGGAGGAGGTTACCGGAACCCCCGGGAAGTTATGGGCCTTATTGGGCCAAGAGGGGAGAGAGGGCTGCACCGGAGGTGGTGCGCCCCCCTCCATGGGGAGTCCGGTGGACTAGGAGGGGCGCAGCCCCCTTTCCTCTCTCCTCTCTCTCTTTCCTTCCCTTCCCTCTTCCTAGTAGGACTAGGAAGGGAGTCCTACTCCTACTAGGAGGAGGACTCCCCCCCCTGGTGCGCCCAAGGGCTGGCCGCCCTCCCCTTGCTCCTTTATATCACGGGGCGGGGGCACCCTAGAACACAAGTTGATCTACGGATCGTTCCTTAGCGTGCAGCGGTGCCCCCTCCACCATATTCCACCTCGGTCATATTGTAGCGGTGCTTAGGCGAAGCCTGCGACGGTAGAACATCAAGATCGTCACCACGCCGTCGTCTTGTGGAACTCCTTCCCCGACGCTTTGCTGGATCGGAGCTCGGGGATCGTCATCGAGCTGAGCGTGTGCCAAGAACTCGGAGGTGCGAGTGCGGTGCTTGGATCGGTCGGATCGTGAAGACGTCGACTACATCAACAGCGTTAATATAACGCTTCGCTTTCGGTCTCACGAGTGCGTGGGCGGACACTCTCCCTCTCGTTGCTATGCCATCACCATGGTCTTGCGTGATCGTAGGAAAATTTTTGAAATTACTCGTTACCCAACGATGGCATCCGAGCCTGGTTTTATGCGTTGATGTCATGTGCGAGTAGAACACAAGTGAGTTGTGGGCGATACAAGTCATACTGCCTACCAGCATGTCATACTTTGGTTCAGCGGTATTGTGAGATGAAGCGGCCGGACCGACATTACGCGACGCTACGCGAGACTGGTTTCACCGCTGTGAGCACTCGTTGCTTAAAGGTGGTGGCGGGTGTCTGTCTCTCTCACTTTAGTTGAACGAGTGTGGCTACGCCGGTCCTTGAGAAGGTTAAAGCGGAGTCTATTTGTGAAATATCGTTGTGGTTTTGATGCGAGGTAAGAACGGTTCTTGCTCAGCCCGTAGCAGCCACGTAAAACTTGCAACAACAAAGTAGAGGACGTCTAACTTGTTTTTGCAGGGCATGTTGTGATGTGATATGGTCAAGGCGTGATAAGATATAAGTTGTTGTATGAGATGATCATGTTTTGTTGAAGTTATCGACAATGGCGAAGCCCTATGGATGTCTCTTTGTTGCATAAGATGCAAGTGCCAAATAAATGCTTTACTTTATCGCTATACGATAGCAATAGTTGCAAGAGCAATAGTTGGTGAGACAACCATGTGATGACACATTGATATAGATCAAGATGATGAAGATCATGGTGTCGTGCGGTGACGATAAAGATCATGACGATGCTTTGGAGATGGAGATCAAAGCGCAAGGTGATCATGGCCATATCATGTCACATATTTTGATTGCATATGATGTTTATCTTTATACATCTTATTCCTGCTTTGATTGACGGTAGCATTTTAAGATGATCTCTCACTAAAATTATCAAGAAGTGTTCTCCACGAGTATGCACCGTTGCCAAAGTTCGTCGTGCCGGACACCACGTGATGATCGGGTGTGATAAGCTCTCGTCCATCTACAGCGGGTGCAAGCCAGTTTTGCACACGCGAATACTCGGGTTAAACTTGACGAGCCTAGCATATGCAGATATGGCCTCGGAACACGGAGACCGAAGGTCGGCGTGAATCATATAGTAGATATGATCAACATAAGATGTTCACCATTGAAAACTACTCCATCTCACGTGATGATCGGTTATGGTTTAGTTGATTTGGATCACGTGATCACTTAGATGACTAGAGAGATGTCTGTCTAAGTGGGAGTTCTTAAGTAATATGATTAATTGAACTTTAATTTATCATGAACTTAGTCCTGGTAGTATTTTGCAAATTATGTTGTAGATCAATAGCTCGCGTTGTTGCTTCCCTATGTTTTCATATGTGTTCCTAGAGAAAATTGTATTGAAAGATGTTAGTAGCAATATTGCGGATTGGATCCGTGATCCGAGGTTTATCCTCATTGCTGCTGTGAAGAATTATGTCCTTAATGCACCGCTAGGTAGCAGACCTATTGCAGGAGCGGATGCGGCGTTATGAGCGTTTGGCTAGCTCAATATGATGACTACTTGATAGTTTAGTGCACCATGCTTAACGGCTTAGAATCGGGACTTCAAAGGCGTTTTGAGCGTCATGGACCATATGAGATGTTCCAGGAATTGAAGTTAATATTTCAAGCAAATACCGAGTTGAGAGATATGAAGTCTCCAACAAGTTCTATAGCTAAAAGATGGAGGAGAATCGCTCAACTAGTGAGCATGTGCTCAGATATGTCCGAGTACTTCAATCGCTTGAATCAAGTGGGAGTTAATCTTCCGAGATAAGATAGTGATTGACAGAATTCTCTAGTCACCATCACTAAAGTTACTAGAACTTCGTGATGAACTATAGTATGCAAGGGATGACGAAAACGATTCCCGAGCTCTTCGTGATGTTGAAATCAACGAAGGTAGAAATCAAGAAAGAGCATCAAGTGTTGATGATGGACAAGACCACTAGTCTCAAGGAAAAGGGCAAAGGGAAGAAGGGAACTTCAAGAAGAGCGGCAAGCAAGTTGCTACTCGGTGAAGAAGCCCAAGTCTGGACCTAAGCACGAGACTAAGTGCTTTTGCTGCAATGGAACTGGTCCTCGAAGCGGAACTACCCCAAGTATTTGGCGGATAAGAAGGATGGCAAAGTGAACAAAGGTATATTTGATATACAAATTATTGATGTGTATTTTACTAGTGTTCGTAGCAACCCTCGGTATTTGATCTGGTTCGGTTGCTAAGAGTAGTAACTCAAACAGGAGTTGCAGAATAAACAGAGACTAGTTGAAGGGAAGTGACGATGAGTGTTGGAAGTAGTTCCAAGATTGATATGATCATCATCGCACACTCCCTATAATTTCGGGATTAGTGTGGAACCTAAATAAGTGTTATTTGGTGTTGAGCATAAATATGATTTGATCATGTTCATTGCAATACGGTTATTCATTTAAGTAAGAGAATAAATTGTTGTTCTACATTTACATGAATAAAACCTTATATGGTTACACACCCAATGAAAATGGTTCATTGGATCTCGATCATAGTGATACACATATTCATAATATTGAAACCAAAAGATGCAAAGTTAATAATGATAGTGCAACTTATTTGTGGCACTGCCGTTTAGGTCATATTGGTGTAAAGCGCATGAAGAAAACTCCATGCTGATGGACTTTTGGAATCACTTGATTATGAATCATTTGATGCTTGCGAACCGTGCCTTTTGGGCAAGATGACTGAAACTCCATTGTTGGAACAATGGAACGAGCAACAAACCTATTGGAAATAATACATACCGATGTATACGATCCAATGAGTGTTGATGCTCGTGGCAAGTATCATTATTTTCTAACCTTCACATGATGATTTGAGCAGATATGGGTATATCTACTTGATGAAACATAAGTCTGAAATAGTTGAAAGGTTCAAAGAATTTCAGAGTGAAGTGGAAAATCATCGTAACAAGAAAATAAAATTTCTGCGATCTGATCGTGGAGATGAATATTTGAGTTCTGAGTTTGGTCTTCAATTAAAACAAAGTGGAATAGTTTCACAGCTCACGCCACATGGAACACCACAACATAATGGTGTGTCCGAGCGTCAGAACGCACTTTATTGGATATGGTGCGATCTATGATGTATCTTACCGATTTACCACTATCGTTTTGGGGTTATGCATTAGAGACAGCTGCATTCACATAGGGCACCATCTAAATCCGTCGAGCCACACCGTATGAACTATGGTTTAACAAGTAAACCTAAGCTGTCGTTTCTTAAAGTTTGGAGTTGTGATGCTTATGTGAAAAAGGTTTCACCTGATAAGCTCGAACCCAAATCGGAGAAGTGCGTCTTCATAGAATACCCAAAGGCAACTATTGGGTACACCTTCTATCACAGATCCAAAGGCAAGTTTTTCGTTGCTAAGATAGATCCTTTCTAGAGAAGAAGTTTCTCTCGAAAGAAGTGAGTGGGAGGAAAGTAGAACTTGATGAGGTAATTGTACCTCCTCCCTTATTGGAAAGTAGTTCATCACAGAAATCAGTTCCAGTGATTCCTACACCAATTAGTGAGGAAGTTAATGATGATGATCATGAAACTTCAGATCAAGTTACTACCAAACATCGTAGGTCTTCCGGAGTAAGATTCGCACTGAGTGGTACGATAATCCTATTCTAGAAGTCATGTTACTAGACCATGATGAATCTACGAACTATGAGGAAGCGATGATGAGCCCAGATTCCATGAAATGGTTTGAGACCATGAAATCTGAGATGGGATCCATATATGAGAACAAAGTGTGGACTTTGATGGAGTTGCCCGATGATCGGCAAGCCATATTATATAAATGGATCTTCAAGAGGAAGACAGATCTTGATAGTAGTATTACTATCTACAAAGCTCGACTTGTCGAGAAAGGTTTTCGACAAGTTCAAGGTGTTGACTACAAATGAGATTTTCTCAAGCAGTAGCGATTCTTAAGTCTGTCCGAATCATGTTAGCAATTGCCACATTTTATGAAATCGGCAAATGGATGTCAAAAATACATTCTTTAATGGATTTATTAAAGAAGAGTTGTATATGATGCAACGAGAAGGTTTTGTCAATCCTAAAGGAGCTAACAAAATGTGCAAGCTCCAGCGATCCATCTATGGACTGGTGCAAGCATCTCGGAGTTGGAATATACGCTTTGATAAGTTGATCAAAGTATATAGTTTTATACAGACTTGCGGTGAAGCCTGTATTTACTAGAAAGTGAGTGGGAGCACTACAGCATTTCGATAAGTATATGTGAATGACATATTGTAGATCGGAAATAATGTAGAATTATTCGCAAAGCATAAAGGAGTGTTTGAAAGGAGTTTTTCAAAGAAAGACCTCGGTGAAGCTGCTTGACATATTGAGCATCAATATCTATAGAGATAGATCAAGGCGCTTGATAAGTTTTTCAATGAGTACATACCTTGACAAGATTTTGAAGTAGTTCAAAATGGAACAGTCAAAGAAAGAGTTCTTGCCTGTGTTACAAGGTGTGAAATTGAGTAAGACTCAAAACCCGACCACGGCGGAAGATAGAAAGAGAATGAAAGTCATTCCCTATGCCTTGGCCATAGGTTCTATAAAGTATGCCATGCTGTGTACCAGATCTATTGTATACCCTACACTGAGTTTGGCAAGGAATACAATAGTGATCTAGGAATAGATCTTTGGACAGTGGTCAAAATTATCCTTAATGGAATAAGGATATGTTTCTCGATTATGGAAGTGAAAAGGTTCGTCCGTAAAGGGTTACGTCGATGCAAGTTTTGACACCGATCTGGATGACTTTAAGTCTCGATCTAGATACATATTGATAGTGGGAGCAATTAGCTAGAGTAGCTCCGTGCGAGCATTGTTGACATAGAGATTTGCAAAATACATACGGATCTGAATGTGGCGGACCCGTTGACTAAGATTCTCTCACAAAGCAAAACATGATCACACCTTAGTACTCTTTGGGTGTTAATCACATAGCGATGTGAACTAGATTACTGAATCTAGTAAACCCTTTGGGTCTTGGTCACATGGCGATGTGAAATATGGGTGTTAATCACATGATGATGTGAACTATCGATGTTAATCACATGGTGATGTGATCTAGATTATTGACTCTAGTGCAAGTGGGAGACTGAAGGAAATATGCCCTAGAGGCAATAATAAAGTTATTATTTATTTCCTTATATCATGATAAATGTTTATTATTCATGCTAGAATTGTATTAACCGGAAACATAATACATGTGTGAATATATAGACAAACAGTATGTCACTAGTATGCCTCTACTTGACTAGCTTGTTAATCAAAGATGGTTATGTTTCCTAACCATGAACAAGGAGTTGTTGTTTGATTAACAAGGTCACATCATTAGTTGAATGATCTGATTGACATGACCCATTCCGTTAGCTTAACACTTGATCGTTTAGTATGTTAATGCTTTCTTCATGACCCATACATGTTCCCGTAACTATGAGATTATGCAACTCCGTTTACGGAGGAACACTTTGGTACTACCAAGCGTCACAACGTAATCGGGTGATTATAAAGGAGTACTACAGGTGTCTCCAAAGGTACTTGTTGGGTTGGCGTATTTGAGATTAGGTTTTGTCACTCCGATTGTCGGAGAGGTATCTCTAGGCCTTCTCGGTAATACACATCACATAAAGCCTTGCAAGCATTGCAACTAAAGAGTTAGTTGTGAGATGATGTATTACGGAGCGAGTAAAGAGACTTTCCGTAACGAGATTAAACTAGGTATTGGATACCGACGATCGAATCTCGGAAAGTAACATACCGATGACAAAGGGAACAACGTATGTTGTTATGCGGTTTGACCGATAAAGATCTTCAGTAGAATATGTAGGAACCAATATGAGCATCCAGGTTCCGCTATTGGTTATTGACCGAGAATAGTTCTAGGTCATGTCTACATAGTTCTCGAACCGTAGGGTCCGCACGCTTAAGGTTTCAATGACGGTTATTATGAGTTTATGTATTTTGATGTACCAAGGAGTTCGGAGTCCCGGATGTGATCACGGACATGACGAGGAGTCTCGAAATGGTCGAGACATAAAGATTGATATATTGGATGGTTATATTCGGACACGGAAAGGTTCGGAAGTTTCGGAGAAAACCGGAGTGCCGGAGGTTACGGAACCCCCGGGAAGTTATGGGCCTTATTGGGCCAAGAGGGAGAGAGAGGGCTGCACCAGGAGGTGGTGCGCCCCCTCCATGGGGAGTCCGAATTGGACTAGGAGGCGCAGCCCCCTTCCCTCTCCCTCTCCTCTCTTTCCTTCCCTTCCCTCTTCCTAGTAGGACTAGGAAAGGGAGTCCTACTCCTACTAGGAGGAGGACTCCCCTCCCTTGGTGCGCCCCAAGGGCTGGCCGCCCTCCCCTTGCTCCTTTATATACGGGGCAGGGGGCACCCTAGAACACGAAGTTGATCTACGGATCGTTCCTTAGCCGTGTGCGGTGCCCCCTCCACCATATTCCACCTCGGTCATATTGTAGCGGTGCTTAGGCGAAGCCCTGCGACGGTAGAACATCAAGATCGTCACCACGCCGTCGTCTTGTGGAACTCCTTCCCGACGCTTTGCTGGATCGGAGCTCGGGGATCGTCATCGAGCTGAGCGTGTGCCAAGAACTCGGAGGTGCGGAGTGCGGTGCTTGGATCGGTCGGATCGTGAAGACGTCGACTACATCAACAGCGTTAATATAACGCTTCGCTTTCGGTCTACGAGGGTACGTGGACGGACACTCTCCCCTCTCGTTGCTATGCCATCACCATGGTCTTGCGTGATCGTAGGAAAATTTTTTGAAATTACTACGTTACCCAACAGTTTCCTCATCTGAAGAAGAATCTGACTACAGTTCTGGTGATCCTGAAGACATTGGAAAGGAGCTTGCTATGCTTGTGAAGAAGTTCCAGAAGTTCACTAAGAAGAAGGGCTTCAGAAAGTCTTCACGGTCCAGCTCAAGAAATGATGAAGCTTCCACTCATGATTACAAGAAGAGAACATGTCACAAGTGCAAGAAACCTGGACACTATATCTCTGAATGTCCACAGTGGGACAATGAGAACAACAACAAGAAGAAGAGCAAGGAATATGATTCTGATGACAAGAAGAAGAAGAAGAAATCCTCAGAGTCTTCTTCCAAGTCTTCGTCCAAGTCTTCATCACACAAGAAGAGCTCATCTCGCAAGGCTCGTGCTTTTGTTGGCAAGGAGATGGATTCAGAGGAGGAGTCTGCTTCTGAGGAGGCGGAGGTGGAGTCTGAGGAGGAGTCTGACTCTGGCGTTGCAAGTTTGGCTCTAGCTACAGCCTACGTTGCCAAGTCCATCTTCAACACTGAAGACAATGGCCCCGTCACCAACGCTGATGCTAATGACAAGGTCGACTCTGGTCCTACCTACTGCTTCATGGCACGTGGTGCCAAGGTAAAATTATGCGATGCTTACTTTCAAACATCAAGTGAAGATGACTCTGATTGTGAATCCACACCCATCAACAAAACACTTGCTAAAATTGCAACTGAACAACGGAAAGCTATGGAACATACTCAAAAACTGTTAGACAAAAGCGATGACCTGTTGGACGCAAAAATGACCCGTTCTCAGTCCTTAATTGAAGACATAAAAAATCTTCATATTAAGTACCAGGAACTTGAAAGTCATCATGAAACACTCTCAACCACTCATGAAAATCTCTCCTATGATTATCTTCACAGAAAGCAAGAGCTTGAGAAATTGAGAGCGGCTCATGAAGATCTTCAAAAAGAGAATGAGTCACTTCGCGCTCAATAGATCAGTCCCGCTCGGGAAGGATTTGAACCACCATGTCTAAAATCCCTTGAGCGTGATAACGCTACCTCTGTTGCTGAATGTTCTACTGCTGCTACTGTTGCAATATCTTCAACTGTTGATGTGGTAACTAACCCTCATTGAGGATACCACTACTATTGTCGATGAAAAGGCTAGGTTGAAGACATTGCTTGAAACAGGATGTACAAAAGTCTCAAAGGGCATCAGACACTGTGCGATGTCCTCAAAAAGCAGATTCTGGACCGAAACCCTAGGAAAGAGGGTGTTGGGTTCGAGGGGAAAATGAACGTTGAACTGGAAGCCTGAGCAGTACCCCAAAACTACATGGGTTGCTGCAAAGGTACCTTCAGTGGATCCATCCACCTTATCTGGCTTCACTTGTGCTAACCCTATTATCATTGATGAATCCTTTGATGCAAACTATACTTATCTGGCTTCACTTGTGCTAACCCTATTATCATTGATGAATCCTTTGATGCAAACTATAGACTGTTTAAGAATCAGAATGGTGAAGTGTTTGCCAGATATATTGGTACTAACTGCAGGAATGGGCCACCTATGAAGAAGATCTGGGTTCCCAAAAGTTGTCTTGAGAATCTTCTTGTGAATGTCATCATGACACCGCCTGGGAAGAAGACAAATCCCAGACCAAAGGCTTCATACAGACAGAGGATTCAACTGAGTCACCCTAACACCAATGTTTTGCAGGGAAACCATACTCAGACTTATGAATATGAGTGTGTTTCTTCAAACCTCTATGTTCATAAAACTAAGAACTTTTTTGCTTATTCATATGAGTACTATTCACCTCCTGCAAGGCTATTTTCTAGGGCTTCAAAGCGGAAGTTCTCAGATGCTGCACTTAGACTCATTGCTTCTAAGCCACCCCTGAAGATGTGGGTGGTTAAGACGAATTAACTTTCTTTTGCAGGGAAAGGTCTCCAGCCGGAAATCAAAGGCGTCTGATGCTATTGCTGGGGACCTAAAACATCTTGTAGGGCGCAAGATCAAATGCCCAAATGGTCTCACTATGTATTTTGTTCCTGAATTGCTTGCCAATCATCCTATCAGTCCTAATCTTGATCTGAGCTTTGATAATCCTCTTGCCTGTCAAATGTTTATGCTTCACATTACTCTTTGTGAAGCCTATCCCCCTAACTGTATTGTAGGGTATGACACCTCATGCTTCAGAATGGATTATGGACAGCAAATGCACTAATCATATGACTGGTGATCGAAGTCTTCTCATGGACTCAACCTTACGTCCATCTGACAAGAGTCACATCACATTTGCTGACACTGGTAAAAGCAAGGTATTGGGTATAGGTAGAGTTGCAATCTCAAAGGATCAGCACATGGATAAAGTGATGCTTGTTGAATCCCTTGGCTTCAACTTAATGTATGTCTCAATGCTTTGCGATTTGAACATGATTGTGATATTTGGAAAATATCGTTGCCTTGTACTAATGTAATCTGAAAAATCTCTAGTCTTTGAAGGGTACCAAAAAGATGATCTGTACATGGTAGATTTCTCAGCAGGACCATAGCTTGCCGTATGTCTTCCAGCAAAAGCTTCAGAGTGCTCGCTCTGGCATCGAAGGCTAGGGCATGCTGGCATGAGGAACTTACACACTCTCGCAAAGAAGAAGCATGTCATAGGCATTGAGGGTGTCAAGTTCAAGAAGGATCACTTGTGCGGTGCCTGCGAAGCTAGAAAGATGACAAGGGCCAAGCATCCCTCGAAGACAATCATGACGACATCTCAACCCTTCGAGCTGCTACACATGGACTTATTTGGCCCTACTCACTACTCTACTCTCACTACTACTTCTTGTCTCTATGGCATCGTCATTGTTGATGATTATTCAAGATATATGTGGGTGCACATAATTCTCTACAAGACTGAAGTGCAGGATGTCTTCAGACGCTTCGCCAACCGTGCCATGAACAACTATGGCGTCAAGATCAAGCATATCAGGAGTGACAACGGCACTGAGTTCAAGAACACCGGCGTCGACCTTTACTTGGATACATTGGGAATCACTCATGAGTTCTCCTCTCCGTACACACCTCAGCAGAATGGCATCATGGAGCGCAAGAACAGAACACTCATTGAGATGGCTCGGACAAAGCTCGATGAATACAAGACTCCAAGAAAGTTCTGGCCTGAAGCTATTGATACTGCATGCCATGTCATCAACCGTGTTTATCTTCACAATCTTCTGAAGAAAACATCCTATGAACTCCTCACTGGTAAGAAACCAAATGTCAGTTACTTCAGAGTATTTGGTGCTAGGTGTTGGATCAAGGATCCACATCACACTTCAAAATTTGCACCGAAAGCACATGAAGGTTTTATGCTTGGTTACGGAAAGAATTCGCACTCCTACAGAGTCTTCAACCTCTTTCACTATAAAGTGGTTGAAACTGTGGATGTGCGGTTCAATGTGACTAACGGCTCGCAAAGAGAGCACCTGCCAAATATGCTAGATGAAGTTCCACCTAGTGAATCCATCAAGCTCATGGGAACTGGAGAAACCATACCAAATGAAGCACAGCCTGAAGAGGAACTTATCATTTCTGCACCTAATCAACCAGAAGACAATGCTCAGCTCGAAGACAATCCTCCTAATGATGACAATGATGAGCAAGAACAAAATCTTCGTCCAGTTCATCCTCGTGTTGCTGATGAAGTACAGATTGAGAAGATTATTGATAGCATCAATGCGCCTGGTCCACTCACTCGTTCAAGTGCAACACAACTAGCAAATTTCGATGCGCACTTTGCATTTGTCTCAATATATGAACCCAAGAAAGTTGTTGAAGCCTTCATGGAACCTGAATGGATTCAAGCTATGCAAGAAGAGCTTCAACAGTTCAAGCTGAACAATGTCTGGGAACTTGTCAAGCGTCCCGACCCTCGCAAGCACAACATAATAGGCACAAAATGGATATATCACAACAAGCAATATGAGCATGGTCAATTTGTCAGAAACAAGGCTCGTCTCGTTGCTCAAGGATACACTCAAGTTGAAGGGATTGACTTCGATGAAACATTTGCTCCTGTGGCTAGGCTTGAAGCTATTCGCATACTGCTAGCCTATGCAAATCATCACAAAATCCTGCTGTATCAAATGGATGTGAAGAGTGCATTTCTCAACGGGAAGATTGAAGAAGAAGTGTATATTGCGCAACCTCCTGGCTTTGAAGATCCAAAACATCCTGATATGGTGTACAAACTAAACAAGGCTCTGTATGGCCTCAAACAAACCCCTCGCGCTTGGTATGATACACTCAAAGACTTCCTGAAGAGCAAAGGCTTCAAACTTGGTTCCCTGGATCCCACTCTCTTCACGAAGACATATGATGATGAACTGTTTGTGTGCCAAATATACGTGGATGACATTATCTTCGGCTGCACCAACCAGAAATACATTGATGAATTTGGACACATGATGCAAGAGCAATATCAGATGTCCATGATGGGTGAGCTGAAGTTCTTCCTTGGTCTTCAAATCCGTCAACAAAGAAGTGGCATCTTCATATCTCAAGAGAAATATCTCAAAGATTGCCTGAAGAAGTTTGGAATGCAAGACTGCAAAGGTTACATGACGCCAATGCCAACCAAGAGTCATCTGGGTCCTGACGCCAATGGTAAAGAGTTCGATCAAAAGGTATACCGCTCCATGATTGGTTCTTTACTTTATTTATGTGCATCTAGGCCAGATATTATGCTTAGTATTTGCATGTGTGCTCGATTTCAAGCGGCACCAAAGGAATTGCATCACTTAGTGTGAAGCGAATTCTTTGACATTTGGCTTACACCCCAACATTAGGATTATGGTATCCAAAGGGCTCAGAGTTTGATCTAGTTGAATTATTGGATGCTGATTATGCTGGTGACAAGGTGGATCACAAGTCTACATCAGGTACATGTCACTTTCTGGGACAATCACTTGTCTGTTGGTCTTCAAAGAAGCAGAACTGTGTATCACTCTCCACTGCTGAATCTGAATACATTGCTGCTGGATCTTGCTGCGCTCAACTTCTATGGATGAAGCAAACACTCAAGGACTATGGCATCCATCTGAAACAAGTACCACTCTACTGCGACAACGAAAGCGCCATCAAGATTGCCAACAACCCAGTTCAGCACTCGAAGACAAAGCACATTGAAATTCGTCATCACTTTCTCAGAGATCATGTCATGAAGGAAGATATTGATATCATACACGTCAACACTGAAGAGCAATTGGCAGATATCTTCACAAAGCCCTTGGATGAGAAAAGGTTTTGCAAGTTGCGGTGTGAGCTAAATATCTTGGAATCCTCAAATGTCCTGTGATCAGGCACACATCCTAACACTTATGCATGTTGATGACTTAGATGTGCAACACACGAAGTAAAGTATATCTTCAATCAATGAAGACTTACACTCTAAGTGTGAATACATTAACGCGGAATTTGACTTCGGAGCGCCATGATAATTGTGTGCCGTGTCTGGGTCTTATACTTCCTATACGGTGGGTAACGCCACCACCAAATTCTTCTGTTTGAAGTGTTTTTCTCATGGCGTTACATTTGCTATGTCTTCGCATTTGGTTTGTCTTCATTATCAACATGACTTCATGTTTATCTTAACAATGTTGATTTGGTTTTATTATGATATATACATACACATATATTAGTGTTCTGTCCTCTACAACATTCACTTATAGCTATGTCTTATTGTTTGAATCTTTTGAACTAAGTGAATGTGATCGGACCCTAACCTTTCTATGCTTTCTACCTCAAACTCTATCTATCCAAATCATATGCATTCTGTTGAAACTGTCGAATGTCTTCTCTGCATCCTTGTCAGCAGAAGATACAGAGACAAACATTAAATCTATTTTAAATGCTCAATTCTTATTGCCTAAAACCCAGAGAAGCCGGAACGACCATCCGACAGTCCAGGCGGGCGTGGAAACGTGGGACAACTCCCAATGTGTTGCATGTTCGCCATGTGTCCCTCAGATGTGAACCGCCAGGGGCACCTGCGTAATTGCGGTGTGCCGTCCCTTTCCCTATAAATACACATCCAATCGCGGTCAAAATCTTTCTTCCACCTCTCCACCTCGACAAACCCTAGCGCCACCGCTAGCTCTCGATGACGCCGATGACGAAGCACTTAGCTGCCGCGACCTCTCCGACGCCGTCTTCACGCCGGTCGCGGACATCGTCTTCTCCGCTACCGCCGTAGGTAACCTCCGTCGCCAAGTCAGGGCACGGAAGATCGAACTGCTCGGCCTCATCTTCTACTCCGTCTAGCAATTCATCGTGTGGTAAATTAAAACCCTCTTTTTACCGTCTTTTTGATCCTATAGATTCATCCTTTCTACCAAAAGTGGTTTCTGCCTCCACAAATTTGGATCTATCCTGTCTGCATCTCATATGATGCCTAGTATATTCACTTATGCTTCACATGTAGTTAGATTCCTCACTTGTACTTATTCTTGGATTCGTACAAATCTGGAACCAACTCTCAACATATAAGTGAATGTCTTCGCGCTATGAGGTCAATGTCTTCTAAACTGATTTATCTTCAAAATCTTACGAGAATGCATATGACCACTTCCCTTCCTCGCATCTCTAATCTGTCACGGTACATGTCCGTGGGAGAATCCCTTGGTTCTCATAGTGCGCATTCATTGCAGAATTCTTACGACATCATATCAACTCTCCGAAGCCGTTCTGTCGACCCGGTGAGCGGAAGCCTTTGACAATGTTGAAGCCATTCAGTCTGAACTTCATGGCAACAAACAAGTCTGCAAGGAAGGGTGGCAGACAGCGCCGTGGGAACACATCGAAGGATTTTCCGCCAGACCTCTATGAGCTATACAAGACAGACCCAGAGGAGGACTACCATCAACGAAAAAACCGAATCCAATGGATTCGAAGATATTGGGCAGAACAATGGTACAAGTACAGGTTCGTGACCTAGGAATATGCTGAGAAGAATGCCATCAAGCGACCCTGGGAAGACATCTTGTACAAAAATCTTCCACCCAGGTCCAGAGCTGAAGCCATTGATCAAGGCTTCTACCCTTGCATGGTCCGTGGACCACAGCCAGCTGATGCCGACCCATCTTCATTGCTATGGTGTCGTGATGACAATCTGTTCAAGTGCAACTTTAAGTTTGCCAAGAACTCGGCCAAAGAGAACAAGAAGTCGCAGGGATTAGACTTCAACCCCGGTCCCTCTACTCCTCGTACCGATGGGACACGTGAAGCTGAACCCAATATTGTTGGGCCCTTCTACAACCTAGAAGGTCTCATCACTCATATTATGGTTCAAGGGACAGCCATGTATGAACCTGCAGAAGACGCTGATTCTGAAAAAGCGCCTACACCACCGAAGCCTAAGAAGCTGAAGAAACCCAAGGCTTCGAAGCCTTCCACTACACCAAAAGCTTCACGACGAAGCCTCTGGCCACTGCTCCTCCTGCACCAAGTGTGCAGTCTGAAGATCTCTCACGCATCTCCAAGTCTGAGAAGAAGAAAAAGAAGCCCATGCACACCACTAGTCCAGCTCGAACCCCTGCTGCTGTTCTGAGGAATGAAAACGATGCCGTTGATCTGTCAAGTGACGACGATCTTGCTGATGACGCTCTTGAGCAGCTGATAAAGAGCAAGCAAGAGGCGGAAATCTTCAATGATTTGCCTCTCTTTGACGTGGAAGTATTGAACAACTTCATTGATGAGTGGTTTGATACCCCCAATCTCAGCTTTGATGATCTGCAGCTTCACGTCGGCCTAAGCGTCTCCTTCCATGGAGCCATTGCTCCTGAGCTGGCTCTTGCTCAGAAAATTGTTGAGCTGAAGCACAAGATTGATTATGAAAAGGCTCAGTTCAAGAAGCATGTGGCCAAGCTCAGCGTAACAGACGTCCAGAACTTCAAGGTCATGCTGCATGAGCTCAAGGAAGCGTTTCACAAGAAATGTGAAGAAGCCAAAGGTTCTCGAGAGCGCATGAAGCTTCTGGCTGCAAAGTGTGTTCAAGCTTACAATAAAGCTGAGAAGTGCAAGGCACTTGTGCGTCCTGGCATCGACCCTAAGATGGCTACCAAGCAGAAGAAGAAGCCTGCTGTGGACCAAGCTGAACCATCCATGCGGGAAGAACCCCGCATTGTCTTCCCCGCTAGTATGACAGGCATGAAGCCTAAGGTCCCCACAGTGGCGTCGGAGCTTCAGAAGACAAGGGCAACCGAAGCCAAAGCTAGAAAGCGCAAGACCAAGAACACCAATGACGATGCTCCACCCACCAAGAAGTGCAAGACCAAGAAGAAAGATCGTGCTGCTCCTACAGAGCCCTTTGTTGTCGAGCCAATTTCTGTTGCTCGTCCTGCATCTGCACAACAAGAACGTCGTTTGATAGTTCACAAGCCTGCTTCCCCAGAGGCTCCTGAAGCTGAAGACATTCCAGCTGTTGACCCCACCGCAACTGAATACATTTGTCATCAAGACAATGTTGAAGATGATGAAGTCCTTCCTCAGATCGAGCATACTGTTGTATCATCGTCTGTTCTTACGAACAGCGAACTCATCAGCATTGGTCGTCCTTTGACGCCAATTGCTCAGGATGACTCATGGGCTGACCACCCTCAAGACTCCCCCATCAAGCAGAAACACCAGTTACTCCCCCAACTCAAGTCACCACTCCGGTGCTTGAAGATGAAGACTTTGTGGCCCAACCAACTTCCTCTCCACAAGCGTCGCCAGCGTTTCGCAGGCTTCACAAAGGACCAAGGCCACAAGTCACCTTGTCGAGTGTTCCAGAAGGAGAAGAGCACCAAACGGTTTCACGCCAAGTATTTCCTGAAGCCTCTCCAACTGTGAACAACCCTGAGTTTGAAGCCAACGCGGCTGAAGATATTCCGGCTGCATCAGCCGATGACCAAGAAGAACCAAGAGTTGAAGAAGTTCGTGTTGCTACACCCCCGTCCAACCCTGAAGTTGTTCTCGAGGAGAACGCGTCCGACCCTCCAGCTACTCAAGTGGAGGTTAACAACATTGAGGCGACCACCAACACCAACACTGAAGCCAATGGCGTTGTCATGGCTGAAGCTAATGTGGCGCCTGAAGTCGATGTAGTGCCCGAAGTGATAGCACCTGAAATCAATGCCGCACTTGATGAAAATCTGTAGCCTGAAGTCACTGCCACTGCCACTGCCACTGCTCCTGTACCGCCTCCCAGGCCACATACTATCAAGCAAGCATACAATTATGGTCAGCTGGTCACTATCAGATGGCCTATTCTGGTTCCTCCACCTGCTGCTAGTCCGCAATTTGATTACCATGTCGAGCACATGCCTCAGGTCCAGAAGCCCAAGCCAAGACTGCCCAGGTTTCGAGGTACTGCCACTTCACCAGGGTCCTTCAATGCAAATGGCTTCATTGCGCACAACACTTTCTTTGATAGCACCAAGAACCCCTATTCCAAGCCAAGGATTTCATCAGATCAGTTCTGGAGCTATCAGCAGCGCAATTATTACTCATGTGTTCTCTATGATCAAGGGCGCATCTTCCCTCATATGCGTCTTGACTGCGAAGCCATTGCTGGATTGCCATGCCTTGAAGAAGCCCTTGACTTCTTCCGTGATGCTGGATTGCTGAATTTTGTGAATGATAAGGAGCATTGGAATGAAGAGCTTCTGCTGCAATTCTATGCCACCCTCCACATTCGTGGCTACAACAGGGATCCGAAGACAAGGGTCCTTGAGTGGATGACAGGCAACGTACACCATGAAGCTAAAGCTTTTGACGTTATTAAGCTCGCTGGTCTGCCCAATCCAGGTGAACTATATGAACCTGGTTGTCAGCTTCACCGCAATGCTTTGGAGAACACCTTTCAGAAGCCAGAGCCCAACATGAGCCAAATGCTGAGCATGATGAAGCCTTTTCCACATGACGCTGATTACCCAAAATAATTCTTTGTTGAAGACCTAGAGTATCTGCCCCGCACCATTTATCATATCATAAGGCAAACTCTATGGCCTGTCAAAGGACATTCTTCAGCACCAAAACTTGAAGGAGCAATGAAGAATTTGGTCTTTTATATCTTCAACGGCATCAGCTTAAATGCTCAAGACTTCTTTATCAGCCAGTTGGCTGCATCAGGCTCTGATCTCTTTGGACTGAAGTTCTATGCTCCATGGGTTATGCGCCTCATCAAGCTACATTCAGCTGTCAACTATCAGCCCTCTGCTCGCAGCCATCTGATCTTTCTGCCAGAGGTTGATATGTAAGTTGAAGCCATATACCCAGAGCCTGCCAAGGAGCCTGTTTGTCTTCACAATGTTGATCACCAAAGCTTCACGCAACCCATTGAAGGAGTCCAGGCAGTCACTCGTGTTTATCATTTGGCTGGCAATACATTCTTACCTCACCGTGCTCAAACTGAAGCCACTGAAAGCACTATTGCTCATAGGCCTCGAAAGCGGTCTCGTGTTCTCAATGACCGAGAGCTTCTCGTTGCCCTTCATCAGAAACATGATAAGCATCACTACTGGCTGAAGCGACAGATGCAAAGTCTCTTGGTGGAAGTCAATCGCATTCTCAACCTTGCCACCAAGAATGCCTTTGTCACTCATGAAACCTGTCGGAGGTCCTGGAAGAGTTTGACATTGCTTAGTGCTGAAGCAAATCTTCAAGACGATGGCTTCATTGAAAGATTCAAGTTTGACTCCACTCCTCCAAGGAATGCTGTCTTGCATCGAACTCCGTCTCTTGAAGACTCTGACTATACCTCCTCAGCTGCAACGGTGAATGCCAGAGTGATAGATGATCAAGATGATGCTACTTCACCACCTCCAACTTCAAGGCGTATCGACACTGCACCAAGTTCTTCTGCACCGCCAAACCCCGACGCCGATCATGCATCTTCTCCTACTCCTTCCGGGAACAAGTAGAAACTCTATGTCTTCAAACCTTTTTGGTCCTTACTGACAAAAGGGGGAGAAGAATATGAGTTGATAGTCTTCAAGCGAGTCCATATGGGCGGTTGCTTTATATTTTTCCTAGTGTTTACAACTCTCGCTTTTGATACATTTGGTTATTTGAGTTGTAACACTTAACTTGATGGTCGTCTGCTACTTGTTTGCTATTCTGTGATGCGATGATAAATTCCACATGTTCGATGATAAATCCCGCACGAAGTCATATTGCAGACGTCCATTTTTCATTATGCATGTCATTATCTTTGTTATGTCAAATCATGCATGATGAATTGTCTTCATAAGTTGAAGAGGATCTCCACAAGTACAACCTGCTATGTGCATTTGCATTCCAAAAGCAAATTACTTTTATGCACATCTTCAGGGGGAGCCTTTTGCTACTTATGAAGAAAATACCTAAATCCTTTACAATTTCACATACTTTTATCCCCGTTGAAAACTTCAACCAGTTTGTCATCAATCACCAAAAATGGGGAGATTGTAAGTGCATCTAGTGCCACCCCTAGTTGGTTTTGGAGTATTGACGACAAACCTGGTTGAGGGACTAATGTGTTTGTGAGAATTGCAGGATAACACAGGTAGTAGTCCCTCATTGATTCAGTTTACCTACCGGAGACGACCCCTAAAAAATGTATGAAGACATTGAAGACAATGGTGGTATGTGATGATATTCACATTGAAGACTATGACAAGAGAAGACATTGCGTGAAGATTATGGAGCACGAAGACTTAGTTGTTTCGTTGTTTCCTTTTCTTCTTTGTTGAGTCATAGGAACCACCGTACTGTTAAGTGGGGTCCCAGTGAACAAAGTCAGAATGAGTGAAGTGATGCTCAACCAAAATCCTATGTCTTCGAGCGAAGACAATGAGAGCAAACCTTATCCAGAGCCGGATGAGTCAGCTTTACTTGTAACCCAAGTTAAGTTGTCGCGTGTGTTTGAAATCTGACCGTTGGGACACGTGTCAGTTCCCGAGTGACCCAGGGTCATTTCGGACAAAGCAGTTCAGGTTGCCTAGTGGCTATAAATAGCCCACCCCCTACACCATAAATTGGTGGATACTCAGAGTTAGTGCACGACTTTTGTCGTTCGAGAGCAACCCACCTCCGAATCTTTTGAGAGAGAGAAATCCTTGCGAGGACAGAGCCCAAACACCCAGAGCCAAAGAGTGTTAGGCATCATGAAGTCTTTTCGTCGCGTGACACGAAGACTTGTTACACTTGAGGACTGTGAATCCTCCGGCCGGTTAGGCGTCGCGTTCGAGCATCCAAGAGTCATTGTGGATCGCCGGTGAAGCTTGATCTGTGAAGGTTTGGAAGTCCACCTTGAAGACTTACCGAGTGATTGGGCGAGGATTGGGTGTCCTTAGCTCAAGGGAATAAGGTGAAGACACGGTCTTCGAGTTGAATCTCGAGACTCCCTAACTGACGTCATAGTTGTCAAAGCAAGCTGGAACTGGTCCAACAAATCCTTGTCTTCGCCAAGTTTAATCGGTTCTATCGTCTCCTCTCTTTATTTACAGTTTGCCTTCGTGAAGTCATTGCTGTTTGCATTACTGTTTGACTTTCTTGTGTAACTACTATCGTTGTTTGGCTTCATACCATCTTCCATCCTGATCTTTACTACCTAGCTGCTATTAGTCTTCGTGCTTTCACTTCATTGCATACTTGACTATGGCTTGCTTAGTGTAGTCTACCTTCCGCTGCATATCAATAGGTTCATTTCTATCGTTTGTCTTCGAAACTCTCATGTTTTGAAGACTTTCATAAAAATCGCCTATTCACCCCCCTCGAGTCGATAACTAGCACTTTCACTACTGCCAGCACACGCACCCAGTGAAGGCGGACATCGGCCCAACCATGGGGGCTGCACTGTTGGGGCTTCGCCTAAGCACCGCTACGATATGACCGAGGTGGAATATGGTGGAGGGGGGCACCACACACGGCTGGGAGATATCAACAGATCAACTTGTGTGTCTAGAGGTGCCCCCTGCCCCCGTATATAAAGGAGCAAGGGGGGAGAGGCGGCCGGACAAGGAGGGCGTGCCAAGGGTGGAGTCCTACTCCCACCGGGAGTAGGACTCCTCCTTTCTTGTAGGAGTAGGAGAAGGGAAGGAAGGGACAGAGGAGGAGAAGGAAAAATGGGGGCGCCGCCCCCCTCCTTGTCCAATTCGGACTAGAGGGGGAGGGGGGCGCTGCTGCCCTGGCCACCCTCCTCTTCTCCTAGTAAGGCCCATTAGGCCCAGTATACTCCCCTAGGGGTTCCGGTAACCCCCCCCCCCCCCCCGGTACTCCGATAAATGTCCGAAACCTCCCGAAACACTTCCGATGTCCGAACATAGTCATCCAATATATCGATCTTTACGTCTCGACCATTTCCAGACTCCTCGTCATGTCCGTGATCATATCCGGGACTCCGAACTACCTTTGATACATCAAAACACAAAAACTCATAATACCGATCATCACCGAACTTTAAGCGTGCGGACCCTACGGGTTAGAGAACTATGTAGACATGACCAAGACACGTCTCCGGTCAATAACCAATAGCGGAACCTGGATGCTCATATTGGTTCCCACATATTCTATGAAGATCTTTATCGGTCAAACCGCATAACAACATACATTGTTCCCTTTGTCATCGGTAAGTTACTTGCCCGAGATTCGATCGTCGGTATCTCAATACCTAGTTCAATCTCGTTACCGACATGTCTCTTTACTTGTTATGTAATGCATCATTCCGCAACTAACTCATTAGTTGTAACATCCCAAAATTCTACATTTTGGAATGTTATATTAAATAAATAGTTTTGATTGTTTGTTTGATTGTTGTGTGAATGATTGAGTGAAATTGAGTGAAATTTGAAACTTTTTGAAAGTTGAATGAGAGGGAATAAAAGGACTTTCCCAAAAGTGTTTCCATTTGAAATGTTTCGAAACCTCAATTGAAAGTAATGCAAACTTGATGCCACTCGAGGACTTTCAAGAGAGGAGATGAAAGGACTTCTCCAAAGTTTAATTAAAGAGAGTAGGGAGTTAAACCACTTTCGGAATTCCATTTGGAATCCTTCCCATTTGAATAGTTTCAAATTCCTCTGACCCATTTCAAAAATAAAGAGAGGATCAACATGACACTCCAAACCAGGGGCAAATTTGAAATATATTTGAATGAGGAAAATGAAAAAGATTTGGAAGTGGTTTGAATTTCAATTTCAAAACCATTTAGGAGTTATTTGGCTATAAATCAAATTATTTTCTCCTAAAAAATAAATAAATGTAAATAAGGGTAAAATGATTCCCTTCAATGGAAAATTAGGATAAATGTTTTTTGAAATCATTTTGGTATTTAAAAAAATGTATTTTATTGGGTTTTATTGCAACAGCAACACTATTTGAGTTTTGTAAATTTTTGAGGATTTTATTTGAACTTGAAAAATAGTTCATGTTGTAGGAAATCTTTTTCTGAAAATTTTGATATATTATATCTCTATATAATATTATTTATTTATTTAGTTGTGTTTACTTTATTGTCTATGTTTTATAAAAAAAAGGAAAATGGCCGAAGCCACCTAGCCCCGAAGCCCACTCCCTCTCTCGCTCTCCCTCGGCCCATCTAAGCGCCCAGCTGGCCAGTCGCCCACAAGACGCGCTCAAACCCGCCGCCTCGGTCGCCCGCTCGCTCTTCTCTCTCTCTCTCTCGCTGACCGCCGGACCCCACCGCCCGATTCACCCCGCCCGCATCTTCTTCTTCCTCCCCACGCCAGAACCGCCGCCGCCGCCGCCGTATCCCGGAGATCTCGGAATCCTCTCCCCCGATTCGCCCCCTCCTCCAAGTCGACCCCGCCCCTATAAATACCCCTCCCCTCACCCCGTTCCGCCCCTTCCCGACCCCCGAACCCCTCTCCGCTCGCCGCCATTTCTCGCCGGAGCTCCGCCTCCGCCACCGCGCCATTGTCGCTCTAGCCACTCCCTCCGTCGTCCCCGAGCCCCACCACCTCCACCAATCGCCTCAACACCGTCCACCGCACCTCACCGAGGACTCGCCCGAGCTCCTGCGCCCTTGGAACGCCACCGCCGCCGACCACCCGAACGCCAACGTCGCCTCGACCTCGCCGTCGATCTCCTCCGTCCACCTACGCCACCATCTCGACCACCGCTGGACTCGCCGTCGAACGCCGCGTCCGCCCGTGCCCTCGCCGGAGCCCGCCGACAATCGGAGCGCCGCCGCCGCCGACGTCCGAGCCGCTCGCCGTCGACCTTCCCCGCGGTGAGCTCTCCACTTCCCCTTCACCGTCCGATCTGTTATTGATGCGCTAGATTAGATCTAACGAACGTTTAGGTTTTTCTGTTTATAGATTGGTTTAGTTCCGGTTTGTTACGGTTTTTATTCGGTTTATATCGGTTCAGGTCTACTCGGTTTAGCCGATCGGTCTTTCTCTTTTAGCTCGTACGCGTTTCGGTTATTTTCCGCCCGAGCGCTGTTTAGTTTCAGCTCGCACACCCCCGTAGCGCCCGTTAGTTTTTTTTGTTATTTTCGTTTCTGTTTTAAAAACAGAATAGTTCTGATTTTATATTGCTTATAACTTTTAGGTTTTTAATCCAAATTGAGTGATTCTTTTTGCATTGTGTCACAAATTTGCTTAGTTTCTGTTTGTGTACTTAGGTTTCAAATTTGAATAGTTTAGATTTGAATTTGATGAAATTTGTTCGAATCACTAATTTGGTCATATTTTGAGTTTTACAAAGTATTTTTGATTTATTCTTTTGCTACTGTTTTATTATGGTTTTGTCTATCCAGTAGCATATACTTCTTTATTTTTACTTTATTTTTAAATTAGGTTTTAGCAAAACAGTATTGTTTTAGTTATAGCTTTGTTTTAGTCTTTTCTTTATTGTTTTTATTACTTTTAAATTATTTATTTTGTCACTTTTGACAAATTTAGTTTTGTTTCTGTTAGTAAACCAAAGAAAATTTTGTTTTATTTTAAAATTTATTTTATTTAGTTTTGTATGAAAACTTGTTTAGGTCATAGTTAGTGTTTCATAAAAGCTTTTTATTTGTTTCTTTTTGCAAATAAAATTTTATAAAAAATACTTTCTGTTAACTTAGTTGTTTTACATTTTATTTTTTCTGTTAAGTTATTAGTTTATTGTTTTAATTGTTGTTAAGTTTTACTTAGGACAAAACTATTTTGTGTTAAGTCTTAGAGTTTTCTTTAGTAGTCTTGTTGTGTAGTTTTCCTTTGTTTTTATTTGGTGTCCCTTGATTTGCATTTTTGTTTGTTGGTTTTATTATGAGTGTTAGAATTGTTTGCTAGGATGTTTGCTTATATGAATGCTATGTTTGACTATATAGATTTTCAACGGAGTGACGAATAGTTCTACCAAGTCATTATTCGAGGGTGTTGTTATCTTCATCAACTTACCAGGCAAGTTCACTTTGACCATGTTTTTCATACCTATGTGTTTTATTGCATCTAGTGTCATCTTCGCAACAATCCCTCAAGTAGTGACATTGAATCCTAGTAGTTGAGTAGTATGCATGAGGTAGGAACCCATCACCCTGTTACCAAGCCCGGGACGTTATTTATTTTAATGCTACGCTATAGTAGACGGGGTTGGTATGAGTGCTCGGGAGTGGTGTAAGAATGAAGGATCTACGTCAATGACGACAACTCCATGATGGAATCTGCAAGGACTGCATCTTCAAGGCCTCAAGACTTCAAGACTCGAGACAAGAATTCAATACACACTCTTTGGGTGAAGGATGGTTGTGGGCATCTGGAGAAACCAGTGGTTGGCGGGATGCATGGAGAAGCGCCATGACATCTTGCGAAAGCTTCACCCAGACCCAAAGAGACGGAAGAATACTTCATGCCCGGAAGCTTACTGTGCAACCGCAAGTCACTATGGGCTCTGGCTTGGTTGACCTTAGTTGTGACTCTGGCTGGGGCGGTGCTAGCAGATGTAGATCTACGGTAGGATTGAATGAGCACCGGACGGTGGTCGGGGAACTCTTCGAAGACGATGTTTGGTCATCTTGTTCTCAAACACCACGAAGTGCGAGAACGTAAAGAGAGGATCGAATCTTGCGGGTAAAGTGTACAAACCTCTGCAGAGGGTTTAAACCTAATCGATTAGCCGTGTCCCCGGTTACGGACAATTTGAGCATCTGGACTTGGATTTATCTCGGAACTCTCAACACCGGACTGATAACTTAATTATGGGCAACTTATGATGATTTGGGCTATGAGATATCGGTTGGCGGAACCATGTCATGATAGAAAAATCCATAGCACAGACTCCTGATATTCCTTTGTTGTAGGGAAAAATAAAACCAGCTTTTACGCAAACAAAACTCAGACCCAGAGCCACAAAGCCGTATTGCATATAGTATAGTTTTATCATCTGTTTTCTCATGTTGTGATCTTGCTGGTACATTCAATGTACTGACCTACACGGCTGCAACGTATCATGTTGCAGGATTTTCTTCGATGAGTAAGAGTTACGATACAGGGTTACGGTCTACACTCAACCTGCCGATGGCGTTGATGGGACTCCATACCCGACTATTTGTTTCCGCTGTGACTTATGAGGTATATATCAGTTTTACGTTATTTATACATGTGATTGCACTTTGATAAATACATTGATGTACTGTGTGTGCCAGCATACTGATCCAAGGATGGCACAGAAACACAGAGGCTTGACCGTATGAGGTCGGGTCGCTACAGATATGGTATCAGAGCACATGTCGACTGTAGAACGTGACCCTAGAAATCGGAAAGCCCCTAGGACAGGATGTCTCAAAAAACTTTATTTTCAAAAGGATCCTTTACTTCTCGTCTTTTCTGATTTTATCAAATAGTCCCTCTGACCTCAAATAGTTAGAATATACACCTTTCCCTTTTTACCACACGGAAGATCAACTGAAGTCACTTCAAGAATTAAAGATATCGGACAACTGATGGCCATTTCAGAGTAAAGAGGATTTCACCATGCGTTGGAAGAATTGCAGCTGCAACAATTGAAGACTCTGAAGACTTGAAGAATTTGAAGTTCCTGAAGAATTATTTGACCTTTAGAGACCAAACCCCTGTTATACACCTACGTTAGATGCGAGGATTTGTGAGCTATCATTTTTTTTTGATGTTTTTCCGACAGCCACAAAATAAAACCTGTTTCTTCAAAACTATTGTTTGTATTGCGTGTATTCTTCCCCACCTCTCTCATATCTCATCCCAAAAATTTTGGACCCCATAGATGATGAATGAAGTTGGTCTGCTATTCTCTGGACCGATGACTCAGTTGGAGGCAGAGCTATGGATTCAAAACATGGAGGATCAATTTAGAAAAAAAAATTGATTCCAAGGAAGTATGAGGTTCAATACACTCTTGATTGCTTTCTGAGAAAGTCTTTGCAACACTGGTGGAAAATGCATCAAGCCATACAAGGATTTAATGGAGCAAGAACTTGGGAGGAATTCAAGAAGACCTGTTGAGATCACGTCTCATCCGGAAGCACTATGATAACCCGAAGAAGAAACCTTGTGCCTGCAAGATTTATGGAGAAATAGGACACACCGGGAGGAACACAAGGATGGATGCCCTCATTATGAGGAGAAACACCCAGTGAGGAATGCCCAACTAGTCGGTGACTTGTTTCTTGTGTGAAGGAACCACCCACAACCCGACTCGGTGTCACATTTACCCCATGGTGCAACAAACTATTCAGGAGCAGGAAGAAGGAATGAAAGAAGCCCTCCAGAAGTTATGAAAGAACCTGTGATGAAGGAATGTGTTGAAGACCACGATGGAGAAGGCCTCAACAGATTTTACTCCAATGCCTGCTATTCATGTGGAGAAGAAGGACATTTTTCACAGTATTGCACCAAGGAAAGAAAAGAGTATCTGGGATACTTCCCGACGGAAGCAATAGAGTTTGATCCACAAGGAATAAAAGGTTTAATAAGAACGAAGAAACCCCGGAAGAGAAAACAAAGACACCCTCAGAACAACCCAATTTCTGCAAAGAGGGACAAGAGTCATATTACCTGTTTTGAATGTAAGGACGTCGGGCATTATGCCAATCATTGTCTTGAAAGGAAGCAAGGAACTCAAGGAGCAGGCACCATCTCCAAGAAGCCCAAAGACTTATCGAAAGTTATGTGTTTTCATTGCAAGGAAGCAGGACATTATGTTACTAAATGTTCCTACAAGAAGGAAGCTGGAGTTGAGTACTTGGAATTTTGATATGGATAATAAGAGTGGTAGAAACCAATTTTTTTTTCATGAGTACAATAAGTTGAGTTATGTAATGGGTGCTCAGAGTTTGTAATGGATTCATGAAATCAATAAAGTTAAGGTGACATGTTTTCATATGTTTAATTGTATGAGTTGTTACTCTATGAACACGGATTTTGACCATTTTCGAGGATATGAGAAATATGGTCTAGGGATGGATTTGTGAATTTCATTTTAAGAGTGATAGTACCCTATGAAGAACACTAGACCAATGGAAATGGAAATGTGTCCCACATGTTGGAGTTTGGAAAAAAAATGAGTTGAAGTTTTATCTTTGATATGATGGTATTAAGAAATGAAATGTTATTGGATTTAAAGTGGTGTAATGTTGGAAAATGGAGCAATTGTAACTCCAAGGATGAGTGAAATTGGTACAAGTGTTGAAGTGGGCCCATAACCCACAGGCCCAGGATTTTAAAAGGAGCAGATGTAACCTTGATGAAAGAAGAAATTTGGAAGAATCGGTGATTCAATCAGCATACGCTTCAGTAGGAGGTTATGCAAAAACCTGAGAGTAGTGAAGTAACGATAGATGTTTTGTTCAGCTTGCAGAATCAATGGATAAATCCGAACCCAGTTCGTGGACAAGAGAAATTCTGCAATGCTTGTGAGAATGCCCGAGTGTAGAATTGCGAGATTCGCTAAACCTTATCTGAGGTAATGATGCGGGTGCGGAATGGGTTGATCACCATACCGACTTACTCGTATCATTCGCTCTTGCTATTTGGAATGGTAAATCTGAGAGACTTACCCATAGTAGAGAGACGATGTCAAAGCCTTGTTTAAACCCTAGAATGGTAGGACGGTTGATCCATGTACAGCAACCGTTGCCAATCGAGGATATACGGTGAGATTTAGCCGAGACCCATTTCTGTAGAAGAAACCATTAATTGTTGACCACCACGAGAATATCGAATAGTTGATTAGGGTTGGCGCAGACACAGCCACTCGAAGACCAAGTCTCGGAAGGAACTCACCATGAATGAAAGGACACGTATTTGAGGAAAAGGTTTTGACCCTACCGGAAGAGCCCCAGCGTAGGAGTTACTTCGAAGCTGTGAGAAGACCGATAGTGTTCACCCTAAGGATGGAGTACATAAGATCTGTTGGAACCATAACCCTGCTTTTAAGTGTGGTAGCACACTAGACCATTCCGATTGATGGATTTGCTGGAAGGCCCCCAAACCCTACCCTTTTCTTGCTAGCCTCTTCGAATCTCGAGGACGAGATTCATTTTAAGTGTGGTAGATTTGTAACATCCCAAAATTCTAAATTTTGGAATGTTATATTAAATAAATAGTTTTGATTGTTTGTTTGACTGTTGTCTGAATGATTGAGTGAAATTGAGTGCAATTTGAAACTTTTTGAAAGTTGAATGAGAGGGAATAAAAGGACTTTCCCAAAAGTGTTTCCATTTGAAATGTTTTGAAACCTCAATTGAAAGTAATGCAAACTTGATGCCACTCAAGGACTTTCAAGAGAGGAGATGAAAGGACTTCTCCAAAGTTTAATTAAAAGAGTAGGGAGTTAAACCACTTTTGGAATTCCATTTGGAATCCTTCCCATTTGAATAGTTTCAAATTCCTCGACCCATTTCAAAAATAAAGAGAGGAGCAACATGACACTCCAAACCAGGGCAAATTTGAAATATATTTGAATGAGGAAAATGAAAAGATTTGGAAGTGGTTTGAATTTCAATTTCAAAACCATTTAGGAGTTATTTGGCTATAAATCAAATTATTTTCTCCTAAAAATAAATAAATGTAAATAAGGGTAAAATGATTCCTTCAATGGAAAATTAGGATAAATGTTTTTTGAAATCATTTTGGTATTTAAAAAATGTATTTTATTGGGTTTTATTGCAACAGCAACACTATTTGAGTTTTGTAAATTTTGAGGATTTTATTTGAACTTGAAAAATAGTTCATGTTGTAGGAAATCTTTTTCTGAAAATTTTGATATATTATATCTCTATATTATATTATTTATTTATTTAGTTGTGTTTACTTTATTGTCTATGTTTTATAAAAAAAAAGGAAAATGGCGAAGCCACCGAGCCCTCGAGGCCCACTCCCTCTCGCCGCCTCTCGCCCGCTTCCTCTCTACTCTTCTCTCTCTCTCTCTCTCTCTCTCTCTCTCTCTCTCTCTCTCTCTCTCTCTCTCTCTCTCTCTCTCTCTCTCTCTCTCTCTCTCTGACCCGGACCCCACCGCCCGATTCACCCGCCCCGTCTTCTTCTTCCTACCCACGCTAGAACCTTGCCGCCGCCTTATCCCGAGATCTGGAATCCTCTCCCCGATTCGCCTCCTCCAAGTCGACCCGCCCTATAAATACCCTCCCTCACCCGTTCCGCCCTTCCCGACCCCGAACCCCTCTCCGCTCACCGCCATTTCTCGCCGTTGCTCCGCCTCCGCCACCGCGCCATTGTCTCTCTAGCCACTCCCTCCGTCGTCCCCGAGCCCCACCACCTCCACCAATCGCCTCAACACCGTCCACCGCACCTCACCGAGGACTCACCCGAGCTCCTGCGCCCTTGGAACGCCACCGCCGCCGACCACCCGAACGCCAACGCCGCCTCGACCTCGCCGTCGATCTCCTCCGTCCACCTACGCCACCATCTCTACCACCGCTGGACTCGCCGTCGAACGCCACGTCCGCCCGTGCCCTCGCCGGAGCCAGAAATACTAATTTCAACTCTTGGGACATCTCATATGCTCCGTGGCGTTCAAAACGTCTTTGAAGCCCCGATTCTAAGCCGTAAAGCATGGTGCACTAAACTATCAAGTAGTCATCATATCGAGCTTACTAAACGTTCATAACGTCTGCATCTACTCCTGCAATCGGTCTGTCACCTAGCGGTGCATCAAGGACGTAATTCTTCTGTGCAGCAATGAGGATAATCCTCAGATCACGGATCCAATCCGCATCATTGCTACTAACATCTTTCAACTTAGTTTTCTCTAGGAACATATAAAAAATGAAACATGGAGCTAAACGCGAGCTATTGATCTACAACATAGATATGCTAATACTAACAGGACTAAGTTCAAGATAAATTTAAGTTCAATTAATCATATTACTTAAGAACTCCCACTTAGATAGACATCCCTCTAATCATCTAAGTGATCACGTGATCCAAATCAACTAAACCATAATCGATCATCACATGAGATGGAGTAGTTTTCAATGGTGAACATCACTATGTTGATCATATCTACTATATGATTCATGCTCGACCTTTCGGTCTCAGTGTTCCGAGGCCATATCTACATATGCTAGGCTCGTCAAGTTTAACCCGAGTATTCTGCGTGTGCAAAACTGTCTTACACCCGTTGTAGATGAACGTTGAGCTTATCACACCCGATCATCACGTGGTGTCTCGGCACGAAAAACTTTGGCAATGGTGCATACTCAGGGAGAACACTTTTACATTGAAATTTAGTAAGAGATCATCTTATAATGCTACCGTCAAACAAAGCAGAATAAGATGCATAAAGGATAAACATCACATGCAATCAATATAAGTGATATGATATGGCCATCATCATCTTGTGCCTTTGATCTCCATCTCCAAAGCATCGTCATGATCACCATCGTCACCGGCGCGACACCTTGATCTCCATCGTAGCATCGTTGTTGTCTCGCCAACTATTGCTTCTACGACTATCGCTACCGCTTAGTGATAAAGTAAAGCAATTACAGGGCGATTGCATTGCATACAATAAAGCGACAACCATATGGTTCCTGCCAGTTGCCGATAACTCCGTTACAAAACATGATCATCTCATACAATAAAATATAGCATCATGCCTTGACCATATCACATCACAACATGCCCTGCAAAAAAAAGTTAGACGTCCTCTAATTTGTTGTTGCAAGTTTTACGTGGCTGCTATGGGCTGAGCAAGAACCGTTCTTACCTACGCATCAAAACCACAACGATAGTTCATCAAGTTAGTGTTGTTTTAACCTTCTCAAGGACCGGGCGTAGTCACACTCGGTTCAACTAAAGTTAGAGAAACTGACACCCGCCAGCCACCTGTGTGCAAAGCACGTCGGTAGAACCAGTGTCGCGTAAGTGTACGCGTAATGTCGGTCCGGGCCTCTTCATCCAACAATACCGCCGAACCAAAGTATGACATGTTGGTAAGTAGTATGACTTGTATCGCCCACAACTCACTTGTGTTCTACTCGTGCATATAACATCTACGCATAAACCTGGCTCAGATGCCACTGTTGGGGAATGTAGTAATTTCAAAAAAATTCCTACGCACACGCAAGATCATGGTGATGCATAGCAATGAGAGGGGAGAGTGTGTCCACGTACCCTTGTAGACCGAAAGCGGAAGCATTATGACAGCGCGGTTGATGTAGTCGTACGTCTTCACGATCCGACCGATCCAAGTACCGAATGCACGGCACCTCTGAGTTCAGCACACGTTCAGCTCGATGACGTCCCGCGAACTCCGATCCAGCAGAGCTTCACGGGAGAGTTCCGTCAGCATGACAGCGTGACGACGGGGATGATGTTGCTACCGACGCAGGGCTTCGCCTAAGCACCGCTACGATATGACCGAGGTGGAATATGGTGGAGGGGGCACCGCACACGGCTGGGAGAGATCAACAGATCAACTTGTGTGTCTAGAGGTTCTCCCTGCCCCCGTATATAAAGGAGCAAGGGGGGAGAGGCGGCCTGCCAAGGAGGGCGCACCAAGGGGGGAGTCCTACTCCCACCGAGAGTAGGACTCCTCATTTCCTTGTAGGAGCAGGAGAAGGGATGGAAGGGAGAGAGGAGGAGAAGGAAAAAGGGGGGGGGGCGCCCCCTCCTTGTCCAATTCGGACTAGAGGGGGAGGGGGCGCGCGGCTACCCTGGCCACCCCTCCTCTTCTCCCACTAAGGCCCATTAGGCCCAATATACTCCCCGGGGGGTTCCGGTAACCCCCCGGTACTCCGGTAAATGTCCGAAACCTCCCGAAACACTTCTGGTGTCCGCACATAGTCATCCAATATATCGATCTTTACGTCTCGACCATTTCGAGACTCCTCGTCATGTCTGTGATCATATCCGGGACTCCGAACTACCTTCGGTACATCAAAACACAAAAACTCATAATACCGATCGTCACCGAACTTTAAGCGTGCGGACCCTACGGGTTCGAGAACTATGTAGACATGACCGAGGCACGTCTTCGGTCAATAACCAATAGCGGAACCTGGATGCTCATATTGGTTCCCACATATTCTACGAAGATCTTTATCGGTCAAACCGCATAACAACATACGTTGTTCCCTTTGTCATCGGTATGTTACTTGCCCGAGATTCGATCGTCGGTATCTCAATACCTAGTTCAATCTCGTTACCGGCAAGTCTCTTTACTCGTTACGTAATGCATCATTCCACAACTAACTCATTAGTCACATTGCTTGCAAGGCTTATAGTGATGTGCATTATTGAGAGGGCCCAGAGATACCTCTCCGACAATCGGAGTGACAAATCCTAATCTCGAAATACGCCAACTCAACAAGTACCTTTAGAGACACCTGCAGAGCACCTTTATAATCACCCAGTTACGTTGTGACGTTTGGTAGCACACAAAATGTTCCTCCGGTAAACAGGAGTTGCATAATCTCATAGTCAAAGGAACATGTATAAGTCACGAAGAAAGCAATAGCAACATACTAAACGATCAAATGCTAAGCTAACGGAATGGGTCAAGTCAATCACATCATTCTCCTAATGATGTGATCCCGTTAATCAAATGACAACTTATGTCTATGGCTAGGAAACTTAACCATCTTTGATTCAACGAGCTAGTCAAGTAGAGGCATACTAGTGACACTCTATTTATCTATGTATTCACACATGTACTAAGTTTCCGGTTAATACAATTCTAGCATGAATAATAAACATTTATCATGAAATAAGGAAATAAATAATAACTTTATTATTGCCTCTAGGGCATATTTCTTCAGTCTCCCACTTGCACTAGAGTCAATAATCTAATTCACATCGCCATGTAATTTAACATCAATAGTTCACATCACCATGTGATTAACACCCATAGTTCACATCACCATGTGACAAACACTCAAAGGGCTTACTAGAGTCAGTAATCTAGTTCACATCGTTTATTTGATTTAACACCCAAAGAGTACTAAGGTGTGATCATGTTTTGTTTGTGAGAGAGATTAGTCAACGGGTCTGCCAAATTCAGATCCGTATGTATTTTACAAATTACTATGTCTACAATGCTCTGTATGGAGCTACTTTAGATAATTTCTCCCACTTTCAATATGTATCTGGATTGTGACTTAGAGTCATCCAGATCGGTGTCAAAGCTTGCATCGACGTAACCCTTTATGACGAACTATTTATCACCTCCATAACCGAGAAATATTTCCTTAGTCCTCTAAGGATAATTTTGGCCGCTATCCAGTGATCTACTACTAGATCAAAATTGTACTCCCTTGCCAAACTCAGGGCAGGGTATACAATAGGTCTGGTTCATAGCATGGCATACTATATAGAACCTATGGCTGAGGCATAGGGAATGACTTTCATTCTCTCTCTATTTTCTGCCGTGGTCGGGGTTTGAGTCTTACTCAACTTCACACCTTGCAACACAGGCAAGAACTCCTTCTTTGACCATTCCATTTTAAACTATTTCAAAATCTTGTCAAGGTATGTACTCATTGAAAAACTTATCAAGCGTCTTGATCTATCTCTATAGATCTTGATGCTCAATATGTAAGCAGCTTCACAGAGGTCTTTCTTTGAAAAACTCATTTCAAATACTCCTTTATTCTTTCTAGAAAATCCTACATTATTTCTGATCAACAATATGTCATTCACATATACATTATTTCTGATCAACAAAATTCGCAAAGCCGCGCCGACGAAGCCAGCTGGGCCCCAGGCCAGCCTGCGCGCCACCCATGGCCACCCCCGATGGAAGCTCAGATCCGCCGGGGCATCCGCCCTCCCCCCCCCCCCCGCACCAATTCCAGAGGATCGGCGCCCGCAGAGCATGCCAGCCCCCACGCCTCCCCGCAACCCGCGCCGCCACAACCCGCGCCGTCCGCGAAAAACTCGCCGGAGGGCTCTCGATCCAGATCTAGGTCGAAGAAACCCACCACCGCCGCCCCTCGCAGGCACGCTCCACCCCGATGCGCAGCCCCCCGCACTTCCGCCCCAGGAGCCACCGACCGGCGCCCCGAACGCAACTGTGCCGCGCCGCCCTAGCCTAGCCGCATGCCTCCAGTCGATGACACTGTCCCACGCCATTCCACACCGCGAGGAGGGGAGAGGAGCCCCGCCGCCACCGACGCCGGCCGGGCTTTCCCGGCGGCCGCGAGGGAGGGGAAGGGGGCGGGGGAGGGTTGGAGGCAGCGCGCCGTGCTCCCCCCCCTCCTCCGCTCGCGGGATAGGCGAGACGAAGGGGTAATCTTATCTTCTGCCTTCATAAAGGTGATGTCTTGAAGGTAAGCATTAGTGTTCACACAATCTTCTTCATCAAGACATGCTTTCAATAGGCTTAATTCTCACGTGACCAATTTTTGGATAACTCCTTGAATAGCACCTTGGCCAATACATAATCTCCTTCTAATAACCTTGAAACCAACAAATGACTTCAAGTAGTGCCTATGGACAAACCCTTCAAATATAACTCAAGGCAGCCACTAGTCCATAAAATCGTCATCGATTATCAAAACCAAATATGCGGACACCATGCTCTTTCACCTTTCCCGCTAGATTTCATCTCGTACGGCGTCGATCCAATCATGCCTGACACACGCCCACCGCGCTCTGGCGCGCGCCCATAGCACGCAGCGCATGGTTTGCCGCCCCCATGTGCATCACCACACGACATCACACACCAGAGCTCGCGCAGCCCCACGCCTCGCCCCTAGCTGCTCTGTTTCCATCATGACAACGAGCGAAAGGCTCGACCTTGGCTCTAGCTCGCCTGACCCACACACACAACACCCTCGTGACTCCAAATAGGTAGTGTGCGTTGGGTGCACGGGCCGGACGCGCGTGTCCACCAGTCCGTGAGGCGACCCGAACGGACAAAAGTTAGACATATTTTGTGTCCGTTCGGGTCTCCCCGTTGGAGTTGCCCTAAACTTGTCCGAATGACCTATGGCGTGTTGGTGATCCTCCTTGGAGATGTCCTAGCCAGAAATCACGCACGATCGGCTTAACCATTAAAACCCCCGACAGCGTCAGGCCTAGCTATCCTCACCTAGCTAGCAGGTGCAAGTAGCGTCAGGCCGGTACGCCAATGGACCTCGAGCGTTTCAGTTGAGGACCGCGTGCAGCCAGTTCGTTATCGCTCACAGGCAGCATTGATGTGCGCGATCATCCTTGGGTACCATCATCAAATTGTAACAATCGTACTACTCCTACTACGCTCACTGATGGACCTGTCAGGAACATTCTTTATTTCACACTCCATCGAAATTAAATACGGAGTACTAGTACTTCTACTGTCGCAAGCCTACATCCCAGCCTAAGCCAATAGGAGTTACGTAGTACCACCCCAAGGATTTTCCAGTCTTTTTTTTTTTTGTCATGGCCTCTTACTACAGTCTTACTGTACAACATCAACCACATAAAAACGTTAATGGTCACACAGATGGCCGTGTGCCATGCCATAGCCGGAACGTGACCCGTGCCAAATACTCATGTGGCGCTGGTGCAATTCCCAGCCGGTCGGTGAGTGAGTGGAGCTCGTTCCGGCTGCAGTCCATGACGGCCGATGGATCGCGTTGTTTGCATGCGGCCAAACACATCCGGATGGCGCCACATGCCGGCCGGTGCCGGCCTTTCCCTGTCGGGGGCAACCGTCGCTGGCGCCTACCTGCCTCAGCTAGCTAGCCCTCCTGCGGCAAAATTTCGTGTTTTGACCCTTTTTATAAAGAAATTCAAGATTTGACTCCTGTCTGAAACTATTTCGGGATCTGGACCTTTTGACTACCGCCAGGAGGGCCGGCGATAGGTTTGCACGTCCTACCGCAATCAGCAGTGGCGTTAGGCCCTCTATCGGCGACTGACGGCCGTCGGCGCGTATTGACGGGGAAAAGGGCCTACTGCCGCAGACAGTGGCGGCAGGGTTCGGTGGCCTACCGCCAGAGGTGGTGGCGGTAGGTGCCGAAGAGGCAACTGATGGTGCGGGCGGGCCCTACCCCACCCACCAGCCCGTTCTTCCTCCTCCCCTCGACTCGAACAGAGTCGAGCGCCGCCTCTCTCCTCCTCCCGATCCCCTCCCTCGATCTCCCTCTTCCCTTCACCATTTTCGCTGATCTTTGGGGCAAATCGAAGATACCGGTAAGCTCCTCCATCCCTCCAATCAGTTTTCACAATGATTTTTTATTTTTGAAGCTATTTTTGGCAGTAGGTGCAACCTAGGTTAATTTTTTTAATGATGTTTTAGTTGTTTAGGAGTATATGATTTAGTAGTAGGCCTATGTAAGGATGTGTGGGTGAAACAATTGCAAGATATGTGAGGATATGTTGGTGAATGCATATATGTTGGTCCATTTTGTTTTGTTATGTATATATGAATTTTATAATAAATCTTTCTGTATGTTGAATGCAAGATTGTGAGGATGAAGGCATAACAAAATTCGTAGATGGTTAATGTATTGCAAATTTGTGAAGATGGATGTTTTGCAAAATTGGTAGGTGGTTAATGCATAGTGTGAAAATGTGTGTATTTCTATTTCATATAGTTGCAAATGTTGTGATGGAGAATGCATATTAATTGTATGGTATTTTCAGATTTTGCAGTTTATAATTGAAGATGTATGGTTATAGTTTTTTTTATTCTATGTATAGATATGTATAGACGATGTTGTATAATAAGTGGAAAAATTATATATATGTTAGGATGGCCGAGGACGAGGACAATGGGCGTTTGTATACGGGGCTTGACCTTGCTTTTGACAAGGATCGAGCATGGAGAACCTAGATGATTGCAATGTGATGAACCTAGTTGATGAACCCTAGGTTTAGTCTTTCTTATAGCCATACGAGGAACCCTCTCTAGTTGATATGATGAACCCTAGGTTTAGTCTTTCTTATAGCCATATGTGATGATTTCTTGTGTGAATATTGTAGATATTTGTTTTGCTATATATCTCCATTGATTTTAGGTGGAATCTACCTATATCTGATGAATGCTTGCATTAGAACAAATATTGATGTTTAATTAACTTTATCCAATCAATGCTTATATAAGGAAAATGGCGCCACCACCACCACTTGATGAGGATGATGACTATGAAGACCCACTTGAGGAAGCCATCTGTGCTCAAAGAGTGAGGCTGAGCGACCTGGAGGTGTGCAACCTATGGGACAACTTTCTACCACCTGCTGACTTGGTCGGAGTGCCATTCGTGACCCGTCTGACAAGTACCCTGATCAATCGACATGTCATGGTATGTTATTAGTGTAGAATCCAAGAAACTGTTAATAGTTTAGATAATTCATACTTATTAATTGATATGTTTTTCTTATTCAGAAATTGCCAAAGAGCCTATCTGAGAGTTGTGACATCGAGGCTGATGAAGATGGCTATGCTGGAATACGCCTTACCGCAAGGGGCCCCGTCACTACTTGTGCGTACGGCGTGGACACGGACGGTCGCACACATTTAAGCTCGGTTGGGTGGAAGAGCTTCCTTGTTGACAATAATCTTCATTTTGGACAAGCCATCCTAATTACTATCAGGAACACCAACCGTCAAGGCTTGAAGATGATGATCGTCATCGATATCATCTAAACTATATATGCGTGTGGCTGCTGATGATCGTCATGTTTGATTGCTACCTATGGATGAAACCTTTTATGTGGTCGATGACCGTTGAACTTGTTAAATTTCTTATGTTGGCTTCGTGAAACTATTTGGATGTGATCAAACTATGTTATGTGATCAAACTATGTTATTTGATACTTGTTTCTTAATCCGTAATGGCAAAACTAATTGGATGTGATCAAACTACGTTATGTGATCAAACTATTTGGATGTGATCAAACTTATTATGTCTATGAAATTGTGCTTATTATTTCTTATGTTCAGGGCCCTTACATATTTCGTTACAGAAACTTTATACGAAACACAGGACCCTACCGCTAGGCGCCCTGGCGGTAGGATCAGACAGCCTACCGCCATGAGTCCTGGCGGTAGGGTGAACCTATCGCCAGGGCGCTTGCATATTTCGTTACAGAAGGCATGCACGGCAAAACCCTGCCACACCTTACCGCCAGAGCCCCTGGAGGTAGGGTTAGGCAGCTTACCGCCAGTTGTCGTGATGAAGTACTTATCCACGTCGTGTGATGTGGCCGCCGTCCCCCTCCGTCACACCCTACCGCCAGGGCCTCTGGCGGTAGCCTGTCTAACCTTACCGCCAGGGGCTCTGGCTGTAGCAAAAGGGTCAAATCCCGAATTTTTTTCAAACAGGGGTCAGATCCTGATTTTATTTGCAAAAAGGGTCAAAACACGAAATTCGGCGCCCTCCTGCCTTCTCCCCCTCGCCCACCGTGGTGTGAAAGCCCTCCTCGATTCACAAAGGCTGCCGCGTCTCGTCCTGTCCTGTGCACCACCCGCTAGCAAGCCAGCCAATGGAAGGATAGAAGGAAGAGAAAAGACACGGCGGCAGGAGCCCATGCATGCCCTGCCTGATGCACACAGCCAGAGCAGTCTCGCCTCTCTTTTTTCTGAAGGCCGCTCTCTGGCGCCCGTACCTCGCCTTTGCCTTTTGTAAATTTTTTGTGCCTGTTTGTACTGTACTAGCCATGGCAGCCGTATGTGTAGAGACACGCACGCGTACGGGCACATGCGCTGAGCCGTCGCCCATCGACGTGCAGTACGTGCAAGGAAAAATACGGCATGTGTAGAAAGGACGGCGCAGATGTAATGTGTGGCTAGCTACGTCGCACATGGGCGCGTAGGACATGCTAGTAGTGGTTAGCGACAGTGAGGCAGCTAGCCTAGCCTGACCGGTCTCCCCCTCTCCAATCGATGACGCGCGGTGCAGTAGTTGGCAGCTCTCTTAAATCTTATAGAAAGAGGTATACTTTCTTCTTTTGCAGGGATTTAATGAAAAAGGTCTCTTGTCATTTTTTATTCTATCAATGGCACACACTCCCCTCCCGCGGGCAAAGGACACAAATTTGACCTCAGGATGAAACTTTTTTAGTTTGTCTAATTTACATCTAGATATTTTTTAAAGATGTCGCATCTAAGCTCTTACAAATAACGCAGCAACAAAGAACAAAAAAAAGCCAAGACAAAAAAATCAGTTTGTCCAATTCACATCTAGATGTTTTCTAAGGATGTCACATCTAAGCTTTCACAAATAACGCAACAACAAGGAAAAAAAAAAGCCGAGACAAAAAAAAAGACCACAATCATAGTGGACATCAGTAGATGTGTTCTAGACAAAAAAAAAAATAGACCACTAACATAGTGGACATCAGGTTATGTCACATCTAGATGTGTCCTAGACAGACCCAAACTTTTTCACAAACTAAACCGTTTTTGAAAGTATTCCATCCAGCTGACCCCTAATGTGCAGCGCCTGATAGCAAGGTGTTGCATTCTACCGTACATCGCCTAACAATCAGGCGCCACACTTGTGAAGCACACGACAGCTAGACGCTGCAGTGTCTTGCTGTCCGGCGCTGCACAAAAGGGTCAACGGTGAAAAATATTTTCAAAAACAGTTTACTTTGTGAAATACTTTCGCTCCGAGGTCAAATTTGTCAATTTTGCCCCTCCCGCGACCATGACGAGCAGGAGAGATCATACCCGCCAAATGAGCATAGTACCACGTTTAGGACCTCTTTGATTCGCAAGATTGCAAAAACTCAGGAATAAGAATAGGAAAAAAATGTAGGATTGAAATGACAATTCTAATTGGATTTCTATAGGATTTTAGTTTGTTTGATCGTATCACGGGAAAAATAAAAGATTTCTTTCAAGAGGTTGGAGTGGATGCTAGAATTCCTATGAAATATAGTACTATAAAATGAATCCTTAGAAAAAGTTTTTATATGTTTTAATCGTACTAATCAAACGATCAATGTAGGAAAACATTCTAAGGATTCTAATCCTTAAAAAATCCTATAAAAACTCTTTGAATCAGAAAGGCCTATGTCCGACCCCCGAAATTACTTTAATAAGTCCATCCATATATGGTTTAAGACTCAATCGTGTGATGGACGTTGGTTACATCCCGTGGACGGCTTGATTACATGTGTCAGACAGGACTCGTAGGCGAAGTATCGTAGGTATAGCAAGACTCTTCCGAACCGAAATTACTAATATTACGACATCTGACAAGTCCGATCCATGTAGGTGAAGTATCGTAGGTATAGCAAGACTCTTCCGGACTGAAATTACTAAACGTACGACATTTGACAAGTTCAATCCATGTATTCCCCCGTTTCTAAATATAAGTCTTTGTAGAGATTTTACTGATGCATTTTTTAGTGTAGACTCACTCATTTTGTTTTGTATGTAGTCCATAGTGAAATCTTTATAAAGACTTATATTTAAGAACGGTGTGAGTACTATTTAAGATCCAATAGTGTTGTGGACGTTGGTTACATCCCATGGACGGCTTGATTACATGTGTCGGACATGAGTCATAGGTGAAGTATCGTAGGTATAGCAAGACTCTTCGGGACCCAAATTATTAAACTTACGACATTTGGCTAGTCCGATCCATGTACGGATTTAAGATCCAGTAGTGTTGTGGACGTTGGTCACAGCCCATGGACGGCTTGATTGCATGTGTCGGACATGAGTCGTAGGTGAAGCATCGTAGGTATAGCAAGACTCATTCTGGAAAAAGATCAATTCGCGGTGCCAAAGTGTGATTATTTTTTTCTTTTGAGTCCTTTTATGATACATCAAGTAAATTTGTGCCGTTTATTTCTATTGTTTGACGGCCCAAATGAGGCAATACTGGACTAGATTTCAGGTAGTGTATTAGGCCCCAGGAGCATTTGCGATTGCAACCGTGTTGACCATAGATTCACCCTCTCCAAGGAAGTGTGCGTCAACCGTGACCTCGTCCCCGTGATGAGCACTAGACAAGCCGTCGCTGGACGGAGAAGCAGGATCCAGTCGTGGAAAGTCGCCACCCGCTGGCCAACGTTGGTCGGGAACGTAACTGCGACGTCGTACGCCATCCATCGGCCGTCAGGCCTTGTTGTGTGCCAAGCGCCAAATCCTTTTGAGCGACATACCCCTGTCATGTGGCATCTCTTTCCTAGCGTTTTCAAACAAGTCAAAGAATATCAAACTTGCAGTGCTTATGCATGGAAATTTTGTAGGCTGGCAATTCTCCATGTTTGCATAATGAAAACTCCTTGAAACGCATGGCAATTTCTAAGAATTTTCTCATGTAATATTCCATGTTTGCATCATGACAACTCCTTAAAACGCATGGCAATTTCTAAGAATTTTCTCATGTAATATTCCATGTTTGCATCATGACAACTCCTTAAAACGCATGGCAATTTTTTGAGAATTTTTACATACAACCTGACAATTTAAACATTGCAATCCTTGTACAACAACTTGCTAATTTTACCTGTTTTCGCATGGCAATTAGAGCGTTCACTCCATGTGGTTTTTTGGAGCGAAAGGAAACGTTCATTTGTTCCTCCCTGGATGGGAAACGATCGTTCGCTCGGATTACCACCCTAAGACTATTGGATGTATATTGGCGTCCTTAATTAATTACACCCATTAGGATTAAAACTTGGAAGGCAAAGTGTACCCCAATAGGAAATTACCAATCTCCCTTTTTGTATATATAAAAGCATGACGCTCAGATAACGTGGTTCACGCGTCGAAACTGAACCCGAGCGTGTCGGTCGTCGATGGATTATTCAGGGGGGAAGTTGATATAGGAGTATATATACGGGTACGTTGTCTCATGTTTTGCTATTACTCTCATACATTGCATGTGTGGGAACGGAGTGGGTCTAGTGCACATACCTTTTTTTGGGTGTACCTGTGTGTAACAGTGTAAGTGTGCTTACTCCAAAGATCTTAGTTTTGGTTCCTTGCATTCTACGTATCCCCACTCCACCATCCAAGATCTGTTGACTTCTTGAGCAATAGGGATGCTCTTTCTTCTTGGTCTTGTTGTTTTCATCTCTTTTTTTTTTTTTGCGAAACATGTTGTTTTCATCTTTTGGAAGGGTTCTTTTGGTGTAGGATAGGCATGTGCGCAAAATCAAACACACACATATTATCGTTTAGACGTCAATTAAGTGGTGGAACGGTAGCTATAGGTGTTGGAAATATGCCCTAGAGGCAATAATAAATTAGTTATTATTATATTTCCTTGTTCATGATAATCGTTTATTATCCATGCTATAATTGTATTGATAGGAAACTCAGATACATGTGTGGATACATAGACAACACCATGTCCCTAGCAAGCCTCTATTGGCTAGCTCGTTGATCAATAGATGGTTACGGTTTCCTGACCATGGACATTGGATGTCATTGATAACGGGATCACATCATTAGTAGAATGATGTGATGGACAAGACCCAATACTAAGCCTAGCACAAAGATCGTAGTTCGTATGCTAAAGCTTTTCTAATGTCAAGTATCTTTTCCTTAGACCATGAGATTGTGCAACTCCGGATACCGTAGGAATGCTTTGGGTGTACCAAGCGTCTGGCAACGAATGGGTGGCTATAAAGGTGCATTACAGGTATCTCCGAAAGTGTCATTGGGTTGGCACGAATCGAGACTGGGATTTGTCACTCCCGTAAACGGAGAGGTATCTCTGGGCCCACTCGGTAGGACATCATCATAATGTGCACAATGTGACCAAGGGGTTGATCACGGGATGATGTGTTACGGAACGAGTAAAGAGACTTGCCGTAACGAGATTGAACAAGGTATCGGGATAACGACGATCGAATCTCGGGCAAGTGCAATACCGCTAGACAAAGGGAATTGTATACGGATCGATTGAGTCCTTGACATCGTTGTTCATCCGATGAGATCATCGTGGAACATGTAGGAGCCAACATGGGTATCCAGATCCGCTGTTGGTTATTGACCGGAGAATGTCTCGGTCATGTCTACATGTCTCCCGAACCCGTAGGGTCTACACATAAGGTTCGATGGCGCTAGGGTTATAAAGGAAGTTTGTATGTGGTTATCGAATGTTGTTGAGTCCGGATGAGATCCCGGACGTCACGAGGAGTTCGGAATGGTCCGGAGGTAAAGATTTATATATGGAAAGTTGTTGTTCGGGTTAGGAAAAAGTTCGGGTTTTTCGGTATTGTACCGGAAGTTTCGAGAAGGTTCGGAGGATTCGGAGGGTCCGGAGGTCCGGAAATTGTTCCACCACGTCCAATACAGTAGCATGGGCTGTGAGGCGCCCTAGCCTTAATGGGCCAGGGGCACCAGCCCCCAGAGGCCCATGCGCATGGGAGGAAAACCCTAAAGGGGAGGCCTCCACTTGACTTGGGAGGCACTCCTCCCCTTGGCCGCCCCCTAGATGGGATCTAGGGGCTGGCCGCACCCTTGGGGTGGGAAACCCTAAGGGGCGCAGCCCCTTTCCCCTATATATACATGAGGTTTGGGCTGCCCAACACACATGAGTTTTCTCCCTCTTGGTGCAGCCCTGCCTCTCCTCCTCCTCCTCTCCCTTGGTGCTTGGCGAAGCCCTGCGGGATTGCCACGCTCCTCCATCACCACCACGCCGTTGTGCTGCTGCTGAATGGAGTCTTCTTCAACCTCTCCCTCTCTCCTTGCTGGATCAAGGCGTGGGAGACGTCACCGGGTTGTACGTGTGTTGAACGCGGAGGTGCCGTCCGTTCGGCACTAGGATCTCCGGTGATTTGGATCACGACGAGTACGACTCCTTCAACCCCGTTCTCATGAACGCTTCCGCTTAGCGATCTACAAGGGTATGTAGATGCACTCTCCTTCCCTCGTTGCTAGTTTCTCCATAGATAGATCTTGGTGACACGTAGGAAAATTTTGAATTTCTGCTACGTTCGCCAACAGTGGCATTATGAGCTAGGTCTATTGCGTAGATTCTTTGCACGAGTAGAACACAAAGTAGTTGTGGGCGTTGATAATGTTCAATATGCTTACCGTTACTAGTCCAATCTTGTTTTGACGGTATTGTGGGATGAAGCGGCCGGACCGACCTTACGTACTCTACGTGAGACAGGTTCCACCGGTGACATGCACTTGGTGCATAAGGTGGCTAGCGGTGCCGCTCTCCCACTTTAGTCGGAACGGATTCGATGAAAAGGGTCCTTATGAAGGGTAAATAGCAATTGGCATATCACGTTGTGGTTTTGCGTAGGTAAGAACCGTTCTTGCTAGAAACCCATAGCAGCCACGTAAAACATGCAAACAACAATTAGAGGACGTCTAACTTGTTTTTGCAGGGTATGCTATGTGATGTGATATGGCCAAAAAGAATATGATGAATGATATGTGATGTATGAGATTGATCATGTTCTTGTAATAGGATTCACGACTTGCATGTCGATGAGTATGACCTGCGTGTCATTGAACAACGCCATGTAATTACTTTACTTTATTGCTAACCGGTAGCCATAGTAGTAGAAGTAATAGTTGGCGAGACAACTTCATGAAGACACGATGATGGAGATCATGATGATGGAGATCATGGTGTCATGCCGGTGACGATGATGATCATGGAGCCCCGAAGATGGAGATCAATGGAGCTATATGATATTGGCATATCATGTCACTACTATATAATTGCATGTGATGTTTATTATGTTTATGCATCTTGTTTACTTAGAACGAAGGTAGTAAATAAGACGATCCCTTACAACAATTTCAAGAAGTGTTCTCCCCTAACTGTGCACCGTTGCTAAAGTTCGTCGCTTCTAAGCACCACATGATGATCGGGTGTGATAGATTCTTACGTTCACATACAACGGGTGTTGACGAGCCTAGCATGTACAGACATGGCCTCGGAACACACGCAATACACTTAGGGTTAACTTGACGAGCCTAGCATGTACAGACATGGCCTCGGAACACAGAGACCGAAAGGTCGAGCATGAGTCGTATAGTAGATACGATCAACATGAAGATGTTCACCGATGATGACTAGTCCGTCTCACGTGATGATCGGACACGGCCTAGTTGACTCGGATCATGTAATCACTTAGATGACCGAGGGATGTCTATCTCGAGTGGGAGTTCATAAGATGAACTTAATTATCCTGAACATAGTCAAAAGATCTTTGCAAATTATGTAAAAGCTCGCGCTTTAGTTCCACTTGTTTAGATATGTTCCTAGAGAAAATATAGTTGAAAGTAGAAAGTAGCGATTATGCGGACAGTAGAAAGCTTATGTCCTTAATGCACCGCTCAGTGTGCTGAACCCCAAACGTCGTTTGTGGATGTTGCGAACATCGGACATACACGTTTTGATAACTACGTGATAGTTCAGTTAAACGGTTTAGAGTTGAGGCACGAAAGACGTTTTCAAAATGTCGCGGAACATATGAGATGTTTCGAGGGCTGAAATTAGGATTTCAGGCTCGTGCCCACGTCAAGAGGTATGAGACCTCCGACGATTTTCTTAGCCTACAAACTAAGGGAGAAAAGCTCAATCGTTGAGCTTGTGCTCAGATTGTCCGAGTACAACAATCACTTGAATCGAGTGGGAGTTGATCTTCCAGATGAGATAGTGATGTTTCTCCAAAGTCATTGCCACCAAGCTGCTAGAGCTTCGTGATGAACTATAACATATCAAGGATAGAGATGATGATCCTTGAGGTATTCGCGTTGTTTGACATCGCGAAAGTAAAAATCAAGAAGGAGCATCAATTGTTGATGGTTGGTGAAACCACTAGTTTCAAGAAGGGCAAGGGCAAGAAGGGACACTTCATGAAATGGCAAATCAGTTGCTGCTCCAGTGAAGAAACCCAAGGTTGAACCCAAACCCGAGACTAAGTGCTTCTGCAATAAGGGGAACAGCCACTGGAGCAGAATTACCCTAGATACTTGGTAGATAAGAAGGCTGGCAAGGTCGATAGAAGTATATTGGATATACATTAAGTTATTGTGTATTTTACTAGTACTCCTAGTAGCACCAGGGTATTAGATACCGGTTCGGTTGCTAAGTGTTAGTAACTCGAAATAAAAGGCTACGGAATAAACGGAGACTAGCTAAAGGAGAGCTGACGATATGTGTTGGAAGTGTTTCCAATTTTGATGTGATCAAACAACGCACGCTCCCTCTACCATCAAGATTAGTATTAAACCAGAATAATTATCATTTGGTGTTTGCGTTGAGCATAGACATGATTGGATTATCTCTATCGCAATACGGTTATTCATTTAAGGAGAATAATGGTTACTCTATTTATTTGAATAATACCTTCGATGGTCTTGCACCTAAATAAATGGTTTATTGAATCTCGATCATAGTGATACACTTTTCATGACAAAAGTATAAGATAGTAATGATAGTACCACTTGCTTGTGGCACTGCCATGTAAGTCATATTGGTGTAAAACGCATGAAGAAGCTCCATGTTGATGGATCTTTGGACTCACTCGTTTTGAAAAAATTTGAGACATGCGAACCATGTCTATTGGTGTGTACGCATGAAGAAACTCCATGCAGATGGATCGTTTGGACTCACTTGGTTTTGAATCACTTGAGATATGCAAAACATACCACATGGGCAAGATGACTGAAAAACCTCGGTTTCAGTAAAATGGAACAAGGTAGCAACCTGTTGGAAGTAACATATTTTGATGTGTGCAGTCCAATGAGTGCTGAGGCATGCAGTGAATATCGTTATGTTCTGACTTCACAGATGATTCGAGTAGATGTTGAGTATATTTACTTGATGAAACACAAGTCTGAATTATTGAATGGTTCAAGTAATTTCAGAGTGAAGTTTAAGATCTTCGTGACAAGAGGATAGAATGTCTATGATATGATCATAGAGATGAATATCTGAGTTACGAGTTTTGGCACACAATTAAGACATTGTGCAAATTGCTTTACAATTAATACCGCCTGGAACACCATAGTGTGATGGTGTGTCCGAACATCATAGTTGCACTCTATTGGATATGGTGCGTACCATGATATTTCTTATCAAATTACCACTATCGTTCATGGGTTAGGCATTAGAGACAACCACACTCACTTTAATGGGGCACCACGTAATTCCGTTGAGACGACACCGTTTGGAGAAACCTAAGTTGTCGTTTCTTAAAAGTTTGGGGCTGCGACGCTTATGTGGAAAAAATTTCAGGTTGATAAGCTCGAACCCAAAGCGGACAAAATGCATCTTCATAGGACACCCAAAACAGTTGGGTATACCTCCTAATTCAGATCCGGAAGCAATAGGGATTGTTTCTTGAATCGGGTCCTTTCTCGAGGAAAAGTTCGTCTCGAAAAGTTGAGTGGGAGGATGGTGGAGACTTGATGAGGTTATTGAACCATCACTTCAACTAGTGTGTAGCAGGGCACAGGAAGTTGTTCCCGTGGCACCTACACCAATTGAAGTAGAAGCTTATGATAATGATCATGAAGTTTCGGATCAAGTCACTAACGTACCTCGTAGGGTGACAAGGATGCGTACTACTTTAGAGTGGTACGCAATCCTGTCTTGAAGGTCATGTTGCTAGACAACAATGAACCTATGAGCTATGGAGAAGCAATGGTGGGCCCAAATTCCGACAAATGGTTAGAAGCCATGAAATCCGAGATAGGATCCATGTATCAGAACAAAGCATGGACTTTGGTGGACTTGCACGATGATCGGCAAGCCATTGAGATGAATGGATCTTTAAGAAGAAGACGGATGTGGACGGTAATATCACAGTCTATGAAGCTCGACTTGTGGCGAAGAGTTTTTCACAAGTTCAAGGAGTTGACTGCGATGAGATTTTCTCATCCGTAGCGATGCTTAAGTCCGTCAGAATCATGTTAGCATTAGCTGCATTTCTGAAATCTGGCAGATGGATGTCAAAACGAGTTTCCTTACCAGTTTTATAAGGAAAGGTTGTATGTGATACAATCAGAAAGTTTTTGTCGATCCTAAGGATGCTAAAAGGTATCTTGGCTCCAATGATCCTTCTAAGGACCGGAGTAAGCATCTCGGAGTTGGAATGTACGCTTTGATGAGATGATCAAAGATTTTGGGTTTTATATAAAGTTTATGAGAAACTTGTATTTCCAAAGAAGTGAGTGGGAGCGCTATGAATTTCGATAAGTATATGTTGTTGACATATTGTTGATCGAAATGATGTAGAATTTCTGGAAAGCATATAGGGTTATTTGAAAAGTGTTTTCAATAGAAAACCTGGATTAAGCTACTTGAACATTGAGCATCGAGATCTATAAGGATAGATCAAAATGCTTAATAATACTTTCAAATGAGCACATACCTTGACATGATCTTGAAGGTGTTCAAGATGGATCGATCAAAGAAGGAGTTCTTGCACGAGATGTAAGGTATGAAGTTAAGAGTTAAAGCTCGACCACGGCAGAAAAGAGAGAAAGGGCGAAGGTCGCCCCTATGCTTCGTACATAGGCTCTATAGTATGCTATGCTTTGTACCGCATCGAAGTGTGCCCGACCATGAGTCAGTCAAGGGGTACAAGAATGATCCAGGAATGGGGATCATTGGACAACGGTCAAAATTGTCCTTGGAGTAAATAAGGACATGTTTCTCGATTATGGAGGTGATAAAGAGTTCGGCGTAAAGGGTTACGTCGATGCAAGCTTTGACACCTATCCGAGTGACTCTGAGTAGCAAACCGGATACGTATAGTGGAGCAACCATTTGGAATAGCTTCAAGTGGAGCGTGGAAGCAGCATTTACAATATGACATAGAAATTTGCAAAGCACACACGGATCTGAAAGGTTCAGACCCGTTGACTAAAACCTCTCTCACAGGCAAAACATGATCAAACCTCAGAACTCATTGAGTCTTAATCACAAGATGATGTGAACTAGTTTACAGACACTAGTAAACTCTTTGGATGTTGGTCACATGGCGATGTGACCTATCAGTGTTAATCACATGACGATGTGAACTAGATTATTGACTCTAGTGCAAGTGGGAGACTGTTGGAAATATGCCCTAGAGGCAATAATAAATTAGTTATTATTATATTTCCTTGTTCAAGATTTTTTTTTATTATCCATGCTATAATTGTATTGATAGGAAACTCAGATACATGTGTGGATACATAGACAACACCATGTCCCTAGCAAGCCTCTATTGGCTAGCTCGTTGATCAATAGATGGTTACGGTTTCCTGACCATGGACATTGGATGTCATTGATAACGGGATCACATCATTAGTAGAATGATGTGATGGACAAGACCCAATACTAAGCCTAGCACAAAGATCGTAGTTCATATGCTAAAGCTTTTCTAATGTCAAGTATCTTTTCCTTAGAACATGAGGTTGTGCAACTCCCGGATACCGTAGGAATGCTTTGGGTGTACCAAAGCGTCACTGGCGAATCGGGTGGCTATAAAGGTGCATTACAGGTATCTCCGAAAGTGTCTGTTGGGTTGGCACGAATCGAGATGGGATTTGTCACTCCGTAAACGGAGAGGTATCTCTGGGCCCACTCGGTAGGACATCATCATAATGTGCACAATATGACCAAGGGGTTGATCACGGGATGATGTGTTACGGAACGAGTAAAGAGACTTGCCGGTAACGAGATTGAACAAGGTATCGGGATACCGACGATCGAATCTCGGGCAAGTGCAATACCGCTAGACAAAGGGAATTGTATACGGGATCGATTGAGTCCTTGACATCGTGGTTCATCCGATGAGATCATCGTGGAACATGTGCGAGCCAACATGGGTATCCAGATCCGCTGTTGGTTATTGACCGAGAACGTCTCGGTCATGTCTACATGTCTCCGAACCCGTAGGGTCTACACACTTAAGGTTCGATGGACGCTAGGGTTATAAAGGAAGTTTGTATGTGGTTACCGAATGTTGTTCGAGTCCGGATGAGATCCCGGACGTCACGAGGAGTTCGGAATGGTCCGGAGGTAAAGATTTATATATGGAAAGTTGTTGTTGGGTTCGGAAAAAGTTTGGGTTTTTTCGGTATTGTACGGAAAGTTTCTGAAGGTTCCGGAGGATTCGGAGGGGTCCGGAGGTCCGGAAATTGTTCCACCACGTCCAATACAGTAGCATGGGCTGTGGGGCGCCCTAGCCTTAATGGGCCGGGGCACCAGCCCCCAAAGGCCCATGCGCATGGGAGGAAAACCCTAAAGGGGGAGGCCTCCACTTGACTTGGGAGGCACTCCTCCCCCCTTGGCCGCCCCCCTAGATGGGATCTAGGGGCTGGCCGCACCCCTTGGGGTGGGAAACCCTAAAGGGGGCGCAGCCCCCTTTCCCCCTATATATACTTGAGGTTTGGGCTGTCCAACACACATGAGTTTTCTCCCTCTTGGTGCAGCCCTGCCTCTCCTCCTCCTCCTCTCCCTTGGTGCTTGGCGAAGCCCTGCGGGATTGCCACGCTCCTCCATCACCACCACGCCGTTGTGCTGCTGCTGGATGGAGTCTTCTTTAACCTCTCCCTCTCTCCTTGCTGGATCAAGGCGTGGGAGACGTCACCGGGCTGTACGTGTGTTGAACGCGGAGGTGCCGTCCGTTCGGCACTAGGATCTCCGGTGATTTGGATCACGACGAGTACGACTCCTTCAACCCCGTTCTCATGAACGCTTCCGCTTAGCGATCTACAAGGGTATGTAGATGCACTCTCCTTCCCCTCGTTGCTAGTTTCTCCATAGATAGATCTTGGTGACACGTAGAAAAATTTTGAATTTCTGCTACGTTCCCCAACAATAGGTGGGTAGAAATGCAAGCATATTCTTTTTTTTTTTCTGTTTGTTCTAGAAATATATTTTATTTAGTTTTGTAAATCTGAGTCGCCTGGGAGCTTCTTCGCGTTGAGATTTGCGTAGGTGCGATGGAATCCTGATTAGATTACACAGGTAAAACACCTTCGGCTTAGTCATTTCATTCGGCTTATGCAAAGACATACTTTATTTCTCATGTATGAATCCGTCGCTCGGATTTGTTCTCTCGGTGGCGCAATATGGTCAATCTAAACGTAAACTATCGCCCGTTGGTTCACCTTAATCACCATAACATAAAACTATTTGCATGTAATTTGCACACCGAGTTAATTAGAGGACCCCGGCCAGCTAGTTTGGGTGGAGGTTTTGCGGATGTGGTGCCGGCTAATACTCCCTCCGCCTAGGTGTATAAGTCACCTTACGAAAACCAAATAATTCCAAAACACTTAGGCGCGATGCATTAACTCCCATCTGATTTTTTGTTTCTTGACATATCAACCAATAAGAGATGTGGGGTGTGCATGTTTTCAATGACTCGAGACTACCAAACACGACATACAGTGGTTAGTTAATTGCATGCAATGCTATTAATTAGCAAATAAACATTAAGTTCTCTCGTTTCCCCCTCCTACTTGATCACGGTGCACAATCTAAGATGACTTATCCACCTAGACGGTGGGAGTAGCATATTTGCAAAGTGAATCGACGAATAAGGATGATGACAAGGCATGAAGGCAGATGCTGACCCTAGGGCTACTTGGGTGTAGACATCGGCCTAACTAGGACCAAAAGACATGATGATTTCGCAAGAAAATTTATTCAGGTACTTAGTTTAAGGTGATAGGACGTAGGCTACGTGACTTCAAAGTTTTCTTTTCCAGAGTTCGTTTTTCGTTTCATAACTCGCCATGACGACTGAACGATGTTGTCCCTTATCTATGGGTTTAATGCGGTTCAGGGCGCAACAATGAAGTGAACTTCACCTGCAAAAAAAAAGAATGAAGTGAGCTAACTAAGGTCGAGATGGTTTTGTTTGTTGGTTGCTTGTCGAGAGAGAAGAATCAATGCATGTTTAACACAATTATCGATGGCGTCGAGGGAGTTAGGAGGAGATGGAGGCAAAAAGATGAAATTAATTGTTTCACCACATCACCTTAGACCATGCTAACGTCATTGGACTACACGAGCAAGTATAAAAGGGTGCAAGCAACCTATAAGAATTGTCACATGATATTTATCATGAATTGGAGGAGAGAGAATAGAAGCAGAATGTAGATTTACAGTCAGCCACAACAATCCGCAACATGGGCTTCAACGAGCTTTGTCACACACGACGCGGTTGGTCATGCATTATGTATCCATAGCTAATTATGAGCGAGCATTTTTAGATGATATATCCATCAGTTGGATATATTATTAGCAATGCTCTTATTTGTTGATAAACGTGGTCAAACCATGTTTGACCAGGGAGGGAGTATTTGTGTCATTTATTTGCCTAGTTGTTACACCGACATAGGTGTATTAGGCTGGTCATAGTGGAGAGTATCATATACTAGTATCATGCATATGATACTACATCTATAGTGCATAGTATCATAGATTAGTATCATAGGTGGTCTTATTTATTGCCATGCATGACTCATAGTAGCATCATATTTATTATGTTACGGTATCTACCTATGTTACTATAACCATCTCTTTCTTCTTTAATTCTCTGCCAGATAAGTATGTTTGCGAGTCCCAAGTGCATGATACTATGTTACCCCCACTATGGCCAGCCTTAGTCATGTTGGAATGAATGAACATGTGGATTCTAATTCAGTCATGTTGGAATGAATGAACATGGGGATTCTAATTAACATTGGTTGCTTTGTAAGCTATTTTTTTCCCTTTTGAAAAGGAGGTTGAAACCCAGGCCTCTGCATCATTGCGATGCACACAACCATACGCCATAAGAGCATCTTCAACAGCCGCGCTAAACTAGCGCCGCACCGCAAAATAGGCCTTTTTAGCTGCTGCAAGAACGCTGGCGGTTTCGCTTCCAGCTCAGCCACAAGAAAAAAGCGCTGTGTGATGATAACGGTTGGGCGCGGTCAAAAACACTTATCCGCGCGGTGTATTTGGAGCGCCAGCTACTGTGCTGGCACACTCGAAAGGCCATACCAAGACTCTCTCCTCTCCTCGTCCCACGCCCACACAGGCCTGGCGCCGGGCGCCTGCCCCCGCCATGGACGCGCACACCGGCGCCCGCTCACCCCATTGTACATCATGACCCCCCCGCCGCCGCCGCCGCCGCCGGAAACCCTAAGCTGGCGAAGGCCTGGCGCCGCCATCGCCGGAGCTCCGCCGAAGCGCCGGCTCACAAGCAGCCTCTTCTTACCGCCCGCGGATGACTCACGGCGTTGGCGAGGGAGGAAGGTTCATCTTCGGAAGCGGAAGAGTCGTCTTCGGAAGATGAGGACGAAGACGAAGAAGAGGAAGATGAAGATGAAGCTTGATGTGTCTTTCATGTCTTGAACTTTTAGTTTGCATTTGAACTTGGTTGGATGAACTTGTGGGCATGATTTTGATGAACTTGTGGGCATGAACTTTTATTCATCAACTTGTTTGTGTCAAATTTTACATGTTCATTTTTGTCCAAAATATCCATATATGCAAAATGCCCGGCGAGTCGCGCGCGCTGTATTTTTGCGCTCTGCTGGAACGGCGCGCACGCTACATTATGGCACGGTTCTTTGGAGCCAGCCATGATAGATAGTATAAAAAACCATGGCCAGCTGCCGCTAAAAGATTTTTTGCGCGCGGCGCTATAGCGCGGCTGTTGGAGATGCTCTAAGTTCATTTTGTCAGTAAACATCAATCATAGGCCTGCATAGATACACTCGCAGACTCCTAAGTGTGTACAACAGATAGACACTAGTACCAGGCCAGTAGCTAGGTTTGTGCAGGTAACTATTAGTGGGCGGCGTGAGGTGGTGGTACTTTGCCCTAGAAAAGAAGCTGCGGTGTCATAGTACTGCCATGGTAAAAGGCGTGCGTGGATACATCTGCATTTAAATAGCATCCATTCTGCTACTGGAAAACACGCCTGTGCTCTCTGCAATGTGTAAAACCAGCCATTTGAAGCAACTTGCACCCTCCACATCGGAAAGCAGCACTGGCAATCAGACCCGGACCTAACTCGTGAGTGGATGCGCCGATCGATCATGCATGCATGGAAGTGGCATGCCTGGTGAAAGTGCGTTCAGAAAGCAGGGAGCTGAGCTGAGATGAAAATGAAGAAGAGCACACAGCACAGTACGTGGTACACTTGCACATATGCCCTCCGGCCTACCTGCTTCACCTCTTTCCCATAAATAAGGAGGTGCAAAGAGCTGCAAGTTTAGGTAGAGATTGCTATAAACGGCTTGAAAGGCGAGGCCCCGGACATCCCCAACCATATATATGTGCAACATAGGCGAAAGAGATATGTATATGCTCTCTGAAAGGAAGCGATCGCACCACCATTAATGGTGTGCGGCAGCTAGGCTCCATGCAACCAACAATGACCTACCATTGCGCTAACGCTCCTTAAAATGGCATGGAGTGGGGCAAGGACAGCATGCAGACAAAGCACAAGCGATAGCATACAAGTAGTAGCAGAGAGGAAAACTAGTAGTACCTAGACGTGGGGAAATGAGATAGTTACAAAACATCAACTAGAGTACTCCCTTTTCTTGTGGGGATCAATAAAGCTAGTACATTATGGAGTGTTAGCGCAATATTTAATACTGTAGCATGCATTTTTATGAGAATTAATAGAATGCAATTTAGATCAGTGAGCATCCATTCCCAGTAGTTCTAGTTTAGCAAGCGATAAGAACATTACTCCCTCCGATCCGTAACATGTGTCATGGTTTTAGTTCAAATTTATCATTTACGGTGTGATGCAGCTGGTGTAAAACATGGCAACAATAGCATATGCATGCATATATTATCCTCACCCACTGACCCAGATATCCCTAGCTCTTACTACCAGGTACTACTCTACTACTAGTACTATCAAGGAGATAACAACAATAGTGCAAGTGGAGTAACTCTTGCATCTGGTTTGTACAGAACTATATAGTAGGCCACCGGATAGTTTGCTTGTTTAATAAAGTGGCCAGTGCTTGAGCAAGGCAGTCAAGCAATATTCCTTCCACGCCCTCATCCCTAGGGGAATGTTTTTGGGGCCCTTCCAAGTTCTCCCAAGCCCCAAGATACGGCTAGCTGCTGGCATGCATGCATGTGAGCAGTTTGTGTGACATTCCAGTAAACTAATGAAGGTGATTGTACTCTGCAGGCCATGCATGCATGCAGTACAAGGAAATGACACCAAAATCGGTGCAAGAGATGAATCATTAGGTGACAACTTTTTGGTTTGGGCAGGTGAACCGGGCCTGTGAATGCCTAACTAGAAACAAAAACAAATGAGTGAAAAGTTGCTGCATTCTTACCCACTTGACATGAGAGAAAGAGGAGGAGGGAGGGGGCAGAGATGCAAGGAGCACGATGGTGGGAGAGGGGATAGCATGGCAGTGTACCTTTAGGTTTGCAAATATATAATTATAGATGGTAGTACAAATGGCCTGCTCAAGGACCTACAGATGGCCATCATATGATATAATAATACCATGTGAGGAGAGAGAAGCAGGTAAAGTTTATATCTTTCTTTCAGGGAGTGGGATGTTTGTCATACGTACTTATTCTCTTCCGCCCATGCCCTCCACTTCTCCTAGCTACCACCTCCCCTCGCTAGTGCTCTTCATGGCTGGAAGATTCTTGGTTCCGGGGCGACGGTGGCGAGACATGACATCTCAGAGCTTTGCCTGCTAGTACAAGAAAAAGGAGGGCAGGGAGAGGTGACAGATAGAAAGACAAGCTTATAAAAATCAGGCAGCAAGGGATGTACACCAATATCATCAGTTCAACTGGAAATGACATTCAAGGACACATATTATTACATGCTCTAAATACCTCTTCTGATCAACTTTGGATGAGCCTATATATGCATATATAAACCAACAAGCACAATAATGAAGAGGAATTTGTATATGAAAACAAAGGTGATGGTACTTGTACTCATTGTATGTAACATAAGTAACAAATAGTATAAGTACAAAGTTACATGCTACCACTACAAACTTGGAAGCCCTCGGTCCCCAAACGATCTGCATCTACACACAAAGCTGGAACACCGTGCATGCATGCATGCAGTGCATTGTTGTTACCACCAAACACACTGTAGCTCAGTCCTCTCCCCACTCCTACAGGTCTCCTAAAGTTGGCCCTGCAAACCAGAGAAACCGCACCACCACATGCGCCATGTACGTAGTACTGGATAGGTATGTACCGACGCCTAGCTAGCTAACTCCAAGCCGGCCTAAAATGAAGCTTCACACAGGCCAGCATGTAGCATCCATGGCACCGATGAACAGAGATTAAAATGTTGTGTACTCTGATAGTCTGATGTGTTAGAGCTAGCTAGCCCCCAAGTCGATCACCAAACACAAATGAACGGCTAGAGCACAATTCCAAGGAAGAAGAAGAAGAACACCAGAAAGAAAGAAAGAAAGAAAGAAAGAAAGATATCAAACACCATATCCACCATCTTATTAAACCTTTGTGCCCTATCTCCAGCTGCAGCTTGGGAGCGCATGCATGCACGCACGCACGGCCGACGCTCCGATCGCATGAGCTATGCATGCATGGGCGCCGCCGTCCATGTTACCAGGTGCCGCCGCCGCCGATCATGCCGTTCCAGAACCCCGGCGTGTCGGGCTGCCCAACGGGGGTGCCGTTGCCTTGCTGCTCCTTGTTGCCTTGCTCGAACTGATGGTCGCCGCCATCCACGCCCGCGCCAGAACCACCACCGCTCTCACCGCCACCGGTGCCAGAGTTTGCCGTCGGCTTCAAGTCCTCGAACGCGAACAGCAACCTGCCCGACCTGTCCTGCATCCCTTGCATCCCGGCGCCGGAGCCGTACCCCGCCGTAGAAGCCCCGCCCACCGGACCGTGCGCGTCCAGCGAGAAGCCTAGCAAGCTCTGCGACTGCGGTGGCGCCGGCGCGCGGAACTCCCCGAGCGAGAACCCCGCGGCGCCGTACTCCCCGGGCATCTGCATCGGCATCTGCAGTGGCATATAGCAGCCGGTGCTCCGGAGCAGCTCCATCGCGGAGAGCGCGCCACCGGCCCGGGCGCCATTGGCCGCCATTCCGCCGCCGCCCGGGTTGCACATGCTGCTGCTCTCCAGGCTCGGGAACGCCATGTAGTCCGCCTGCGCCTGCATCCCGCCTTGGTGGTGCGGGAACGCGAGGTTCAGGTCGTGCGCTGCGCCCTCGTGCGCCAGCTTCGGGTTCTTGTTCGGCGCCGCCCCGAGCATGGATGAGTTCGCGACGGACGCGGTCGTGGAGGCGGCCGCTGAGGCGCTCGCTGACGCGGACGACGAAGAAGAGCGCTTGTTCTTGCGGGAGCCGCCGCCGACGGGGACGTTGCGCAGCGACCCGCCTTCCGTCCAGTACCGGCGGCACGTCTTGCAGAAGTAGCGCGGCTGCTGGAGGCTGTAGTTGTTGTAGTAGCAGAACTTGGTGTTGGTGGAGTTGCACCGCGGGCAGTTGATCGCCTTCTCCTTCTGCGGCCGCGGCCGCCGCTCCGTGCTACCCGCCCCAGCTCCGGAGCCCGCCACTGCCATGGCCGGCGTCCCGCCCCTCATGGGTCCCCCAGCCCCAGGCGCCGACGACGGAGCCTGCGCCGGTGGATTCGGATTTGACCCTTGCACCTGCTGGTTCGCGCTTGGTGCTCCCATCAGCATCTCCTCCATGGGCTTCACCAGCCCTAGCCCCTGAGGACACAGAAGATACACACATAGCGCAGCACTTGATCAGTCACAAGTTGAGAACAGACGATGATCAACACAAGACCGCTACATGCCAAGCTAGCTAACACCTAGAGCAAGCAAGAACAAACCGCAGGAAGATAACATGTGGTGAGCGAGCATGCAGCAGAGAGGTGGAGGTGGGGAGGCTCGCTGTGGGGGCTGGGGGCGTCAAGAATCTCTACGGTGCAACTAAGAACCAAGCAAAAGGATACAAAGGGAGATTAGAGGCAGCTAGCAGAGAAAGGCAAAGGAAAAGGTGATAAGGGCCGGGGAAGAAGAAAGGATGAAAGAGAAACACACCACCACACACAAAAAACACAACTTTGCTTGTGCTGTTGTAGGGTTGTGGTACTGCTGCCACACATCACCAGGACATGGCTGCTGCTCTCCTCTTTTGATGCGAGGCAAGAGAGATAAGAAAAGCTATGAGAAAGGAAGGGGCGAGGTGAGGTGAGGAGGGGATAAAAAGGATGATGGTGAGGAAAGGGGGATTAGAAAGAGGGGAAAAGAAAGGTGATGGTGCGTGCTTTCATGGATCAAAAGGAGGAGGAGGAGGGCAGCGGAGAGAGGATTAAAGCCGCAGGCCGGGGGCTCACCTTCACCTTCGCCTTAAAGCCTATGTAGAAGAGAGAGGGGTGCTGATTGTGTTGCAGATGCATAGATCTACACAAAGCATAACATATAAAGGAAGAACAAGACCCAAGACTCCAAGAGGACACCCACTCAGAGAGAGATCATGCTCCCATCAGGGAAAGCGTGCACACAACAAGAACCATGTCACAGAGAGGATGAACAGACAGCGGCAAGATCAAGGAGAAGAAAAGCCAAATTCTCACAAAGAGATTTACCTGGGGCCAGTGGGCTGCATCCATGCAAGGACTTTGGCTACCCCCCACCCAATTCTTGCTCCGGAAATCTGAATACGAGGAGGAAGACGACGGCCGGAAGACGAAGAGGAGCTCCTGCGGCTTGCTTGCTTGCTTCCGGTAGATTTCTTGAGCGGATGGAGGGGAGAGAGGAGGGAGGAAGGCGCTGTGGTTGGGCAGTGAGTGGAATTGTCCCTCCTATCTCCGCTCTTCCCACATACGTTTTGCTCAAATAGCTAGGCCAGTAGTGGATTCCCTCCCCCTTCTTTTTTAATATTTCCGCATGCCTCTCACAGCTACTCCAGCTGCCAGAAGCTCGGTGAGGGGAGGGGATTGGAGCAGATCTATCTGTCGATGAGCGACTGTGAGGGGAGGAAGGGGGTGGAGAGGTGTTCTTGCTCGATCGGGGGCTGCGAGGAGTCGGCCGGTCGGTCAACCGGCCGGGATTCCATCGACCATTGTAAGGGAAGGCACCAAGGGAGGAAGCCCTGGAAATGGCGGTTTGGTGGGGGCCTCGCTCCGCCTCGCACGTGCCGGCGACACGGCCTTCTAAATTCCCTGGGCGTCACTGTTTGGTGCAACCTTTTTCTTCTTTTCTTTTCCTTTCTATTACGCGACAGTGCACCTGCTCCTTTGTTTTCAGTCTACAGCGTAATTCGTTTCAACGCCGCACCGACCGAGCTACCCGAGTCATGTTGACACTGGCTACAAAATTTGTCAAGAGTTTTAACTTTTCAGGCGTGCTCGTGTACAGTTAAAAAAAAGTGGCCTTCCACACCTGAATGAAGTGTTGCGAAATATTGCTTCAAAACAAAATGCATGGCAATATATATGCCTTTTTATATATAAGAGGGAGTTTTTATAAACTCAAAATGTAGCACCAAGCGGATACGATGGGATACGAAATGTGATGAATGACACTTGACCTCTGCATAATTATGATGCACATGACCAAAATCAACGGTTTGAATATATATGCACCAAGATATCCTTTCTCTTCAAAACAAATAAACAACTAGAAATACGCCACAAAACAACCCACGGTCAAAGTTACCATGCTAGCGAGTAGGCGAGATAAAGTGCCGAGAGGTTTTCCGCACCAGCATCACGAGGACCTTAATCTCCCACCACCGGTCAAAGTAAGACCGTGTTTGCTCATCATGACTTCTTCAATTCAAAATTTAGGTTTTTATAATCTTCAACTTTTCATTTAGAGTCAGTGGAAGATGGTATCAGGAGAGTCTAATTTTATGTTGGTTTCCTTAGGCATGCCCACATTCTGAATCAAATTTACCTATATTCGATATGAACAAACTTGAGCTAAAGTTGTGGAGTTCAACGATTGGGCCTCACTTAAGTTGCAATGCTTGTGTGAGTGAAGTTGTCGTCATGCCCCCCCCCCCCCCACCAGTACGCGTTCGAGGACTGGTTATTGCAATTCTTTATATTTAGGGAGGGAAACATGCTCTCCCTCTTTGGTCAGGTCATCCCACTTATGAAATACATTACTGAACTTTACAAAAAAACATTTTGGACATGGTGATGGAGCTAATATAAATTTAGCTGATTGGGATATTCCTAAAATTACTAGAGAAGATGTTGAGATGCTTGTTTAACCTTTTTCCATGGAAAACTTGAAAACTTTGTCCGGGACATGATGGTTTACCTACTGATTTTTTTCAGTATTTTTGGACGCTGGCAAAATGAAATCTCAAGGATTTATTTGATGATATCCATAAGGGTGTGTTGGATACTACTAAATTGAGTTATGACATATGACTTTGGTTCCTAAAATCAAAGATGCAAAACAAATCCAAAATATTAGACACATATGTCTTCTGAATGTGAGTTTCAAAATAATTACTGAAGTTCTTATGAAGGTCAAGCTTGTTCGTGAACCCTATTGTTTCACACACTCATACTGTCTTGGTCAAAGGTAGATACATAATGGAAGGTGTTGTGATTTTGCATGAAGCCTTAAACACTATTTATCATTAAAAATAGTGTTGTTTTGTTAAGGTTGATTTGAAAAAGCAGATGACAAAATTGAATGGCCCTTTGTACACCTAATGTTAAAAATAAAGGGGTTCCCTAATAAATTGTGTGACTAGATTTTGTTTACCATGGGAGGGGGGCATGCGGGAAACAAAATGAATATGAGATAGGGCCAAACTTCACAACTTGTATAGAACTCAGACAAGGGGATTCTCTTTCCCTACTTCTCTTCGATTTAGCTTTTGATGTTCTTGCCATTTTTATGGAAAATGCTAGACAAAATGGAGTAGTTAAAGGTGTGCTTAATGGGGCTCTAGACCATGGAGTTAATGTGCTTAAATATGCTAATGGTAAAATTTAATCGCTACAAGATGATGTTGAAAATGCAAAATAAAATTCATTCTTTGTGCTTTTGAACAGATGATGTATGGGCTTACTATTAATTTTCACAAGAGTGAGTTATGCCTGTTTGGGGATGATGTGGATAAAACTGATTTATACCAGGGAAATTATACTTGAAAATTGGGTGTTTTACCTTTGAAGTACCTAGGAATTCATGTTTCCAATGTTAGAATTAGGAACATACACTAAGCCGTGTGGTGGATAAGATATAAAATAGATGTCGACGTTGGCAGGGAAAAATGCTTAACATTGCAGATAGGCTGAGTTTGGTGCAATATTGTCTAAGCAATCTACCTTTATAAATGGTGTCTTTCTATCTCATCCCAGTTGGGGTGAAGAAGAGAGTCAGTTTATTCATGGTTTGGCTTGTTTGTCAAGGTGATAACAACAAGAAAAAATACCGCTAGTGAACTGGAATACTTGGTGTAGACCTAATGATCAAGGGGGTTTGGGGGATATTAAACCTAGAGATCATGAACAAATCTTTGTTGGCTAATTGGTTGTAGAAATTAGAAACTAAAAGTGGGCTCTGGCAAATGATCCTCCTGAACAAAATTATTCATAATGGTTACCTCTTCGATACTAAATATGATATTAGTGACTGACATTTCTGGTCCAGTATCATGGAAGTCAAACACATATTTTATCAACACTGCAAAAAATGGTGGGCGATGTCCAGATAGTAGATTTTGGGAACATTGGTGGGTTGATAACAAACCTCTTAGAATTTCATATGCTAGACTGCAAAATTTAAGTTTTGATCATAATAGCACTATGGCTGATGCCTTCCAAAGGGGACAAGAGGGGTTTATATTAGAAGAACTCCCTGGGAGATACTCTATCTCTTCGGTATAGCCTCAAAACGAGGTGTGAGGAAATTACGATGTCTCATAGTACGGATTATATTAAGTTGATGTTAACTGATGATGTTCTTCTTACCGTCAAATTGCTTTATAGATATCTTGCTATGTGTGATTGTGTTTTTCCACACACAAAAATCATGGAAAAGTAAAATTCCACCAAAAATAAAGTTTTTCTTTGGTTGACGGTCAAAATAGCATATTAACTAGGGATAATTCATTCAAAAGAGGTTGGATAGGTCCCCAAAATTGTGTGTTTTGTGGCCAATATTAGAGCATTGAACATTTTTTCTTCATATGAGTTGCTAAGCTAATCTGGGGTTGCTTAAATGTATTTTTAATCTGAATTCTATCCTAATCATGTCCTTTAGTAGTTGGATAAAAAGTTTTCACAAGGAAAGTAAAAAGTTGGTGTCATTGCTATCTTTTGGACAATTTAGAGATGCAGAAATAATGTTTCTTTTGAAAGAAAGCTAATAAATGATCGAATTGAGCTTATGAGGTTGATATGTCACTGAATAACAAATTGGGAAATTTTGCACAAGAGGAAGGGAAGTCAAAGGGTGTTGATGCACAGAGAAAAAATCATAGAGCAGGTGGCCAGTGAAGTCTGTCGTGCATCACATAGGTGGTGTCACGGGGTTCAGCGGATTAGTGGCTGAACCTTCTCAACCGGCAACATCTCTGGTAGGACCACATCTCCTATGTTGGTATTGTTCCTAGATGCATCAATTCTCATTTTGCTGCTTCGTCCATCTAGCTGTCTTTTAGTTTCACTCTCCAGAATTGTTGTTCCTTTTATTCGTTTTATTGATGATATTGCATTTGGTCTGTAATATAAATTGGAGTCTGGTGGTTTGATCCCTATTTAGCGGCTTTGCTTCTTAGGATGGAGGATTATGCGCTGACCCTTTTGGTGGCTTGTTCTAGTTTTAGGGCCATGTAATCAAACCGTGAGGTTTCTCTTAATGGAAATTGGAGAGGGATGCCTCTGTTTCATAAAACAAGGAGTTGGTGGAAAGCTAAAACAAGTTTATGAGATGATGTGAACGTTGTGTTCTTTGAATTGAAAGTTACAAGGAGTTAATTAGTATAAGCTTTATAATCAATGATGATCTATGCATATGTAACAACCACATTGCGGTTGTTGTATGGAAGTAATGTTGCCTACTACATGCACAACAATATCTTCTAGCATGTGCAACTACCAGATGTAAAATCACACAAATCATAGTGCAAAACTGTCGGCTATGTCCTTGGATAATTTTCTTGGCAACTGGCTCAACTCTTTTTGGTCCGTAGGATTTCCAAAACAAAAGGCTCAAGTGTTTTTTGTAATCCTATAGGATTTGAAAACTACACGGTTGTCCTTAAAGAGTAATTGACACAATACATGAAACCCAAAATACATGTAACTAGAGATTTGAGTATATGGAAGTTTCCTCTCAAACAATATGCAAATAAATCATTACAAATAATTCCTAATGATCAAATCATGTCAAACAATTAGGAAACTTCTAACGGTTTGATTTTTTAAAACATGAGTTCCTTTGTATCGAAGAATTTTTGGATGTTCTACAAGGCAAGAAGATATGTGTGTAAATACCAACTTTCACCGGACCACATGCACGAGCAAGATTGAAGCATCGTCATCGGAAAATGACAAATTTGTTTGAGGATAACGGCGACGCCATTGTCTCGTAACAGTTTTTCCTCCCCTAATATCTTATGTGCTTAAGTTTTTGGAAAATGTTAAAAATCTAACATCAAATATTTAATGCTAAAAATCTAATGATCGGATTTGCCATGCGAAAACAGATAAAATTGACATGCTTGTGCATATGAGTTGTCATGTTCTACAGTGAAAATTGTCATGCCGCGGCTATTAATCGCCACGCATTCGATCAGGACCCGATGTAACCGAGGGCGTCAGATTTTTTACCCTAAAAATCAGAGGTGAGCTGTATATTGAAGTCCTATGTTTTATATTGACATTTTTTAGCCTTTTAGGGGATATTGACATTTTCTATTGTAGGATAGTTATCATCTAGTAATATTGCTAAATAGTTGCTCTTTGTCCTCACTGCTCAAATGTACTCTGCAAAAATTAGGTGGTTTAATCAATCCAACGACATACACGTACTTGGGTACAACGTATAGCTTGTAGCTCAATCCACCCATGGCCGGAGAGTCATGATGCATGCATGGCAGGAGAAGACGGTGAGATCGACAGGTCGATCCGGAGAGCTACACAGGAGTGATGGAAGCTGACACCGCACATCTTGCTCCGGCCGTAACGCTCGCTTCTCAGTTCTCACCAATGATGGCCACGCCCAGCTCGCGCCCCGAGCCGTGTACTTGTGCCGTCGATGGCAAGTGAGGAGTCACCGCTCAGGCACAGTGCCCGCGCTCCCGCTGCCTGCCGGTAGTAGTGGGCTGGGCTGGTAGTGGAGTCCGTGCCCCACCGCGGGCCACACGCGCGCTGCCACGACGCCAGCGCCGCGCTGAGGTAGAAGTATAATCGGAGAACCCAGCGACGGGCCGGCCCCGCCCGCGCCGACAGGGGAGCGCACGCCGCGCCCGCGAGGGCCGCTGTCTGGCCCCACCCGCGAGCGCCATCGCTGGTGCGCCCGCCCGCCCGCCCGCCGCGTGTTTTTGGACGTCCCGCGCACATCTCGGCTGAACCGGCTGGCTGCCCCGCGCGGCGCCGCTGGTTAGCTAGTAGAGAGGGCGCAGCGTGGGACGCGCGCGTGATGATTGACGAGTACTCTGGAATGATGGTGTCGCCCGCTCGCCGGCCGGTGAGCGAACCGCCGCGTGCCCCACCCGGCCATCATGGGCTGCCGGGCTTGTCGTGACCTCGCGGGTCGCACCCTCCTCCTCTTCTGCTTCCCCCCCTCCGTCGCCTTGGAAAGGGCTCGTTCGGCTTGGTTCGATCGAACGTGCCGGCGACTGAGAAAGTGAAAAGTGAGGACGCATGAATGCAGATTGCGGATGAAGATATAAAGGAAACGAGGTTCAATCCTGCGTTGTTCTGTCTCCTTCCGGCTTCCTTTTGTTCGCTTTTGCAAAGCCAAAATCATGGATTGTTCTCGCTCGTGCGCTTCTCGGAGCAGAGCCGGATCGCACATTTCACGGGCGAGGCAACGTAGACAGCGTCGGCGCAAGGGAAAAGGATGTTGTTGTTGGCCCGTGGGTAACTGGGCCGTCTGTTTTTGCCTTGAGCTTCTTTTTTTTTTCGAAATAAGGCTCCCAATTTTCAATACTGGAAATCAGATATAATAACGCCCCTAAAAAAATCAGATATAGGAGCATCTAAAGGCGCATAAGACAAATATAACTTCTCAAACGCTCGTAGTCAGTGACGGGGCACTCTTCAGATTGATACAACTGCATCCAGACATCTCATACTAGATTCTCAAATCCATACAAAAGCATGCAAACGCTAAAACCTACGTACTACGTAGATGATCTAGCTATTCCTCGTCAGAGGTGTCGACTATCTTCGTGCCCGGCTCCGGCAGCATGGGCGGCAGCTGCCGCTCCGACTGCTCCGCTCTGGTCTCCTCCTCTATCTCCGCGTCGAGTTCGACAAAGAGCGCGTTGGACGCCGCTTGCTCTTGCCGGAGGAATTGCCGGTTGGCCTCCACATAGGCCTCATCCTGGATGGACTCCAGGATGGCCTCCTGCTCCGCCATCTCCGTGGCTTGGGCGACGGCGAACTCTGCCTCCGCCTCCGCCTTGTTGAACTCCAGAGCAGGCTGCTCCTCCTCGTCCTCCTCTGGATCCGCCACCTTCATCGGCTCCGGCAGCTGCTCTCCCTCCTCCTCCTCCTCCGATTGCTCCTCCTGCTGCTCCTTCGGCTCTGGAGAGTCCGGAGGTAGCCCAACAGTGATCCGGGCGGCGCGGCTTGCCTGGATCTCTCCTCCGCGATCTGCCTCTGGCACTCCAGCGTGAGCATAGCCTACGTGGTGGTCTTCCGGTGGACCAAGGCGATGCCAAAGAGCGTGGGAGAGGAGGCGGACGGGCTCAGGTGGTGGCGCAGAGAGGGAAGAGGTGGACGGGCTGTTGGGAAACGTAGCATGCAATCTCAAAAAAAAATTCCTACGCTCACGCAAGATCTATCTAGGAGATGCATAACAACGAGCGGGGGAGAGTGTGTCCATCTACCCTCGTAGACCGAAAGCGGAAGCGTTTGACAACGCGGTTGATGTAGTCGAACTTCTTCTCATCCTGACCGATCAAGCACCGAGCGTACGGCACCTCCGAGTTCTGCACACGTTCAGCTCGATGACGTCCCTCGAACTCTTGATCCAGCAAAGTGTCGAGGGAGAGCTCCGTCAGCACGACCGCGTGGTGATGGTGATGGTGAAGTGATCCGCACAGGGCTTCGCCTAAGCACTACGAAGATATAATCGGAGGTGTAATCTATGGAGGCAGGCGCCGCACACGGCTAACAGATGTTGTTGTGTGTTCTAGGCGCACCCTCCCCACGTATATATAGGTGCGAGGGGGAGGGGAGCATCCATGGGGCGCCCCAAGTATGAGGAATCCTACTTGGGGGCCTATCCCAATTGGCCCCCCTTTCCTTATTTCCGGAGAGAAAGAGGGAAGGGGGAAGGAAGAAAGGAAAGGGGGTGGGGGGGGGGGGCGAACCCCCTTTGCTCCTTCTCCAATTCGGCCACATGCCTAGGGGGGGGGGGGGCGCCACCCCTTGTGGGCTGGTGTGCTCCCCTCTTATGGCCCATACAACCCATATCTTCCACCCGGGGGTTCCGGTAACACCCCCGGTACTCCGGTAAATACCCGATACTACCCGGAACACTTTCGATGTCCGATTATCATCATCCTATATATCAATCTTTACCTCTCGACCATTTCGAGACTCCTTGTCATGTCCGTGATCTCATCCGGGACTCCAAACAACATTCGGTCACCAAATCACATAACTCATATAATAGTAAATCGTCATCGAACGTGAAGCGTGCAGACCCTACGGGTTCGAGAACTACGTAGACATGACCGAGACGCCTCTCCGGTCAATAACCAATAGCGGAACCTGGATGCTCATATTGGCTCCTACATATTCTACGAAGATCTTTATCGGTCGAACCGTTATGACAACATACATAGTTCCCTTTGTCCATCGGTATGTTACTTGCCCGAGATTCGATCGTCGGTATCTCTATACCTTGTTCAATCTCGTTACCGACAAGTCTCTTTACTCGTTCCGTAATGCATCATCCCGTGACTAACTCATTACTCATTTGCTTGCAAGGCTTATTATGATGTGCATTACCAAGAGGGCCCAGAGATACCTCTCCGATACTCGGAGTGACAAATCCTAATCTCGATCTATGTCAACCCAATAAACACCTTCGGAGATACTTGTAGAGCATCTTTATAATCACCCAGTTACGTTGTGACGTTTGATAGCACACAAGGCATTTCCCCGGTATCCGGGAGTTGCATAATCTCATAGTCGAAGGAATATGTATTTGACATGAAGAAAGCAATAGCAATAAAACCGAACGATCAATATGTTATGCTAACGGATGGGTCTTGTCCATCACATCATTCTCCTAATGATGTGATCCCGTTCATCAGATGACATCACATGTCTATGGTTAGGAAACTTAACCATCTTTGATTAACGAGCTAGTCTAGTAGAGGCTTACTAGGGACACGGTTTTTTCTATGTATCCACACATGTATCAATTTTCCGGTTAATACAATTCTAGCATGAATAATAAACATTTATCATGATATAAGGAAATATAAAATAACAACTTTATTATGGCCTCTGGGGCATATTTCCTTTAGTCTCCCACTTGCACTAGAGTCAATAATCTAGTTCACATCGCCATGTGACCAACACCCAAAGGGTTTACTAGAGTCAATAATCTAGTTCACATCGCTATGTGATTAACAACCAAAGAGTACTAAGGTGTGATCATGTTTTTCTTGTGAGAGAAGTTTAGTCAACGGGTCTAACACATCCAGATCGGTATGTATTTTGCAAATTCTATGTCTACAATGCTCTGCATGGAGCCTACTCTAGCTAATTTCTCCCACGTTCAATACGTATCTAGATCAGTGTCAAAGCTTGCATTGACGTAACTCTTTACGACGAACTCTTTATCACCTCCATAACCGAGAAACATTTCCTTAGTCCTCTTTATGGCACCTAAGGATAATTTTGACCGATGTCCAGTGTTCCACCCCTGGATCACTCTTGTACCCTCTTTGCCAGATAAGTGGCAAGACACACATCAGGTGTGGTACACAACATGGCATACCGTATAGAACCTATTGCTGAGGCATCAGGAATGACTTTCATTCTTTCTCTATCTTATGTCGTGGTCGGGTTTTGAGTCTTAGTCAAGTTCACACCTTGTAATACAGGCAAGAACCCCTTCTTGGATGAACCTATTTTGAACTTCTTCAAATCTTATCAAGGTATGTGTTTTGTGAAAGTTCTATTAAGTGATCTTGATGCTCAAAATGCAAGTAGCTTCACCAAGGTCTTTTATTGAAAAATTCTTATTCAAGTATCCTTTTATGCTATCCAGAAATTCTATATCATTTCCAATCAATAATATGACATCCACATATAATATCAGAAATGCTACAGAGCTCCCACTCACTTTCTTGTAAATACAGGCTTCACCATAAGTTTGTATAAAACCATATGCTTTGATCACCTCATCAAAGCGTATATTCCAACTCCGAGATGCTTGCACCAGTCCATAGATGGGTCACTGGAGCTTGCACACTTTGTTAGCACCTTTAGGATCGACAAAACCTTCTGGTTGCATCATATACAACTCTTTTTTAAGAAAACCATTAAGGAATGTAGTTTTGACGTCCATTTGCCAAATTTCATAATCATAAAATGCGGCAATTGCTAACATGATTTAGACTGACTTAAGCATCGCTACGAGTGAGAAGGTCTCATCGTAGTCAATCCCTTGAACTTGTTGAAAACCTTTCGCGACAAGTCAAGCTTTGTAGATGGTGACATTACCATCAGCGTCTGTCTTCTTCTTGAAGATCCATTTATTCTTCATGGATCGCCGATCATCGAGCAAGTCCACCAAAGTCCACATTTTGTTCTCATACATGGATCCTATCTCAGATTTCTTAGCCTCAAGCCATTTGTCGGAATCTGGGCTCATCATAGCTTCTTCATAGTACGTAGGTTCGCCATGGTCTAGTAACATGACTGCCAGGATAGGATTACCGTACCACTGTGGTGCGGAATGTGCTTTGTTCGACCTATGAGGTCCAGTAGTAACTTGATCTGATGTTTTCATGATCATCATCATTAGCTTCCTCTCTAGTTGGTGTAGGCATCATGGGAACGAATTTCTCTGATGTGCTACTTTCCAATTCGAGAGAAGGTACAATTACCTCATAAAGTTCTACTTTCCTCTCGCTCACTTCTTTTGAGAGAAACTCCTTCTCTAGAAATGTTCCATTCTCTGACTTAAATGAATAAACGTATTGCAATAAACATGATCTAATCATATTCATGCTCAATGCAAACACCAAATAACATTTATTTAGGTTCAACACTAATCCCGAAGGTAGAGGGAGTGTGCGATGGTGATCATATCAACTTTGGAATCATTTCGAACACACATCATCAACTTGCTTTTAACTAGTCTCTGCAATTCCTGTTTCGAGTTACTAATCTTAGCAACTGAACTGGTATCAAATACCCAGGGGCTACTATGAACACTAGTAAAGTACACATCAATAACATGTATATCAAATATACCTTTGTTCACTTTGCCATCCTTCTTATCCGCCAAGTACTTGGGGCAGTTCTGCTTCCAATGACCATTTCCTTTGCAGTACAAACACTCAGTTTCAGGCTTGGGTCTAGCTTTGGGTTTCTTCATGGGAGCGGCAACTTGTTTGCCATTCTTCTTGAAGTTCCCTTTCTTCCCCTTTTGCCCTTTTTCTTGAAACTAGTGGTCTTGTTTAACCATCAACATTTGATGCTCTTTCTTGATTTCTAACCTTCGTCGATTTCAGGCATCGCGAAGAGCTTGGGAATCGTTTTCGTCATCCCTTGCATATTATAGTTCATCATGAAGTTCTAGTAGCTTGGTAATAGTGACTAGAGAATTCTGTCAACCAGTATCTTATCTGGAAGATTAACTCCCACTTGATTAAAGCGATTGTAGTACCCAGACATTCTGAGTACATGCTCACTGGTTGATCTATTCTCCTCCATCTTGTAGGAAAAGTACTTGTCAGAGGTCTCATACCTCTCGACACGGGCATGAGTCTGAAATACCAATTTCAGCTCTTGGAACATCTCATATCCTACTTGTCGTTCAAAACATTTTTAAGTCCCAGTTCTAAGCCGTAAAGCATGGCACACTAAACTATTTAGTCATCATATCAAGCTTGCCAAACGTTCATAACGTCTGCATCTGCTCCTGCAATAGGTCTGTCACATAGCGGTGCATCAAGGACATAATTCTTCGTTGCAGCAATGAGGATAATCCTGAGATCACGGACCCAGTCCGCATCATTACTACTACCATCTTTCAACTTAGTTTTCTCTAGGAACATATGAAAAATATATAGGAGCTATATCGTGAGCTATTGATCTACACCATAGATATGCAAATACTATCAGGACTAAGTTCATGATAAATTAAGTTCAATTAATCAAATTACTTAGAACTCCAACTTAAATAGACATGCCTCATGTCATCTAAGTGATACGTGATCCAAATCAACTAACTCATGTCCGACCATCACATGAGATGGGGTAGTCATCAATGGTGAACATCTCTATGTTGATCATATCTACTATATGATTCACGTTCGACCTTTTGGTCTCAAGTGTTCCGAGGCCATGTCTGTACATGCTAGGCTTGTCAAGTTTAACCCAAGTATTCCGCATGTGCAAAATTGTCATGCACCCGTTGTATGTGAACGTAGAGCCTATCACACCCGATCATCACGTGGTGTCTCAACACGACGAACTGTAGCAACGGTGCATACTCAGGGAGAACACTTTTACCTTGAAATTTAGTGAAGGGTCATCTTATAATGCTACCGCCGTACTAAGAAAAATAAGATGCATAAAAGATAAACATCACATGCAATCAAAATATGTGACATGATATGGCTATCATCATCTTATGCTTTTGATCTCCATCTCCAAAGCATTGTCATGATCTCCTTCGACACTGGCTTGACACCTTGATCTCCATCGTAGCGTCGTGGTCGTCTCGCCAAATATTGCTTCTGCAACTATCGCTAACGCATAGTGATAAAGTAAAGCAATTACATGGCATTTGCATTTCATACAATAAAGAGACAACCATAAAGCTCCTGCCGGTTGCCAGTAACTTTTAAAAAAACATGATCATCTCATACAACAACGTATATCACATCATGTCTTGACCATATCACATCACAACATGCCCTGCAAATACAAGTTAGACGTCCTCTACTTTGTTGTTGCAAGTTTTACGTGGCCGCTACGGGATTCTAGCAAGAACCATTCTTACCTACGCATAAAAATCACAACGATGTTTCGTCAAGTTTGTTGTTTTAACCTTCTTCAAGGACCGGCCGTAGTCAAATTTGATTCAACTAAAGTAGGAGAAACAAACACCCGCCAGCCACCTTTATGCAAAACTAGTTGCATGTCTGCCGGTGAAACCGGTCTCATGAACATGGTCATGTAAAGTTGGTCCGAGCCGCTTCATCCAACAATACCACCGAATCAAAATAAGATATTGGTGGTAAGAAGTATGACGATCACTGCCCACAACTCTTTGTGTTCTACTCGTGCATATCATCTACGCATAGACCTAGCTCGGATGCCATTGTTGGGAAACATAGCATGCAATTTCAAAAAAATTCCTACACTCACGCAAGATCTATCTAGGAGATGCATAGCAACGAGAGGGGAAGAGTGCCCACGTACCATCGTAGACCGAAAGCGGAAGCGTTTGACAACGCGGTTGATGTAGTCGAACTTCTTCTCGTTCTGACCGATCAAGCACCGAACGTACGCCACCTCCGAGTTCCGCACACGTTTAGCTCGATGGCGTCCCTCGAACTCTTGATCCAGCAAAGTGTCGAGGGAGAGTTCCGTCAGCATGACGGCATGGTGACGGTGATGGTGAAGTGGTCCGCGCAGGGCTTCACCTAAGCACTACGAAGATATGACCGGAAGTGTAATCTATGGAGGGAGGCGTCGCACATGGCTAACATATGTTGTTGTGTGTTCTAGGCGCCCCTCCCTATATATAGGTGGCAGGGGGAGGGGAGCAGCCATGGGTCGCCCCAAGTAGGAGGAATCCTACTTGGATGTGATGCGGAGCATCCTATGGACATCACCATGTCAAGAGTCCGTTCGGCAAGTGACACGTGCGACATCTACTTCACATACACAAAGGTGAATCATCTCCTTTACACGTGCTCACTTGACCCCCTCGAGCATGGTATACTACTTGACACTCCACTCGTGTGCATGCATAGGTATTGTCAGAACACTACGGACGATGAGGAGGAGTGCAAGTGCCAAGGAACAACTACACCATCCGCGAGGGAAGCATGGAAGCGACGACGGAAGAAGACGGAGCTGCTGAAGCTACAGCGGCCGGACATCCGGGCCAGAGGCCGGACATCCGGTGCCTGTGCAGCCGCCAAGGAGCTGCACCAACAATCGGCCAACAACATCAGCGGCCGGACATCCGGCGCCTCGCCAAAGCTCGGACATCCGGCCCTTCCCCTAGAAATCCGGCGTCGACGACAGAACGCACCCGAAGCTTGGCCACTTCAGCCCGGACATCCGGCGCCCCACGATCGGCCGGACATCCGGCCCCCAGCCCGGACATCCGGCGCCTGCCTGCGCGCAGCCACGGGCCAGGGGCCCATGTATCCCTTTCCACTTATCCCTTCGAGGCTTAGACTATAAATAGACCTCCCCCTTCTCCTTTCTAGGGTTAGCAAAGTGATAGCTCATTTGATAGAGAGCTTTGCTCCTTGTACCACTCTACTCTTGAGAGAGAGAGACTACTACTCCTTATGGAGGCCAAGACCTCCATCTAGGAGAAGATCCTGCGGGATATATCATCTATACCCCCTCTTGGGCGGGCCCCCTTCAAGACCTCCTCATGGAGATGAACTTTACCTTGTATCTTTCCCTTTGTTGTTCATGTACCTCGTGGATCTTGTGTGTTTGATTGTCTAGTGGATGTGTGATTGGACTTTTTCTTGAGTGTTTCCCCTTGTGATTTCTCTCCGTTATTCCCCGTGTTCATCGTGTTCTTCGAGGGAACCCACTCTAATCGTGAAAGATCGGCCTACACCTGGTTAGCCTCGTATCATATGGTATCATGAGCCACGTTGATCACATATTTGGAGTCCCTCCCACCATTTTCTAGCCTTCTTTTGCTTGATTTCGTCCTAAATTCGAAAATCCCCACCAAAAATAGCCCCATTTTTTTGTAATTTGTTGGTTTGATGATGTTTTGTTGATTTTGATCCATGGATTTGCTTGGTTTCGAGTGGATCTAGCATTTCCCCAAGTTTCCCCACTTTTCATCCATGAAATCTCCGCAATTTTGCCCTTGAAATCATCCATTTCCGCCCCAAATCGAGTTTCGAAGTCCAAATCCCGATCTGGAATCGTCGGGCCGGACATCCGGGCCATCGGGCCGGACATCCGGGCCCCAAGCCGGACATCCGACTCCTGGAGCACCAAATCTGCACGGTTCTGGACACTGACCCCCGGAAATCCGGACCCAACCCCGGATGTCCGACCCCTGTAGATTTCAGCCTCCCGTATTTCACCGTTTTGACCATATCTTTTACACCCGGAGTCCGATTTTTGCGTTCTTTAGCTCGTTGAGAAGCTATTGGCATCCTCTATCCATATAGATAGGTTCCATAACCATCTGACTCCATCAAATTTTGACAACTTTGGCATCTTTGCCTAGGGCTTCCACCACAACATCCGTATAACCACCACCGACTTCCGCAATCTAACCAATTTTGTTCCCCTTAGCATTTGAGGTTGTTTGAGTTGTGATTCGAGTCTCCTAAGGTGTTTCGGCTACTTAGGGACGATTGCTTCTTCATCAACCGGCACCATAACTTCCGCATAGGCTTGCCCACCATACACTTCCGCCAACCCAACCTAACCCAATTTTGTTTGTGTTGTAAGTTGTGTCTCCTAAGGTGTTTTGGCTACTTAGGGACCGTGCTTCCAACTCCGAAACCGTGTATAGTCCACCACCTTACCCTCGACTTCCGCATTGCGTACTCCTAAACCCATCATTGCATTATAGCAATCCCATTGAGCTTCCGCAAAACCACCATCGCATTCCCGCTACCACCATTTGACATTTGTCCTTGAGATTTTGAGTTGTGGTTTTTCCGTTTCCTAAGGTGTTTCGGCTAATTAGGAACGGGTTGACATCGACAACACCGCCTCTCATCATCGCAACGGACGGTAACCTCGACAACACCATTGTATATTCCCCTTGCAATTGCAATTGTTAACCCCTAGCCCATTTTGCGTCACTTGCCTATCAAGACTAGCCATTTGAGTATTGCCGGCAACGTTACTTGTGCACATTAGTGATCATTGGTCTACACCTTCCATTGCATACATACCATATCATATTGGTATCATATCATCTCTTGTGCCAAAAGTTTGTTCCCGCATATACACAATTGCTATCTTGGTTTGTGCATTTCGCATAGTGGCTATCCAAAAAAAACAAGAATAAGCTTTTAAGAAAAGAAAAAGAGTGAACAAACAGCTTGTAAGCAATAGCCATAGCATTACAATATATCATATTTGATCATCTTGGATCAAACACGGGAACCATACATACATAGCATACTTGGGATAGAAAGTTTATCCATTTTGCATCTTATAGGTTGTGCACAAGTGTCGTATCCGCCTATTGAGAAATCGTGCTAGCGTCTCCCTTGAGTTGTGCAACACGAGCGTTTTCCGTGGACTCCACATTTTGTGCTCATTCCTTGGTTGCACGACCCCATTTATCTATTCGTGTGTGTGTTTCCGTGTGCCACATATTGCTATTGGTCTACTTGTTGCACTTGCGAATTTGTGAATCTCTTTCAACATTATTGACTCTTGCTAACATTTTGCATTAAATTTTTGTGCCACTATCCTCACTGAGCTACTCCATAAGCTTTAGTTTGTAGGTGTGAGTGAACAAGTGCGTTACCAATTCCACTATTCTTTCATCTCACATTGAGTGAAACAAGATACATCCTCAACTTTGGGAAAAGGTAACTTGGTATTGTTTATCTCATTTCCTACTCACCTCTACTCGAGTCTTGTGATGGATAGGCAAGGTATTTCACCCTCGGTCTACAACAACAACAACGAGTTCGATGCCACGAACAACTCCAACGACGCCAAGATGAATGCTCAAATGGAGGAGATCAAAGCCCTCATCAAGTCCTACAAGCGATCTTCCTCATCTTCGAGAAGACGCTCAAGAGCACATGCCTCCGAGCTACCATCTCCGGCAAGGTCACATCAGCATCGACACCATCACCACCACGAACGTGAAGGTCAAGAGCTCAACACCAACAACCGCTCAACAACTTCACCATCTCCCTTGGCATCTTCGCCAAGCGACTTCAAGTCATCTTCGCCTACTGACATACGACATCTTCGCCAACAAGCACCTCAAGACTACGCTCAAGAGAAGCTCCCCAAGCTCAAGTCCGCGACTTCCACGAGCTACTACGACCTCGACATCGACCACGCGATTCCTTTCTGTGGAACTCAAGAACCCGAGGAGTATCTCGAGTGGGAGCACCTGATGGACGACTACCTCAAGCTACATCAAGTTCCTCCCGAAGATCAAGTGAAGTGCGCCATAAGAAACTTCCACGACTACGCCTCGACATGGTGGCTTCACACACCTTCGGAGAGCTACGACATGAGTTGGCCCAAGACGAAGAGAGCTTTGCGGCGAGAGTTCGTGCCTCCAACCTATACGGAACAACTTCTACGCCAATTGGAGAACACCATCCAAGGATCCAAGTCCATCGATGAGTACTTCAAGGAGATGAAGAAAGCCTTGCGACGTGCCGGCATGGACCACCCCATGTCAATGAAGTTCCACTTCATTATGGGATTGAACAACGACATCTGCAAGACTATCTTCCTCGAGAACTACAAGTCCCTCGATGACAACTACATTGGTGCTCTCAAGGCAGAACAAGAACTCATGAAGGCCAAGGCTTCTCCACCCAAAGCACACTTCTCAAAGACCAAACTCAAAGACGACGAGCATGAGGCTAGTACCACCAAGATGTCCAAGCCCGATGAGCTCCAAGACGATGCTCCCAAGTTCGACTTCACCGCCATCCCTCTTTGTGGCATCGATGATGCCGGGTCCTCCACGACTCTTTTTCAAGATGGTGCGGTGACGAGTACGACTACGGAGACCTTCAAGGACCACGCTTTGGAGGCGAGAGACATGGTGACGAGCAAGGATAATGCTTCCATCTTAGGAGGCGAGAGTGATGATGTGCCATCTTCGGCCTTCATCCACGACAACGGTGACGAGATGATCGAGCATGGGATTTTCCCTTCGGCCATGGAGGAGAGTGATGATGTGCCATCTTCGGCCTTCATCTATGGTGACGATGATGAGATGGTTGAGTATTTCTCCTCGACCACGGCGACGTATGATGACTTGAGTGACTTGTGCCACCATATTGAGAGTGAGAGTGACTTCACCACTAGCCCCATATATGACGAGTTGCCCCAATTCCCATGTGAGGAGAGCCACAACCCCCACCACTTGAGTGAGATGAGTGACTCCACCATATGTGACTTTGAGTGCACCTACCTTGAGGGAGTGAGTGAACCACCACATAGAGCGAGTGAGGCCACTTCGATTTCTAACGACTTAACCTCTACCTCTATTGTGTCTTCTCATTTGGTGCTAGGTCCCATATATGATGACGCGCCGATTCGCGACGACTATGTCCTTCCTTTGGACAAGACGATGGCCATGGTGGAATATGATGCACCCCCCACATGGTTCCATCAAGTTTATGATGATGACCACCATTTGGTCTTTCCCGCCTCACCTACACCACTTGAGTGTAATGAACAAGGTAACATAGGTGAAGGTGATGCTCTAGTCCCACTAGTGGACATTCTTGACATTGATTGGTTGCATGATGTTGATCAACCTATTACCATGCTTCATTCTAGTATGATTTCCCCATGCGATGATTTACCCATTTATGATGAGTTTGATGATTGTCATGTGGATTATATTCGTTGTGATGCCATGTTACATAGGATTTCTTGTGACAATTCTTTAGGTCACATCATGTTTGACAACCCACTTGACTTGTCATATGCTATGCATGAGATCAACAATATGTCATATTTGCAATCTCTTCATAGTGACTATGCATATGCCATTAAAATAAACCCAATTTGCACTTATGGCATAGATGACAAGCCCATGGTTATTGGCATTTGTTTTTCTTGTGATGATATTGATATGCTTCCTTTGCATCATTTATCTCATATGCCATGCCATGACCACCTAGCTTTGGATATGCATTGTTTTGGATGTTGTCCATTTTCTCCATATGATGTTTCCAATATTGCTCATGAGGAGACCCCCATAGTTTCCTCATACATTTTAGGAGATTTTGATTCATCCTATCCATTGCATGATCCCAATACTTGTGTGCACAATATGCTTCCCATGAATAAACATGATATTGATGTGCCATATACTTCCATGCTAAATTTGCATCCCCATCGTGTTATACATAACAACTATTCTTTCATGATGGATGACATGTTCTTATACCATGCATCAAATTTCTTTGAGCGATGCTTATCTTGTGCTAACTCACACACGCACATGCACATCATGATCGATGATGTGTACATTTACCACGCGCACAATTTCTTTGGTTTGTATCTCTTTTGTGTAGGTACCCATGAATACTTGTCAACCTCGCAATCCCACGAGTTGACAAAACGAGCTCTAGAGAGCAATGATGACTTGGGATCCCATGGATTGCCTTTCCCACCGCTCTCTTCATGCGAAGTCTTCGCGCATTCATTCTACATGGCCCTCACTTGGCTATGGGTTATTGTCCAATACATATTCTATGCCCATCTTGCCATGTTCACTTTGCATGACATGCTTATTCATATGCCTTTGCCATGCATTTGTGACCCATACTTTGCATTACACATGATGATTGATTCTAGTACTTGTATGTGTATTTGCAAGTTTGGTGGAGATATCACTTGTTATTGCCATGTTTGCTTTGTGCACCATTCTTATGATGATACTATGCTCTTGCTTTGTGCTTGTGCTTGCGATATGTCATGTGCATTGCCTATGCCCATTACTTGCTCACATGACATGATTGCCATAATTTCCTCTAGTGTGTTGCATCTTCGCTCCACTAGCTTGCACGACTTGATTACTATGCTTGCTTATGTTGTATCACCAATGATTTATACATTCTCACTTCATGCGGTTGATGACAACCATCTACATGCTTTGCACATGATTGTTATTGCTTCTTTTCATATATCCCCATATGTTGCCTCTATCATGATAGATGATTTCACATGTATTGAGTGCAACAATGCTTTTAGTCTTGCTAATGATATTTCCCCCATAGCATTCTCACATATGATTGGAGATTTTGACATATTCCTTGTGCAGCATGCTTGTCTTACCTCTTTGCACCATATACCTAGTGCCATGAATATTGCCATTGTTGCATCATATTATTCATGCACTTGTGTTTCTAATGGTTATGTGCAAAAGAAGAGAACCATCATGATGGATGATGTGTTTATCTACCATGCGCATACGTTCTCTGTTTTGTTGTGTGCATGCATAGGATACTTGAACTTCGTGTCGACTTCCACTTCACGTGAGTTGACAATTCGAGCTCTTGAGAGCGAACCACCTTCTACCACGACGATTCTACATCGCACTTGCTTGTGCTTCAACATTGTGAAGGACGCACAAGGACATGCTTTCAAGGTGATATCCTTCTCTTTTGAGAACCCCCGAACCATGGAGCATGGATATTGTGGATCATACTACTTGTCTTGCTTGTACCATGAGACTTATTGGTCATCTTGGACCATTTGATTGCGCACATGTTAGAGATCTTGCTTCGACTTGTCATTTTCGGCTTTCCATGCCTCATGACATATATACCTTGTGGGTTGCATCCAAATCTTGGATTACTTGCTCCTATCACATGTTTGGTTGCAATAATGTCATTCCTTCACATATGCCATGTCTCATTGATTGCTACATGCTTGACTTGATTGCCTCACACATGAGGAACAATTGCTCTTTCTATTGTGTTGAGTGCCACACAATATTCACCACACCCCATGCACGTTACGCTTGGATTGCCTTGCACTGGACCCATGTGTTTAGACATCTCATCTTATTTGGTGTTGTGAATGACTCATATGCCTACCATAGACCTTTCATTGAGCAATTTGTGAATGCTTTCTATGACCTTGAGGTAGATGCTTATTCTCTTGTCAAACATATTTGCATCTCTACCTCACATTTACATGATTGTCCCCATGCTATATTTGCTTGTTCTCAATTTATGTGCTTAAATACCATGTCACAATCCTTTGTCAAACCATATGCTTTGCATGATGACGACACTTGTTGGGTGAATCACCACTTGAATGCTTGGTTTTGCACTAACGCTAACCACATTTATTTTTCCAAGTGTTTGTTGTTTTTGCTCCTTTTGAAGGAATCACTACACGGTGCGACATTGGAGAGTGCCCATTTCGAGCTTCAAGATGACAAGTACTTGGTGAATGTCCACTTCTACACGGTGAAGCCATCTCTTTCCCATGGTGATTTGGTTTTTGATCCGAGGTCAGATCTTTCCCAAGGGAGGGGAGATGATGCAGAGCATCCTATGGACATCACCATGTCAAGAGTCCGTTCGGCAAGTGACACGTGCGACATCTACTTCACATACACAAAGGTGAATCATCTCCTTTACACGTGCTCACTTGACCCCCTCGAGGATGGTATACTACTTGACACTCCACTCGTGTGCATGCATAGGTATTGTCGGAACACTACGGACGAGGAGGAGGAGTGCAAGCGCCAAGGAACAACTACACCATCCGCGAGGGAAGCATGGAAGCCACGACGGAAGAAGACGAAGCTGCTGAAGCTACAGCGGCCGGACATCCGGGCCAGAGGCCGGACATCCGGCGCCTGTGCAGCCGCCAAAGAGCTGCACCAACAGTCGGCCAACAGCATCAACGGCTGGACATCCGGCACCAGCCCCGGACATCTGGCGCCTCGCCAAAGCCCAGACATCCGGCCCTTCCCCCGGAAATCCGGCGTCGATGACAGAACGCACCCGAAGCTTGGCCTCTTCATCCCGGACATCTGGCGTGAGCCCCGGACATCCGGCGCCCCACGATCGGCCGGACATCCGGCACCTGCCTGCACGCAGCCACGGGCTAGAGGCCCATGTATCTCTTTCCACTTACCCTTCGAGGCTTAGACTATAAATAGAACTCCCCCTTCTCCTTTCTAGGGTTAGCAAAGTGATAGCTCATTTGATAGAGAGCTTTGCTCCTTGTACCACTCTACTCTTGAGAGAGAGAGAGAGAGACTACTACTCCTTATGGAGGCCAAAACCTCCATCTAGGAGAAGATCCTGCGAGATATATCATCAAGACCCCCTCTTGGGCGGCCCCCCTTCAGGACCTCCTCATGGAGATGAACTTTACCTTGTATCTTTCCCTTTGTTGTTCATGTACCTTGTGGATCTTGTGTGTTTGATTGTCTAGTGCATGTGTGATTGGACTTGATCTTGAGTGTTTCCCCTTGTGATTTCTCTCCGTTCTTCCCCGTGTTCATCGTGTTCTTCGAGGGAACCCACTCCAATCGTGAAAGATCGGCCTACACCGGGTTAGCCCCGTATCAGGGTGCCTATCCCAGTTCGCCCCCTTTCCTTGTTTCCGAAGAGAAAGAGTGAAGGGGGAAGGGAGAAAGGAAAGGGGGGGGGGAACCCCCTTTGCTCCTTCTCCAATTTGGCCACATGCCTAGGGGGGGGGCTCCACCCCTTGTGTGCTGGTGTGCTCCCCTCTTATGGCCCATATGGCCCATTCCCCCCCCCCCGGGGGGTTCCGGTAACCCCCCCGGTACTCCAGTAAATACCCGATACTATCCGGAACACTTCCGGTGCCCGAAAATCATCATCCTATATATCAATCTTTACCTCTCGACCATTTCAAGACTCCTCGTCATGTCCGTGATCTCATCCGGGACTCCTAACAAGATTCGGTCACCAAATCACATAACTCATATAATACTAAATCATCATCCGACGTTAAGCGTGCGGACCCTATGGGTTCAAGAACTATGTAGACATGACTGAGACACCTCTCCGATCAATAACCAATAGTGGAACCTGCATGCTCATATTGGCTCCTACATATTCGACGAAAATCTTTATCGGTCAAACCGTTATGATAACATACACAATTCCCTTTGTCCATCGGTATGTTACATGCCCGAGATTCGATCGTCGGTATCTCTATACCTAGTTCAATCTCGTTACCGGCAAGTATCTTTACTCGTTCCATAATGCATCATCCCGTGACTAACTCAATAGTCATTTGCTTGCAAGGCTTATTATGATGTGCATTACCGAGAGGGCCCAGAGATACCTCTCCGATACTCTGAGTGACAAAACCTAATCTCAATCTATGTCAACCCAACAAACACCTTCGGAGGTACATGTAGAGTATCTTTATAATCACTCAGTTACGTTGTGATGTTTGATAGCACACAAGGCATTCCTCCGGTATCCGGGATTTGCATAATCTCGTAGTCGAAGGAATATGTATTTGACATGAAGAAAGAAATAGCAATAAAATCAAATGATCAATATGCTATGCTAACGGATGGGTCTTGTCCATCACATCATTCTCCTAATGATGTGATCCCGTTAATCAAATGATATCACATGTCTATGGATAGGAAACTTAACCATCTTTGATTAACGAGCTAGTCTAGTAGAGGCTTACTAGGGACACGGTGTTTTGTCTATGTATCCATACATGTATCAAGTTTCTGGTTAATACAATTCTAGCATGAATAATAAATATTTATCATGGTATAAGGAAATATAAAATTACAACTTTATTATTGCCTCTAGGGCATATTTCCTTCATGAGCTAGGGTTGGGGGACGCCGGCCGGCTTAAATACCTGGATTTGGCCTCGGGCAGCGAGTCGAAGTAGCGGCACGGGGTGTTCACACTGCGGCGACGGAGGAGGCTTCCGTCGGACCACTAGGTTTTCGGGCGATGCCGTATGGGACCCCATTATTAGTCCTATGTCGCGGATGCTCCGCTCCATATTTGGCCTGGATATGAGGGGTGCCGGTCAGCCCGGGCGTTTGAGGCCCATTTGAGGCGCCCGTCTGGGTCGAAAATTCATGACCGGTCAGTGACTGGGCAACTCGTTCGGGCGTATGAGGTGGGTTTGGGGCGCCCAGCTATGGATGCTCTTACAGGACCGCAACTTGGTTTCTAGGTTCACTTATTATATTTTTTCCCTCACACACAGGGTACTCACATATCATCATCCTTCCTCCACAATCACCTAAACTTCTACAAGATAAGGAACATTCCCTTGTTTGTCTTTTTCGGATCTCGCGTTTTCCGCTAGCAATCAACAAGACCGATGGAGCCCAACCTCTTCTTTTGCTAAACCCTCCGACGCCACTTGTAGCATTAGCGTATGTCCAACGCAGAACCTCATACCATCTGCATACGATCAGACCGGGCAATCTGAACGTTATTTTCCACCCACTTTGGTACCCCATCGGTCCTCGGACCGGTCTGGACGTCCGTTTTCCCGCAAATCGAAGGCAAACCAGGGGCTTTGTAGGTATTCCAACCGCTGCCACGTACGTGATGGACAACCGGACCCACCACCACTCGACACGTCCCTTGGTTCTCACATCGACCCTCTGGGGGACACGGGAGCGATCCAACCCTAACAGACGCCGCCACCCCTCCCTCCTACATGCCGCCACCCAAGGAGCCCTCCGGCTGCTGCGCTTCTACATGTGAAGGTGGCGACGAGGGTCTGCTACCTCAAGGTGGTGTGAGGGGCTCTAGAAGCCAGGGCGGTAACCTTGGATGGAGATGGCAGCGCCGATCTCTCCGGTGGATGGTGCATGATGGTGCTAGACATTCCACCCGACCATGTTAGCTGATACGTCTCCGACGTATCTATAATTTTTTATTGTTCCATGCTATATTATATTCTGCTTTGGATGTTTAATGGGCTTTATTATACACTTTTATATTATTTTTGGAACTAACCTATTAACCAAAGGCCCAGCCCGAATTGCTGTTTTTTCGCCTATTTCAGTGTTTCGAAGGAAAGGAATATCGCACGGAGTCCAAATGGAATGAAACCTTCGGGAACGTGATTTTTGGAACAAACGTGATCCAGAGGACTTGGAGTGGACGTCAAGCAACCGACGAGGAGGCCACGAGGCAGGGGGCGCACCTACCCCCTGGGCGCGCCCTCCACCCTCGTGGGCCCCTCGTGGCTCCACCGACCTACTTCTTCCTCCTATATGTACCTACGTACCCCCAAACCATCGAAGAGCACCACGAAAACCTAGTTCCACCGCCGCAACCTTCTGTACCCGTGAGATCCCATCTTGGGGCCTTTTCCGGCATCCTGCCGGAGGGGGCATCGATCACGGAGGGCTTCTACATCAACACCATAGCCTCTCCGATGATGTGTGAGTAGTTTACCTCAGACCTTCGGGTCCATAGTTATTATCTAGATGGCTTCTTCTCTCTCTTTGGATCTCAATACAAAGTTCTCCTCGATCCTCTTGGAGATCTATTTGATGTAACTCTTCTTTTTGCGGTGTGTTTGTCAAGATCCGATGAATTATGGGTTTATGATCAAGATTATCTATGAACAATATTTGAATCTCCTCTGAATTCTTTTATGTATGATTGGTTATCTTTGCAAGTCTCTTCGAATTATCAGTTTGGTTTGGCCTACTAGATTGATCTTTCTTGCAATGGGAGAAGTGCTTAGCTTTGGGTTCAATCTTGCGGTGCTCGATCCCGGTGACAGTAGGGGAAACTACACGTAATGTATTGTTGCCTTCGAGGATAAAAAGATGGGGTTTATATCATATTGCATGAGTTTATCCCTCTACATCATGTCATCTTGCTTAAAGCATTACTCTGTTCTTATGAACTTAATACTCTAGATGCATGCTGGATAGCGGTCGATGTGTGGAGTAATAGTAGTAGATGCAGGCAGGAGTCGGCCTACTTGTCACAGACGTGATTCCTATATACATGATCATACCTAGATATTCTCATAACTATGCTCAATTCTATAAATTGATCGACAATAATTCGTTTACCCACCGTAATACTTATGCTATCTTGAGAGAAGCCACTAGTGAAACCTATGGCTCCTGGGTCTATTTTCCATCATATTAATCTCCCGACAACAAGCTATTTCTGGCGCCGTTTATTTTGCTTTCTTTACTTTTAATCTTTATCATAAAAATACCAAAAATATTATCTTATCATCTCTATCAGATCTCACTCTCACAAGTGTCCGTGAAGGGATTGGCAACCCCTTTATCGCGTTTCTTGCGAGGTTCTTATTTGTTTGTGTAGGTGCGTGGGACTCGAGCGTAGTCTCCTACTAGATTGATACCTTGGTTCTCAAAAACTGAGGGAAATACTTACATTACTTTACTGCATCACCCTTTCCTCTTCAAGGGAAAACCAACGCAGTGCTCAAGAGGTAGCAAGAAGGATTTCTGGCGCCGTTGCCGGGGAGTCTACGCACAAGTCAAGACATACCAAGTACCCATCACAAACTCTTATCCCTCGCATTACATTATTTGCCATTTGCCTCTCGTTTTCCTCTCCCCCACTTCACCTTTGCCTTTTCTTCGCCCTCCTTCCGTTCGATCTTGTGTTACCATGTGCCTTCTTTTTGCTTGCATCTTTGCTTGCTAAAAGTTTATGGATCCTCATCCCCTTGCTAATCTTTTTAAGAGATCCAATTACGATGAACCAATTGCTAGTGAGTTTTGTGCACTAGATTATCTTTATGAAGTTTTGCTTGAAATTTGTGAATCTGAAAATTGTGATGAAGGAATTTATGAAGAGATTCACGGTAGCTCCTTGAATAAAAAGCATGATTGCAATGATTTTACTATAAATTCTCTTGATGTCAATTGTGCTAATAATATCCAAAACCCCAAGCTTGGGGATGCTAGTTTTACTATGTCTACTACTTGTTGCAATGATCATGATTGGGGTGATTCTTCTTATGATCTTGAAAATTTATTTAAGCCCCATGATGAATATGAGATTGATAATAGTGTTTGCAATAATATGGAAAGTGGGTTTGGAAGAGTGTCAACTTTAGATCCCACATATTTGGAGAATATTCAATCTTATGAAATATTTGATAAAAGTGGGTTTGGAGAGGTCATGACTTTAGTTAATGTTAATCCCACTATTTTGGAAGAGTTTCAACTTTGCATACATGTGGATCGTGTTAAGAATATGTTTTGTGATAGCTATATTGTTGAATTTTCTTATGATCCTACATGTAATTATTATGAGAGAGGAAAATATGGTTGTAGAAGTTTTCATGTTACTAAATTAGCTCTCTTCATGTTGAGATTGCTATCGTTTTCTTCCTTGCATATGCTAGTTTTTGCTTGCCTTGATAATTTGTTTGCCTATAAGATGCCTATGCATAGGAAGTATGTTAGACTTAGATGTGTTTTTCACATGTTTCATGATGCTCTCTTTGTGTTTCAATTCGTGTCTTTTATGCGAGCATCATTAAAATTATCAATGCCTAGCTAAAAGGCTTTAAAGAAAAGTGCTTGTTGGGAGACAACCCAATATATTTCCTTTATGTTGTTGAACAAATCTTTGATCTAGCTTCTGGTTAGATGTGTATGTTTTAATTAGTCTTTGTGCCAAGTGAAACCTATAGGATCTTCTTGGATGATAGTTATTTGATCTTGCTGAAAATTCCAGAAACTTTCTGTTCACGAAAACAATTGTTAAAAATCACCAGAACGTGATAAAAATACTGATTCCAATTGCAGCAGATCAATAAACAAATTATATAGGTCGTCCTAATTTGGTGGAAGTTTTGGAGTTCCAAAAGTTTGCGTTAGTTACAGATTACTACAGACTGTTCTGTTTTTGACAAATTCTGTTTTTCGTGTGTTGTTTGCTTATTTTGATGAATCTATGGCTAGTAAAATAGTTTATAAACCATAGAGTAGTTGGAATACATTAGGTTTAACACCAATATAAATAAGGAATGAGTTCAATACAGTACCTCAAAGTGGTGTTTTGTTTTCTTTCGCTAACGGAGCTCACGAGATTTTCTGTTAAGTTTTGTGTTGTGAAGTTTTCAAGTTTTGGGTAAGGATTTGATGGATTATGGAACAAGGAGTGGCAAGAGCCTAAGCTTGGGGATTCCCAAGGCGCCCCAAGGTAAATCCAAGGACACCAAAAAGCCAAAGCTTGGGGATGCCTCGGAAGGCATCCCCTCTTTCGTCTTCGTCCATCGGTAACTTTACTTGGAGCTATATTTTTATTCACCACATGATAAGTGTTTATCTTGGAGCGTCTTGTATGATTTGAGTCTTTGCTTTTTAGTTTACCACAATCATCCTTGCTGCACACAGCTTTTGAGAGAGACACACATGATTCGGAATTTATTAGAATACTCTATGTGCTTCACTTATATCTTTTGAGCTATATAGTTTTTGCTCTAGTACTTCACTTATATCTTTTAGAGCACAGTGGTGGTTTATTTTATAGAAACTATTGTTCTCTCATGCTTCACTTATATTATTTTGGGAGTCCTACAAAACAGCATGGTAATTTGCTTTAATTGAGAAATTAGTCCTAATATGATAGGCATTCAAGATTAGTAAAAACTTTCTTATAAGTGCATTGAATACTAAGAGAAGTTTGATGCTTGATAATTGTTTTGAGATATGAATATGGTGATATTAGAGTCATGCTAGTTGGATGGTTGTGAATTTGAGAAATACTTGTGTTAAAGTTTGTGATTCCCGTAGCATGCACGTATGGTGAACCGTTATGTGATGAAGTCAGAGCATGATTTGTTTATTGATTGCCTTCCTTATGAGTGGCGGTCGGGGACGAGCGATGGTCTTTTCCTACCAATCTATCCCCCTAGGAGCTTGCGCGTAATACTTTGTTTTGATAACTAATAGATCTTTGCAATAAGTATGTGAGTTCTTTATGACTAATGTTGAGTCCATGGATTATACGCACTCTCTCCCTTCCACCATTGCTAGCCTCTCTATTACAAGACTTTTCACGGTATCATACACCCACCATATACCTTCCTCAAAACAGCCACCATACCTACCTATCATGGCATTTCCATAGCCATTCCGAGATATATTGCCATGCAACTTACCACCGTTCCGTTTACTATGACACGCTCCATCATTGTCATATTTCTTTGCATGATCATGTAGTTGACATCGTATTTGTGGCAAAGCCACCGTTCATAATTTTCATACATGTCACTCTTGATTCATTGCATATCCCGGTACAACGCCGGAGGCATTCATATAGAGTCATATTTTGTTCTAAGTATTGAGTTGTAATTCTTGAGTTGCAAGTAAATAAAAGTGTGATGATCATCATTATTAGAGCATTGTCCCAAGTGAGGAAAGGATGATGGAGACTATGATTCCCCCCTAAGTCGGGATGAGACTCCGGACGAAAAGAAAAAAAAAGAAAAAAAAGAGGCCATAAAAAAAGAAAGAGAAAAGGCCAAACAAAAAAAATGAGAGAAAAGAGAGAAGGGACAATGCTACTATCCTTTTACCACACTTGTGCTTCAAAGTAGCACCATGATCTTTATGATAGAGAGTCTCTTCAATTGTCACTTTCATATACTAGTGGGAATTTTTCATTATAGAACTTGGCTTGTATATTCCAATGATGGGCTTCCTCAAATTGCCCTAGGTCTTCGTGAGCAAGCAAGTTGGATGCACACCCACTTAGTTTTCATCATTGAGCTTTCATACACTTATAGCTCTAGTGCATCCGTTGCATGCCAATCCCTACTCACTCACATTAATATCTATTAATGGGCATCTCCATAGCCCGTTGATACGCCTAGTTGATGTGAGACTATCTTCTCCTTTTTGTCTTCTCCACAACCACCATTCTATTCCACATATAGTGCTATGTCCATGGCTCACGCTCATGTATTGCATGAAGATTGAAAAAGTTTGAGAACACCAAAAGTATGAAACAATTTCTTGGCTTGTCATCGGGGTTGTGCATGATTTAAATATTTTGTGTGGTGAAGATAGAGCATAGCCAGACTATATGATTTTGTAGGGATAACTTTCTTTGGCCATGTTATTTTGAGAAGACATGATTGCTTTATTAGTATGCTTGAAGTATATTACTTTTATGTCAATATTAAACTTTTATCTTGAATCTTTCGGATCTGAATATTCATACCACAAATAAGATAATTACATTGAAAATTATGCTAAGTAGCATTCCACATCAAAAATTCTATTTTTATCATTTACCTACTCGAGGACGAGCAAGAACTAAGCTTGGGGATGCTTGATACATCTCCGACGTATCTATAATTTTTTATTGTTCCATGCTATATTATATTCTGATTTGGATGTTTAATGGGCTTTATTATACACTTTTATATTATTTTTGGGACTAACCTATTAACCGGAGGCCCAGCCCGAATTGCTGTTTTTTTGCCTATTTCAGTGTTTCGAAGGAAAGGAATATCAAACGGAGTCCAACTGGAATAAAACCTTCGGGAACGTGTTTTTTGAAACAAACGTGATCCAGAGGACTTGGAGTAGACGTCAAGCAACCGACAAGGAGGCCACGAGGCAGGGGGGCGCACCTACCCCCCTGGGCGCGCCCTCCACCCTCGTGGGCCCCTTGTGGCTCCACCGACCTACTTCTTCCTCCTATATATACCTACGTACCCCCAAACCATCGAAGAGCACCACGAAAACCTAGTTCCACCGCCGCAACCTTCTGTACCCGTGAGATCCCATCTTGGGGCCTTTTCCGGCATCCTACCGGAGGGGGCATCGATCACGGAGGGCTTCTACATCAACACCATAGCCTCTCCGATGATGTGTGAGTAGTTTACCTCAGACCTTCGGGTCCATAGTTATTAGCTAGATGGCTTCTTCTCTCTCTTTGGATCTCAATACAAAGTTCTCCTTGATCCTCTTGGAGATCTATTTGATGTAACTCTTCTTTTTGCGGTGTGTTTGTCGAGATCCGATGAATTGTGGGTTTATGATCAAGATTGTCTATGAACAATATTTGAATCTCCTCTGAATTCTTTTATGTATGATTGGTTATCTTTGCAAGTCTCTTCGAATTATCAGTTTGGTTTGGCCTACTAGATTGGTCTTTCTTGCAATGGGAGAAGTGCTTAGCTTTGGGTTGAATCTTGCGGTGCTCGATCCCAGTGACAATAGGGGAAACGACACGTATTGTATTGTTGCCCCCGAGGATAAAAAGATGGGGTTTATATCATATTGCATGAGTTTATCCCTCTACATCATGTCATCTTTCTTAAAGCCTTACTATGTTCTTATGAACTTAATACTCTAGATGCATGCTGGATAGCGGTCGATGTGTGGAGTAATAGTAGTAGATGCAGGCAGGAGTCGGTCTACTTGTCACGGACGTGATGCCTATATACATGATCATACCTACATATTCTCATAACTATGCTCAATTCTATCAATTGCTCGATAGTAATTCGTTTACCCACCGTAATACTTATGCTATCTTGAGAGAAGCCACTGATACGCCTCCGTCGTATCTATAATTTTTTATTGTTCCATGCCAATATTATGTAACTTTCATATACTTCTTGGCAACTTTTTATACTATTTTTGGGACTAACATATTGATCCAGTGCCCAGTGCCAGTTCATGTTTGTTGCATGTTTTATGTTTCGCAGAAACCCAATATCAAACCGAGGCCAAACGGGATAAAAACGGACGGAGCTTATTTTTGTAATATTTGGAGAATCAGGGAGAATGATCAACGCGAGAGGTGCCCGAGGTGGCCACGAGGCAGGGGGCGCGCCCCTGACCCTCGTGGGCCACCCGTAAGGCGGTTGATGCCCTTCTTCGGCCGCAAGAAAGCTAATTTTTGGTATAAAATCACGGCGAAGGTTTCGATCCAATCGGAGTTACGGATCTCCATATATATACGAAATGATGAAAGGGCAGCAGACGAGAACGCAGAAACAGAGAGAGACAGAGAGACAGATCCAATCTCGGAGGGGATCTCACCCCTCCCACGCCATGGATACCATGGACCTGAGGGGAAACCCTTCTCCCATATAGGGAGAAGGTCAAGGAAGAAGAAGAAGGAGGCGGGCTCTCTCCCCCTCGCTTCCGGTGGCGCTGGAACGCCGCCGGGGCCATCATCATCACCGCGATCTACACTAACACCTCCTCCATCTTCACCAAGATCTCCATCACCTTCCCCCCTCTATCTACAACGGTCCACTCTCCCGCAAGCTGCTGTACCCTCTACTTGAACATGGTGCTTTATGCTTCATATTATTATCCAATGATGTGTTGCCATTCTATGATGTCTGAGTAGATTTTTGTTGTCCTATCGGTGGTTGATGAATTGCTATGATTGATTTAATTTGCTTGTGGTTATGTTGTTGTCCTTTGGTGCCCATCATATGAGCACGCGCGTGGATCACACCATAGGGTTAGTTGTATGTTGATAGGACTATGTATTGGAGGGCAAGAGTGACAGAAGCTTCAACCTAGCATAGAAATTGATGCATACGGGATTGAAGGGGGACCAATATATCTTAATGCTATGGTTGGGTTTTACCTTAATGAACGTTAGTAGTTGCGGACGCTTGCTAATAGTTCCAATCGTAAGTGCATAGAATTCCAAGTCAGGGATGACATGCTAGCAGTGGCCTCTCCCACATAAAACTTGCTATCGGTCTAGTAAAGTAGTCAATTGCTTAGGGACAATTTCGCAACTCCTACCACCATTTTTCCACACTCGCTATATTTACTTTATTGCTTCTTTACTTACAACAGCCCCTAGCTTTTATTTACGCTCTCTTTATTTTCTTGAAAACCTATCCAACAACACCTACAAAGTACTTCTAGTTTCATACTTGTTTTAGGTAAAGCGAACGTCAAGCGTGCGTAGAGTAGTATCGGTGGTCGATAGAACTTGAGGGAATATTTGTTCTACCTTTAGCTCCTCGTTGGGTTCGACACTCTTACTTATCGAAAGAGGCTACAATTGATCCCCTATACTTGTGGGTTATCAAGACCTTTTTTCTGGCGCCGTTGCCGGGGAGCAATAGCGTGGGTTGAATATTCTCGCGTGTGCTTGTTTGCTTTATCACTAAGTAATTTTTATTTGCTGTTCTTAGTTGTTTTCTATCTTTTTTTATGGGTAGGAAACGCAAAATACCAAAAAAAATAGTTGTACCTACTGAACCAATGGTTGAAGAACCACTCAAAATCTATCATACTGCTGAAGCTTTTTACTTGGATCATCTTCGATCCCTTTTGTGCTCGGGGTGAAACCCCAACTAGCTTAGTTGAGGGCAAATCTTTATATGAGCATGCTTGTTATGTGCGACACCGTATATCTGAAAAAGGGAAACTTTTACTGGGTCAAATTCATCGTTTGCAATGCTATGCTTGGAATTTATGTGAAATATATGATTTTACTTGTTGTTCTGAAAACCCTAAGAAACACCTTCCCTATCAATGTGAGTTTAGTGATAATGGAATCGTATCTTCGTATGCTAAAGGTGTTTATAGTTACTATGATGTTAAACAAATTGAAGAATTTGTTGCTTTTAAGGGTGCTTATGAAATTGCTTCTTTGATTGAAAAGTATGGTGCTACTCTTTACAAATCTGAAAATTTTGCCATACTTAAATATTTTTATGATAATTATGCTTCTAATGCCTATGTTGAACCATATATTGAGGACTACTCCGCTGTCCAAGAAGAGACTAATATTTTGCAGGAGTCTATGGAAGAAGAAATTGAAGAAACTGTGAGCTCATTGGATGAAAAAGATGATGAGGAGAGCGAAGAACAAAAGGAGGAAGAGCGGATTAGCTACCCGTGCCCACCTTATAATGAGAGTAACTCTTCAACTCATACATTGTTTAATTTCCCTTCGTGCTTACCGAAGGATGATTGCTATGATGATTGTTATGATCCCGTTGATTCATTTGAAATATCCCTTTTTGATGATGCTTTCTATGCTTGTGGCCAAGATGCCAATATGAATTATTCTTATGGAGATGAACTTGCTATAGTTCCTTATGTTAAACATGAAATTGTTTCTGTTGCACCCACGCATGATAGTCCTATTATCTTTTTAAATTATCCCGACTACACTATATCGGAGAAGTTTGCACTTATTAAGGATTATATTGATGGGTTGCCTTATACCGTTGCACATGAACATTTTGATGAATATAATATGCATGTGCTTGCTGCTCCTACTTGCAATTATTATGAGAGAGGAACTATATCTCCACCTCTCTATGTTTCCGACACGATAAAATTGCTAGAAGCTGTTTACACTATGCATTGGCCTTTACTTTGTGTGCATGAATTGTTCTTTTATGACATGCCGATGCATAGGAAGAGAGTTATACTTCGTCATTACATGATATATGTTACTTTGTGCTCACTACTAAATTAAAAATCATTGCTAATTAAAATTGGCTTTGATATACCTTGGGATCCGGGTGGATCCATTACTTGAGCACTATATGCCTAGCTTAATGGCTTTAAAGAAAGCGCTGCCAGGGAGACAACTCGGAAATTTTAGAGAGTCATTTATTTCTGTTGAGTGCTTTCATATAGTTTAAAAACAACAAAAATAAAGAGGGGAACCCAAAACTTTTCAAAAAGGAAAGTGAAAGTGAGAAAGACAAGCATTGTTGAAGTGGGAGAGCTCCTTGAACTTTGTTCATGCTCACGGCAACCTTGTGAATCTTGATTACAGAAACTTTTCAACAAAAATAATTATCCCCTTGTACAATTCCATTGTATTATAAAAATAATATGCCAAGGTTTGCCTTTAGGATGTTTACAATGCTTGTTGGTTTGTGCGGTGCAGGACAAAAACTTTGGCTGTAGTGCGCGATTTTTAGTTTTTTTGCTGGAACGTTAAATGGTTCTGATTCTTTTTGAATTGTCTTTCTATACAAATTTTTTATTTTTCCTAATTTTGGCAGAATTTTTCAAGTACCAAAAGTATGGTTAATCTTCAGATTGCTACAGACTGTTTTGTTTGAGACAGATTCTATTTTTGACGCATAGTTTTCTTGTTTTGATGAAACTATCGATTTATATCAGCGGATTAAGCCATGAAAAAGTTATATTACAGTAGACACAATGCAAAAAACAAAATATGAATTTGTTTTCAACAGTACTTAGAGTAGTGATTTGCTTTATTATACTAACGGATCTTACCGAGTTTTCTGTTGAAGTTTTGTGTGGATGAAGTGTTCGATGATCGAGAAGGGTTTCGATGTGAGAAGAAGGAAGAGAGGCAAGAGCTCAAGCTTGGGGATGCCCGAGGCACCCCAAGTAATATTCAAGGAGACTCAAGTGTCTAAGCTTGGGGATGCCCCGGAAGGCATCCCCTCTTTCTTCAACAAGTATCCGTATGTTTTTGGATTCGTTTCGTTCATGCGATATGTGCAATCTTGGAGCGCCTTTTGCATTTAGTTTTCATTTTTCTTTTATGCACCATGCTGGTATGAGATATTCCTTGGTTGATTTATAGAATGCTCATTGCACTTCACATATATCTTTTGAGTATGGCTTTATAAAATGCTTCATGTGCTTCACTTATATCATTAGAAGCTTGGATTGCCTGTTTCTCTTCACTTAGACAACCGCCATTTGTAGAATGCTCTTTTGCTTCACTTATATTTGTTAGAGCGCGGGCATATCTTTTGTAGAAAGAATTAAACTCTCGTGCTTCACTTATATCTATTTAGAGAGATGACAGGAATTGGTCATTCACATGGTTAGTCATAAAATCCTACATAAAACTTGTGGATCACTGAATATGATGTGTTTGATTCCTTGCAATAGTTTTGCGATATAAAGATGGTGATATTAGAGTCATGCTAGTGGGTAGTTGTGGATTAGTAGAAATACTTGTGTTGAGGTTTGTGATTCCCGTAGCATCACGTATGGTGAACCGTTATGTAACGAAGTTGGAGCATGAGGTATTTATTTGTTGTCTTCCTTATGAGTGGCGGTCGGGGACGAGCGATGGTATTTTCCTACCAATCTATCCCCCTAGGAGCATGTGCGTAGTACTTTGTTTCAATGACTTATAGATTTTTTCAAGAAGTATGTGAGTTCTTTATGACTAATGTTGAGTCCATGGATTATACGCACTCTCACCCTTCCATCATTGCTAGCCTCTTCGGTACCGTGCATTGCCCTTTCTCACCTCGAGAGTTGGTGCAAACTTCGCCGGTGCATCCAAACCCTGTGATATGATACGCTCTATCACACATAAACCTCATTATATCTTCCTCAAAACAGCCACCATACCTACCTATTATGGCATTTCCATAGCCATTCCGAGTATATTGCCATGCAACTTCCACCATCATCATATACATGACTTGAGCATTTATCGTCATATTGCTTTGCATGATCGTAAGATAGCTAGCATGATGTTTTTATGGCTTGTCCGTTTTTTGATGTCATTGCTACGCTAGATCGTTGCACATCCCGGTACACCACCGGAGGCATTCATATAGAGTCATATCCTTGTTCCAGATATCGAGTTGTAATATTGAGTTGTAAGTAAATAAAAGTGTGATGATCATCATTATTAGAGCATTTCCCCAGTGAGTAAAGCATGATGGAGACTATGATTCCCCCATAAGTCGGGATGAGACTCCGGCTTTACAAAAAATAAAAGAGGCCAAAGAAGCCCAAATAAAAAAAGAGGCCAAAGAAGCCCACAAAAATAAATAAAAAAAGCGAAAAAAATGAGAGAAAAAGAGAGAAGGGGCAGTGTTACTATCCTTTTACCACACTTGTGCTTCAGAGTAGCACCATGTTATTCATATAGAGAGTCTCTTGAGTTATCACTTTCATATACTAGTGGGAATTTTCATTATAGAACTTGCTTGTATATTCCGATGATGGGCTTCCTCAAACGCCCGAGGTCTTCATGAGCAAGCAAGTTGGATGCACACCCACTTAGTTTCTAGTTTGAGCTTTCATACACTTATAGCTCTTAGTGCATCCGTTGCATGGCAATCCCTACTCACTCACATTGATATTTATTAATGGGTATCTCCATAGCCCGTTGATACGCCTAGTTGATGTGAGACTTTCTCCTTTTTTGTCTTCTCCACATAACCCCCACCATCATATTCTATTCCACCTATAGTGCTATGTCCATGGCTCACGCTCATGTATTGTGAAAGTTGAAAAGGTTTGAGAACGTCAAAAGTATGAAACAATTGCTTGGCTTGTCATCGGGGTTGTGCATGATTTGAATATTTTGTGTGGTGAAGATGGAGCATAGCCAGACTATATGATTTTGTAGGGATAACTTTCTTTGGCCTTGTTATTTTGAAAAGACATGATTGCTCTATTAGTAGGCTTGAAGTATTATTGTTTTTATGTCAAATGATAGACTATTGCTTTGAATCACTCATGTCTTAATATTCATGCCATGATTAGATACATGATCAAGATTATGCTAGGTAGCATTCCACATAAAAAATTATCTTTTTTATCACTTACCTACTCGAGGACGAGCAGGAATTAAGCTTGGGGATGCTGATACGTCTTCGTCGTATCTATAATTTTTTATTGTTCCATGCCAATATTATGTAACTTTCATATACTTTTTGGCAACTTTTTATACTATTTTTGGGACTAACATATTGATCCGATGCTCGATGACAGTTCTGTTTGTAGCATGTTTTATGTTTCATGAAACCCAATATCAAACGGAGTCCAAACGGGTAAAGCAGACGGAGCTTATTTTTGGAATTTTGGAAAATCTGGGAGAAAGATCAACATGAGGCGGTGCGAGGTGGCCACGAGGCAGGGGGCGCCCCGACCCTCGTGGGCCACCCGTAAGGCGGTTGATGCCCTTCTTGTCAAGAAGAAAGCTAATTTTTGGTAAAAAATTATGGCAAAGGTTTCGATCTAATCGGAGTTACGGATCTCCATATATATACGAAATGGTGAAAGGGCAGCAGACGAGAGCGCAGAAACAAAGAGAGACAGAGAGACAGATCCAATCTCGGAGGGTCTCTCGTCCCTCCCACGCCATGGAGACCATGGACCAGAGGGAAACCCTTCTCCCATCTAGGGAGAAGGTTAAGGAAGAAGAAGAAGGAGGGGGGCTCTCTCCCCCTCGCTTCCGGTGGCGCCGGAACGCCGCCGGGGCCATCATCATCACCGCGATCTACACCAACACCTCCGCCATCTTCACCAACATGTCCATCACCTTGACCCCTCTATATACAGCGGTCACTCTCCCGCAACCCGTTGTACCCTCTACTTGAACATGGTGCTTTATGCTTCATATTATTATCCAATGATGTGTTGCCATCCTATGATGTCTGAGTAGATTTTCGTTGTCGTATTGGTGGTTGATGAATTGCTATGATTGATTTAATTTGCTTGTGGTTATTTTGCTGTCCTTTGGTGCCCATCATATGAGCGCGCGCATGGATCACACCATACGGTTAGTTGTATGTTGATAGGACTATGTATTGGAGGGCAAGAGTGACAGAAGCTTCAACCTAGCATAGAAATTGATGCATACGGGATTGAAGGGGGACCAATATATCTTAATGCTATGGTTGGGTTTTACCTTAATGAACGTTAGTAGTTGCGGACGCTTGCTAATAGTTCCAATCGTAAGTGCATAGAATTCCAAGTGAGGGATGACATGCTAGCAGTGGCCTCTCCCACATAAACTTGCTATTGGTCTAGTAAAGTAGTCAATTGCTTAGGGACAATTTAGCAACTCCTACCACCACTTTTCCACACTCGCTATATTTACTTTATTGCTTCTTTACTTACAACAGCCCCTAGCTTTTATTTACGCTCTCTTTATTTTCTTGCAAACCTATCCAACAACACCTACAAAGTACTTCTAGTTTCGTACTTGTTTTAGGTAAAGCGAACGTCAAGCGTGCGTAGAGTAGTATTGGTGGTCGATAGAACTTGAGGGAATATTTGTTCTACCTTTAGCTCCTCGTTGGGTTCCACACTCTTACTTATCGAAAGAGGCTACAATTGATCCCTATACTTGTGGATTATCAGCCACTAGTGAAACCTATGGCCCACAGGTCTATTTTCCATCATAGTAATCTCCCAACAACAAGCTATTTCTGGCGCCGTTTATTTTGCTTTCTTTACTTTTAGCCTTTATCATAAAAATACCAAAAATATTATCTTATCATCTCTATCAGATCTCACTCTCGTAAGTGACCATGAAGGGATTGTCAACCCCTTTATCGTGTTGGTTGCGAGGTTCTTATTTGTTTGTGTAGGTGCGTGGGACTCGAACGTAGTCTCCTACTGGATTGATACCTTGGTTCTCCAAAACTGAGGGAAATACTTACGCTACTTTACTGCATCACCCTTTCCTCTTCAAGGGAAAACCAACACAGTGCTCAAGAGGTAGCACTGGTGGTGAGGTCTCGCTGCATCAATGAGTGTCTTCTTCTGCCTCTGATACGTCCATTTTGCATCATGTTCTCCTACTGTTATTGATTGTGTTTTCGATTGTTATTTCACTTTATGATACAATTCTTATGCCTTTTCTCTCTTATTTTGCAAGTTTCACATGAAGAGGGAGATTATCGGCAGCTGGAGTTCTGGACTGGAAAGGGCTACATCAGAGATACATATTCTGCACAACTCCAAATGACCTAAAATTTTATGGAGAACTATTCTGGAATATATAAAAAATACTGGCGAAAGAATTACCAGAGGGGGGACCCACCAGGCGCGCCCCTGAGCTTGTGGGCCCCCTGGCAGGCCTCTGAAGCCCATCTTTTGCTATATGATTCCATTTCACCAAGAAAGAATCAAAAGGAAGGTTTCGGTACGAAGCGCCGCCGTCTCGAGGCGGAACCTGGGCAGGAGCACTTTTTCTCTCCGGCGGAGCGATTCCGCCAGGAAACACTGCTGCAGGATGGTCCAAAAGCGACACATGAATAAGAGACCCTTCCACCTAACTATGTGCGATGCATTAATCACAAACGGTGGTGTGCTAAAACCATCACCAATAATACAAAACATTTGCAATGCGGGATACATCAAACACGATTCAGATTAGAAATGCGTGTGTGATACATGGCATACAGTTGATCCATACGAGCTGTTTGTGATGAGCCAAAAAACAGAAACAATCAGACATATCAAGGTGTGTGTGCTATAGACGGCAGACAGTTCACTCGGATGAACTATTTGCGATCACACAAGACAACGGAAAAAATCAACTGAACAATATGTGTGTGATATGTGACAAACAGGTCCATAATCAGAAATGTGTGTAACAGCCGATAATAACACAGACGATTGTTGCTAATAAGTCATGTGTGTTGTGGGCAAAAGCTTGATGTTATACAATTGTCAGCGATTGATGAAATCACCACTGACGGGTTCCCTAGTTTGGTGTGCATTGTGATTTGCTTCGTATATACTTATAAGGATATGATTGCATAAGAAATTTAAACATTCAATTACACATGTGGCTAGTACACACATGACATTTGCACACACCATAGTAAACTATTACATGCATAATTAACTAGGATAAACGACCATCTAATCATCATCTACTTCTTCTTGTGACGCTTGCCGCCACTGCTCTGCTGGTGGCTCGATCCCTCGTCAATTACAGGAAGGGGGGCACTCCCTCATGTCAACGATCCGCCTGTGCATCTCGCATAATGTGTACATGTTTTTGGCCGTGAACTTGAGGTGAGATTCATCCAGTCTCTACATCCAGGGAGTAGTGGTAGACGAGGACATCATGGCGCACACACAACTGGGCCACGACAACATTCTGATCATACCTGGCACGACCGTGGGCGTATTGGAGGTCGATGCCGACCAGTTTGTACTTGTCATCTTGAGCAAGCAACTGCTCCATAGTGTTGATGGAGTCCTCCACCACGGCCGGTTCGTTGGTGTACACCATCGAGAGGTCCTTCTCCCTTACGTGGGTCTCCACTTGATGCACGCCAAACTCCATTGGAGCGTCGCTAGATATATTATCCTCTCTGTATGTGACGTTGTGGGTGTGCTTGTTTGTGTTGTGGGGCGCGATCGAAAGGTTGAAAGACTAAGGTTATAATGGCCCCGGGAATAAATGGGGAGGTCGGACGGACTAGAATATCGTTATGTTCGGATGGCAGTTTTTGTAGTGCGTAACTCCATTGTGCCGCACGTAACTATATCATGGCAACGCGCGCGACGTAACCATGTGAATATGGGGCCCCCAACGTGATCGTGCGCCGGCCCCAACCGCTAGCAGAGCACGCGGATAGACGCGAGAGCAGAGTGCGCCATGGCCGCCTCAACAGCGAGCAAGCACATGCATAATTATTGCATATAGCACCTGAACACAGTAGGAAATAGCCGTCTACAAGCCGGCGGATGCATATATATCAGCTCGTACCTAGTACCAATACAGGCACATAGTGCAGAAATTAGTCACGTTATATGTACACGTATGCGGTAGACGGGCACACATTCTAATTAAAAAAATCACACGCGATGGTAATAACGAGCGCACACGGTTTATGGAACAAGTCGTGTGATGACTTCGCCGATTGCGGTGCATCCTACGGTGCCCACGCCACGTGTGCATACGAGAACGCGTGCCCATGATACGCCATCCGAGAATCGTGCCGCACTTGGAAACCGGAACCGTTAATAAATTTTGAGCTTATTCCCGTCACATTCCAAATTTCATGATTTGCAGGATTCCAAATTTCATGATTTGCAGGCGTGTTTTGGATTTACAGTAATTTTAAAACCAAGTTTCTCAAAGTTTTCGGCCAAGCCACGATGGCCATATGTTTTAATTCATTCCCATTTCTTGCATGTGACCTAAACATACAACCAATGATATATTTATAATTTTTTAACCCATTTTGGTGCACTGCAGCATGTGCATATAGTTCAAATTTGAATTACGGACATTAAATGCCTAGAAATGTCAATTAATGTACAAAAAGGCCCGACAAACCCAGAATAATTCCAATTTTAGCACGGCACTCCTATTGGTCTATGTTGCGTCTGTAAAAAATCAAGGCATGAAGAGGCAGCGTATGTCATTTCGCCCACAAAGGTGCGCATTCCTTATCGGAACCATGAGGCTTGTTGAGAGAAACTCTGGTTTGCAAGAAGCTTATACCAAAACTTGTCCCTACATTGGACACAATTTTAACCACAACATGCTGGTGACATGTCAAGACACCATGCCAAGTTTAATGACTTTTAGGCAAGTTTCCGATTTACCGGAATTTAAAAACCAAGTTTCTCAATGTTTTCGGCCGCGCCACGACGCCCAGATGTTTGAAATTCATTCACATTTCTTTCATGGGACCTAAACATTCACCCAAGGAAACATTTATGAACAAAATTTCAACCCATTTTTGTGCACTGGAGCATGTGGATGCAGTTCAAATTTGAATTATGCACATTAAATGTCTAGAAAACTCAATTAATATATAAAAAGGCCAAATGAACCCGGATTGATTACAAATTTTTGCGCAACACCCCTATTGGTTTATGTTGTCTCTGTAAAAATCAAGGCATAAAGAGGCAGCGTATGTCATTTCGCCCACAAAGGTGCACATTCCCTATCGGAACCATGAGGCTTCGTGAGAGAAGCTACGGTTTGCAAGAAGATTATACCAAAACTTATCCCAAAATTGGACAAGTTTTTTACCACAGCATCCTCGTGACATGTCCAGACACCAGGCAAAGTTTAATGATTTTCAGGCGAGTTTTGAATTTATAGAAATTAAAAAAATGAAGTTTCTCAATGTTTTCGGCTGCACCACGACGCCCAGATGTTTGAAATTCATTCACCTTTCTTGCATGGGACCTAAACATTCACCCAAGGACAGATATATGATTTCTAGGCATTTAATTAATGAAATGGCAGGCCATTGGCCCTGTTTGAAAGAAAATACGAGTCACAACCGAGTTGGAAAGGGCAACAATAACTAACTCTAGCTTAAAAATGGTAAGAGCACGAGGATTAATTATTTATCAGGTTTAGAAAAAACCCAGATTGAATAGGGGAATAACATCTAACTCAACCAAAGTTTTCGGGAGTCACAATCATATGGATCATTCTGATCCATAAAATCAAGATCCTGGGCCAGAAAATCTACTGGTACATGAAGACAAATTGTTGTAAATAGAAGTCGAGCACATTCAGAAGCCCTTTTGTCCACCTGAAACTTCTTTTTATGTTGTTCAACGTGTCCATCCATGAGATTTTTTTTTGTTAAAAAACATAATCCTCACGGACAATAGTACCCTCGCATTCAACAGGAAGAATGTGACAAAGCTAGTGTTTGCATAGTTGGATGCATATCCTTCCAGCGTTATTGTCCTCAAACGAATGTCATGAGATCTGAGAAAATGCCGATGCTTCTTATGCCACCAATTTGTTATACCTTTTTGTCCATGTGCTTTTGTATAAATAGACATGAAGACTGAAAATAGTTAATTTCTAAAAGAAGAGTATGTCAGAAGAGCGACAGCTGAACGGTTAATTCTAGTACATTATTTATAGGCTTTCAATGTGCGTGAAATCATCAACCCTATATACAAATTCTCCAGACATGGAAAGCATCGCAGCAAGAAAATAATCATGTTGAGATCAAATAACCACATAATGATATGTAAGGTCTTGACAGAATCCATCACCATTGATAGGTTATCCTTGGACAAACTCTTCATTGAGCATAGAACATAATATTAGTACCAAAAGTGTACTCCAAGAAGATATAAATCTTACGCTCACAAATGAAAAATGCAGCTTTTGATTACAAAAGTGTTGATCATAATATAAAGTACCAGAATAAGTGTGGAGCCAACCACCATCTTGTAACCTTTAAACGGATCACGAATTACACACAAGGTCTCCAGTTTAGGTGCAGAGACCACAATTATTTGCGAAGGTGCATAACAATAATCAAGGAGCAACTTTTAAGCGAAGGGGCATCTTCGATGATGAGCTCATGTCCTTTAAAACAAATTCAATGCATACAAGGTGAGGCGAATTTATTTGAGGACAACAGATGCATATTTCTTTTTCAGAAACAAGCAGCAAGCGCTCCAGGCCAGGTCAGTTGGAGTGGATGATGTTGTGCAGTGAGGCCTCCGACAGATCAACCACCACAAGCACAAGTTTTTTTAGCAGTGGGAGTCAAAGCATTTGTATCAGATTGTCTGCAAGATGGCACCGGGCCAAGGTGACAGTGTGGACAGAGGAGGAAAACCATGAGATGGACATCGGTGGTGAGGGTACAGATACAATGGTTGGTGGTAAGCTATTTTCATTGTAATGCTAGAACTCAAGCTGCTCGAGTTTTCTAAATTGACGGGATGTCTGCCAGGCGTCCACCTTGTAGGGTATATGCAGCAAGCAGCATGCCGGGATGCAGAGGCGTTGAATGGAGCCTTGGTGGGAGAAGATGATGGCTCAGTGGAGTTCAAAATCATGAACGACAGTCGAGATTAAGAGGCCTGGTGCGCCACAGAGTGCGCCACCGAGATGCGAGGACCTGTGTGCGGTAGCCATCCTTGGTGGGGCGAAGGAACATGATCTCCCCAAGGATGGTGTTGATGTCTACTACGCAACTTTATTCTTGTAGACCCGTGTTGGGCCTCCAAGCGCAGAGTTTTGTAGGACAACAACAATTTTCCCTCAAGTGGATGACCTAAGGTTTATCAATCCGTGGGAGGTGTAGGATGAAGATGGTCTCTCTCGAACAACCCTGCAACCAAATACAAGAAATCTCTTGTGTCCCCAACACACCCAATACAATGGCAAATTGTATAGGTGCACTAGTTCGGCGAAGAGATGGTTATAAAAGTGTAATAATGATGGTAGAAATATATTTTTATAATATGAATAAATAGAAACAGCAAGGTAGCAAGTAGTAAACGGGCACAAAAACGGTGTTGCGATGCTTAAAAATGAGGCCCAGGGTCCGTACTTTCGCTAGTGCAACCTCTCAACAATGCTAACATAGTTGGATCATACGATTATCCCTCAAAGTGCAATAAAGAATCACTCCTGAGTTCCTATTAGTGGAGAACAAAAGATAGGAATTGTTTGTAGGGCACGAAACTACCTCAAAGCTATTCATTCCGTTCGATCTATTCAAGAGTTCGTACTAAAATAACACAAAGCTATTTTTTACGTTCGATCTATCCTAGAGTTCGTACTAGAATAACAACAAAGCAAATTCATATTCATAATACTCAATCCACACAAAGAACCATAAAGAGACCCCAAAGTTTCCATCGGAGAAAAACATGCATCAACCCCTATGCATAGATTACCCCAATATCACTGCAGGAATCCCCGAGTTGAATGCCATAACACATATCAAGTGAATCAATAGGATACCTCATTGTCACCTCAAGTATTCATATTGCAAGACATATATCATGTGTTCTCATCTCTGAATATTCAATCCGACAAGACAAAACTTTGAAGGGTAAAGATTCAATTCATCATAACAAGAGTATAGAGGGGAGAAACATCATATGATCCGACTATACTAACAAAGCCCATGATATAGATCACGAGAGAGAGAGAGAGAGAGAGAGAGAGAGAGAGAGAGAGATAGAGATCAAACACATAGCTACTGGTACAAACCCTCAGCCCCGAGGGTGGACTACTCCCTCCTCATTGTGGTGGCCGCCGGGATGATGAAGATGGCCACCGGAGATGATTCCCCCTCCGGCAGGGTGCCGGAATGGGGTCTAGATTGGATTTTGGTGCTACAGAGGCCTGCGGCAGTGGAACTTCCGATCTAGGTTAACCCCGATGGGTTTCTGAATATTTGGGAATTTATAGTGCAAAGATGGGGTACGGGAGGCCACCGAGGTGGGCACAACCCACCTGGGCGAGCCAGGTGGGCCTCGCGCGCCCTGCTGGGTTGTGCCCTCCTCGGGGCACCCCCAGGTGCTTCTCTGGCCTAATGGGTGTCTTCTGGTCCATGAAAAATCACCATGGACTTTCGTTGCATTTGGAATCCATTTGGTATTGATTTCATGCGATGTAACAAACAAGCAAAAAACAGCAACTGGCACTGGGCACTGGGTCAATGGGTTAGTCCCAAAAAAGATATAAAGTTGCTATAAAATGATTGTAAAACATCCAAGAATTATAATATATTGGCATGAATACTTCATTAATTATAGATACGTTGGAGACATATCAACATCCCCAAGCTTAATTCCTACTCGTCCTCGAGTAGGTAAATGATAAAAGAAATAATTTATTAAGTGTGAATGCTAGCAAAGTGCATAAGTTTGATCAATGGCAATGTCAATCACTTTTCCTAGCATCATAACATCAATTCTTTCTCAAAAAATTCTCATGTTGTAGTGGCAGCCAATTCACATGTTAAGGTTTAAACAATGAACTCTCTTGAAACCCAACAACCTATGTCCTTAGTCACCAAGCAATTGCAATTCAACTTATTCAACAGAGTCTAAGTAAGAGCTCCACATACTCAACCATCATATAGTCTTCTATGATTGCTAACACTCACCGCATACACATGAGCAAAATGTTTCAACCGGACACATAAAGAGATAGGGGCTTATTGTTTTGCCTCCCAACATATTCACCTCAAGGGTGATGTCAACAATAATAACTCATGCTACCCATATTCAACCGGACATATGTGTCTAGATCTTTCCTCACCACATGATGCTTGCCAAAAGAAAAAAATAAAAAGGAATAGAGAGAATAACTTTGACTCTTGCATGAAAGTAAATACATAAAAGTAAAAGATAGGCCCTTCGCAGAGGGAAGTATGGATTTGTAGAGGTGCCAGAGCTCAAATCAAAAAAATGAGAGATAAAAACATTTTGAGAGGTATACTTTTCCCACCAACAAAAACGACTTAGATCTCCCAAAACTTTCCATGCTAGATATATCATAGGCGGTCCCAAACAGAAAATAAAGTTTATTCCTTTTTCCACCATACTTTCACTTTCCATGGCTAGCCGTATCCACGGGTGCCCTCCATACCAACACTTTCCAAGGAATTTATTATTTGACAACATAAAGTAAATTCATTTTTCATTTCAGAACTGGGCATCCCTAAAAACTTTGCCTTACTCTCGTGCAATGACAAGTGAATAAACACTCATCGTGAGAATAACACATCTAGCATTGAAAATATTGGCCACCCCTCACCACCTCGCGAGCGGTACGAGCACACAAAAGAGAAATTTATTTTTGAAAATTAGAGATGGCACATAAAAATTTACTTAGAACGGCACGTAAATACCGCATATAGGTAGGTATGGTGGACTCTTGAAAATAAGATTTGGGTTTAAGGGTTTCTGGATGCACAAGTAATAACTCTACCTGGTGCGTAATTTTTGGCTAGCAAAGATAGGGGGCAAGCACCACATGTTGAAGGATCTATGACAATATTACTTCTATGTGAATATGAACAAACATAAACCATTACGTTGTCTTCCTTGTCCAACGTCAACAATTTTGGCATCTAATATTTTGATGGGGGCTCACAATCACAAAAGATTTCCATGATAGTGTATTTGCATGTGAAAGTTCTCTTCCTTATACTAATTATTCGTGAATTGCTTGTATGACCAATATTGTGATTGTCAAGCCTCAAAAGATTTCACTTTTAAACCCAATGTGAAGCTACCACTAGGCATGATATGATTTCAACTTCAGGATATTCAGTTTATTCAACAATTTACTCGTAGGATAAAAGTGAAGCACAAGAGTAAATGTCAAACTACTCCAAAAAGATATAAGTGAAGATCATGCGAGTAGTTAAGTAAATAGGTAGCTATTTGAGGACTCTCTCTTATTTAAAAACTTTCAGATCTAAGTAATTTATTAAAACAACAAGCAAAACAAAACAAAATGACATTTCAAGGATAGAACACATCATGTGAAGAAGCAAAAACTTAGGCTCAACCGACACTAACCGATAATAGTTGAAGAAGAAAGGTGGGATGCCTACCGGGGCATTCCCAAGCTTAGATGCTTGAGACTTCTTGGAATATTTACTTGGGATGCCTTGGGCATCCCCAAGCTTGAGCTTTTGTGTCTCCTTAATTCCTTTCACATCACGGTTTTCCGAAATCTTAAAAACTTCATCCACACAACACTCAACAAGAACTCGTGAGATAAGTTAGTATAAACCAATGCAAAAACTTTATCATTCTCTAATGTTGAAAATCACTAAAATTATTATTCAACATTGCATACTAAATGCCTCTGCATATTTAATACTCCTATCCTCAAATAGGATCATTAAACAAGCAAACATATGCAAACATAACAGCAATCTGCCAAAACAGTACAGTCTGTAAAGAATACAAGATTCATCATACTTCCCTAACTCCAAAAATTATGAAAATCTACCAAACTGCAGAGAATTTATCAGAGCTTAATTTGAAAAAAGTTTCAACATTTTATCAAACTCTTACTTTTCTAGGGAATTTTTGCAACAACGGTAAACTTTCTGTTTTCAAACAGCAACATGTAGACTTGTAAAATAAGCATGGTAAAGGCTATACTTGGCATTTTTATTGAAAAGAAAGATGCAAAACATTATCCTAAATGACATCAAGCAAATTCTAACAAAATAAATTGACGCTCCAAGTAAAACTCATATCATGTGATGAATGAAAACATAGCTCCAAGTGAGGTTACCGATAATGTTGGAGACGAAAGAGGGGATGCCTTCCGGGGCGTCCCCAAGCTTAGTTGCTTGGATCTTCCTTGAATATTTCCTTGGGGGTGCCTTGGGCATCCCCAAGCTTAGCTTCTTGTCACTCCTCATTCTCCTCATATCGATATCTCACCAAAAACTTGAAAACTTCAATCACACAAAACTTAACGGAACTTCGTGAGATAGGTTAGTATGATAAAGAGCAAACCATTTCACTTTGGTACTGTCAAAGACAAGATTCATAATTGTTTCCACACAATTCCTATTGTAGCATATCATGTCCAAAATTTATATTGAGCGATATAAGCCATAGAAACTAGAAAGCAAGCAAACTATGCATTGAAAACAGAATCTGTCAAAAACAGAATAGTCTGTAATGATCTGGATAACTACCATAATTCCGCTACTCCAAAAATTAAAAAAAATTGGAACACGTGAGAAATTTGTATATTAAACTTCTGAAAAAAGAATCAACTCAAAAGCACTCTTCTGTTAAAAATGAGACTCATTTTAGTGAGCGCAAAAGTTTCTGTTTTTCAGCAAGATCAAATCTACTATCACCCAACATGATCCCAAAGGCTTTACTTGGCAGTTGGCACTTTATTTAAAAGAAATCTATAAAACATGATCACTATAGTAGCATAATCATGTGAACACACAAAAACAGTAGGTAAAAGTGTTGGGTTGTCTCCCAACAAGCGCTTTTCTTTAATGCATTTTAAGCTAGGCATGATGATTCAATGATGCTCGCATAAAATATAAGCATTGAAACATAAAGAGAGCATCATGCATCATAAGTTCCTCTCTCATAATAATTTTCAGTAGCATCATGTATGAATTAAACAATATAACTATCACATAAAGCATTCTTTTCATGATACATAAGCATAGAAAATTATTACACTCCACAAAAACAAATTTATTCGCATCAATAGTAGTGGGAGCAAACTCAACAAAATAACTATCATGGGATTGAAAATTAAGATCATGATGACAAGTTTCATAGTTATCATTATTCAATATAGCATACATGTCATCGCCATAATCATCATAAATAGGAGGCATGCATTCATCATAATAATTTTTCTCATCAAAACTTGGGGGACTACAAATATCATCTTCATCAAACATAGCATCCCCAAGCTTATGGCTTTGCATATCATTAGCATCATGGATATTCAAAGAATTCATACAAGCAACATTGCAATCATGCTAATCATTCAAATATTTTGTGCCAAGCATTTTATTGACTTCTTCTTCTAACAATTGAGCACAGTTTTCTGAACCATCATTTTCAAGAAAGATATCATAAAGATGATCAATAAAATGATGCAACCTAAATTCCATTTTTTTGTAGTTTTCTTTTATAAACCAAACTAGTGATAAAACAAGAAACTAAAATATTAGATTTCAAGATATAAAGATATACCTTCAAGCACTCACCTCCCCGGCAACGGCGCAAGAAAAGAGCTTGATGTGTACTACGCAACTTTATTCTTGTAGACTCATGTTGGGCCTCCAAGCGAAGAGTTTTGTAGGACAGTAGCAATTTTCCCTCAAGTGGATGACCTAAGGTTTATCAATCCGTGGGAGGTGTAGGATGAAGATGGTCTCTCTTGAACAACCCTACAACCAAATACAAGAAATCTCTTGTGTCCCCAACACACCCAATACAATGACAAATTGTCTAGGTGCACTAGTTCGGCGGAGAGATGGTGATAAAAGTGTAATATTGATGGTAGGAATATATTTTTATAATCTGAATAAATAAAAACAGCAAGGTAGCAAGTAGTAAACGAGCACAAAAATGGTGTTGCAATGCTTAAAAATGAGGCCCATGGTCCGTACTTTCGCTAGTGCAACCTCTCAACAATGCTAACATAGTTGGATCATATGATTATCCCTCAAAGTGCAATAAAGAATCACTCCCGAGTTCCTATTAGCGGAGAACAAAAGATAGGAATTGTTTGTAGGGCACGAAACTACGTCAAAGCTATTCTTTCCGTTTGATCTATTCAAGAGTTCATACTAAAATAACACAAACCTATTTTTCCGTTTGATCTATCCTAGAGTTCGTACTAGAATAACACCAAAGCAAATTAATATTCATAATACTCAATCCACACAAATAACCATAAAGAGACCCCAAAGTTTCCATCGGAGAAAAACGTGCATCAACCCCTATGCATAGATTACCCCAATATCACCGCGGGAATCCACGAGTTGAATGCCATAACACATATCAAGTGAATCAATAGGATACCTCAAGTATTCATATTGCAAGACATATATCATGTGTTCTCATCTCTGAATATTCAATCCGACAAGACAAAACTTAGAAGGGTAAAGATTCAATTCATCATAACAAGAGTATAGAGTGGAGAAACATCATATGATCCGACTATATTAACAAAGCCCATGATATAGATCATGAGAGAGAGAGATCAAACACATAGCTACTGGTACAAACCCTCAACCCCGAGGGTGGAATACTCCCTCCACATCGTGGTGGGCGCCAGGATGATGAAGCTGGCCACCGGAGATGATTCCCCCCTCCGGCAGGGTGCCGGAACTGGGTCTAGATTGATTTTCGGTCGCTACAGAGGCCTGCAGCGATGGAACTTCTGATCTAGGTTAACCCCGATGTGTTTCAGAATATTTGGGAATTTATAGTGCAAAGAAGGGGTACGGGAGGCCACCGAGGTGGGCACAACCCACTGGCGCACTGTGGGCTGGTGCGCCTGGTGGGTTGTGCCCCTCGGGCACCCCAGTGTCTTGTGGCCCAATGGGTGTCTTCAGGTCCATAAAAAATCACCATGGAGTTTCGTTGCATTTGGACTCCGTTTGGTATTGATTTCCTGCGATGTAAAAAATAAGCAAAAAAAAAGAATCGCACTGGCCTTTGGGTCAATAGGTTAGTCCCAAAAAATGATATAAAGTTGCTATAAAATGATTGTAAAACATCGAAGAATGATAATATATTGGCATGAATACTTCATAAATTATAGATACGTTGGAGACGTATCAGGCGTTCAGGAGATCGCTGATGCGGTCCGCTTGAGATTCTACGGGTTCCTCGGATCCAGAGGACCGTCACTACAAGAAATATGTCAACTTGCGCCCATCACCATTGGTCGCTGAATGGTCATTGTTTTTTATTTGTGACCTTTTTATGACCAAAAATAATTGGTCAAAAGCTGACCGTCTTTAATGAAACTTAACGACCATCTCTGTGATATGGTTGTAGAAGGCAATGATCAAAACAAAAGGTTGTTAGACCTACAACCTTTTGTTTTTGTCGCTGGTTGTTTGCCTAGGCCACGTCGGATCCAACATGGCAAGTAGACGTGGCAAAATTGTGACCAATTGAATTGGTCGTTGATAAGAATCAGCCCGGTCCATTTCACTACTTTACATGGGCCGAGCCCAACAATTCATCCCATTTATATATTTTTCTTGCCAATTTTGGTCAACTACACGGGCGAAACCCTATAATTCGGCCTTTTATTTATTTCTGGCCCGTGGCCTTTTAACATTGTTTGGGCCATTATATTTTTGAGCTGGTCCCACCAATTAGATGGGTCCCACATTATCTCACACATTGGGCCCACTTGACAGAAATTTCAAAACTGCTCAGATTATTTTCATAACTGGGTCCCACGAGTCAAGTTTCAATTCCACACGTTTTCAAATCACATACATAATAAATATTTCAGATAGAACTGTACAAATGTAGTTCGTCAAATAACACTAAGTCTACTACAATCTGTACATAGTCTATTACAACCCAAATATGCCTACTATTATGATATCTATAGTCTTTTACAGTCAAACAAAAGAGACGACTCTTTGCTGAGTAGGGCTATACGGCTTCGAACTTCAAATTTCATAGACCTGGAGCTCCTGTAAAAGAGTGAACACATAGGCTACCAGCATTAGAGATGCTACTATTCCTGGAGTAGATTTGCAAACCTCCAGGTTTAGTGTACAGACTAGCGAAAAATTATATATTGAATGATATCTAATAGAAATGTAGATTTATGGACCAAATATATGACAAAGCAACAGATTCAGCCAACTTCAAAGACCTAGATGTTTATGATGCATATTCACAGAACCACAAGAATACTAGATATAGTATAATATGATTCGAGGAGTATAATGCTAAACATAAGAGAATCAATCAGCAACAGGTATATAGCTAGCAAACTATCTACTAGACATCATCTACACTTGAACCATAACATGTCCAACAAGGAACGAAAATGTAGAGACCTGACCCAAAATCGGTCAAATCTCTGTGTCTGTACCATCCCAAGATCATGCTGGTACTCACAGTACATCGATAAAGTAATCAAAGTTCAATCACACCTGAATTTTATTACACGATTCTCATATAGAGTCTTTATTACAAGGGAATAAATTCGGCTCAAGGCCAACTCATGAGAAAATAAACTACTAATGCTGCGGAAGCGTAGAAGATAAAGCGAGTCCATCCGACTCCAAAGGGCAATCGCCAAGCGCGGAGCGTAGCCTCACTCCCGATCGAATATACCTCGCAACATAAGACGTTGCAGCCATGTAGGTCAGCTTTTGAATAAGTGGCAAGTCATGAAGAATAACAATAATAAAGTTACTAACACTATATGCATTTTGGCTGTGGAGCTCTAAGTTTCATCATTTTGCGAAAAGCCAATTTTCTCCTACTACAGTGGACTTGCTTGCAAAATTACTACAAATTGTTGGTAGTTATTGAGATGGTTCCGCCAACCAATATCTCATTCCCAAATTATTAAGTCATAAAAACCCTCAAATTAATTCATTAGTATTAGTGTCGAGATTTCCGAATACTTCCAAGTTCCAGAGGCTCAAATTGTCCGTAACCGGGGACACGGCTAATCGATTAGATCTTTAAACTCTGCAGAGGTTTGCGCACTTTCCCCGCAAGAATCATTCCCTCCTTTTAAGTCTTCGCACCTCATGGTGTTTGAAGACGGACGAATGAAACAGGTCTTCCAAAGAGTTCTTCCGCTACTGCCGTACCCATCCAATCCTACCGTTCTTCTACATCTCGTAGTACCGCCCAGCCAGCGTCACTACTAGGGTTAACCCAGCCAGAGCCCATTATGGCTTGCGGCTGCCTGAGTAAGCTTCCGGTCATGGGGCATCCATCCGTCTCTTCGTGGCTGGGTGAAGCTTTCCGCAAGATGTCATGGCACTTCTCCATGCATCCCGCCAACCACTGGTACTCCAGGTGCCCGTCAACCAATCCTCCACCCAGAGTGAATTCAAGTCCATCTTGATCATTGTAGTTCATGGGGTTGTCATCATCATTGACTCTCACATCTTGCTTATGAATTTCTCTCAACCAAAACCCGTCTCGAGCATAGCAAAATAAACTACTTAGTCCGGTCATGGTAACAAAGGGATTGGTTCATCCTACCACATGATACTACTCAAGATTAATAACCTCAAAAATTTCAACTACTGCATGCATGGTGGGGTGGTGACAATTCTAATGCACAAAACATAGGTATAGAAAATAACATGATCAAAACTTGCCTTGCTGATGATCCTCGTAAGCTAAAGATTCGTAGTAGCAAGCTTCGCACTCCGGAAACTCTACCAAGACAAACAATAATCACAATAAGCATAAAGCATAGGATCACATAACACAATAGCATAAAAAAAGTAACACACAAAAAACCAACAAAGCAAAACCCAAAGGGAAAACTCAAACAAAACCAACTCAAAGTTTCCTACTTCAAACAACAACTAGAATAGTTTTATATAACAAAAATTTTCTCAACATAACCTAATCATGGTTTTATGTTAACTTAACAGAAAAGATTTCATTAAGCAACTAGGAGCAAAAAGAATTAATTAAAAATCTATTATGAAACTCCTATTAGGCCTAATTCAATTTCTATTAAGAAAATAATATAAAACTTTTATTTATTATAAATAAAAGTTCATCCTATAAAGTGACAGAAACTATCCTAGAATAATCAATCACATGTTAAAAATAAATTTATTTACTAATTAAAATAATAGGAAAACAGTAGCTAGTTAATTAATTAGGATTAACAAGATTCTGCTTAAAACTATTTTTTATTAATCCTAAAATACCCAAATTAATTTCTATGATTTGGCAATGTCAAAATAAAGTTGGGACAAAAAGAATCATATAAAAATAATTATTCTAACTCATGTTATAACAGATTTACTATTCTGACTAAAACTAAAATAAAGCAATTTTAATTAACTATAACATAGCTAATAATATTTTCTGCAGAAAATATAGAAAATTTGCAAACCAACAAAAAAAGAATCACCTAAAAATATTAAACAGAATAAAAGATATGAATTTTTCAAAACAGTAACTATTCTGTTAAAACAGAAAACAAAAATAAATGAAAAAGGGCCTAATGGGCCTAAACTACGCACTGAGCGTAATATAAACTAAACGGGCCCTAGGGTTAAACTAGTCGGGCCGGGCTAATAAAAATAAAACCCTAACTAAAAAACTAAACCGGAACGAACCGGCCGAACCGGGCTTAATAAAAAAAACGCGTACCCCTTGGAGTTCTAATCACGCAGAGATTGGGGATCGAGACGGGGGGCGTCTCGGTGACTCACCGGCGCCGACGGCGGCGGCGGCGGTGGTGAGTGTGCTGGCGGCTCGGCGTCGGGAGGGCGGCGGAGTGGCTCGGTGGGTGCGGATGAGCTCGGGAGGCGTCTGGTGGAGTCAGGCGAGCTCGGGAGGGCTAGGGCGCGACGGCGAGCGAAAATGGCAGCGGCGGGAGGTTCGGCTCCGGCGACGTGCGAGAGAGAGAGAGGAGGGCTCGGCGAGGGATAAGGGGGGGAATGGGGTGCGGGGGCCCGACTTATATAGGCGGGGGCCTCGGCGTTGCAACGGGGGGCGATCGGGGGAGATCGGCATCCGGATCTCGGGATCCGCGATCGATGGCGGGCGCGTGGCGTGGGGGGGGTTGAAGACGGGGTGGGGCCTGCCTGTCGGTGAGAGAGAGAGGGGCGCGGTGAAGGGCGACCGCGCCAAGCGCTTTCAGGCGAGGGGAGGTGGCTCTGGCGGTCTTGGGCCGGCTCGGCTGGCAGTGGGCTGGTCAGGCTGCGCTGGCTGGTGGCCGGTCTTGGCTGGGCAGGGGGCTGGCTGGCGCACTGGGGTTTTTTTTTAAATTTTTATTTTTTAAATAAAACAAAACAGAGATATCTTTTAAAATATAAATATTTCATATAGGACATATATATACCAAAATGATCAGGGGAATATTCCCTATCATTTGAACATTTTTCCCGAGGCAAAATCCAAACTTTATAAAAAAATCCATTTTTTCAATATTCAAATAAAACCCAAATTTGAATTCAAAACTTTTGGCATTGTTTCCTCTGATATTTTTGTAGTGTCATGTTTGCTCCTCTCATACTTTTGATCAAGTATTTATCAGGTATAGTTTTTGAAATGATTCCCACTTGCCAAATTTTGAATTAAAATTCAAACTCAAAATCCTCTGAAACTTCAAATGGCATTCAAATTCAAACAAGATGCATAGATGCTTAGCTATAATTGTAAAACATTCCAAATAGGAAATTTGGGATGTTACAAACCTACCCACCTTAAGATGAATCTCGCCCTCGAGATTCGGGTTGGCTAGCAAATTGGTGCGGGTGATCTCGAAGAAGGTCTTCTTCGCGCTCCCAGGTGGCTTCTTCCTCGGTGTGGTGACTCCACAGCACCTTGCAAAATTTGATGACCTTGCTGCGGGTGACTCTGCTCGCAGTCTCGAGAATTCGGACGGGTCTCTCCTTGTAGGTCAGATCACTGTCAAGTTGTATGGCCTCTAGGGGCACTGTGTCTCTCAACGGAATATCGGCCATGTCGGCATGACATTTCTTCAGCTGAGAAACATGGAAGACATCATGAACTCCGGACAATCCTTCCGGCAGTTCCAACTTGTAAGCAACTTCTCCACGATGTTCGAGGATTTTGTAGGGGCCAATAAATCGGGGTGCTAACTTTCCTTTGACACCAAACCTCTTGATTCCACGAAGTGGTGACACACGAAGATATGCTCGATCTCCCGCTTCGTAAGTCACTTCCTTGCGCTTACTGTCGGCATAACTCTTCTGTCTCGACTGTGCTATCTTGAGTCTGTCTCGAATCAGCTTGACTTTCTCTCGAATCCCTGATAAGGTCGGAACCAAAAGTGATCGATCTCAACACTATCCCACAAACAACGGTGTTCGCACCTTCTTCCGTATAGAGCTTGAAAGGGCCATCTTCGATTGGATTGATAACTGTTGTTGTATGAGAACTCTGCGTATGGCAAATTATCATCCCAGCTAGACCCATAGTCTAGCACACAAGCTCTCAACATGTCCTCCGAATCTGGTTGACTCTCTCGGTCTGTCCATCTGCTCGGATGAAAAGCTGTATCTTGAATTCCAGCCTTGTACCCAAAGTTTCATTCAACTGCTTCCAAAACTTTGAGGTAAACTGTGTTCCTCTATCTGACACGATTTTCCTCGGAACTCCATGCAGACATACGATCCTGGTCATGTATATCTTGGCCAACTTAGCACTGGTATAGGTAGTCTTCACGGAATGAAGTGAGCTACCTTGGTCAAACGATCAACCACTACCAGATAGAATCATAACCTGAGCGGGTCTGGGTAATCCTGTGATGAAATCCATTCCAAGTTTCTCCCATTTCCAATCTGGAATCGGCAAAGGTTGAAGTAACCCTGCTGGCTTCGATGTTCGCCTTTACACGTTGACAAACATCGCATCGCTACGCACTCGGCAATATCCTTCTTCATACCTGTCCACCGAAACTTTCCTTCAAATCCGGTACATCTTGGTGTTACCGGGGTGAATCGAGTACGGTGAATCATGAGCCTCTGAAGAATTAGCTTCTGAGTTCGGGATCATTGGGCACATAAATACGGTCCTCGAACCAAATAGTTCCGTGCTCATCCTTACGGAATCCTTTAGCTTTTCCTTCATTCATCTTTTGCTTTATCTCATCAATTTCCTTGTCCGACTTCCGGGCTTCACGAATCCTTTCGGCCAAAGTGGACTGAACTTCCAGAGTTGCTACAAATCCTCTAGGAACTATCTCCAGTCGGAGATCTCTGAGGTCATCGACTAACTCCTGGGGTAATCCTCCTGCTGTCAGAGTATTCACATAACTCTTACGGCTCAAAGCATCCGCTACAACATTAGCTTTACCTGGGTGGTAATGCAATCTCATGTCATAGTCCTTTATCAACTCTAGCCATCTCCTCTGCCTGAGGTTCAACTCCTTCTGCGTGAAAATATACTTCAAGCTCTTGTGGTCGGTGTAAACATCACAACGGTTTCCGATGAGGAAATGTCTCCAGGTCTTGAGTGCATGCACTACGGCTGCTAACTCCAAATCATGTGTGGCATAATTCATCTCATGAGGTCGTAGCTGTCTGGAGGCATAAGCTACAACTTTTCCTTCCTGCATGAGTACTCCTCCGAGTCCTTGGCGGAAGCGCCACAATAAACCTGGTATTCCTTGTGTATGTCCGCAAAATCAGCACGGGCTGTGACCAAACGTTTCTTCAATTCCTGAAAACTGGCTTCACATTCCTCGGTCCAAACATACTTGGCTTCCTTCTTCAACAGCTCAGTCATGGGTTTGGCAATCTTGAGAAGTTCTCAATAAACCTCCGATAATATCCTGCGAGTCCAAGAAAACTGCGGATCTCCTTGGTCGAGGTGGGTGACGCCAATCGGTGACTGATTCAACCTTGGCGGGATCAACTGCTATTCCTTCTCCTGAAATAACATGTCCGAGGAATCCAACTTCCTTCAGCCAAAATTCACATTTGCTGAACTTGGCGTACAACTGATGTTCTCGAAGTTTCTCCAGAACTAGACGCAAATGTTCCTTATGCTCTTCCCCGCTCTTGGAGAAAATCAATATGTCATCGATGAACACCACGACAAACTTGTCCAGATATTCCATAAACACCTTGTTCATCAAATTCATGAAGTATGTAGGAGCATTAGTCAATCCAAATGACATGACGGTATACTCATATAAACCATACCTGGTGGTGAATGCTGTTTTGGGTATATCCTTTTCACGGATCTTCAACTGATGATACCCTGATCGAAGATCGATCTTAGAGAATACCTTGGCTCCTACTAGCTGATCAAACAGGTCATTAATCATCGGCAGAGGGTACTTGTTCTTGATGGTTACTTCGTTCAACGCACGATAATCCACAACCATCCTCAAGCTTCCATCCTTCTTCTCTACCAAAAGAACTGGGGCTCCCCATGGTGATGAGCTTGGCCGAATATATCCTTTCTCCAATAACTCATTAATTTGATCCTTGATCTCTTTCAACTCATTCGGTGGCATCCGATAAGGTCTCTTGGATATTGGGGCTGTGCTGGGCAATAACTCAATCAGAAATTCAATGTCCTGTCCGGTGGCATTCTGGTAATTCCTCCGGAAACACATCGGAAAATCTTGCACTCTGGCACTTCCTCTGAACAACTCCGTGAGGGAATGCACTGATTCTTCATCCGGCTGTGCTGGCTACATACTTGATCCTCTTACGCTCCGGGGTGGTGAGCAGAATAGACTTCTGGCACGATCTATGTTCCTTCAAACTTCGTCAACCAATCCATGCCTAGGATTACATCCAAGGTCTGGGTTTCCAACACTATGAGGTCTGCGGAAATTTATGGTTCCCGATGTTGAGGGTTGCATGACAGCCTAAACCTGCCATCATTTCTCCTCTGCGGGCCGACGCGAAGGGGGCTTCTAAGGGTTTTAGTGGGCAACCCGTACTTTTCCACAACTACCCTTGATATGAATGAATGCGTTGCACCAGAATCAAAGAGTACCAAAACTGAACGTGAATTCAATAAAAACTTACCAACCACAGTGTCTGGCTGATCATAGACGTCCTCCACGTCGATGTGGTTCACCTGAGCACGAGGGAACGGGTTAGGCTTCTTCGCTGAGCCTCCATTGCCGTTTCCATTCCTCTGCTTGGCCTCCGGGCAGTCGGTGGCATAGTGCCCTGTCTTCTGGCACTTGAAGCAGGTGATGTGGCTCAGATCCTTCGGAGCCAGTGCAGAACGATGCTGATTGCCATTACCGTTTCCATTGCCAATGCCATGGCCTGACTTGTTGTCCTGGTTGCAGTTGTTCCCATTTCCTCCATGGTTATGGCCTCCATGGTTATGATGGGTGTGCCCTCCTGAGTATGGTGCATATCGGGGCTTCTGCTGAGCTCCCGAGTTGTGCTTCCCCTGGCTGTACTTCCTCTTGCGGCTTTCGATCTGCTGCTGCTTGCCTTCAAGGATGGTGGCCTTGTCTACCAGCTCCTGGTAGTTGTTGAAGGTAGCCACAATAAGCTGCATACTCAGCTCGTCGTTGAGTCCTCGAGAAATTTCTCCTGCTGCGGCATCTGTGGCCACATCATCGGGGCATAGCGGGCTAGCTTGCTGAATTCATCCACGTCATCGCGCCACAAGACGGTTCCCTGGCGTAAGTTGCGGAACTCACGCTTCTTGAGCTCATGGCTCCAGCTGAAACATGAGCGGTGCGGAAGGCCTGCTGGAATTGATCCCATGTGATGGCACCAATGGGATAAGTGGCGGTGTAGTTCTCCCACCAAGAAGCTGCAGGTCCATCAAGTTGATGCGCGGCAAAGCGCACCTTCTCTGCATCAGTGCATCCAACAGTGATTAGCTCTCTTCCGACTTTGCGGAGCCAATCATCAACCACAATCGGCTCAGTGCTACTAGAGAACACTGGCGGATTCAGCCTCAGGAATCGAGTCAAGTTGTCCACAGGGGGTGGTGGCGGTGGATTGTTGGTGTTGTTGTTCTGATTCTGAATGAGAAGCTGCATAAGGGCATTCTGCTGCTGGAGCAGCTGGGTGAGCTCCGGCGGAAAACCGGTGTCACGTCTCGGAGGCATCTGGTGTTTTGGAGTGGACGAGAAAATTAGAATAGAACAATGGTCTAATGAGAAATAACACTACCCATATGAATGCACAATCATAAAACACACCAATCATTTATTCATTCCACTCAAACATGGTTCAATCTCGATTACAAAAGCTCATGACTAATCGAAGAAATATCGGCCTAACTGATCGACGAAAAAGTAAAAATAACATGGTGGTCGACCAAAAGTCTTCTTCAATAATCCTTGCGTCCTCTGGTGTGATGTCCTCCGGTGCGGCGCCTCCTCTTGTGGCTTTCTCCAGTGGAGCTCCCTTCAAAATCCTGATCATTGCTCACGAGGGGTCCATTATATCCACTCGGAAAAAGGTCCTCTCCCAAGTCCATCTTTTCCTCTAACGCGGCAAGCTTCATCTTCAGGTCGTCGACTGTCTCCATGAAGTCCGTGATTTCTTCCTCATGGCCAAGGAAGTCTGTGCGTGCCTTCTCCTCTAGTTCCAGTTCACGGAACAAAAGCTTCGTGTGTCTTGAGTTCTGGCGAGTCTGAATCTCCCGTTTCCTGAGGAGACACTCCAAGTCCTGGATGTAAGAGAGAGTGGATTCGTCCTCCACGGTATGGATGATATCTCCATTCCTTGCCCTGCGAGAAACCATGGCGAGGTCTGAGGGATCGAGCTCGGCCCTGTACTCCTCTCGGAGATGTCCAAGTGCTCGATAGATCGCCATGTCCCTTCCGATGATCCAGTTGAAGTCGGTGAACTCAAAGTCAATAGGCTCCGTGTGTCCTCCGAAGGTTCTCCCGGGATATGCACTTCAATCACAAGCGGGTGTCCGTCGGAAGTGCATTGGTTGGCTTCCGGTGATCGAGGCAGAGCAATTTTCAGCTTCTTCACCATCTGGACCAGCTTCCTTCCGAAGGGCATCGTCTCGTCGGGCTGGCAAAACTCCGGTAGCAAAACTGGGGTGAACTCGACGCCATCTAGAATGTTGAAAATAGGAGAAGAGTCAGAATTGAACAGGGGAGAATTACGGAATGATAAGGATACAAAGTAAATGGTCTCTTCCTATGGCTTTCCGATCCGAGGGGTTACGATCCCACGGTCGCGTGTGCTCGATACCATCTCTCAGAGTAACCTGACCCAAAATCGATCAAATCTACGTGGTGCATACCATCCCAAGATCATCTTTGGTACTCACAGTACATCGATAAAGTAATCAAAGTTCAATCACACCTGAATATTATTACACGATTCTCATATAGAGTCTTTATTACAAGGGAATAAATTCGGCTCAAGGCCAACTCATGAGAAAATAAACTACTAATGCTGCGGAAGCGTAGAAGATAAAGCGAGTCCATCCGACTCCAAAGGGCAATCGCCAAGCTCGAGCGTAGCCTCACTCTGATCGAATATACCTCGCAACATAAGGCGTTGCAGCCATGTAGGTCAGCTTTTGAATAAGCTGGCAAGTCATGAAGAATAACAATAATAAAGTTACTAACACTATATGCATTCTGGCTGTGGAGCTCTAAGTTTCATCATTTTGCGAAAAGCCAATTTTCTCCTACTACAGTGGACTTGCTTGCAAAATTACTACAAATTGTTGGTAGTTATTGAGATGGTTCCGCCAACCAATATCTCATTCCCAAATTATTAAGTCATAAAACCCTCAAATTAATTCATTAGTATTAGTGTTGAGATTTCCGAATACTTCCAAGTTCCAGAGGCTCAAATTGTCCGTAACCGGGGACACGGCTAATCGATTAGATCTTTAAACTCTGCAGAGGTTTGCGACTTTCCCGCAAGAATCATTCCTCCTTTTAAGTCTTCGCACCTCATGGTGTTTGAAGACGGACGAATAAACAGGTCTTCCAAAGAGTTCTTACAGCTACTGCCGGTACCCATCCAATCCTACCGTTCTTCTACATCTCGTAGTACCGTCCAGCCAGCGTCACTACTAGGGTTAACCCAGCGAGCCCATAATGGCTTGCGGCTGCACAGTAAGCTTCGGTCATGGGGCATCCATCCGTCTCTTCGTGGCTGGGTGAAGCTTTCCGCAAGATGTCATGGCACTTCTCCATGCATCCCGGCCAACCACTGGGTTCTCCAGGGTGCCCGTCAACCGTCCTCCACCTAGTAGTGAATTCCGAAGTCCATCTTGATCATTGTAGTTCATGGGGTTGTCATCATCATTGACTCTCACATCTTGCTTATGAATTTCTCTCAACCAAAACCCGTCTACGAGCATAGCAAAATAAACTACTTCGTCCCGGGGTCATGGTAACAAAGGGATTGGTTCATCCTACCACATGATACTACTCAAGATTAATAACCTCAAAAATTTCAACTACTTCATGCATGGTGGGGTGGTGACAATTCTAATGCACAAAACATAGGTATAGAAAATAACATGATCAAAACTTGCCTTGCTGATGATCCTCGTAAGCTAAAGATTCGTAGTAGCAAGCTTCGCACTCCGGAAACTCTACCGAGACAAACAATAATCACAATAAGCATAAAGCATAGGATCACATAACACAATAGCATAACAAAAGTAACACACAAAAAACCAACAAAGCAAAACCCAAAGGGAAAACTCAAACAAAACCAACTCAAAGTTTCCTACTTCAAACAACAACTAGAATAGTTTTATATAACAAAAAATTTCTCAACATAACCTAATCATGGTTTTATGTTAACTTAACAGAAAAGATTTCATTAAGCAACTAGGAGCAAAAAGAATTAATTAAAAATCTATTATGAAACTCCTATTAGGCCTAATTCAATTTCTATTAAGAAAAATAATATAAAACTTTTATTTATTATAAATAAAAGTTCATCCTATAAAGTGACAGAAACTATCCTAGAATAATCAATCACATGTTAAAAATAAATTTATTTACTAATTAAAATAATAGGAAAACAGTAGCTAGTTAATTAATTAGGATTAACAAGATTCTGCTTAAAAATATTTTTTATTAATCCTAAAATACCCAAATTAATTTCTATGATTTGGCAATGTCAAAATAAAGTTGGGACAAAAGAATCATATAAAATAATTTTTCTAACTCATGTTATAACAGATTTACTATTCTGACTAAAACTAAAATAAAGCAATTTTAATTAATTATAACATAGCTAATAATATTTTCTACAGAAACTATAGAAAATTTCCAAACCAACAAAAAAAGAATCACCTAAAAATATTAAACAGAATAAAAGATATGAATTTTTCAAAACAGTAACTATTCTGTAAAAACAGAAAACAAAAATAAATGAAAAAGGGCCTAATGGGCCTAAACTACGCACTGAGCGTAATATAAACTAAACGGGCCCTAGGTTTAAACTAGTCGGGCCGGGCTAATAAAAATGAAACCCTAACTAAAAAACTAAACCGGAACGAACCGGCCGAACCGGGCTTAATAAAAAAAACGCGTACCCCTTGGGTTCTAATTCACGCCAGTAGATTGGGGATCAGACGGCGGGGTCTCGGTGACTCACGGTGCTCGGCGGTGGCGGCGGCGGTGGTGAGTGTGCCGGCAGCTCCGGTCGTCGGGGAGGCGGCGGAGTGGCTCGCGGGTGCGGATGAGCTCGGGAGGCGTCTGGTGGAGTCAGGCGAGCTTGGGAGGGCTAGGCGGCGGCGGCGACAAAATGGCGGCGGGGAGGTTCGGCTCCCATGACGTGAGAGAGAGAGGAGGGCTCCGCGCGAGGTAAGGGGGAATGGGGTGCGGGGCCCGGCTTATATAGGCGGGGCCTCGGCGTAACGGGGCGATCGGGGAGATCGGCATCCGGATCTCATGAGATCCGCGATCGGCGGCGTGGCGTGGCGTGGGGGCGGGGTTGAAGACGGGTGGGGCCTGCCTGTCGGTGAGAGAGAGAGGCGGCGGCAGGCGGGCGACCGACGCCAAGCGCTTCAGGCGAGGAGGTGGTCTGGCGGTCTTTGGGCAGCTCGGCTGGCAGTGGGCGGCTGGGCTGCGCTGGCGCTGGTGGCTTCTGGCTGGCTGGGCGGAGGGCTGGCTGGCGCTGGGGGTTTCTTTTTTAAATTTTTATTTTTTTAAATAAAACAAAAATAGAGATATCTTTTAAAATATAAATATTTCATATAGGACATATATATACCAAAATGATGGGGAATATTCCTATCATTTGAACATTTTCAGAGGCAAAATCCAAACTTTATAAAAATCCATTTTTTCAATATTCAAATAAAACCCAAATTTGAATTCAAAACTTTTGGCATTGTTTCCTCTGATATTTTTGGAGTGTCATGTTTGCTCCTCTCATACTTTTGATCAAGTATTTATCAGGTATAGTTTTTGAAATGATTCCCACTTGCCAAAGTTTGAATTCAAATTCAAACTCAAAATCCTCTGAAACTTCAAATGGCATTCAAATTCAAACAAGATGCATAGATGCTTAGATATAATTGTAAAACATTCCAAATAGGAAATTTGGGATGTTACAGAAAAAATGGGACAAGTACTAATTCTGGATAACATGTCCAGGAAGGCCATCCAATGGTTTCAGCCACATCCTAATAAACCAGCAGCAGTCTGATACGTTTCCAACGTATCTATAATTTTTTATTGTTCCATGCTATTATATTATTCATCTTGGATGTTTAATATACTATTTTATATTAATTTTGGGACTAACCTATTACCCTAGAGCCCAGTGCCAGTTTCTATTTTTTCCTTGTTTTTGAGTTTTACAGAAAAGGAATACGAAACGGAGTCCAAACGAGTTGAAACTTTACGACGATTTTTATGGAGCAAAAGAAGCCCACGGAGTATCGGAGATGGACCAGAGGAGCCACGAGGCATCCACAAGGGTGGAGGGCGCGCCCCCTGCCTTGTCGTTGCCTCATGGACCCCCCTGACTTGTTCCCGACGCCAAAAATTCCTATAAATGTAGAAACCCCCATAAATAAACCTAGATCGGTGCTACCTCTTGAGCATGCGTTGGTTTTCCCTTGAAGAGGAAAGGGTGATGCAGCAAAGTAGCGTAAGTATTTCCCTCAGTTTTTGAGAACCAAGGTATCAATCCAGTAGGAGGCTACACACAAGTCCTCGTACCTACACCAACAAATAAGAACCTTGCAACCAACGCGATAAAGGGGTTGTCAATCCCTTCACGACCACTTGCAAAAGTGAGATCTGATAGAGATGATAAGATAATATTTTTGGTATTTTTATGAAAAGATTGAAAGTAAAGATTGCAAAGTAAAATAGATTGGAAACGTATATGATGGAAAATAGACCCGGGGGCCATAGGTTTCACTAGTGACTTCTCTCAAGATAGCATAAGTATTACGGTGGGTGAATGAAATACTGTCGAGCAATTGATAGAAAAGTGCATAGTTATGAGAATATCTAGGCATGATCATGTATATAGGCATCACATCCGCGACAAGTAGACCGACTCCTGCCTGCATCTACTACTATTACTCCACACATCGACCGCTATCCAGCATGCATCTAGAGTATTAAGTTCATAAGAACAGAGTAACGAATTAAACAAGATGACAAGATGTAGAGGGATAAACTCAAGCAATATGATATAAACCCCATCTTTTTATCCTCGATGGCAACAATACAATACGTGTCATTTCCCCTTCTGTCATTGGGATCGAACACCGCATGATTGAACCCAAAGCTAAGCACTTCTCCCATTGCAAGAAAGATCAATCTAGTAGGCCAAACCAAACTGATAATTCGAAGAGACTTGCAAAGATAACCAATCATACATAAAATAATTCAGAGGGGATTCAAATATTGTTCATAGATAATCTTGATCATAAACCCACAATTCATCAGATCTCGACAAACACACCGCGAAAAGAGTTACATCGAATAGATCTCCAAGAAGATTGAGGAGAACTTTGTATTGAGATCCAAAGAGAGAGAAGAAGCCATCTAGCTAATAACTATGGACCCGGAGGTCTGTGGTAAACTACTCACACATCATCGGAGAGGCTATGGTGTTGATGTAGAAGCCCTCCGTGATCGATTCCCCCCCCCCCCGGCGGAGCACCGGAAAAGGCCCCAAGATGGGATCTCACACATCATCGAAGATGGGATCGTTTCTTGACGTCCACTCCAAGTCCCTTGGATCACGTTTGTTCCAAAATTAACTCTCCCGAAGGTTTCATTCCGTTTGGACTCCGTCTGATATTCCTTTTCTGCAAAACACTGAAATAGGCAAAAAAACAGCAATTTGCACTGGGCCTTGGGTTAGTAGGTTAGTCCCAAAAATAATATAAAAGTGTGTAATAAATCCCATTAAACATCCAAAACAGAATATATAATAGCATGGAACAATCAAAAATTATAGATACGTTGGAGACGTATCAAGCATCCCCAATCTTAATTCCTGCTCATCCTCGAGTAGGTAAATGATAAAAAATAGAATTTTTGATTTGGAATGCTACCTAGCATATTTCTCAATATATTTTTCTCTATTGTGGCATGAATGTTCAGATCCGAAAGATTCAAGATAAAAGTTTAATATTGACATAAAAATAATAATACATCAAGCATACTAACAAAGCAATCATTTCTTCTCAAAATAATATGGCCAAAGAAAAGTTATCCCTACAAAATCATACAGTCTAGCTATGCTCTGTCTTCATCACATAAAGTATTTAATCATGCACAACCCCGATGACAAACCAAGAAATTGTTTCATACTTCTGATGTTCTCAAACCTTTTCAATCTTCACCCAATACATGAGCGTGAGCCATGGATATAGCACTATATTTGGAACTGAATGGTGGTTGTGGAGAGACAAAAAGGAGAAGATAGTCTCACATCAACTAGGCATATCAATGGGCTATGGATATGCCCGTCAATAGATATCAATGTGAGTGAGTAGGGATTGCCATGCAATGGATGCACTAGAGCTATAAGTGTATGAAAGCTCAACAAAAGAAACTAAGTGGGTGTGCATCCAACTCGCTTGCTCACGAAGACCTAGGGTATTTTGAGGAAGCCCATCATTGGAATATACAAGCCAAGTTCTATAATGTAAAATTCCCAGTAGTATATGAAAGTGACAACATAGGAGACTCTCTATATGAAGATAATGGTGCTACTTTAAAGCACAAGTGTGGTAAAAGGATAGTAACATTATCCCATCTCTCTTTTTCCCACATTTTTTTTTGTTTGGGCCTTCTCCTCTTTTTTATGGCCTCTTTCTTTCGTTCTTTTTATTTTTAGACCGGAGTCTCATCCCGACTTGTGGGGGAATCATAGTCTCCATCATCCTTTCCTCACTTGGGACAATGCTCTAAAAATTATGATCATCACACTTTTATTTACTTACAACTCAATACTTAGAACAAAATATGACTCTATGTGAATGCCTCCGGCGGGGTACCGGGATATGCAATGAATCAAGAGTGACATGTATGAAAGAATTATGAATGGTGGCTTTGCCACGAATACGATGTCAACTACATGATCATGCAAAGCAATATGACAATGATGAAGCGTGTCATAATAAACGGAACGGTGGTAAGTTGCATGGCAATATATCTCGGAATGGCTATGGAAATGCCATAATAGGTAGGTATGGGGGCTGTTTTGAGGAAGGTATATGGTGGTTGTATGATACCGGTGAAAGGTGCGCGGTATTAGAGAGGCTAGCAATGGTGGAAGGATGAGAGTGTGTATAATCCATGGACTCAACATTAGTCACAAATAACTCACATATTTATTGCAAAAATCTATTAGTCATTGAAACGAAGTAATACACGCATGCGCCTAGGGGGATAGATTGGTAGGAAAAGACCATCGCTCGTCCCCGACCGCCACTCATAAGGAAGACAATCAATAAATAAATCATGCTCCGACTTCATCACATAACGGTTCACCATATGTGCATGCTACGGAAATCACAAACTTTAGAACAAGTATTTCTCAAATTCACAACTACTCAACTAGCATGACTCTAATATCACCATCTTCATATCTCAAAACAATCATCAAGTATCAAACTTCTCTTAGTATTCAATGCACTTATATGAAAGTTTTTTATTATATCCATCTTGGATGCCTATCACTTTAGGACTAATTTTTTTAACCAAAGCAAATTACCATGCTGTTCTAAAGGACTCTCAAAATAATATAAGTGAAGCATGAGATATCAACAATTTCTATAAAATAAAACCACCACCGTGCTCTAAAAGATCTAAGTGAAGCACTAGAGACAAATTTTCTAGCTCAAAAGATATAAGTGAAGCACAAAGAGCATTCTAATAAATTCCGAATCATGTGTGTCTCTCCCAAAAGGTGTGTACAGAAAGGATGATTGTGGTGAACTAAAGTTCAAATCTCAAATCATACAAGACGCTCCAAGCAAAACACATATCATGTGGTGAATAAAAATATAGCTCCAAGTAAAATTATCGATGGACGAAGACGAAAGATGGGATGCCTTCCGAGGCATCCCCAAGCTTAGGCTTTTGGTTTTCCTAGATTTTACCTTGGGGTGACTTGGGCATACCCAAGCTTAGGCTCATGCCACTCCTTGTTCCATAATCCATCAAATCTTTACCCAAAACTTGAAAACTTCACAACACAAAACTCAACAGAAAATCTCATGAGCTCCGTTAGCGAAAGAAAACAAAACACCACTTCAAGGTACTGTAATGAACTCATTCTTTATTTATATTGGTGTTAAGCCTACTATATTCCAACTTCTCTATGGTTCATATCCTCCAATACTAGCCATAGATTCATCAAAATAAGCAAACAACACATGAAAAACAGAATCTGTCAAAAACAGAACAGTCTGTAGTAATCTGGATCAAACACAAACGTTTTGTAACTCAAAAATTCTACCAACATAGGACGACCTAAGTAATTTATTTATTGATCTACTTCAATTGGAATCAGTATTTTATCACGTTCTGGTGATTTTTAATAATTGTTTTTGTGGGCGGAAAGTTTCTGACTTTTTCAGCAATATCAAATAACTATCGTCCAAGAAGATCCTATAGGTTTTACTTGCAACAAACACTAATTAAAACATAAAACCACATATAACAACAGGCTAGATCAAATATTTATTGAATAACAGCAAGTAAAAATATTGGGTTGTCTCCCAACAAGAGCTTTTCTTTAAAGCCTTTTAGCTAGGCATTGATAATTTTAATGATGCTCACATGAAAGACAAGAATTGAAGTGCAAAGAGAGCATCATAAAACACGTGACAAACACATCTAAGTCTAACATACTTCCTATGCATAGGCATATTATAAGCAAACAAATTTGCAAGGCAAGCAAAAGCTAGCATATGCAAGGAAGAAGAAAGTGACGATAGCAATCTCAACATAACGAGAGGTAATTTAGTAACATGAAAATTTCGATAACCATATTTTCCTCTCTCATAATAATTACATGTAGGATCATAAGAAAATTCAACAATATAGCTATCACAAAACATATTCTTAACACAATCCACATGTATGCAAAGTTGACACTCTTCCAAAATAGTGGGATTAACATTAACTAAAGTCATGACCTCTCCAAACCCACTTTTATCAAAAACTTCATAAGATTGAACATTCTCCAAATATGTGGGATCTAAAGTTGACACTCTTCCAAACCCACTTTCAATATTATTGCAAATATTATTATCAATCTCATATTCATCATGGGGCTTAAATAAATTTTCAAGATCATAAGAAGAATCACCCCAATCATGATCATTGCAACAAGTAGTAGACATAGCAAAATTAGCATCCCCAAGCTTAGGGTTTTGCATATCATTAGCACAATTGACATCAAGAGATTTTATAGGAAAATCAGTGCAATCATGCTTTTGATTCAAGGAACTATCAAGTATAGGTGCAATAGCAATAATCTCATGTTTAACATAAGGAACTATAGCAAATTCATCTCCACAGATATTGGCATCATGGCCATAAGAATAGCAAGCATCATGTTCATCAAGGGATATTTCAATCAAATCATCGGAATCATAATTATCTATAGATTCGTGTCTATCATTATTTTGTTCCAAAGCAACGGTCATTCTCTTAATAAATTCCTTTACATAGGCATTATGAGCATAGTTTTCATAGCAATATTTAAGTATGTCGAAATTTTCAGATTTGTAGAGAGTAATGTCATACTTTTCAATTAAAGAAGCAACTTCATGAGCACCCTTAAAAACGACAAATTCTTCAATTTGTTCGATATCATAGTAACTATAAACACCCTTTCCATAAGAAGATAAGATTTCATTATCATTAAACTCACATAGGTAGGGAAGGTTTTTTTAGGGTTCTTAGAGCAACAAGTAAAATAATAAATTTCAAAAAGATTCCAAGCATATCAAAGCAAACTATTTATTTGATACCATAAGAGCTTACCCTTATCAGACAAACGATGACGCAGAAAATGAGCATGCTCATCTAAAGATTTTCCATCAACTAGGCTAGTTGGGGTTTCAACACGAGCGCATAAGGATCCAACATGATCCAAGTAGAACACTTTAAGTGGATCCATATCAATAGATTTTTAGCAAGCAAAGATGCAAGCAAATAGAAGGCACATGGAAACACAAGAAAAAAGACATACGGGAAGAAGGCTAAGAAAAGGCAAAGGTGAAGTGGGGGGAGAGGAAAAGGAGAGGCAAATGGCAAATAATGTAATGTGAGGGATAAGAGTTTGTGATGAGTACTTAGTATGACTTGACTTGTGCGTAAACTCCCCGGCAACGGCGCCAAAAATCCTTCTTGCTACCTCTTGAGCATGCGTTGGTTTTCCCTTGAAGAGGAAAGGGTGATGCAGCAAAGTAGCGTAAGTATTTCCCTCAGTTTTTGAGAACCGAGGTATCAATCCAATCGGAGGCTACACGCAAGTCCTTCGTACCTACACAAACAAATAAGAACCTTGCAAACAACGCGATAAAGGGGTTGTCAATCCCTTCACGGCCACTTGCAAAAGTGAGATCTGATAGAGATGATAAGATACTATTTTTGGTATTTTTATGATAAAGATTGAAAGTAAAGATTGCAACGTAAAATAGATTGGAAACATATATGATGGAAAATAGACCCGGGGGCCATAGGTTTCACTAGTGACTTCTCTCAAGATAGCATAAGTGTTACTGTGGGTGAACGAATTACTGTCGAGCAATTGATAGAAAAGTGCATAGTTATGAGAATATCTAGGCATGATCATGTATATAGGCATCACGTCCACGACAAGTAGACCGACTCCTGCCTGCATCTACTACTATTACTGCACACATCAATCGCTATCCAGCATGCATCTAGAGTATTAAGTTCATAAGAACAGAGTAACGCATTAAGCAAGATGACATGATGTAGAGGGATAAACTCAAGCAATATGATATAAACCCCATCTTTTTATCCTCGATGGCAACAATACAATACGTGTCATTTCCCCTTACATCCTTTGGGATCGAGCACCGCATGATTGAACCCAAAGCTAAGCACTTCTCCCATTGCAAGAAAGATCAATCTAGTAGGCCAAACCAAACTGATAATTCGAAGAGACTTGCAAAGATAACCAATCATACATAAAAGAATTCAGAGGATATTCAAATATTGTTCATAGATAATCTTGATCATAAACCAACAATTCATCGGATCTCGACAAACACACCGCAAAAAGAGTTACATCGAATAGATCTCCAAGAAGATCGAGGAGAACTTTGTATTGTGATCCAAAGAGAGAGAAGAAGCCATCTAGCTAATAACTATGGACCCGAAGGTCTGTGGTAAACTACTCACACATCATCGGAGAGGCTATGGTGTTGAGATAGAAGCCCTCCGTAATCGATTCCCCCTCCGGTGAAGCACTGGAAAAGGCCGCAAGATGGGATCTCACGGGTACAGAAGGTTGCGGTGGTGGAAATAGGGTTTCGTGCTGCTCTCGGATGTTTTCGGGGTATATGAGTATATATAGGCGAAAGAAGTAGGTCGGTGGAGCTACGAGGGATCCACGAGGGTGGGGGGCATGCCCAGGGGGCAGGCGCACATCCCTACCTCATGGCCTCCTCGTTCGTTTCTTGACGTCCACTCCAAGTCCCCTGGATCACATTTGTTCCAAAAGTAACTCTCCCGAAGGTTTCATTCCATTTGGACTCCATTTGATATTCCTTTTCTGCGAAACACTGAAATAGGCAAAAAAACAGCAATTTGCACTGGGCCTTGGGTTAGTAAGTTAGTCCCAGAAATAATATAAAAGTGTATAATAAAGCCTATTAAACATCCAAAACAGAATATATAATAGCATGGAACAATAAAAAATTATAGATACGTTGGAGACGTATCAATTGGGAGTTCCTCCTCCGCAAGCCTCTGTAGCCACGAAAAACCAATCGGAAGCCCATTCCAGCACCCTGCCGGAGGGGGAAACTATCACCGGAGGCCATCTTCATCATCCCAGCGGTCTCCATGACAAGGAGGAAGTAGTTCACCCACGGGGCTGAGCGTATGTACCAATAGCTATGTGTTTGATCTCTCTCTCTCTCTCTCTCTCGCTCTCTCTCTCTCGCTCTCTCTCTCTCGCTCTCTCTCTCTCTGTGTGTGTCTCTCTCTCTCGTGTTCTTGATTTGGCACGATCTTGATGTACCACGAGCTTTGTTACTATAGTTGAATCATATGGTGTTTCTTCCCCCTCTATCTTCTTGTGATGAATTGAGTTTTACCTTTGAGGTTTCATTATTATCGGATTGAATACTATTATGGATTTGAGAACACTTGATGTATGTCTTGCGTGGGATACCCGTGGTGAAAATGGGGTTTTCTATTGATTCACTTGATGTATGTTTTGGCACTCGACTCGCATATTCCCGAGGTGACATTGGGTTATTCTATGGATAGGGGTTGATGCACGTTTTCGTCCTTGTTTCTCGGTAGGAATCTTGGGGCACTCTTTGAGGTTCTTTGTGTTTGACTGAATATTATGAATCTGAAGTTGTTTGATGCATATCGTATAATTGACCCACGGATACTTGTGGTGACATTGGAGTATCTAGGTGACATTAGGGTTGATTGATGTGTGCCATATGGTGTTATTTTACTACGAACTCTAGGGTTGTTTGTGACACTTATAGGAATATCTCAATGGATTGATTGGAAAGAATAACTTTGAGGTGGTGTCGTACCCTACAAGCAATTTCATCTTATGTTCTCCGCGATAGGAACGTTGGAGTGACTCTTGGTTGCATGTTGAGGGATTGTTATATGATTCAATTATGTTATCATTGTTGAGAGAACTTGCACTAGTGAAAGTATGAACCCCATGCCTTGTTTTCAAGCATTGCAATACCGTTTTTGCTCACTTTTGTTACTTGCTACCTTGCTATTTTTATATTTTCAGATTACAAAAACCTATATCTACCATCCATATTACACTTGTATCACCATCCCTTCGCCGAACTAGTGCACCTATACAATTTACCATTGTATTGGGTGTGTTGGGGACACAAGAGACTCTTTGTTATTTGGTTGCAGGGTTGTTTGAGAGAGACCATCTTCATCCGATGCCTCCCATGGATTGATAAACCTTAGGTCATCCACTTGAGGGAAATATGCTACTGTCCTACAAAACTCTGCGCTTGGAGGCCTAACACGAGTCTACAGGAAGAAGGTTGTGTAGTAGACATCAAACTCTTTTCTGGCTCCGTTGCAGGGTAGGTTAGTGCTTGAAGGTATATCTTTAGATCTTGCAATCTAATTATCACTAGTTTAGTTTATAAAAGAAAACTACAAAAAATGGAATTGAGGTTGCCACATATAATCCATCTTTATAATGTCTTTCTTGAAAATGATGGATTGGAAAATTGTGCCAAAGTGTTAGAAGAAGAACACAATAAAATGTTTGGCATACAATCTTTGAATTATGAGCATGATTGCAATGTTGTTAGTGTGAATTCTTTGAATATCCATGATACTAATGATATGCAAAGCTACAAGCTTGGGGATGCTATGTTTGATGAAGATGATATTCTTTGTCCCCCAAGTTTTGATGAGCAAATTTATAATGATGATAGCAGGCCTCCTATTTATGATGATTATATTGATGAAAGTGGGTTTGGAAGAGTGTCAACTCTAGGTAATGATCCCACTATTTTGGAGGGTGTTGAATCTTATAATATTTATGAAAGTGGATTTGGAGAGGTCATGACTTTATTTAGTGATGAATCCACTATTTCGGAAGAGGTTCCAATTGATTATGAGAATAAAGTAGCTATCTATGATGATTATTGTGATGACATGTATGCTATAAAGAATAATGATAACCATGAAACTTGTCATCATGAGTTTAATTTTCAATTGGATTATGCCTCACATGATAGTTATTTTGTTGAGTTTGCTCCCACTATCATGAATGAGAAGAATTTTGCTTATGTGGAGAGTAGTAAAATTTATATGCTTGTGCATCATGAAAATAATGCTTTATGTGATGGTTATATTGTCGAATTCATTCATGATGCTGCTGAAAATTATCATGAGATAGAGGAACATATGCTTTTACATATTGCAATAATATCAAATTTCCTCTCGATGTGTTGAAAGTTTTCAAGTTGCACTTGTTTTGCCTTCCTATGCTAGTTGATTCTTGCTTCCAAAAATTATTTGCTCACAAAATCCCTATGCATAAAAAGTGGGTTAGGCTTAAATGTGCTAGTCATATGCTTCGTGATGTTCTCTTTGTGTTTCAATTCTTACCCTTTATGTGAGCATCATTGAAATCATCATGCCTAGCTAAAAAGGCATTAAAGAAAAGCGCTTGTTGGGAGTCAACCCAATAACTATACCTACTGTTTTGGTGTGTTCACATGATTATGCTACTGTAGTAATCATGTTTTATAGCTTTTGTTTCAATAAAGTGCCAAGTCAGACCTTTGGGATGGTCTATGGTGATAGTTAATTTGATCTTGCTGAAGAACAGAAAATTTTGTGCCCAGTAAAATAATTTTCATTTTTTACAGAAGCATGATAAAATCCTGATTCTTTCTGCACAATATTGATGTACAAATTTACCAGGTTGTCCTAATGTTTTAGAATTTTTGGACTAGTAGAAGTATGGTTGTTGTTCAGATCATTACAAACTGTTCTGTTTTTGACAGATTCTGTTTTCAATGCATAGCTTGCATGTTTTAGTGTTTCCATAGCTTATACTAAGAGATATAAATTGTGTAAATGATAAATTACAGTAGGCATTGTGTGAGATCAATTGTGAATCTTGTCTTTGATAGTACCCAAGTGAACGATTTGGTTTATTATACTAACGCATCTCACGAGTTCTTGTTGAGTTTTGTGTGGATGAAGTTTCTAAGATTTAGGGAAACCATGATATAAAAGGAATTAAGGAGACACAAAAGCTCAAGCTTGTGGATGCCCAAGGCATCCTTAATTAATATTTCAAGAAGTCCCAAGAAGCTAAGCTTGGGGATGCCCCGGTTGGCATCCCACCTTTCTCCTTCAACAATGATCAGTCAGTTTGGTTGAACCTACGTATTTGCTTCTTCACATGATATGTGCTATCCTTGGAATGTGATTTTGTTTTGTTTTGCTTGTTGATTGAATAAAGTACTTAAGATTTGAAAATTTATTTATGAGAGAGAGTCTTCACATAGTTACATAATTATTCGACTACTCATTGATCTTCACTTATATCTTTTGGAGTAGTTTGCCATTTGCTCTAGTGCTTCACTTATATCTTTTCGAGCACGATGGTGGTTTTATTTGAAGAAACTGATGAACTCTCATGCTTCACTTATATTATTTTGAGAGTCTCTAAAAAACATGGTAATTTGCTTTGGTTACGAATTTAGTCCTAATATGATGGGCATCCAAGAGGGATATAATAAAAACTTTCATATAAAGTTCATTGAATACTATGAGAAGTTTGATTCCTTGCATTTGTTTTGAGATATACAGCTGGTTATATTAGAGTCATGCTAGTAAGTAATTATGGATTGTAGAATACTTGTGTTAAAGTTTGTGATTCACGTAGCATGCATGCATGGTGAACCATTATGTGATGAAGTTGGAACATGATTTATTTATTAATTGTCTTCCTTGTGAGTGGCGGTCGGGGATGAGCGATGGTCTTTTCCTACCAATCTATACCCCTAGGAGCATGCGCGTAGTACTTTGTTTTTATGACTAATAGATTTTTGTAATAAGTATGTGAGTTCTTTATGACTAACGTTGAGTCCATGGATTATACGCACTCTCACCCTTCCACTATTGCTAGCCTCTCTAGTGCCGCGCAACTTTCATCGGTACCATACACCCACCATAAAACTTCCTCAAAACAGCCACCATACCTACCTATTATGGCATTTCCATATCCATTCCGAGATATATTGCCATGCAACTTCCACCGTTCTGTTTTATTATGACATGCTCCATCATTGTCATATTCCTTTGCATGATCGTAAGACAGATAGCATGATGTTTACATGGCTTGTCCGTTTTTTGATGTCATTTGCTACGCTAGATCATTGCACATCCCGGTACACCATCGGAGGCATTCATATAGTCATATTTTATTCTAAGTATCGAGTTGTAGTTCTTGAGTTGTAAGTAAGTATAAGTGTGATGATCATCATTATTAGAGCATTGTCCCATGTGAGGAAAGGATGATGGAAGCTATGTTCCCTCACAAGTTGGGATGAGTCTCCGGACTTTATAAAAATACAAGAGGCCAAGAAGCCCACCAAAAAAATGAGAGAAAAGAGAGAAGGGGCAATGTTACTATCCTTTTTCCACACTTGTGCTTCAAAGTAGCACCATGAAATTTGTTTAAAGAAAAGGTTAAAAGATGGCATGACAAGAGGATACAGAAGCGTCATTTTAACGTATGTGAGGTGATCATGTTTTGCTATGCAACTCTCCTTTAAGATTTTTTGCAGGAAAGCTTCTCTCTAAATGGGAAGGTCCTTACATTATCGAGGAGGTCTATCGTTCCGGTGCCATCAAAATCAACAACGCTGAAGGCACAAATCCGAGGGTGGTATAAAGTCAAAGAATCATATTATATCTCAGGTGCTCCCATAAATTTGGAGTCCAATATTATTAATACCATAACACCGGAGGAGTACATAAGGGATACTTTCTAGAACGCTTCAGACTCCGAAAAGGAATAGGTATGTGGTACAGTAAGTAAACCGACACCAAAACTGTTTTAATAGTAATTTTTCTCTGGTTTGGAATATTTAAAAAATTAGGAAAATTAAAAGTAGCCCGAAAGAGACACGAGGAGACCACAAGGGTGGAGGGCGCGCCATACCCCCCTGGGCGTGCCCCCTGCCTTGTGGCCACCTCGTGTGCCCTTCGAACTCCATTTTCTTGCACAATACTTCTTTTGGTTGGTAAAAAATCATTATATAATGTCCCGAAGGTTTTGACCACCGTACCACGGTAAAACCCCATGTTTCTGTTTTGAGCTGTTTTCTGGCAGAGATTTCAAGGTCAGGCATCATGTCGTCCCCCTCCTCCAACAACGCGGAAGGTGATGCTTGGTTGATGTAGATGGAACTTAGAAGGGAGGATCCCGAGGGAGCCATGATGGAGGAGGATGAAGGAGATTCATCTAAGGAACAACCTCCGGCATCGGAGAGAGATACTCTCGCGGGCATCTCCACTATTCCGAATCCCCATCAAGCAATAGGGACTACAAATAACCATGAAGACCAAGAGGTTCGAGAAGGGCTTCCCCCTAGGAGGCCCTTACACAGGTTACATCGGAACAACTTTCATAATTTGGTTCATAATTACGGAGTGGAGAACACCCCTCGTACACATATACCATCCAATTGGACATATCCCGTCCAAGTGAAAGCAATGCAGAAAAGAGTTCTTGGCGGCCTTAAAATAAGCATATTTTGGAGGAAATCTAGAAGAATGCAAATATGCTCCAATGTGTGCTCCAAGAACTGCAAGTCCTGAAAGGTGCCTTAATGAAGCTAACGGATACATCAACAACTCCATCAGCACCACCTCCAAAGAAAGAGACATAAATACATGGGTATGGGCACTCCCCTTGGCAACTGCCAAGCGGGGAGGTTCCCTGGTATTGTATGACCATCACACCTTTACCTTTATCGTTTTTGTTAGTTCGATCCTTTTGGTTATATCTTGATCTAGTAGAATAAAGTTTTAGTATGATATAGCTTTGAGTTTTGTTTTGATTTCAATCCATGTAATCAAGTCCGTGAGTTATATATAATAAAGAGTAGTTTTGAGTTGAGGGCCGCTTTCTTGCTATGATCTTGAGGGAATTAAATAAAAGAAAGGAATAAAAAGAAATAAAAAGATCATATATTGATCTTATGGAGAGTAATGACTTCACATATAAAGAGTATGATAATAAAAGTTATTGTGAGTTGACAAACATAGTTTTGGTCATTGTTGCAACTAATAGGAAGTAATAAAGGAAGAGAAGCTTCACATATAAATATACTATCTTGGACATCTTTTGTAATTGTGAGCACTCATTAAAATATGACATGCTAAAAGGTTGATGTTGGACAAGGAAGACAACATAATGGGTTATGTTTCCTTATATCCGGATAGAAGTTATATTGTCATGGATCATCCAACATGTTGAGCTTGCCTTTTCCTCTCATGCTAGCCAAATTCTTTGCACCAAGTAGAGATACTACTTGTGCTTCCAAACATCCCTCAAACCAGTTTTTCCATGAGAGTCCACCATACTTACCTATGTATTGAGTAAGATCCTTCAAATAAGTTGTCATTGGTGCAAGCAATAAAAATTGCTCTCTAAATATGTATGATCTATTAGTGTGAATAAAATAAGCTTTATAAGAACTTGTGATATGGAAGAAATAAAAGCGACGGACTGCTGTCAGGACCCCGATTCCAAGTCACATCGATCTAGCCGGTAACACCTCATATCACTTTGCGGCCTCACGCACGGTATTCCCACGGGTGTCGCCTTACCATGGCCCGGGACCGTTTGCGCCTTTTGGCTCACGTATATGATAGTGTCGCTAGCATCCATATGACAGAGAACCCGGGCCGACATGGCTAGTCGTGAACCCAAAGCGGCACTAACCCATGGGGACAGGCATACATGAATCACATCGAGCATGTCGGTCATCAACGTATGAATTCGGGCTGTAGCACTGGGCTAACAGGACTCCGGTATCCCGGGCTGTAGCAGGCTAGGCAGGACTCCGAATATCACCGCGTGACATTTCCCGAAGGGACAGACATAGGAACGAAGTGAAACACATGCCGCCGATCAAGTGTCCAAAGCAGTAGTCTGGGCTAGCAAGACTCGTGAACCGAAGCAGTAGCGGACTACTATCGCCAGAAGCACTAGACTACATTTCCCCATATGAGAGGCTGCCAAGGATAAACAACTAGATTGTCGATCCCACACATACCAAGCATTTCAAACATACACACAATATGCTCAATATGTGTAAATACAACATGGCATCACAACATAACTCTACGACTCAAATATTTATTCATTAGGCTCCGAGGAGCGAGATATTACAAACATGGGTCTCATGACCCAACACTCAGAGCATACAAGTCAAAGCACAAGCGGAAGCTTAACATGTCTGAGTACAGACATCTACAAATGAAAAAGGCTGAGAAGCCTGACTATCTACCAGATCCTGCCGAGGGCACAAGATCGTAGCTGAGGTAACAAGCTAAACGTCGAAGTCCACACAGAACTACTAGCGAGACTCACGTCTCTCTGCAAAACATAAGATAGGCAAACGTGAGTACAAATGTACTCAGCAATACTTACATCAGAACTAACTACATATGCATCATTATCAAAAGGGGGTGGTGGAGTTTGACTACAGCAAGCCAGCTTTGACTCGGTGGCTATCCTGAACTACATCGCAAGTAACTCTTTTGAGGTGGCGCTACGAGTCCACATATTCACCATATCAATACACCACTATGGATCCGCTCCCGTCTACCTACGAGAACGCCATCCATAGCACTCACGCTTATCTTGCGAGTTTTAGAGTATCCACTTTCACTTGTCTATGAACTGTTATAGGAAACCCAGAAGTCCTTTACCGCGGACACGGCTATTCGAATAGATCATATTAACCCTGCAGGGTGTACTTCTTCACACACGCCTCGCCACTTACCGCCATGTACACCTTGTGTATCTCGGCAACCTTCAAGCGGAAGCCTGGCGAGGGAGTCGGCCACGACCTGACTAACCACACAAGTCTCTACTCCAGGTTTATCGCCTATTCGGGTTCCATCCGCAAGGAGATCCGGCCGGGGTGTCGCTCACGGCCCCAAACGATGTTAGCAGGGTTCCCAAGCCCACCTCGACGGGTGGTTCTACGCTTGGTACACCGTGCCATGGTGCCTAGTCTGTCCCAAGCCCACCTATAGCGGGTGCCACTTGGTAGACTACTAACACTACCTACAAACACCAGAAACTAGTTGCAACTCCTGGACAGAGATCAAGTTGATTAATAAGCCGAGAGGGGCACTTAAGCATTCCAATGCGTGGTAGTAGCTGATCATGGATCACAAACACAGAACTCAGTTCCTAAGGACGGTTGTAATGAGACAACCCACCATGTACTCCTACATGGCCTCTCACCGCTACCTTTACCAAATCGTGTTCACTCACTTAGCTCACACACAGTAGGACATGTTCACCACTTTCCAATTCATTCCCGATGAATCGGACTGACACAACTCTAAGCAATAGCAGGCATGACAATCAAGCATGAATGAGTAGGCACATCAGGCTCAAACAACTCCTACTCATGCTAGTGGGTTTCATCTAATTCTTGTGGAATGACAGTCATGCAGAGGATAAAGGGGTTCAGCTACCGCAGCAAGTAACACATGAGTCGTTGTTGTCCTAATGCAGTAAGATAGAGCAGGAGCGAGAGAGTGGGATTATAACGGAATGAACAAGGGGGTTTATGCTTGCCTGGCACTTCTGAAGATAGTATAACTCTTCATCGGTGTCATCGAACTCATCGTCGGTACATCGTCTACTGAGAGGGGACAAATACCGGCAACTGAGAAAGAAACACAATCAATGCAATGCGCAATATGATGTATGCTCATGACATGGCAACATGCTGGTGTTTTGAGCTAATGCAGCTAACAACAAAGTTAAATGAAGTTGGTTTGAACACTAGATTCAAATTCAAACTCCACATGTGCTTTCTTCAATGCCATTTAATTGAATTGTCCTAAACATCAGTCATAACTTGATCTAACATGCATGAAAATGGTACAGATGGAGAGATTGGTTTTTCTAATCATTTTTCATATATAATTTATTTCATTCTGAGTTACGGTTGATTTTATATGAATTTTAGAAGTTTATACTATTTTCTGGAATTTCCTAAATTAAAATTAATCCAGAAAATGAGTTATGGCGTCAGCACTGCGTCATGCTTGCATCAGCAAGTCAACAGGGCTGCCCCGGGTCAAACCTGACCAGGGGGTCCCATTAGTCAGTGACTTAGGGCTCGTTTAGGTCGCTGGCAGGTGGGCCCAGTCAACGGCCACATCAGCATGGTCAGAGCTGACGCATGGGCCCACTGATTTTACTTATTTAACCCTAATTATTTGTTATCCAGTAAACTAACAAAGCAGGTCCCACTGTCAGTGTCTAGTGTTAAACTAATAGGGTTAGTTAGCCCAAATCTAATGACGGCCACGTCGGCTAACCGACGATTAGCCGCCGGCGCTAAGCAGGACACGGCGGAGGTCCTCGTTCGGCCGTTTCCGGCGACGAGAGGTCGGGCGGATGGGTTCTGCGGAACCAGCGCGACGAGGCACGTCGGATGGTGGCAGCTGCGGGTGCTAGGGTGGCGTCTAACGGCGGCGGCGACGAGCCGGGCGGTGGCCGGAGCTCGGAACACACGGCGCGGTTGCTGTAGTGCGTTAGCGAGCGGGATTAGGTGCTGGGCGGACTCCACATGGCTCCAGGAGCAAGCGGGACTCGATGGTTCGAGCAGCGGAGCACAACAGCTAGGTTCCCGGCGGCCATGGCGGTCGGCGGTGCTCGGGCACGCGGGTGAGGATGATACGGCACGGGAACGAGCGAATTGAAAAAGGGGAAACGGGAAGGAGCTCACGGTGAGGATGATGAGCAGGTCAGTGGGCTCGGGGGAGGCCGAACGGCGTCGGGGCATCTCCGGCGATCTCAGAGCCGAAGGTTGAAGACGACGGCGTCGGCGTCACTGCAGGGCTCCTGGCGTCGCTTGGCGCGGTGAGGAGGAAGAGTAGGTCGAGGCGGAGCTTTGGGACGCGTCGGGGAGGTGAGGCGGTGGCTGTGGCCGCGGTGGTACTCACCGGCGGCGACAGCTGCGCTCGATGGTGAGAGGGAGAGAAAGCAGAGGAGGGGAGAGGCACGGGAGTGTGAGAGAGAGGTCGGGGGCTGCGTGGCGTCATCCAGATGCGTCGGAAGGGGGGGGGGGCAGGCAGGCAGGGAGGAGCTGGCCTCCTCGGCCGCGCACGTGCGGGCACGCAGCTGCTCCTACTGGCAGGAGGAAGACGACAGGAGGCGCCAGGTGGGCTGGGCCAGCGAACTGGGCCGACTATAGGTAGGTGGCCAGGTAGTCATTCTCTCTCTCTCTTTTATTTGTTCACTTTTCTATTTTTCTGTAATCTTTAGGGCTTTATTAAAAATATCAGGGAATTTCCAAAAATCATGAAACTAATCATGACTACTGTTTGGAATATATACAACAGTAAACATTTTAGTTTATGATTATTTGAGCATTTAAATTATTTATTAGCATTAAATGCCCAAATGCAAATACTTTATGAATTAATCCAGTGACCAAATATGTCATGGAAAAATGTGCAACACCTCTGGTTATGGTTTCAAGCATTTTCCAAAAATGATGAACATTTTTGAAAGCCATTTGGATTCACTGGAAATATTTTTTAGGTTGAACCTATTTGAATTCCATTTGGTACTAGGGTTTGGACATCCCCATTTCAGGTTTAAATGAAATTTTAAACATGATGCAGCAACAAGCTAGTCCAAGTGCATATCAAGGCTAGGGACGTGACAACTCACCCCCACTAAACAAGAATCTCGACCCGAGATTCAAGACGTGAGGTAAGAGGAAAAGGGAAGTCACAAAGCTATCACAATCTTCATGATCCATTTGCCCTTCTCGAAGATGTTGACTCATTCCTTCATCTTGATCTTGACGTCTTTACTTTCGAGATCTTCATCCAACACGATGGCGACAAAAAGAATACTCTATAGGAAACGATCTCCTCGGAGATCGAGCACTCAGGATCAACTCGTGGAATGAGATGTTGAAACATCTCGAGTTGAAACACAAAACACATCGAGAGGGATAGAGGAACAACGACGGAGTTGATTTGGTGGGCAACAATTCCACGCTTAGAAAGATGGTGGATGGTGTCAGATGGCGAGGAAATAATTGCCACGATCCCGTAACGGGGCACTTTGGAAAAGGTGACTCAAAAAACTGCTCCCTTAAGTGGCAAAAAGAATTACTTTTGATCCATAGATCATTGACACTCTTCATACCAGGTTAAAGCAATTTACAATTGATCGTTGAAAGAGTTCGAAGGAATGGCATACTCGGACTAGAATGGATGATGTGGACTACCTTGTTGAAGACAACGCAATGGATGATTTTTGCTTATCATCGGAGGTGGAGGGGACCCATGGTAGGACCACTTTTGAGGATGATCCTGAACAAGAATTATTAAGAAGGCAGCCCATAGTGAAATGGCACAAGGACGGTGCAAGCTGGGAACGAAATGCAACTGTTGGAATGTTCCAACCATCATATCTGCCTGAGATTCAGATCCGATTGGTGATAGGATACTTCGGACTCAGCATGTCCGAAAAGAAAGGTCGCAACACACAAATCGACGAGATGACGTTGCGAGATTCTCGGGAAATGAACTACGATAGCAAGCTCCAAAACATGAGCTGGTTCTGCTACACATGTGTGAACACGCTGTCCCAGACAAACATGACCACATGGTAGTCTTATGATAAAACACTACCGAGTTCAGGTGGGGGAACCATCATCGAGGATATTGAAATCTCTTCATAAGTACGGATTAGCTCTTATGAAGGAACTTCTTCTCCTTGAACAAACCAGTCAGTGGCTTGGGGTGCTAGGAGTTGCATATGGAATGAAGATGATCAGTCTATCAGACCATAGAATACTTTGCACAGGTATGACTGACTTGGGATGATTCCAGAGGAAACAAAACAAACCTTTCTCAAATTCATGGCGGGAACTTACACCTAAAGCACATGAATTCGAGGAAGTCACTTCTTCCATCCAAGCATAGGCTTCATGAACGGATCACGAAGGCATTGCTTACAAAGTTTCCAACACTAGGTTGATGTTCAACATGAATCATGGGGGAGGGACAAGATGCTGCTGGTGGGCTCAACGGCAACTCATCGGAATTTCCATATCACTGGACTTCCACCATCATGTGAACACGGTGATAGTATTGGTCAGACCAAAAGATGTAATGATGTATGCTCGAGGGATCAACCACGAGTAAGACAACATTACGAATATCGTTGGTTCTGATTTGATTTGAGGATAGCCCACACTCAAATCTAGGTTTGGACAGGACAATAGATTCAACAACTGATCACAGGGACCAATCGATGAAGATATCATCTTTCTTCAACACACACACGCACAGAAGATATCCCTTAGAGATGAACTAAGTTAAGCAAAGCTTTATCTTCCAACTCTCCAAGTTGTTGTCTAGCTCAAGGGTTTCCAACACAGATTCTTGGAGAAGGGGTGGTTTACGAGAAACCAACTTGATCACGAACTCAACATAATAGTCAGGGGGCAACCTGGTGATACTCCCGAGAAGATATTCGGAAAACCACGAACCACCGATATGTTACTAAGCTCGAGAACAATCTTGCTTTTGAGGGCAAGACGATATGATCAAATGAGTGAGGACTTGACAAGATCCTAACTCATCAATCGAAGTGTGCACCAGAAATAAGGACTAGGTAGCACGATCAATCTTAGGATGATGATTTAATAATCAACACGCTAAGAATGAGGATATTGTCCATTTACTACTAAGCAACATGGTTGCTAGGAGTATCGATAAACGAATGCACGCATACCCTTGACTATCAATTGACAGGCGGGGTCAGAATACAACTAAGGAGGAACAACTCGAGGAGCATATAACTTTCTGAGTTGTGGATGCATAGGTTAGTATGTCGAACCAAGTTCAACATGTTTCTTCCGGATAACCCATGCAGAGAGGTAGGACTGGCAGAGTCACAATTATGAATGGAGAACTCCTCAAGAGTACTCTGATTGTGATCTTTGGGTTCAAATAACTTCTGCCTTAAATAGTTCATGGTATTTGGAAGAAGGAAATACCACGGACCTCGAGGACTAATGCAAAGGTTACTAATAACCTAAGGGAGCTAGCAATACTATCAACATGAAGTAAGTAGGGTGAATCTCGGGTTAAAGAACCCAGGAATAGAATACCTACTAACTAATAACATCACGGATGCTTTGAGAATGGTGGCAGAATCATCACATCGGGAACACAAAACATGGCTAGATTACTAGATGACTCCACTGAACACCTAGGGTCATAGTACTAACTCCAACATATATGTCGAGGCAATAGGGTACCTCAACTCACCGATTAGTGTGCTTATTCTGACCATAAAGGACATTGGGAATGGAAAGAAAGGATTTGCAAATGCATCCGACTATTTAGAGACCTGGGATGACTCGGATAGCATAACGGCTGTAAAATGCTCAAAAAGATTTGAGACATCATGCAAAATGGTGGCATAACCACTCTACAACATCATAACAAGATTCTGAGATCAACAGTTAAAATACAGAAATAGTAGGAACTGAACTAGGGCTTAAATCCAACAATCTTAAAGGTCTATGGATTAGTAACACGTCATCCTGATAGATAGATGAGAAGCCTAGTTCTTAATCCCCGTAGAAGAGAAGAGGTTGACTCAGATCAGAGGGCCATGAGGTATAAGGAGTAAAAAGAGCCTTACGTTCCCTTCTACAATCAATTCCCTTACATAACTAAATCATTTCTAGACACAACTTCGACCAGTTTGGCTTGGTAATCCTCTGAGCATCAAAGCTCGATACTAACGCTGTCGGGACCCGATTCCAAGTCACATCGATCTAGCCGGTAACACCTCATATCACTTCGCGGCCTCACGCACGGTATTCCCACGGGTGTCGCCTTACCATGGCCCGGGACCGTTTGCGCCTTTTGGCTCACGTATATGATAGTGTCGCTAGCATCCATATGACAGAGAACCCGGGCCGACATGGCTAGTCGTGAACCCAAAGCGACACTAACCCATGGGGACAGGCATACATGAATCACATCGAGCATGTCGGTCATCAACGTATGAATTCGGGCTGTAGCACTGGGCTAACAGGACTCCGGTATCCCGGGCTGTAGCAGGCTAGGCAGGACTCCGAATATCACCGTGTGACATTTCCCGAAGGGATGACATATAGGAACGAAGTGAAACACATGCCGCCGATCAAGTGTCCAAAGCAGTAGTCTTTGGGCTAGCAGGACTCCGTGAACGGGCTATAGCGGACTACTATCGCTCAGAAGCACTAGACTACATTTCCCCATATGAGAGGCTGCCAAGGATAAACAACTAGATTGTCGGATCCACACATACCAAGCATTTCAAACATACACACAATATGCTCAATATGTGTAAATACAACATGGCATCACAACATAACTCTACGACTCAAATATTTATTCATTAGGCTCGAGGAGCGAGATATTACAAACATGGGTCTCATGACCCAACACTCGTGAGCATACAAGTCAAAGCACAAGCGGAAGCTTAACATGTCCGAGTGAGACATCTACAAATGAAAAAGGCTGAGAAGCGACTATCTACTGAGATCTGCCGAGGGCACAAGATCGTAGCTGAGGTAACAAGCTAAACGTCGAAGTCCACACAGAACTACTAGCGAGACTGACGTCTCTCTGCAAAACATAAGATAGGCAAACGTGAGTACAAATGTACTCAGCAAGACTTACATCAGAACTAACTACATATGCATCATTATCAAAAGGGGTTGGTGGAGTTTGACTACAGCAAGCCAGCTTTGACTCGGTGGCTATCCTGAACTACGACTGCAAGTAACTCTTTTGAGGTGGCGCACACGAGTCCACATATTCACCATATCAATACACCACTATGGATCCGCTCCCGTCTACCTACGAGAACGCCATCCATAGCACTCACGCTTATCTTGCGAGTTTTAGAGTATCCACTTTCACTTGTCTATGAACTGTTATAGGAAACCCAGAAGTCCTTTACCGCGGACACGGCTATTCGAATAGATCATATTAACCCTGCAGGGGTGTACTTCTTCACACACGCTCTCGCCACTTACCGCCATGTACACCTTGTGTATCTCGGCAACCTTCAAGCGGAAGCCTGGCGAGGGAGTCGGCCACGACCTGACTAACCACACAAGTCTCTAGTCCAGGTTTATCGCCTATTCGGGTTCCATCCGCAAGGAGATCCGGCCGGGGTGTCGCTCACGGCCCCAAACGATGTTAGCAGGGTTCCCAAGCCCACCTCGACGGGTGGTTCTACGCTTGGTACACCGTGCCACGGTGCCTAGTCTGTCCCAAGCCCACCTGTACCGGGTGCCACTTGGTAGACTACTAACACTACCTACAAACACCAGAAACTAGTTGCAACTCCTGGACAGAGATCAAGTTGATTAATAAGCCGAGAGGGGCACTTAAGCATTCCAATGCGTGGTAGTAGCTGATCATGGATCACAAACACAGAACTCAGTTCCTAAGGACGGTTGTAATGAGACAACCCACCATGTACTCCTACATGGCCTCTCACCGCTACCTTTACCAAATCGTGTTCACTCACTTAGCTCACACACAGTAGGACATGTTCACCACTTTCCAATTCATTCCCGATGAATCAGACCTGACACAAATCTAAGCAATAGCAGGCATGACAATCAAGCATGAATGAGTAGGCACATCAGGGCTCAAACAACTCCTACTCATGCTAGTGGGTTTCATCTAATTACTGTGGAATAACAGGTCATGCAGAGGATAAAGGGGTTCAGCTACCGCAGCAAGTAACACATGAGTCGTTGTTGTCCTAATGCAGTAAGATAGAGCAGGAGCGAGAGAGTGGGATTATATCAGAATGAACAAGGGGGTTTATGCTTGCCTGGCACTTCTGAAGATAATATAACTCTTCATCGGTGTAATCGAACTCATCGTCGGTACGTCGTCTACTGAGAGGGGACAAATACCGGCAACTGAGAAAGAAACACAATCAATGCAATGCGCAATATGATGTATGCTCATGACATGGCAACATGCTGGTGTTTTGAGCTAATGCAGCTAACAACAAAGTTAAATGAAGTTGGTTTGAACACTAGATTCAAATTCAAACTCCACATGTGCTTTCTTAAATGCCATTTAATTGAATTGTCCTAAACAGCAGTCATAAATTGATCTAACATGCATGAAAATGGTACAGATGGAAAGATTGGATTTTTCTGATCATTTTTCATATATAATTTATTTTATTCTGAGTTATGGTTGATTTTATATGAATTTTAGAAGTTTATACTATTTTCTGGTCCTGAATTAAAATTAATCCAGAAAATGAGTTATGGCGTCAGCACAGCGTCATGCTTGCATCAGCAAGTCAACAGGGCTGCCCCGGGTCAAACCTGACCAGGGGGTCCCATTAGTCAGTGACTTAGGGCTCGTTTAGGTCGCTGGCAGGTGGGCCCAGTCAACGGCCACATCAGCATGGTCAGAGCTGACGCGTGGGCCCACTGATTTTATTTAATTAACCCTGATTATTTGTTATCCAGTAAACTAACAAAGCGGGTCCCACTGTCAGTGTCTAGTGTTAAACTAATAGGGTTAGTTAGCCCAAATCTAATGACGGCCACGTCGGCTAACCGACGATTAGCCGCGGCGCAAGGTGACACGGCGGAGGTCCTCGTCCGGCCGTTTCCGGCGACGAGAGGTCGGGCGGATGGGTTCTGCGGAACCAGCGCGACGAGGCACGTCGGACGGTGGCAGCTGCGGGTGCTGGGGTGGCGTGTAATGGCGGCGGCGACGAGCCGGGCGGTGGCCGGAGCTCGGAACACACGGCGCGGTTGCTGTAGTGCGTTAGCGAGCGGGATTAGGTGCTGGGCGGACTCCACATGGCTCCAGGAGCAAGCGGGACTCGATGGTTCGAGCAGCGGAGCATAATAGCTAGGTTCTCGACGGCCATGGCGGTCGGCGGTGCTCGGGCACGTGGGTGAGGATGATACGATACGGGAATGAGTGAATTGAAAAAGGGGAAACGGGAAGGAGCTCACGGTGAGGATGATGAGCAGGTCAGTGGGCTCGGGGGAGGCCGGACGGCGTTGGGGCATCTCCGGCGATCTCGGAGCCGAAGGTTGAAGACGACGGCATCGGCGTCACTGCAGGGCTCCGGGCGTCGCTTGGCGCGGTGAGGAGGAAGAGTAGGTCGAGGCGGAGCTTTGGGACGCGTCGGGGAGGTGAGGCGGTGGCTGTGGCCGCGGTGGTACTCACCGGCGGCGACAGCTGCACTCGGTGGTGAGAGGGAGAGAAAGCAGAGGAGGGGAGAGGCACGGGAGAGTGAGAGAGAGGTCGGGGGCTGCGTGGCGTCATCCAGATGCGTCGGAAGGAGGGGGGAGGGGCAGGCAGGCAGGGAGGAGCTGGCCTCCTCGGCCGCGCGCGTGCGGGTACGCAGCTGCTCCTACTGGCAGGAGGAAGACGACAGGAGGCGCCGGGTGGGCTGGGCCAGCGAACTGGGCCGCCTACAGGTAGGTGGCCAGGTAGTCATTCTCTCTCTCTCTCTTTTATTTGTTCACTTTTCTATTTTTCTGTAATCTTTAGGACTTTATTAAAAATATCAGGGAATTTCCAAAAATCATGAAACTAATCATGACTACTGTTTGGAATATATCCAACAGTAAACATTTTTGTTTATGATTATTTGAGCATTTAATTATTTATTAGCATTAAATGCCCAAATGCAAATACTTTATGAATTAATCCAGTGACCAAATATGTCATGAAAAAATGTGCAACACCTCTGGTTATGGTTTCAAGCATTTTCCAAAAATGATGAACATTTTTGAAAGCCATTTGGATTCACTGGAAATATTTTTTAGGTTGAACCTATTTGAATTCCATTTGGTACTAGGGTTTGGACATCCCCATTTCAGGTTTAAATGAAATTTTAAACATGATGCAGCAACAAGCTAGTCCAAGTGCATAGCAAGGCTAGGGACGTGACAACTGCATAATAAAGTTCTTTATCACAAGCGGCAATATAAAGTGACGTTCTTTTGCATTAAGATTTTGTGCATCCAACCATAAAAGCGCATGACAACCTCTGCTTCCCTCTGCGAAGGTCCTATCTTTTACTTTTATTTCCTACCCTTATACAAGAGTCATGGTGATCTTCACCTTTCCTTTTTACACTTTTTCCTTTGGCAAGCACTATGTGTTGGAGAGATTTCTATATATATATCCCATCGGATGTAGGTTATCATAAACTATTATTGTTGACATTACCCTTGTGGTAAAAGGTTGGGAGGCGAAACTATAAGCCCCTATCTTTGTCTGTGTCCGATTGAAGCTTTGAACCCATACGTATCGTGTGAGTGTTAGCAATTGTGAAAGACTAAATGACAGTTGAGTATGTGGACTTGCTGAAAGGTTCTTATATTGACTCTTTCCGATGTTATGATATGTTGCAATTGCTTCAATGACTGAGATCATAGTTTGTTAGTTTTCAATGAAGTTTCTGATTCATGCTTTACCTTGTGAATGAATTGTTACTTTAGCATAAGAAATCATATGAAAATATATGTTGATGTTCTAAAGATGATGATGATGCCCTCATGTTAGTATTTTATTTTATCGACACCTCTATCTCTAAACATGTGGACATATTTTTTGATATCGGCTTTCACTTGAGGATAAGCGAGGTCTAAGCTTGGGGGAGTTGATACGTCCATTTTGCATCATGCTTTTATATTGATATTTATTGCACTATGGGCTGTTATTACACATTATATCACAATACTTATGCCTTTTCTCTCTTATTTTATAAGGTTTACATGAAGAGGGAGAATGCCGGCAGCTAGAATTCTAGACTCGAAAAGGAGCAAATATTAGAGACCTATTCTACACAACTCCAAATGTCCTGAAACTTCACGCAGAATTATTTTGGAATATATTAAAAATATTGGGCGAAGAAAGCACCAGAGGGGGGCCACCTGCCATCCACAAGGGTGGAGGGCGCATGATATGTCTCCAATGTATCTGTAATTTATGAAGTATTCATGCTGTTATATTATCATTCTTGGATGTTTTACAATCATTTTTATAGCAACTTTATATCATTTTTTGGGACTAAACTATTGACATGGTGCCCAGTGACAGTTGTTTTTTTGCTTGTTTTTTTACATAGCGGAAAACCAATACCAAAAGGAGTCCAAACGCAGCGAAACTTCTTGGAGATTTTTTTAGACAAGAAGACATCCAGCGGGCCAAAGAAGTACAAGAGGGGTGCCCCAAGGGGGGCACAACCCACCTCGGTGTCCTCCCACATCGCCTCTTCGCCCTATAAATTCCCAAATATTCCAAAAACCCCGAGGGTAACCCTAAATCGGATGTTCTGCCGCCGCAAGCCTCTGTATCCACGAAAACCAATCTAGACCCCGTTCCGGCACCCTACCGGAAGGGGAGATCATCACCGGTGGCCATCTTCATCATCCCGGCGGCCACCATGATGAGGAGGGAGTAGTCCACCCTCGGGGGTGAGGGTTTGTACCAGTAGCTATGTGTTTAATCTCTCTCTCTCTCATGTTCTTGAGATGTCACAATCTTGATGTATCGCGGGCTTTGTTAATATAGTTGGATCATATGGTGTTTCCCCCTCTCTATCTTGTTGTGATGAATTGAGTTTTCCCTTTGAGATTTCGTTTTATCGGATCGAATACTTTTATGGATTTGAGAGCACTTGATATATGTCTTGCATATGAATACTCATGGTGACAATGGGGTATTATATTGATTCACTTGATATATGTTTTGGCACTCAACTCGCGGATTCCCGAGGTGACATTGGGGTAATCTATGCATAGGATTTGATGCACGTTTTCGTCCTTGTTTCTCCAGTATAAATCTTGGGGAACTCTTTGAGGTTCTTTGTTTTGGATTGAGTATTATGAATTTGAATTTTCTTTAGTGTTATTTTAGTACGCACTCTTGATAGGTCGACCGAAAATAATAACTTGGTGTTATTTTAGTACGAACTCTTGATAGATCTCGGAAAGAATAACTTGGTGTTCATTTAGTATGAACTCTTGGATAGATCGATCGAAAAGAATAGCTACAAACAATTTCTTGTTATGTTCTCCTTTAGATAGGAACTTTGGATTGATTTTTCATCGCACGTTGAGGGATGGTTATATGATCCAATTATATTAGCATTGTCGAGAGATTTCACTAGCGAAAGTACGGACCCTAGGCCTTGTTTTCAAGCATTGCAATACCGTTTGTGCTCACTTTTATCGGTTGCTACCTTGATGTTTTTATTTATTCATATTATACAAATATATTTATACCATCCATATTACACTTTTATCACCATCTCTTCGCCGAACTAGCGCACCTATACAATTTGCCATTGTATTGGGTGTGTTGGGGAGACAAGAGATTTCTTGTATTTGGTCGCAGGGTTGTTTGAGAGAGACCATCTGCATCCTACGCCTCCACGGATTGATAAACCTTAAGTCATCCACTTGAGGGAAAATTGCTACTGTCTCTGCGTTTGGAGGCCCAACACGAGTCTACAAGAATAAAGTTGCGTAGTAGACATTAGCGCACCCTACCCCCTGGGCGCGCCCCCCTACCTTGTGGGCCACCTGGCAGGCCCCCGATGCCCATCTTCTGCTATATGGTGTGTTTTGACCTGGAAAAAATCAGAAGGAAGCTTTCAGGACGAAGCGTCACCGTCTCAAGGCGGAACTTGGGCAAAACCAATCTAGGGCTCCGGCGGAGCTGTTCTGCCGGGGAAACTTCCCTCCTGGGAAATCGAAGCCATCGTCATCACCAACGATCCTCTCATCGAGAGGGGGTCAATCATCATCAACATCTTCACCAGCGTCATCTCCTCTCAAACCCTAGTTCATTCTTGTATCCGATCTTTGTCTCAAAACCTCAGATTGGTACCTGTGGGTTGCTAGTAGTGTTGATTACTCCTTGTAGTTGATGCTAGTTGGTTTATTCGGTGGAAAATCATATGTTAAGATCCTTCATCATCATTAATACTCCTCTGATTATGAACATGAATATCCTTTGTGAGTAGTTGCGTTTGTTCCAGAGGACATGGGAGAAGTCTTGTTATAAGTAATCATGTGAATTTGGTATTCGTTCAATATTTTGATGAGATTTATGTTGTCTCTCCTCTGGTGGTGTTATGTGAACGTCGACTACATGACACTTCACCATTATTTGGGCCTAGGGGAAGGAATTGGGAAGTAATAAGTAGATGATGGGTTGCTAGAGTGACAGAACCTTAAACCCTAGTTTATGCGTGCTACTTCTTGAGCTTGCATTGGTTTTTCCCTTGAATAGGAAAGGGTGATGCAGCAAAGTAGAGCTAAGTATTTACCTCAGTTTGAGAACCAAGGTATCAATCCAGTAGGAGACAATGCACAAATCACCGAATACCTGCACAAACTATCAAACAACTTGCACCCAACACGATAAAGGGGTTGTCAATCACTTCACAGTTACTTGCAAAAGTGAGATCTGATAGAGATAGATAAACGATAGAGTAAATATTTTTGGTATATTTGGTTTATAAATCGGAAAGTAAAAGATTGCAAAATAGTAGATCGGAAACTTATGTGATGGAAAATAGACCCGGGGGCCATAGGTTTCACTAGAGGCTTGTGTCAAGATAGCAAATAGTTCGGTGGGTGAACAAATTACTGCCGAGCAATTGATAGAAAAGAGCAAAGTTATGACGATATCTACGGCAATGATCATGAATATAGGCATCACGTCTGTGTCAAGTAGACCGAAATGATTCTGCATCTACTACTATTACTCCACACATCGACTGCTATCCATCATGCATCTAGAGTATTAAGTTCATAAAGAACAGAGTAATGCATTAAGTAAGATGACATGATGTAGAGGAATTAACTCAAGCAATATGATGAGAACCCCATCTTTTTATCCTCGATGGCGAAAATACAATACGTGCCTTGCTGCCCCTACTGTCATTGAGAAAGGAAACCGCAAGATTGAACCCAAAGCTAAGCACTTCTCCCATTCCAAGAAAAACCAATCTAGTTGGCCAAACCAAACTGATAGTTCGAAGAGAATTACAAAGATATCAAATCATGCATAAAAGAATTCAGTGGAGATTCAAATAATATTCATAGATAAGATGATCATAGATCCACAATTCATCGGATCTCGAAAAACACACCGCAAAAAAGTATTACATCGAATAGATCTCCAAGAACATCGAGGAGAACATGGTATTGAGAATCAAAGAGAGAGAAGAAGCCATCTAGCTACTAGCTATGGACCCGTAGGTCTGAGGTAAACTACTCACGTTTCATCGGAAGGGCAATAGAGTTGATGTAGAAGCCCTCAGTGATCGAATCCCACTCCGGCAAAGGGCCGGAAAAGATCCCTAGATGGGATCTCATGGGTACAAAAGGTTACGGCGGTGGAAAAGTGTTTTCGTGGATGCCTCTGGTGGTTTGGGGATATATGGAAATATATAGGCGAAAGAATTAGGTCGGGAGGTGCATGAGGGGCCCACAAGGGTGGGGGCAAGCCCTACCCCCTGGGCGTGCCCTCCGTCCTTGTGGCCGCCTCGTGGTTCCTCCGACTTCACTCTCCAAGTCTCCTGGCTGTCTTCTGGTCCAAGAAAAATCATCGTGAAGGTTTTATTCCGTTGGACTCCATTTGGTATTCCTTTTCTGCGAAACTCAAAACCAGAGAAAAACCAGGAACTGGCACTGGGCTCTAGGTTAATAGGTTAGTCCCAAAAATAATATGAAAATAGCATATTAATGCATATAAAACATCGAAAACAGATAATATAATAGCATGGAACAATAAAAAATTATAGATACGTTGGAGACGTATCAAGCATCCCCAAGCTTAATTCATGCTCGTCCTCGAGTAGGTAAATGATAAAAACAAAATTTTTGATGTGGAATGCTACGTAACATATTTATCCATGTAACTTTCTTTATTGTGGCATGAATGTTCAGATCCGTAAGATTCAAAATAAAAGTTTAATATTGACACAAAAACAATAATACTTCAAGCATACTAACAAGGCAATTATGTCTTCTCAAAATAACATAGGCAAAGAAAGCTTATCCCTACAAAATCATATAGTCTCGCTATCCTCCATCTTCATCACACAAAATATTCAAATCATGCACAACCCCGATGACAAGCCAAGCAATTGTTTCATACTTTTGATGTTCTCAAACTTTTTCAACTTTCACGCAATACATGAGCGTGAGCCATGGACATAGCACTATAGGTGGAGTAGAAGGTGGTTGTGGAGAAGACAAAAAGAAGGAGATAGTCTCACATCAACTAGGCGTATCAACGGGCTATGGAGATGACCATCGATAGATATCAATGTGAGTGAGTAGGGATTTCCATGCAACGAATGCACTAGAGCTATAAGTTTATGAAAGCTCGAAAAGAAACTAAGTGGGTGTGCATCCAACTCGCTAGCTCACGAAGACCTAGGGCAATTTGAGGAAGCCCATCATTGGAATATACAAGCCAAGTTCTATAATGAAAAATTCCCACTAGTATATGAAAGTGACAACATAGAAGACTCTCTATCATGAAGATCATGGTGCTACTTTGAAGCACAAGTGTGGTAAAAGGATAGTAACATTGCCCCTTCTCTCTTTTTCTCTCATTTTTTATATGGGCCTTCTCTCATTTCTTTGCCCTCTTTTTTCATCTGGAGTCTCATCCCGACTTGTGGGGGAACCATAGTCTCCATCATCCTTTCCTCACATGGGACAATGCTCTAATAATGAAGATCATCACACTATTATTTACTTACAACTCAAGAATTGCAACTCGATACTTAGAACAGAATATGACTCTATATGAATGCCTCTAGCGGTGTACCGGGATGTGCAATGAATCAAGAGTGACATGTATGAAGGAATTATGAAAGGTGGCTTTGCCACAAATACGATGTCATCTACATGATCATGCAAAGCAATATGACAATGATGGAACGTGTCATAATAGACGGAGCGGTGGAAAGTTGCATGGCAATATATCTCAGAATGGCTATGGAAATGCCATAATAGGTAGGTATGGTGGCTATTTTGAGGAAGGTATATGGTGGGTATATGGTACCGGCGAATGTTGCGCGGCACTAGAGAGGCTAGCAATGGTGGAAGGGTGAGAGTGCGCATAATCCATGGACTCAACATTAATCATAAAGAACTCACATACTTATTGCAAAAATCTATTAGTTATCAAAGAGAAGTACTACGCGCATGCTCCTAGGGGGACAGATTGGTAGGAAAAGGCCATCGCTCGTCCCCGACCGCCACTCATAAGGAAGACACTCAATAAATAATTCATGCTCCGACTTCATTACACAACGGTTCACCATACGTGCATGCTACGGGAATCACAAACTTTAACACAAGTATTTCTCAAGTTCACAATTACTCACTAGCATGACTCTAATATCACCATCTTCATATCTCAGAACAATCATAAGGAATCAAACTTCTCATAGTATTCAATGCACTTTATATGAAAGGTTTTTATTATATCCCTCTTGGATGCTTATCATATTAGGACTAAATTTATAACCAAAGAAAATTACCATGCTATTTAAAGACACTCAAAATAATATAAGTGAAGCATGAGAGTTCAACAATTTCTATAAAATAAAACCACCGCCGTGCTCGAAAAAGATATAAGTGAAGCACTAGAGCAAAATTGCCTAGCTCAAAAGATATAAGTGAAGCACATAGAGTATTCTAATAAATCACGATTCATGCATGTCCCTCTCAAAAGGTGTGTACAGCAAGGATGATTGTGGCCAACTAGAAAGAAAAGACTCAAATCATACACAACGCTCCAAGAAAAACACATATCATGTGGTGAATAAAAATATAGCCTCAAGTAAAGTTACCGATAGACGAAGACGAAAGAGGGGATGCCTTCCCGAGCATCCCCAAGCTTAGGCTCCTGGTTATCCATGAATATTTCCTTGGGGTCCCTTGGGTATCCCCAAGCTTAGGCTCTTGCCACTCCTTATTCCATAGTCCATCAAATCCTTACCCAAAACTTGAAAACTTCACAACACAAAACTCAACAGAAAATCTCATAAGCTTCCTTAGTATAAGAAAATAAATCACCACTTCTGGTACTGGTGTGAACTCATTCTTTATTTATAGTGGTGTAATATCTACTATATTCCAACTTTTCCATGGTTCATACCCCCCGATACTACCCATAGATTCATCAAAATAAGCAAACAACACATAGAAAACAGAATCTGTCAAAAACAGAACAGTCTGTAGCAATCTGTAACCACCGAATACTCCTGCAACTCCAAAAATTCTGAAAATTTAGGAAAACTGAGGCAACTTGTATCTCAATATTGTGTAAAAAATTCAAGAATTTAACGCGTTCCAGAAGCTCATATCAATTCTGTCACTGGGCACAATATTTTCTGTTTTTCAGCAAGATTAAATCAACTATAACCGTAAGCCATCCCAAAGGTCTTACTTGGCACAAACACTTAATAAAACACAAAAACCACATCTAACCAGAATATAGATGAATTATTTATTGCAAAACAGAACCTAAAAAATAAAATTGGGTTGCCTCCCAACAAGCGCTGTTGTTTAACGCCCTTAGCTAGGCGTTGAGATTTCAATGATGCTCACATGAAAGATAGCAATTGAAACACAAAGAGAGCATCATAAAAAACATGTGACAAATGAGTTTAAGTCTAACATTCTTCCTATGCATAGGGATTTTGTAAGAAAACAAATTCTCAAGACAAGCAAAAACTACCATATGCAAGGAAGTAGTAAGAAAAAGAAGCAATCTCAATGTAACGAGAGGTAATTTAGTAACATGAAAATTTCTACAACCATATTTTCCTGTGTCATAATAATTACATGTAGGATCATAATCAAATTCAACAATATAGCTATGACATAAAATTTTCTCTTCATGATCCACATGCATGCAAAGTTGACACTCTTCCTAAATACTGGGGTTATCATAAAATAAAGTCATGACCTCTCCGAACCCACTTTTATCAAAAACTTCATAAGATTGAACATTATCCAAATATGTGGGATCTAAAGTTGACACTCTTCCAAACCCACTTTCAATATTATTGCAAACATTATTATCAATCTCATATTCATCATGGAGCTTAAATAAATTTTCAACATTATAAGAAGAATAATCACCCCAATCATGATCACTGCAACAAGTAGTGGACATAGCAAAACTAGCATCCCCAAGCTTAGGGTTTTGCATATCATTAACACAATGGACATTAATAGAATTTATAGTAATATCATTGCAATCATGCTTTTAATTCAAGGAGCTATCGTGAATCACTTCATAAATTTCCTCTTTCAACACTTCATCACAATTTCCAGATTCACGAATTTCAAGCAAAACCTCATAAATATAATCTAGTGCACTCAACTCACTAGCAATTGGTTCATCATAATTGGATCTTTTAAAAATATTAGCGAGTGGATGAGAATCCATAAACTTTGCTTCTGATTTTCAATAAACACACAATTATACCAAGCAAACGAGCAAACAAACCAAGTAAGACATGAGGGCAAAAGATGAACGAAAGAAGGCAAAGAAATGAAAAATATTTTCAAAAATCATTTAGAAGTGGGGGAGAGGAAAACGATGGGCGAATGGCGAATAATGTAATGCAAGAGATGAGAGTTTATGATGGGTACTTGGTATGTCTTGACTTGGCGTAGATCTCCCCGGAAACGGCGCCAGAAATTCTTCCTGCTACTTCTTGAGCTTGCGTTGGTTTTTCCCTTGAAGTGGAAAGGGTGATGCAGCAAAGTAGAGATAAGTATTTCCCTCAGTTTGAGAACCTAGGTATCAATCCAGTAGGAGACAATGCACAAATCACCGAATACCTGCACAAACAATCAAACAACATGCACCCAACGTGATAAAGGGGTTGTCAATCCCTTCATGGTTACTTGCAAAACTGAGATCATATAGAGATAGATAAACGATAAAGTAAATATTTTTGGTATTTTTGGTTTATAGATCGAAAAGATAAAGATTGCAAAATAGTAGATAGAAAACTTATATGATGGAAAATAGACCCGGGGGCCACAGGTTTCACTTAGGCTTCTCTCAAGATAACAAGTAATACGATGGGTGAACAAATTACTGCCGAGCAATTGATAGAAAAGCGCAAAGTTATGACGATATCTAAGGCAATGGTCATGAATATAGGCACCACGTCTGTGTCAAGTAGGCAGAAATGATTCTGCATCTACTACTATTACTCCACACATCGACCGCTATCCAGCATGCATCTAGAGTATTAAGTTCATAAAGAACGGAGTAATGCATTAAGTAAGATGATAGGATGCAGAGGAATTAACTCAAGCAATATGATGAAAACCCCAGCCTTTTTATCATCGACGGCAACAATAAATACATGCCTTGCTGCCCCTACTGTCACTCAGAAAGGACACCGCAAGATTGAACCCAAAGCTAAGCACTTCTCCCATTGCAAGAAAAAACCAATCTTGTTGGCCAAACCAAACCGATAGTTCGAAGAGAATTACAAAGATATCAAATCATGCATAAAAGAATTCAGAGGAGATTCAAATAATATTCATAGATAAGCTGATCATAAATCCGCAATTCATCGGATATCGGCAAACACACCGCAAAAAAGTATTACATCGAATAGATCTCCAAGAACATCGTGGAGAACATGGTATTGAGAATCAAAGAGAGAGAAGAAGCCATCTAGATACTAGCTATGGGCCCATAGGTCTGAGGTAAACTACTCACGCTTCTTCGGAAGGGCAATAGAGTTGATGTAGAAGCCATCCGTGATCGAATCCCCCTCCGGCAAGGTGCCAAAAAAGGTCCCTAGATGGGATCTCATGGGTACAGAAGGTTGCGGTGGTGGAAAAGTGTTTTCGTGGATGCCTCTGGTGGTTTGGGGATATATGGGAATATATAGGCGAAAGAATTAGGTCAGGAGGTGCACGAGGGGCCCACAAGGGTGGGGGCGCGCCCTTCCCCCTGGGCGCACCCTCCAGCCTTGTGGCCGCCTCGTGGCTCCTCCGACTTCATCACCAAGTCTCCTGGTTGTTTTTTGGTCCAAGTAAAATCATCGCGAAGGTTTTATTCCGTTTGGTATTCCTTTTCTGCGAAACTCAAAAACAAAGAAAAAAAGGAACTAGCACTGACTCTAGGTTAATAGGTTAGTCCCAAAAATAATATAAAATAGCATATTAGTGCATATAAAACATCCAAAATAGATAATATAATAGCATGGGACAATAAAAAATTATAGATACGTTGGAGACGTATCAATGCATTGCTTCGTAAGGGGCTGATTTGGATCCATATGTTTCATGCTATGGTTAGATTTATCTTAATTCTTCTTTCGTCGTTGTGGATGCTTGCGAGAGGTGTTAATCATAAGTGGGAGGCTTGTCCAAGGAAGGACATCACCCAAGCACTTGTCCACCCACATATCAAATTATCAAAGTAACGAACGCGAATCATATGAGCATGATGAAAAGTAACTTGACAACAATTCCCATGTGTCCTCGTTAGCTCTTTGCTTTATATAAGAGTTCGTCCAGGCTTGTCCTTTGCTACAAAAAGGATTGTTCTACCGTGTTGAACCTTGTTTACTTTTGTTGCTTGTTACTCGTTACGAATTATCTCATCATACAACTATCTGTCACTGATAATTTCAGTGCTTGCAGAGAAAACCTTGCTGAAAACCGCTTGTCATTTCCTTCTGCTCCTTGTTGGGGTTCGACACTCTTAATTATCGAAAGGAATACGATAGATCCTCTATACTTGTGGGTCACCAGTAGGTCTGGGTTCCCCGATCCCAGAATGCCGACAGTAGCCCCCGGGCCCAAGGCGCGCTCAGGCTGGCTTCGAGGCGAGGCCAAGGGGCAAGGGCGAAGCAATGCGGGCCCCAATCTCCTGTAGGCTAGGTTTGACGCATGACACACGATGGGACGCGGACACCTCCACTTCCCCACGTCCCCTTGGCAACTGCCCAGGCTGACAGAAGATTAGTGCACACCTACAGGGCCATCATTGCTCGAATCCGAAGGGTCGTTAGTTGGCCTCCGATCGCCTATAAGAGGGCGAGGGAGATGGAGCCCCCAACCCATCTTCATCTTCTCGCTCCCCCATTCCGCACGCTTGCCATAGCATCCATGGCGCCGGTGAGAAGGTTCTCAACTGCCGAGAAGGGGAAGGCTCCACAGGAGGAACCAGGATCACCCCCGCTGAAGAGAGGGCGAGGCCGTCCTTGCAAGATTACAACGACGCCTACGGCGGCCCCTCTCCGATGCGAGCATGCTCCGCTCGGGGTGCGCACCGGCTCTAGCACCCGCAGAAGGGGTCCTTCCCGTGGGGGTGGCCACGGGAGCCATGAAAGTCGAGGCCGAGGAGGAAGGCACGCGATAGCGGCCCGTCCTCTCTTCCCACCGATTCACGCGGAGCCCATGGCACGCGAGTTCGTGGTGTGGGTAGCGAGGCCGCCAAGCACCTAGATCCAGCTCCCGCATTCCCTGGCAGAAGATCTGTCAATGAGGGGGCCCGTCGAGCTGTGGCTGCAGCACGATGGCTGCTACAACCAGCACTCACTAGCGGAGGTCGAGGCCACCCTCTCTGGCTACGTCTACATGACCCGGGGATAAGGAGCGACCGCCCGTGCCTGCGTCTCGAAGGGGAGGCACGCCCTCCACTTCAAGTATGAGCGAGCGACGACGCTCTTCTTCAAGGTCTTCGGGGAAGACAGCGGGTGCCTAGAATGCTGCCCTGCATGCAGCAGCAACAGCGGCGTCCACCCCTCTGACAACGGCGACCAACGGAGCGGCGTGGCCCTCGGTAGTGAACTTGCCCTTGGCGACGTCTGCGACGCCTCCAGCAGCGGAGGCACCTCCCCCGGGGGGAGTTTATGCAACGACGACTACAATGAGCCGCCAGATCACCGTGCCCGGGTCAAGGAGGAGGAGGACACCGACTAGGTGTCGAGACGCCAGAGCCGGCGCCTCCTGAGCTATGGCCCTCGGGAGGCCGCCTCTTTTGTTCTTTTTCCTGCATTGAAGTCATGAAAGGCCCCGTGGGGGTGTGTAAGAACTGAGGGAGTCCTGGACTAAGGGGTCCTCGGGCGTCCGGCCTGTTATCCATGGGCCGGACTGATGGGCTGGGAAGACATGAAGGCCGAAGACTGCACCGTGTTTGGATTGGACTCTACTTCGCGTGGAGGGCAATCTTGGCGACCAACCATGAAGATTCCTTCTTATGCAACCGACTCCATGTAAACCCTAGATCCCCCCGGTGTCTATATAAACCGGAGGGGTTAGTCCGGAAAGGATATATTCATTACCATATTCACATAGGCTAGAGTTCTAGGGTTTAGCCATTGCGATCTCGTGGTAGATTAACTCTTGTAACACTCATATTAATCAAGATCAATCAAGCAGGAAGTAGGGTATTATCTCCAGAGAGAGGGCCCGAACCTGGGTAAACATCGTGTCCCCCGTCTCCTGTTACCATCGATCCTAGACGCACATTTCGGGACCGCATACCCGAGATCCGCCGGTTCTGACACCGACATTGGTGCTTTCATTGAGAGTTCCACTGTGCCGTTGCCAAGAGGATTGATGGCTCGCCTTATTCTCCAGGATGATATCATCTCTGGAGGAACTCTGGCTCCAGACCAAACCCTCCGGCTGGCGGCTTCGTCATGACCGCTGGTTCGGCCCCTAAGCCGACGATGACCTCTCAAGTCATCAAAAATTGCCTCCGCGTCGACCCCGAATATTCTGCCCGGATGGACCCAACGGAGCTATCGTCGTTGAACGAACTCCTGGATCGCATGGCCGCCTTGGGGGTCGCTACAGACTATGATCGGGTTGGGCTTAAACCCGACCGGAGAGAAATTAAAACTCCGCCGATCACCCACCAGATAGCTGTAATCGAGGAGCGGAGCAACTCTTCTACTATATTGAAGATGAACTATGTTCGGATCTCCGATCTTGAAGGGCCGGATATTCTTCGGCAGAAAGGCATGTTCCGTCCCCCAAACATGGAGTTGGACGATGAGCCTAAAAAACCAGTCGATATCCCGGAGCCCGAACTACTAGGGCCGGTAGATCTTCAAACTCCGGATCCAAAATCGGGTCAGGGTTCGGATTTCGTTCCTCCCACCCACCCGGACAAAGACGATCTCATGAGCATCAAACAACAGCCTCAGGAAACGGTCCACCACTTCTCGGCCAGATTCCTCCTTGTCAAAGATAAGGTAAAAGATTGTCGTGACGAAGACGCGATAGCAGCATTCTGCAACAACTGCGCAGACGAAGGCATCCTAAATGCCATCAATCGCCGCCGCACACTGAAGTTCGCTGACTTAGCAACTATCGTACAAAAGTACAGCGCGATGGAAAGCGCCTGAAAAATTCAGGCAGCTCGCTGGGAACCGTCGGCGCCAACCCAACACATCCCACAGGCGAAAAGGACGCACCCCCGCGGTACGTCCAGCCGAACAATCAAAAGACATGAACCCATCACGCTACACGGCACCATTCTGGAGGGATGGCTTAATGGCCCGTGCAAAATACACACGACGCTGGATACCGCGGCAACCCATAGCCTTAGAACATGTTGGATACTTCGGCAGGTAGCCAAGAGCGGCGAGGACATCCTTATCAAGGACACCCCAGAACAGCACCCTCCAGCAAACGATGACACTACAGTATTGACAGTCTTCGAGACATTCACTTCAAACAATAAGCATAAAAGGGCACTGCGTGATCTCGCCGAAGTTTGCCAGGTCGCCACACTTGACCTCTGGAACGACACGACCATAACCTTTAACGCAAGTGACGAACCCAAATACAGAACAGTCCGAGCGTCAGCTGCATTAGTCCTCAGTCCCATTGTGAACGGTTTTCGGCTTACAAAGGTCCTCATGGACGGCGGCAGTGGACTAAACCTCATCTACGAGGACACGCTCCACAAGATGGAAATAGACAGGAGCCGCAGCGAGAAAAGCAGCACGACCTTTCGAGGTATCATTCCCAGTCGGGAAGCGCGGTGTGCGGGAAAAATTACACTCGATGTGGTATTCGACACGCCGGAGAATTATCGATCCGAAGAATTATCTTTCCAGGTGGCCCCTTTCAACAGCGGATACCACGCCCTGTTAGGGCGAGAGGCCTTCATGCGCTTTCAAGCCATACCCCATTATGGGTATATGAAGCTAAATATGCCCGGGCCTAATGGAATAATCACCCTCGTCAGCGATCCGGATATAGCACTCCGCGGCATTATCCGAGGCCCTTGCGGCTGAAGAACTAACCGCACTACGCTCCACTGTGGACAGAGACGATGTTATCCTAGACAAACGACCCAAATCTACCTCCTTCAATCTAGCAGAAGAAACGGTCAAATTTCAGGTCCATCCAACAGACCGAAGACGACAGCCTCTATCGGAGCGCAACTCAGCCCCTCAGTCGACGCAGCACTGCGAGACTTCCTTCGCGAAAATTGGGATATATTTGCCTGACACCCATCAGATATGCCAGGAATCCCACGCGAGTTGGCCGAACACAGCCTCAACATACTAAAGGGATATAAGCAGGTCAAACAAACCCTGCGGCACTTTCCTGAACCCAAACGACAAGCTATGGGGGAGGAGCTAGCCAAACTCATCGAGGCCGGATTCATCAAAGATATTAAACATCTGGACCGGTTGGCAAACTTGGTAATGGTACCAAAGAAGGATAAATCCTGGCGCCTATGCATCGATTTCAAAGACCTTAACAAGGCTTGCCCTAAAGATCCCTTCCCCCTTCCTCACATTTATCAAATCATTGATGCTACCGCAGGACACGACTCTCTATGCTTCCTCGATGCATATTCCGAATACCATCAAATCAAAATGAAGGAGTCCGATCAAGCTACAACATCATTCATTACACTATACGGGCCGTTTTGCTTCAGCACCATGCCTTTCGGGCTCAAGAACGCCGGCGCCACCTACCAGCGCATGATCCAAACATGCTTCGAGAAACAGATCGGCAAGACAGTGGAGGCCTACGTGGACGACGTTGTCATCAAAACTAGACACGTTAAAACACTAATAGACGACTTGCGTCTAACATTCGACAACCTCCGCGCATACAACATCAAGCTTAACCCGGAAAAATGCGTCTTCGGCATCCCCGCCGGTAAACTACCGGGCTTCATCGTTTCCAATAGAGGAATTGAGGCAAATCCAGCCAAAATCCGAGCTCTGTCACAATTGGCCATGCCAACCGAACTCAAACAGGTCCAAAAACTCGCCGGGTGCGTGGCAGCCTTAAGCCGCTTTATCTCCAAGTTGGGGGAAAAGGCGCTGCCCCTTTATCGCTTTCTACAACGCACCGATAACTTCGAGTGGACAGACATAGCGACAGCCGGACTGGAAGAAATAAAAGCCCTTTTGGCAAGCAACCCAATCCTGGCCGCGCCAAATGTCGGCAAACCAATGCTCCTATAGATATCAGCAACACACCAGGTGGTGAGCGCCGTACTCGTCGTCGAGCGAGAACAGGACAGACTCAAATTTCCGCTCCAAAACCAGATATACTACGTATCCACCGTCCTCACACCATGCAAATCCCGGTACCCTCACTACCAAAAGATAGCATATGCAGTCTTCATGGCATCTCGAAAATTGCGACACTACTTTTAGGAGTGCTCGATCACGGTGGATTCCGAAATGCCCGTCAATGATATAATCAACAACCGGGATGCAACGGGCTGGATTGCCAAATGGGCCATTGAGCTTCTGCCATTTGACATCACGTACAAACCACGTCAAGCCATCAAATCCCAGGTACTGGCTGACTTCGTCGCCGAATGGACAGAGGCCGAACTCCCTAAAGAGTATGGCGCGTATTCCAACTGCGTTATGCACTTTGACGGCTCCAAAATGTTGGCAGGACTAGGGGCAAGCGTCGTATTAACGTCCCCCACAGGAGATATCATCCAGTACGTACTCCAAATACTATACACAGACTCCAACAACGCAGCCGAATACGAGGCCTTGCTACATGGCCTTCGGATGGCCATATCAATGGGCATACAACGCCTGGAGGTGCGCGGGGACTCAAACCTCGCAATATCCCAAATTAATGGAGACTTTGATGCCAAAGATCCAAAGATGGCAGCTTATTGCAATGCCGTCTTGAAGATGTCGGCTTGGTTCGAGGGGCTCGAATTTCATCACGTCGCCCATGAAAGTAATCAGGCGGCAGACGTCCTTGCTTGCATCGGCGCTAAGCGCGACCCTGTCCCACCTAACATATTCCTTGTAAGGCTCTTTAAGCCATCCGTGGTGTGGCAAGGGGGAGATAGCAACGACAGCCCCGTTCCGAACACAAACATAGATAGCGAACACGTCGCTATCATCGGTGGCACAGCCACCGAAATAACACCCTCGGCCCACCTCATCATGGCAGTAATTGCCCCGTGGACTGAACCATTCTGGACCTACCTTCATAGGAAGGAGCTCCCAGAAGATCAGAACGAGGCTCGCCGCATTGTCCGGCGTTCGAAGGCCTATAAAGTTCATGAAGGAGAGCTCTACAAGAAAAGCACTACTGGAGTCCTTCAAAGGTGCATCTCCGAGGAGGAAGGGCGGCAACTTTTGACAGAAATTCACGCTAGTCTCGGTGGGCACCATGCTGCAGACCGGGCACTTGTCAGCCAGGCCTTCCGGACAAGATTTAATTAGCCTACGGCTCGAGCAGACGCACAGGACCTCGTCCAGCGCTGCGTTGGATGCCAACTATTTGCCAACCAAAGCCATATGCCCCCAACCGCCCTGCAAACAATCCCCATTACATGGCCCTTTGCGATCTGGGGCTTGGACATGGTCGGACCCCTTAAAGGGGGAAGCCATAAGAAAAAATATCTGCTGGTCATGGTGGACAAATTCACCAAATGGATAGAGGCTAAACCAGTTAAAACTGCCGAGTCCGTACTAGTGATTGCATTTATATCGGATGTGGTGCACCGTTATGGTGTCCCGCACAACATCATCACTGATAACGGTTCCAATTTCACAGCCGATGAGGTTAAAACCTGGTGTGCTAATCTGGGCATTAAGCTCAATTATGCCTCTGTCTACCACCCGCAAAAAAACGGTCAAGTCGAGCGAGCCAATGGTCTTATTATGAGCTGCATCAAACCCAGGCTAGTGCGGTCTTTGAAAGAATCAGACAAGCACTGGGTCGAGGAGCTCGACTCCATACTCTGGGGGCTGCGGACCACGCCCAACTGTACTACCGGATACACACATTTCTTCATGGTATATGGTGCAGAGGCTGTATTGCCCTGCGATATTATACATGATTCACCTCGAGTGCGTATGTACGAAGAGAAAGAGGCCGAGTTGGATCGGCAGGACAGCCTAGACGACCTGGAGGAGGAGCGCGACGTCGCCAAAGCCCGTTCAGCATTTTATCAACAACAGGCTCAAAGATATCAAAGCAAAGAAGTACAGGCCAAGACTTACAACGTTGGCGAACTTGTTCTACGCTTGCCGGAGAAGAAAAAGGACAAACTCAAGCCCAAATGGGAGGGTCCCTTCATAATCGACGAAGTCCTTACTGGCAGAGCGTACCGTCTTCTTGATGCATCAGACAATCGCCTAGAGCCGAACCCCTGGAACGCGGCCAAACTCCGAAGGTTTTGTGCCTAGCGCCGAATTCTTTGTTCGTCCCCTTCTCCCCTGTAGTTTCCATTACTTTTTCTCTCTTTTCACCTTTATATTTTCGCTTTAAAGCTCTCATACGGCTCGACCAAAGACCGCTGACGTACACATCTTTACATATGTACGTCCACTATACCTGGGGGCTTCTTGAACAGAAGCTGTCGGATGTGGGGTTCCGGCAAACCCTTAAGGTTCAAACACTGGGGTGCGCGCAAAGTCTTTTCCTCCTACCGATCTACGCTCTAGCTCGCTAAGATCTTGCGGGCGAACTCGACGAACTCACAACACAGAGAGATACACGGGGTTTATACTGGTTCGGGCCACCGTTGTGGTGCAATACCCTACTCCTGTGTGGTGGTGGTGGTGGATTGCCTCTTGGGCTGATGATGAACAGTACAAGGGAAGACCAGCCTCCTGAGGTTGAGGTGTTCTTGCGACTAGGCTCTCGATCTGTTGGATCAAGCTCGGATCCGATCAGCTTGCCTCTACAGTGGTGGCTAGCTCTACTTATATAGGCCCTGGTCCTTGTCGGATTTCGGGTTCCGGCAGACCCTTAAGGTTCGAACTCTGGGGTGCGCGCGGAGATCCAACCCTCCACCATCTCGTACCTCGCCGAATCGCAAGGACCTAAACTACTAAGAAGAACAACACAAGAGACACGAGATTTATACTAGTTCGGGCCACCTTTGTGGTGTAATACCCTACTCTAGTTTGTGGTGTGGTGGATTGCCTCTTGGGCTGATGAGGAACAGTACAGGGAAGAACAGCCTCGCGAGGGTCTGTTCTTGGTGGATGTGATGAACTGCTAGGCGGTGTCCCGTCGCTCTAGCTTGAAGATCGGGTCTCTATCTCTATCTGATCTGGATGCCGATCGTCCGATCCCTTTCCATCCGATCGTTTTTTCGTCCCCTCTACTATGGTGGCTAGTTCTACTTACATAGACGAAGGCCCTGGGCCTCTTCCCAAATATTGAGCGGGAAGGGCGCCAACAATTGGCCATTTTGAAGGAGAACAGCGGGTACACTTATCCGACTAAAGTTGGTCCTCGCCGCCAAAGGCTCTGGTGATGATGCTGCTTGGGCTCCACGATGACTCCTTCCAGCCGTTGGGGCTGGTCTTGGTCTTGTTGCACGAAGCGGATGCCTTTGCTTGATGCTCTCGCTGCGCTTGCTCCTTTGCACCAAAGAGGAAAGGAGGGCGCTGCGCTGGCTGGCGCCGATGGCGCCCTTGGTCGTCATGGCTTGCGTCATGGGCACCTCGCGAGGTACCCGCCTTGAACTCTCTGCCTCCTCATGAGGCAGCCGACGAGGCCGTGCACGAGGAAGCTCCTGGTAAATCCGCCCATGAATCTTGGCCCCTCGCGAGGTCTTGAGCTTGCGTTGATGAAGATGGGATGTCACAGGACTCCTTTGAGCCACGCCGCAGCTCTTGAGCGAGCAAGTCTGGGACCCCGTTCCCGAACGCCGACAGTAGCCCGGGCCCATGGCGCGCCCGAACTTGGGCGAGGCGAGAGGGCAAGGCAAGCGAGCGTCGTGGGCCCTAACAGCCTGCGGCCTTGGGCGACGCGTGGCGGTTGATTGGACGTGTGCGCACTGCTCCCCCATGATACCTCGGTAACCTCCCGGATTCGACAAATCCCTGCGTGCGGGGTTGGTCATGATTACCGGTGATCGTGGAGGCCGACGGTTGGCCTTCGCCAGCAATAAGTACGGAACGGTGTGCGCCCTTCGAGTCTATCCTTTCTTGTCTCTCCTTCTTCTCCATGGCTCCACCAAGGAAGTTCTCGGCCGCAGAGAAGGGGAAGGGCCGCCAGGTCGAATCTTCTTCTCCTCCGCCTAAGCGTGGTCGAGGTCGCCCTCGCAAGCACCCTGTGGCCTCCACGGCGGTCCCCCGCGGTCGTGGGGGAGGCTCTCAACGTGGTGACAAGCGGCTGGCCATGGTCGGAGGGCGTGCCCCGGCCGCGCGTCCCCCGAGGCCGCGCCTTCATGCTGCTGAAGCGCTGCCGGAGTTCATGATGAGAGCGGAGGAGCCGTCCAGCGTCCGGCTTCAGCTCCCGTGCTTCCTCCTGGGTGAGCTCCTAGATGGCGCCCTGAGTGGCCTCTGGCTCCAGGCGGATGGCTGCTGCAGCCGGGCCGTGGGCTTCTCTGGAGGTCTGCTGCAGGGACCTGTTCACGCCCTTGGTGGCGGGCGTTCGCTTCGCTGCGTGGTCTCCGCCGCCGGTGCTCCTGCACTTCAAGTATGATGGCGGCGCCACCCCACGTGAGGGTGTTAGGGGAAGACGGCCGCCGCAAGGGGTGCTGCCACGAGGGCGGCGACGCATGCCGAGGACTCGGCCCGGCGGCGAGGAGAGGGCAGCAGCAGGCGGTGGCGATGCCCGCGACTCCTCACACTTCACCAGCTCCTCTTGGTGGCGATTCTTCCAGCAGCGGCGCGCCAGCCCCACCCCGCGCCTGCTTGGGGGTGGCAGCGGGTCCGCTTCGCCGCCACGCCCTGGTGAAGCGAGATGGAGTCCGGACCGAGCGGGAGGCGGCTCGGGTCTTCGAGAGAGCCGGCGCGGGCGTGCTTCACCTGCTCTGTCCTTTTCCTTTCTTTTCTCCTGCGTAAAAGGAACAATGTATGGCCCGTGGAAGCGTTTAGATCAACGCCGTTAATTATTGTCTTGCTTCGTTATCCTGATACTGTTCTCTTCTACCGTGCGCCCATTCGTAAGCGAATCCCAGCCGTGGCCGCATGGGCGACCGATCCAGGCCCCGTGTTCGCGTTGCGCTGCCCGTGAGGCATGGTCAGGAGGGGTGCTCCGGCTGTGGGCAGGGCGCAAAACTTGGCGATAGGCAGAAACGCTTCGCGGGGGCTCCGGGCTCCCGCCTCACGAGTCCCTGCGAAAGAGAAATCGAGGCAGGAGAGTGAGAAAGATCAAAGAACCACAGATCAAAAAGAGGCAATAGTTTCGATAAAAACTCCAAATGGGAATAACTGGTCAACTGTAGAAAGCAAATGAAAAAGCCGCGTCCGGCACCTAGTCTAGTCTTGACGTCTTCTCACCAGTAGCAGACTAAGTGCTGCCTTTGTGCGTGGGAGGGAGCCCAGGGCTGAGCCCGCACTCTTGAGACTCCGGGGCGTGTACAGCCCCAACTCATTATTACGTGAGAGTGTCACGGGCGGCGAGCTTCACAGGCGTTCGCCTTCTTCATAGGCTCCGGGCCTTTCTTCTGGGAAGCAAGCTTCACGGGCGTTCACCCTCTTCACAGGCTCCGGGCCTTTCCAGAACGCGACAGCTTCACAGGCGTTCGCCTTCTTCACAGGCTCTGGGCCTTTTCCTAGGAGGTGAGCTTCACAGGCATTTGCCTTCTTCACAGGCTCTGGGCCTTTTCCAAAAAGATGAACTTCACAGGCATTCGCCTTCTTCACAGGCTCAGGGCCTTTTCCAAAAAGATGAACTTCGCAGGCATTTGCCTTCTTCACAGGCTCAAGGCCTTTTCCAAAAAGATGAACTTCACAGGCATTCGCCTTCTTCACAGGCTCAGGGCCTTTTCCAAAAAGATGAACTTCACAGGCATTCGCCTTCTTCACAGGCTCATGGCCTTTTAGGGGTAAAACCTCCGGAGGTGCTGGATGTTCCACGCGTTCTGTATAGGTACCCCCTCTTGAGTCTCCAAGCGCACGGAGCCAGGCCTGGAAACATGAACAACCTTGAATGGGCCCTCCCACATGGGAGAGAGCTTATGCAGTCCCTCCCTGGAGAGGACCCGTCGGAGCACGAGGTCTCCTACCTCGAGAGTTACAGGGGCGGATGTTGCGGCGGTGGTATCGCGGGCGCTGCTGGTACCTTGCCGCCGCATGGTGCAGCTTCTCGGCGGCGCTCCTCCCCAAAGACAAGAGCCGTCCCCGCATGGCGTCCTGCAGCGTTTCATCGAACGCCAGGACCCGCGTGGATCGACGCCTGACCTCGTGAGGGAGGACCGCTTCGGCTCCATAGACCAGGAAGAAGGGGGTCTCTCCAGTTGGCTTGGTCGCGGTTGTGCGGATGGACCACAACACGGATGGAAGCTCATCGTACCAGCCGCTGTCGCAGGCTTCCAGTTTCTTCTTGAACGTCCTGGTCTTGAGGCCTCTCAGGACCTCTGCATTGGCCCGCTCGGCCTGCCCATTGCTGCGGGGGTGCGCCACCGAAGCATAGCATATCTGCGTTCCAAGGTTAGCGCAGTACATTTTAAAAAGGTTACTGGTGAACTGCGAACCGTTGTCGGTGATGATGCAGTTTGGCACTCCGAACCGGCTCACGGTGCCCTTGATGAACTTGACTGCAGAACCAGCGGGGATGGCGCGGACGGCCTCGACTTCGGCCCACTTGGTGAATTTGTCCACGACGACGTAGAGGTAGCGATAGCCCCCTGGCGCCCGAGGAAAAGGGCTCAGAATGTCCAGCCCCCAGACCGCGAACGGCCAAGTGAGGGGGATGGTTTGCAGACCTCCTGCTGGCTGGTGGATCTGCTTGGCATGGAATTGGCAAGCCTCGCAAGCCTTCACGAGTTCGATGGCGTCATTGAGCGCGGTGGGCCAATAGAAACCGCTGCGGAACGCCTTGCTGACAAGGGTCCGTGACGATGAATGGTGCCCACAATCTCCACCATGTATATCTGCCAGCAATTCCTTCTCCTGTTCCCTGGTGATGCAGCACAGGGATACGTCGTTCGGTCGTTTCCGGCAGAGTTCTCCATCCATGATGCTGTATGCCGTGGCTTGCCGCGCCACACGCTCTGCCTCCTCCTCCTTCTCCGGCAAAGTCCCACGTGTTAATTAACTCTTGAGCTCCGTGATCAAGCACTCCTCTTGAGGTTCCATCGTTAGAAGCAGACGTGCTCCTGAGGCCGGGCCACAGGCTGGGGCTCCCGAGGCAGGCGGCTGAGGGAGCTCCTCCCGAGGCTGTGCTGTGCTTGATAACGGCGGCAGGGCTGAGGGCTTGAAGAGCCGTTCCTCAAAGACACCCGACTCCTGGGGTAACCTCCTGGAGGCTCGTTTGGCGATGTAAATGCGCCTCTTGATTGGTGCCGTGGGGCACGTGCTGCAGCTCAACCCCAGAACTGTTTCTCCATCCTGCGGACCTCCATGAGGTAGGCCTCCATGTGTTCATCCTTGGCTCGTACACCATGTTGGAGAAATTGGCGAGGAGCTGCGGTGCCCTTGATGGTAAGGCGCTTCACCCCAGGCAGCGGCAACCTTGAGACCCTTATCAGCCCCTCGTATTCTGCTATATCGTTGGAGACCTTCTCGCCATGCTGGAAACAGAGCTGCATGGCATAGTGGAGCTTGTCCTGAGCAGGAGATATGAGCACAGCCCCAGCCCCAGCGCCTTGTCTGGAGAACGCTCCGTCAAGTACATGACCCAACCTTACGGGCGCCGCTCCACAGGGAGAGGGACCGATCCTCGCCATACGAGGCCAGTGCTTGTCCATTCGCCACGAAATCTGCCGCGGCCCCTTGATGACTCTGGTCGTCTTGAACTCGAGCTGGAATGCTTGCCGCTCAATGTTCCACTCGGAGACCCTTCCGCCGAGTTGGGGCTCCTGAGCACCCTCTCCAGGGGGTATGCCGAGACAACCTTGATTGGATGACCACGGAAGTAGTGCGCGAGCTTGCGAAGCCACCAGCAGTCGAGGAGGAGCTTCTGCGGCATGGGGTACCGTGCCCTCGCATCCCGTAGCGCAGTCTTGATCGAAATACACGGGTGCTCGGCGAGGTTAGGGGCGTCGGTGCTGGTGGCGTCTTCCGAAGCTGTGGTGCCTCTGAGGCGGCGCCGCCCGAAGCTGGGTGCTTGGATGGGAGGCCTCCCCCGCCCTTGGTGCGCTCTGCTGTGACGGCTGATCTTCTTCCATTGCGGTGCTAGCTTCTGCTAGTTCCTTCTGATTCGGTCTTGCCTTAGCTCGGGTGGCCGCCGTGGTCTTGGCTCGGCGCTCCTCCCTAACGCCACGAGCAGCGCTAGCGAGTAGGGAGTGGCGGCGAGGTAGAGTACCAAGGGCTCTGAGGCGCGGGGCCACCATCTTTGGAGGGCTGGTCGGTACCTCTTGAGGTCTAGAAACTCTTTGTCGGCCTCTTGATCCACTCGAAGGGCCCCTTTGCTTCATCGGTGGAAGAAAGGCAGCGCCCGCTCCCCAATCGGGAGATGAAAGCCGGCCCGATGTTATTCTGGCGTCTCGTGAGCTTCGCATTTCCACGAGGGTCTTTGGTGGGCTTATGTCTTCCACTTCCTTGACCTTTTGCAGGTTAGCCTCAATGCCCGGTGGGACACGAGGAAACCAGGAGCTTACTGAGGAACTCAAACACACACTTCTCCGGGTTGAGTCGCAGGCTCACTGCGTTGAGGCTCGCGAAGGTTTCTTCCAGGTCTTGTATCAAGGTCTTGGCCTCGCGAGACTTCACCACGATGTCGTCGACGTATGCCTCCACATTCTTCCCGAGCTGTGGACCCAAGGTGATGTGCATGAGCCGCTGGAAGGTTGCCCCCGCGTTGCGCAACCCAAATGGCATGCATGTATAGCAGTACACCCCACACGGGGTTAGGAAGGCCGTCTTCTCCACGTCTTCCACCGCCATCTTGATTTGGTGATACCCGGAAAAGGCGTCCAAGAAGCACAACAAGTCACACTCGGCGGTGGAATCGATGATCTGGTCGATGCGAGGGAGCAGAAACGGATCTTGCGGGCATGCTTTGTTGAGGTTGGTGAAGTCGACACACATGCGCTCCTTTCCTCCCTTCTTTGGCACCACCACGGGGTTGGCCAGCCAATCTGGGTATCGGACCTCGCGAATAACCCCCGTGGCTTCTAGCTTGCGGGTCTCTTGGACGATGAAGGCCTGCTTTTCGGTGGACTGCCTCCTCGCTTTACGCTTCTTTGGGCCACGTTAGGGCACACGTTGAGGTGGTGCTCGATCCGCCCGTGGAATCCCCTTGGTGATCGGGCTCCCGGCGAACACCTTCTTGTGCGCCGCAGGAACTTGACAAGGGCTTCCTCCTGTTCGGGCTCGAGGTTGGCGCCTATGGTGAAGGTGGCGTTTGAGGACCCGTCCTCATCGACATGTATCTTCTTGGTCTCCGCCTTGTCTTGAGTGAACAACTGCTTCTTCTTGGTCGGCGCAGCCCCCTTGGGCTTGGGGGCTTCCGCATCGGCGGGCTGTCGTTGCGGCCGCCGTCTTGAGGGTGAGCCTGAGCGTTCGCAGCGCACCTTCAGCATCCCCGGGCACGGTGAGGACGCCGCTGCTCCCAGGCATCTTCATGAGGTTGTACCCGTGGTGGGTTGCGGCCATGAATTTGGCCAATGCTGGATAGCCAAGGATGGCATTGTAGGGGAGGCCGATGGGGGCGATGTCGAAGTCGACCAGTTCCGTCGGAAGTTGTCGAGGTGCCAAGGTCACGGAAGCAATTTGCCCCAAGGAGCTGGATGACCCTCCTCCCTCGCCCGAAAAAGGCGGCTGGGCGTAGCCACTCCTGGGTATGCAGAGGAGGTTGAAGGCCTCGGCGAAAGCACGTTGAGGCGGCGCCGCCGTCAATGAGGGTCTGGTAGCGGTGACTGGCGAGATGGTGGGTGTGCGAGCGGGGAGCGCACCGAGCCGGCGAGTTGGTGGGGTGGTCTTGAGAGTCGAAGGTCAGCCGGCCGGCGACTCTGTCCGACTGAGGCCCCTGCGCGTGGGAGGCGGCGCCCACCGGCGGACAAATGTCTTGACATGGCGGCTGGAAGGCGGTGCCTGCGAGCCGCCGAGGAGGGCTGCGACGAGTGGGGGAGCCGGCGCGAGGGGGCGGGTGACCAGGGAGCCGCGCAGCCCCTCCCATAAGGTCGTCGAGGAGCGCAGGGACGATGCTTGCTGCTCGTTCCCCGCCGGTTCGGTGGCGGCATTGACGGCAGGTGACGGGGAACGACGAGGACGCCCGCCGACGGGAGCCGACTGGGCGACATGGGAGGCGAGGGCGGCTCGGCGCTCGGTGCGGGCCCGACGAGCGTCAGACAAGGTTGCGGTGGTCGGGGAAGAACGAGGCGACGAAAGGCAGATTCTGGCGCACCCCTGTCACAGCCCTAGAGCTTGCTTGTAACTAGTGGCATTGCATCCATGCATCATGTTTAATTTTCATGAAATTTGAAATGGGGATTGCCTAAACCCTAGAATTAAAGGAATTCAAATAGGCTCAACCAAAAATATTTTTCAGTGATTTCAAATGGCTTTAGAAAATGTTCATCATTTCTGGAAAAATGCTTTAAACGAGAACCAGAGGTGCTGCACATTTCTCATGACATATTTGGTCACTGGGTTAATTCATTACTTATTTGCATTTGGGCATTTAAATACTATAAAATAATTTAAATGCTCAAATAATCATAAACTAAAATGTTTACTGTTGGATATATTCTAAACAGTAGCCATGATTAGTTTCATGATTCTTGAAAGTGTCTGAGTATTTTTAATAAAGCCCTAAAGACTACAGATTAATAGAAAACTAAAACAATTAAAGAGAGAGAGAGAAGCCCAGCTTACCTGGCACAGACACCGGACCAGCTTCCCCCCCGTGCTGGCCCAGCAGGTGGCCCAGCCCACCAGCACCACCGTCTCCACCTCTACTTGATGGGGCCAGGCGTGTGGCCGACGTGCTCGCACACGCGCAGGCCACCTCCACCCTGCCTGCTTCACCCCCCTGACGCTCTGGACGCCTTCCCCAAGCGCCACGCACCCCCCTTACCCCTCTCTCCCTCGCTCGTGGCCTCTCCCCTCCTCTGCTCTCTCACTCGCACGCACCCGAGCGGCCCCGTCGCCACCGTCGCCGTTCGTCGTGGCCACCGGCCACCCCACGCAATCCCGACGCGCCCACGAGCTCCGCCCAGTCCCTCTCCTCCTCCCCACCGAGCCACATGAGCCGGGAAGCGCTGCAACGCCCTCGACGTCGTCGTCTTCCTCCTCGGGCAACCGAGATCGCCGCCGTGATTCGTCGCCTCCGGACCTCCCCCGCGGCCACTGACCTTCCTATCGTGCTCGCGGTGAGCTACTGAGCTTTTCCCCTCACCTCCCCCCTCTCGCTAGCTTCCCTAGCCGCCGTTTCCACCTCACCCGAAAACTCCCCGCCGCCGGCCATGGCGCCGTCGTGGCTAGAGCCACTATGGCTCGAAGCCAACCTCACCTTCGTGCTCAGCGCAGCACCAGGAGCTCGTAGCCACCACCCGCTCCTCCTCCCGTGCGTTGTAACGTCGTTTCCGCCGACGCCCGAACTCCGGCGGCCGCCTAGGTCGTCGCCGACGCCGTTTCCGGCCACCCCGACCCCAGCTAACTCCACCAAGAGCTGCGGCTCGTCCCCAGCTCCACCTGGATGCCCTCCGCGGCCCATTTGGTCGCCGGAGTGGCCAAAACCACTCTCGCCGCCGCGTCTGGCTCGCCGGCGGCTAAACGCCGGCGTAGTTAGCGCTGTCTTTGACCACGGGTAGGCCCTGGTTGACTCTGTTGAGTCAATGACAGGTGGGGCCCAGCCCTGTTAACTATTTAGGATTAGGTTTAATTAAATTTAGTTAAACTAATTATACTGACACGCGGGACCCACTGGGTTTGACCCGGACCGTGTCCCGTTGACCTGCTGACGTCACACTGACGTCAGGCTGACGCAGTAATACCTTTTCTGGATTTTTTATAATTCAGGAAATTTCAGAAAATACTCTAAACTTCTAAAATTCATATAAATTCAACCGTAACTCCAATGGAAATAAGTTATATATGAAAAATGATCAGAAAAATATGAAAAATCTGTTTATGCCATGATCATGCATGTTTGAACAAGTTAACCTCACTGAATAGGATGAATCATGATTAGGGTAATTTATGAAATAACATTTGGAGTTGGAATTTGTTCTTGTTTGAATTCCACTTCAATTAACTTGGCTAGATATTGCATTAGGTGAATTCAGTACCTTAACATGACATGTCATTCATGTGAATGTGCATTGCATTGATTGTGTTCTCTCTTGTTTGCCGGTAATTGTCCCCTCTTAGTAGACGACGTACCAACGATGAATTCGATTACACCGATGAAGAACTATATTATCTTCAGAAGTGCCAGGCAAGCAAAACCCCCTTGTTCATTCCGATATAATCCCACTCTCTCGCTCCTGCTCTATTTTACTGCATTAGAACAACAACGATTCATCTGTTACTTGCTGCGGTAGATGAACCACTTTATCCTCTGCATGACCTGTCATTCCACAGTAATTAGATGAAACCCACTAGCATGAGTAGGAGTTGTTTGAGCCTGTTGTGCCTACTCATTCATGCTTGTTTGTCATGCTGCTCTTGCTTAGAGTTGAGTCAGGTTTGATTCATCGGGAATGAATTGGAATGGTGTGTGAACATGTCCTCACTGTGTGTGAGCTAAGTGTGTGAACACGATTTGGTAAAGGTAGCGGTGAGAGGCCATGTAGGAGTACATGGTGGGTTGTCTCATTGAAGCCGTCCTCGGGAACTGAGTTACGTGTTTGTGATCCATGAAGCAGTTACTACCACACATTGGGATCCTTAATTGACTCTCTCGGCTTCTTAACCACCCTTGTCCTCGGTCCGGGAGTTGCAAGTAGTTTACGGTGTTTGTAGCATGTTGGGGGCATGCGCTACGCTGACCTTAAAGGCGGGTTGTGTTGCGGTAGGCATGTGGCCAGTGTACCGATTCGCCCGTTTGGTGTCTGGGAACCCTGCACACATCGTTCGGGGCTGTATGGGAAACCTCGGCGGACTCCTGCGGATGGAACCGAATAGGCGATAAACCTGGACTAGGGACTTGAGTGTTTAGGTAGGCCGTGGCCGACACCACGTTGGGCTTCGCTTGAAGGTTGCGAGTACATGTCGTGTATACGGCGGTAAGTGGTGAGCGTGTGTGAAGAAGTACACCCTGCGGGGTTAATATGATCTATTGAATAGCCGTGTCATGAAAAGGACTTACGGGTTGCCTATATCAGTTCATAGACAAGTGAAAGTGGATACTCTAAAATGCACAAGATAAGCGTGAGTGCTATGGATGGCGTTCTCGAAGGGAGACGGGAGCGGATCCATAGTGGTGTATTGATATGGTGTCGTGTGCGCCACCTCAAAAGAGTTACTTGCAGTCGTAGTTCAGGATAGCCACCGAGTCAAAGCTGGCTTGCTGCAGTCAAACTCCACCACCCCCTTTTGATAATGATACATATGTAGTTAGTTCTGATGTAAGTCTTGCTGAGTACAATTGTACTCACGTTTGCCTATTTTATGCTTTTGCAGAGAGACGTCAGTCTTGCTAGTAGTTCCACGTGGACTTCGACATTTAGCTTGTTACCTCAGCTACGATCTTGTGCCCTCGGCAGATCAGTAGATAGTCGGGCTTCTCGGCCTTTTTCATTTATAGTTTTACGTACTCGGACATGTTTAGCTTCGCTTGTGTTTTGACTTGTATGCTCGAGTGTTGGGTCATGAAACCCATGTTTGTAATATCTCGCTCCTCGGGCCTAATGAATAAATATTTGAGTCGTAGAGTTATGTTGTGATGCCATGTTGTATTTACACATATTGAGCATATTGTGTGTATGTTTGAAATGCTTGGTATGTGTGGGATCCGACAATCTAGTTGTTTATCCTTGGCAGCCTCTCATATGGGGAAATGTAGTCTAGTGCTTCTGGCGATAGTAGTCCGCTTCAGCCGGTTCACGGAGTCCTGCTAGCCCAGCACTACTGCTTGGACACTTGGTGGCGGCATGTGTTTCGCCGTTCCTATATACATCCTTCGGGAAATGTCACGCGGTGATATTGAGTCTGCCTAGCCTGCTACAGCCGGGATACCGAGTCTGTTAGCCAGTGCTACAGCCCGAATTCATCGTTGATGACCGACATGCTCGATGTGATTCATGTATGCTGTCCCCATGGGTTAGTGCGCTTTGGGTTCACGACTAGCCATGTCGGCCGGGTTCTCTGTCATATGGATGCTAGCGACACTATCATATCGTGAGCCTAAAGGCGCAAGCGGTCCGGGCCATGGTAAGCGACACCGTGGGAATACCGTGCGTGAGGCGCAAAGTGACATGAGGTGTTACCGGCTAGGTCGATGTGACGTGGAATCGGGGTCTGACAGCGTTGGTATCGAGCTTGACTGCTGAGGATTACCAAGCCAAACTGGTGAAGTTGTGTCTAGAAATGCTTTAGTTATGTAAGGGAATTGATTGTGGAAGGAGCGTAAGGCTCTTTTTAATCCTTATACCTCATGGCCCTCGATCGAGTCAACCTCTTCTCTTCTACGGGGTTTAAGAACTAGGCTTCTCATCTATCTATCAGGATGACGTGTTACTAATCCATAGACCCTTTAAGATTGTTGGTTTTAATCCCCAGTTCAGTTCCTACTATTCTGTATGATAATTGTAGATCTCGGAACCTTGATATTGTGATGTTGAGTGGTTATGCCACCATTTATGCAGGATGTCTCAAATCATTTTGAGCATTTACAACCGTTATGCTGTCCGAGTCATCCCAGGTTTCTAAAACAATATGAAGCATTTGCAAAATTCCTTCCTCTCATTTTGATGTCCCTTTGGTCAGAATAAGCACACTAACCGGTGCGTTGAGGTAATTTATTGCCTTGACATATATGTTGGAACTATTATTATGACCCTAGGTGTTTAGGAAGTCACTTAGCAATTTAGTAATGCTTTTGTATCCCCGGTGTGATGATTCTGGCCATTATTCTCGAAAGCATCCCGTGATGTTATTAGTTAGTAGGTATTCTACTCCTGGGTTTCTGAACCCGAGATTCACCCTACTTCATGTTGTTAGTATTTGCTAGTTCCTTTAGGAAATTAGTAACCTTTTTATTAGTCCTCGAGGTCCGTGGTATTTCCTTCTTCCAAATGCCATGAACCGCTTATGGCAGAAGTTCCTCGCTGAACTAAAGGATTACAATCAGGGTACTCTTGAGGAGTTCTCCATTTATAATTGTGAATCTGCCAGTTCTACCCTTTCCGCATGGGTTATCCGGAAGAAATGTTGAGCTTTGCTCGACATACTAATCTATGCCTCCACAACTCGAAAAGTTATATGTTCCTGGAGTTGTCCCTCTTTAGTTGTATTCTGACTCTCGCCTGTCAATTGATAGTCAAGGGTATGCGTGCATTCATTTATCGATGCCTATTACTCTTGTGGTACGTCAAGCCATTCTATCTGGGAATGACTAGGAGAAACAAACTCCAGTACCTTGTCCATTTCCAGGATTGGGTCAAAGTAGATGTATTCCACAGATCAAAATGCCAATTCAGCTTTGTTCTGTTCTACCTAGGAGTATTACCACCTTTATGTCAGAATTGACATGAGAACTGCACCAACTCTCACGAATTTTTGACGCAGTGATACTTCTCACCATCATCATTCATTCCTAGGTCCCCGTGTTGTTGTAACCGGAATGCCGACAAGTGAATTGTGATGTGTGAAATCAATACTCCGAGCAACTCGTTGCTTGGCAGCTAATGGACAATATCCTCATTCTTAGCGTGTTGGTTATTAAATCATCATCCTAAGATTGATCGTGCTCCCTAGTCCTTATTTCTAGTGCACACTTCGATTGATGAGTTAGAATTATATCAATCCCTTGCTCATTTGATCATATCGTCTTGCCCTCAAAGCAAGATTGTTCTCGAGCTTAGTAACATACCGGTGGTTCGTGACTTTCCAAATATCTTCTTGGAAGTGTTACCGGGTTGTTTCCTGACTGTTATGTTGAGCTCGTGATCAAGTTGGTTTCTTGTGAACCACCCTTTCTCCAAGAATCTGTGTTGGATATCCCTGAGCTAGTTGGTTAAGCTAGACAACAACTTGGAGAGTTGGAAGATAAAAGCTTGCCTAACTTAGTTCGTTCGAAGGGATATTCTTGTGTAGTGTGTGTTGAAGAAAGATGATATCTTCATCGATTGGTCCCTGTGATCAGTTGTTGGACCTATTGTCTTATCAATCCTTTGATTTGAGTGTGGGCTATCGTCAAATCAAATCAGTACTAACGATGCTCGTAATGTTGTCTTACTCGTGGTTGATCCCTCGAGCATACACCATTATATCCTTTGGTCTGACCAATGCTATCACCGTGTTCACATGATGGTGGAAGTCCAGTGATATGGAAATTCCGATGAGTTGTTGTTGAGCCCATCAGCAGCATTTTGTCTCCCCCATGATTCATGTTGAACATCAACCTAGTGTTGGAAACTTGTGTAAGCATTTCTTTGTGTTTCATTCATAAAGCTTATGCTTGGATGGAAGAAGTGACTTCCTCTAATTCACGTGCATTAGGTGCAAGTTGCCGCCATGAATTTGAGAAAGGTTTGTTTTGTTTCCTTGGAATCATCCCAAGTCGATCATGCATATGTGCGAAGTATTCGTAGCACGGAGACTTGCAACCTTCATTCTATATGTATTCCTAGCACACCAAGCCACCGATTGATTTGTTCAAGGAAAGGAGTTGTTGTGCAAATCCTAGGTCATGCACAAGACTTCGTTACCCTAGATGATGGTTCCCACCGAACTTCGGTAGTGTTTTGTTGTAAGACTACCATGTGGTCATGCTTGTCTGGGACAACGTGTTCACATGTGTTTAGCAGAACCAGCTCATGTTTTGGAGCTCACTACCATAGTCCATCTCCCGAGAATTCCGCAACATCATCTCGTCGATTTGTGTTGCACCCTTCCCTTTTCAGACATGCTGAGTCTGGAGTATCCTATTACCAATCGGATCTGAATCTCAGGCAGATATGATGGTTGGAACATTCCCAACAGTTGCATTTTGTTCCCAACTTACACCGCCATTGTGCCAACTTCCATGGGCTGCCCTCCTCGGCAATTGTTGTTCAGATCATCTTCAAAGTGGACTTACCATGGGTCCCCTCCACCTCCGATGATAAGCAAAAATCATCCATTCGTTGTCTTCAACAAGGTAGTCCACATCATCCATTCTAGTCCGGTGTACCATTACTTTGCACTCCACCAAGCGATCGTTGTGAATGCCTTAGGCTGGTATGAAGAGTTTCAATGATCTTTGTATCAAAAGTAATTCTTTTTGCCACTTAAGGGAATAGTTCCTCGCGTCACCTCCCCTGAGGTGCCCCGCTATTGAATCATGACAATTATTTCCTCGCCACCTTGACACCATCCATCATCTCTTTAAGCGTGGATTGGTTGCCTACCAATTTGAACCTTCGTCATCCATTTCTTTACCATCCTTCTTAATGTGTGTTTGGTGTCTCAACTCAAGAGTTGTTCTTACGTCTCACTCCATGAACTGATATTGAGTTGCTCGATCTTCAAGAAGATTAAATCCTGTAGGGTTTCCCCTCTTTACGTAAATCGTGTCGGTGAAGATCTCGAAAGCAAAGACGTCAAGACCAAGATGATGGAATGAATCAACATTTTCGAGAAGGGCAAATGGATCATGAAGTTTGTGATAGTTGTGACTTCCCCTTTCCTCTTACCTCACATCTTGAATCTCGGGGCGAGATTCTTGTTTAGTGGGGGTGAGTTGTCACAGCCCTAGAGCTTGCTTGTAACTAGTGGCATTGCATCCATGCATCATGTTTAATTTTCATGAAAATTTGAAATGGGGATGACCAGTAGCGCCACCGTCTCCCACCTCTCGCCAGTAGGACGAGAGGCGTGTGGCCGACGTGCTCGCCTGTGAGCCACCTCCACCTGCCTGCTTCACCCCCGGCGCCTGGGCGCCTTCCCGAGTGCCACGCACCGCCTGACCCCTCTCTCCCTCGCCCGTGGCCTCTCCCCTCCTCTGCTCTCTCCTCGCCTTGCCCCAGCGGCCCGTCGCCACCGTCGCCATTCGTGTGGCCACCGCCAGCCACCCATAATCCCAGCCGCGCCCGAGCTCCGCCAGTCCCTCTCCTCCTCCCCACCGAGCCACATGAGCAGGGAAGGCCGCTGCGCCCTCGGCGTCGTCGTCTTCCTCCTCGGGCAACCGAGATCGCCGCCGTGATTAAATAGCGCCTCGGACCTCCCATGCCCTGACCTTCCTATCGTGCTCGCGGTGAGCTACTGAGCTTTTCCCCTCACCTCCCCCCTCTCGCTAGCTTCCCTAGCCGCCGTTTCCACCTCACCCGAAAACTCCCCGCCGCCGGCCATGGCGCCGTCGTGGCTAGAGCCACAATGGCTCGAAGCCAACCTCACCTTCGTGCTCAGCGCAGCACCAGGAGCTCGTAGCCACCACCTGCTCCTCCTCCCGTGCGCTGTAGCGTCGTTTCCACCGACGCCCGAACTCCGGCGGCCGCCTAGGTCGTCGCCGGCGCCGTTTCCGGCCACCCCGACCCCAGCTAACTCCACCAAGAGCTGCGGCTCGTCCCCAGCTCCACCTGGATGCCCTCCGCGGCCCATTTGGTCGCCGGAGTGGCCAAAACCACTCTCGCCGCCGCGTCTGGCTCGCCAGCGGCTAAACGCCGGCGTAGTTAGCGCTGGCTTTGACCACGGGTGGCCCCTGGTTGACTCTGTTGTGTCAATGACAGGTGGGGCCCAGCCCTGTTAACTATTTAGGATTAGTTTTAATTAAATTTAGTTAAACTAATTATCACGACACTCGGGACCCCTTTGTCGAGGTTTGACCGGACCGCGTCCGTTGACCTGCTGACGTCACTGCGGCGTCGGTGATGTGATAATACCTTTTACGGGTTTTTATAATTCAGGAAATTTCAGAAAATACTCTAAACTTCTAAAATTCATATAAATTCAACCGTAACTCCAATGGAAATAAGTTATATATGAAAAATGATCAGAAAAATATGAAGAATCTGTTTATGCCATGATCATGCATGTTTGAACAAGTTAACCTCACTGAATAGGATGAATCATGATTAGGGTAGTTTATGAAATAACATTTGGAGTTGGAATTTGTTCTTGTTTGAATTCCACTTAAATTAACTTGGCTAGATATTGCATTAGGTGAATTCAGTACCTTAACATGACATGTCATTCATGTGAATGTGCATTGCATTGATTGTGGTCTCTCTTGTTTGCCGGTAATTGTCCCTCTCGATGAGCGGCGTCTGAAGCGATGAATTCGATGACACCGATGAAGAACTATATTATCTTGAAGTGCCGGGCAAGCAAAACCCCTTGTTCATTCGATATAATCCCACTCTCTCGCTCCTGCTCTATTTTACTGCATTAGGACAACAACGATTCATGTGTTACTTGCTGCGGTAGCTGAACCCCTTTATCCTCTGCATGACTGTCATTCCACGATAATTAGATGAAACCCACTAGCATGAGTAGGAGTTGTTTGAGCCCTGTTGTGCCTACTCATTCATGCTTGTTTGTGATGCCTGCTTTGCTTAGAGTTGAGTCAGGTCGATTCATCGGGAATGAATTGGAATGGTGTGTGAACATGTCCTACAGAGTGTGTGAACACGATTTGGTAAAAGTAGCGGTGAGAGGCCATGTAGGAGTACATGGTGGGTTGTCTCATTGAAGCCGTCCTCGGGAACTGAGTTCTATGTTTGTGATCCATGAAACAGTTACTACCACACATTGGGATCATAATTGACTCTCTCGTCTTCTTAACCACCCTTGTCCTCGGTCAGGGAGTTGCAAGTAGTTTACGGTGTTTGTAGCATCTTTGGGGCGCGCATAGCGCTGACCTTAGGGGTGGGTAGTGTTGCGGTAGGCACGTGGCCGGTGTACCGATTCGCCCGTTTGGTTTCTCGGGAACCCTGCACACATCGTTCGGGGCTGTATGGGAAACCTCGGCGGACTCCTGCGGATGGAACCGAATAGGCGATAAACCTGGACTAGGGACTTGAGTGTTTAGGTAGGCGTGGCCGACACCCGTTGGGCTTCCGCTTGAAGGCTGCCGTGTACATGTCGTGTAAGCGGCGGTAAGTGGTGAGCGTGTGTGAAGAAGTACACCCTGCGGGGTTAATATGATCTATTGAATAGCCGTGTCCGCGGAAAAGGACTTCTGGGTTGCCTATATCAGTTCATAGACAAGTGAAAGTGGATACTCTAAAATGCGCAAGATAAGCGTGAGTGCTATGGATGGCGTTCTCGAAGGGAGACGGGAGCAGATCTATAGTGGTGTATTGATATGGTGAATATGTGGACTCGTGTGCGCCACCTCAAAAGAGTTACTTGCAGTCATAGTTCAGGATAAACACCAGAAACGTCAAACTCCACCACCCCCTTTTGATAATGATGCATATGTAGTTAGTTCTGATGTAAGTCTTGCTGAGTACAATTGTACTCACGTTTGCCTATTTTATGTTTTTGCAGAAAGACGTCAGTCTCGCTAGTAGTTCCACGTTGACTTCGACATTTAGCTTGTTACCACAGCTACGATCTTGTGCCCTCGGCGAGATCTGGTAGATAGTCGGGCTTCTCAGCCTTTTTCATTTATAGTTATGCGTACTCGGACATGTTTAGCTTCGCTTGTGTTTTGACTTGTATTCTCTCGAGTGTTGGGTCATGAGACCCATGTTTTTAATATCTCGCTCCTCGGGCCTAATGAATAAATATTTGAGTCGTAGAGTTATGTTGTGATGCCATGTTGTATTTACACATATTGAGCATATTGTGTGTATGTTTGAAATGCTTGGTATGTGTGGTATCCGACAATCTAGTTGTTTATCCTTGGCAGCCTCTCATATGGGGAAATGTAGTCTAGTGCTTCTTGGCGATAGTAGTCCGCTTCTGCCGGTTCACGAGTCCTGCTAGCCCAGCACTCTGCTTGGACACTTGGTGGCGGCATGTGTTTCGCCGTTCCTATATACATCCCTTGAGGTAATGTCACGCGGTGATATTCGGAGTCTGCCTAGCACTGCTACAGCCGGGATACGAGTCCTGTTAGCCAGTGCTACATTTCGAATTCATCGTTGATGACCAACATGCTCGATGTGATTCATGTATGCTGTCCCCATGGGTTAGTGCCGCTTTGGGTTCACGACTAGCCATGTCGGCCGGGTTCTCTGTCATATGGATGCTAGCGACACTATCATATACATGAGCCAAAAGGCGCAAGCGGTCCCGGGCCATGGTAAGCGACACCCGTGGGAATACTGTGGGGGCGTAGTAATTTCAAAAATTTCCTACGCACACGCAAGACCATGGTGATGGCATAGCGCGAGGGAGAGTGTCGTCACGTACCCTCGTGAACCGAAAGCGAGCGTTATAACAACGCGGTTGATGTAGTAAATGCGTCTTCACGATCCGACCGATCCAAGCACCGAGCGTCACGGCACCTCCGAGTTACGCACCGTTCAGCTCGATGGCGATCCCGGACTTCGATCCAGCAAAGTGTCGGGGATGAGTTCCGTCAACCTGACGGCGTGGTAGCGATGATGATGCTCCACCGGCGCGGGGGGCCGCCTAAGCTCATGACGATATGACTTCTCGGCGCGGGGCTTCGCCTAAGCTCCGCGACGATATGACGAAGTGGAATATGGTGGGGGGCACCGCTGCGGCTAAGGAAGCGATCCGTAGATCAACTTGTGTGTTCAGGGTGCCCCCTGCCCCGTATATAAGGAGCAAGAAGTGCGGCCAGCCCAAGAAGCGCGCTGGAGGAATCCTACTCCAGGGAGTAGGACTCCCCCCCTTCCTAGTTGGATTAGGATTGGAGGGGGGAAGAGGAAGAGGCGCCGCCCCTCTCCTGTCCTATTAGGACTAGAGGGGTAGAAGGCGCGGCCTGCCTGGCCGCCCTTCCTCTTCTCTCTTATGGCCCATCAAGGCCCATAGACCCCGGGGTTCAGTAACCCCGGTGTTCAATAACTTTCCTGTTTTCATCCGGAACCTTTCAGAAGTCAAACATAGGCTTCCAATATATCAATCTTTATGTCTCGACCATTTCGAGACTCCTCGTCATGTCGTGATCACATCCGGGACTCGAACAACCTTGGTACATCAAAACTTATAAACTCATAATGAAGCTGTCATCGAAGCGTTAAGCGTGCGGACCCTACGGGTTCGAGAACTATGTAGACATGACCTAGAATCATTCTTGGTCAATAACCAATAGCGGAACCTGGATGCCCATATTGGTTCCGACATATTCTGAAGATCTTTATCGGTCAAACCGCATAACGATATAGGTTGTTCCTTTTGTCATCGGTATGTTACTTACCGAGATTCGATCGTCGGTATCAATACCTAGTTCAATCTCGTTACGGTAAGTCTCTTTACTCGTTCCGTAATACATCATCTCACAACTAACTCATTAGTTGTAATGCTTGCAAGGCTTATGTGATGTGTATTACCGAGAAGGCCAGAGATACCTCTCCGAGCAATCGGAGTGACAAAACCTAATCTCGAAATCGCCAACCCAACAAGTACCTTTGGAGACACCTGTAGTACTCCTTTATAATCACCCGATTACGTTGTGGCGTTTGGTAGTACCAAAGTGTTCCTCCGTTAGCAGGAGTTGCATAATCTCATAGTTACGAGGAACATGTATAGGTCATGAAGAAAGCATTAGCAATATACTAAGCGATCAAGTGCTAAGCTAACGGAATGGGTCATGTCACTCACATCATTCTCCTAATGAGGTGATCCCATTAATCAAATGACAACACATGTCTATGGTTAGGAAACACAACCATCTTTGATTAATGAGCTAGTCTAGTAGAGGCATACTAGTGACTATACATTTGTCTATGTATTCACACATGTATTATGTTTCGGTTTAATACAATTCTAGCATGAATAATAAACATTTATCATGATATAAGGAAATAAATAATAACTTTATTATTGCCTCTAGGGCATATTTCCTTGATCTCCCACTTGCACTAGAGTCAATAATCTAGATTACGGTAATGATTCTAACACCCATGGAGTCTTGGTGCTGATCATGTTTTGCTCGTGGAAGAGGCTTAGTCAGCAGATGTCTGCTACATTCAGATCCGTATGTATTTTACAAATCTCTATGTCTCCCACTTGGACTTGGTCGGAATGGAATTGAAGCGTCTCTTGATATGCTTGGTCCTCTTGTGAAATCTGGATTCCTTTGCCAAGGCAATTGCACGATATTGTCACGGAAGATCTTCATCGGTCCCGATGCACTAGGTATGACACCTAGATCGGAAATGAACTCTTTCATCCAGACTCCTTCATTTGCTACTTCGAAGCAGCTATGTACTCCGCTTCACATGTAGATCCATACGGCGCTTTGTTTAGAACTGCACCAAGCGGCAGCTCCACCGTTTAATAAAAACACGTATCCGGTTTGCGATTTAGAATCGTCCGGATCGGTGTCAAAACTTACATCGGCGTAACCATTTACGACTAGCTCTTTGTCACCTCCATATCTGAAACATATCCTTAGTCCTTTTCGGTATTTCAGGATGTTCTTGACGCTGTCGATGATCCACTCTGGATTACTTTGGTACCTTCTGCCAAGCTTCAGCTAAGCATCGTCAGGTCTGGTACACAGACATTGCATACATGATAGAGCCTATGGCTGAAGCATAGGGAACATCTTTCATTTTCTCTCTATCTTCTGCTGTGGTCGGGCATTGAGTCTGACTCAATCTTACACCTTGTAATACTTTTATTCAAGTATCCTTTTATGCTATCCAGAAATTCTATATCATTTCCAATCAATAATATATAGTCCACATATAATATCAGAGAAATGCTCTGAGCTCCCACTCACTTTCTTGTAAATCTGAGGCTTCTCCAAAAGTCTGTATAAAACCATATCTTTGATCACACTATCAAAGCGTTTATTCTAACTCGAGAGGCTTGCACGGACCATAAATTGATCTCGGAGCTTGCATACTTTGTTAGCACCCTTTGGATCAACAAAACCTTCTGGTTGCATCATATACAACTCTTCTTCTAGAAATCCATTCAAGAATGCAGTTTTTACATCCATTTGCCAAATTTCATAATCATAAAATGCGGCAATTGCTAACATGATTCGGACAGACTTAAGCATCGCTACGGGTGAGTGTAACACCCTCGATGCGGCTATATCTCCCACGTGTCGTAGCACGACTTAGAGGCATAACCGCATTGAAAGCAATGTCGCAAGTGAGGTAATCTTCACACAACCCATGTAATACATAAGGGAAAAGAGATACATAGTTGGCTTACAATCGCCACTTCACACAATACATGAGTAAAACATTACATCATACAGATACAATCAAGGTCCGACTACGGAACCAAAATAAAAGACTACCCCAAATGCTACGGATCCCGATCGTCCCAAGCTGGGCTCCACTCTTGATCAAGCTGAAGCGAAACAACACAAGAACAAGATCTTCATCGAGCTCCTCCTTGAGCTCGGGTCCATCACCTGCGGTTTCATCGGCACTGCAAACTGGTTTTGGAATTATCTGTGAGTCACGGGGACTCAGCAATCTCACACACCGAGATCAAGACTATTTAAGCTTAAAGGTAGGACAGGGTAGTGAGGTGGAGCTGCAGCAGCGACTAGCATATATGGTGGCTACAATCGCAAAAGAGAGCGCGAAAGAAAGCAAAGGCACGATCGACAACTATGATCAAGAAGTGATCCTGAAACTACTTACGTTAAACATAACTCCAACACCGTGTTCACTTCCCGGACTCCATGAGAAGAGACCATCACGGTTACACCTTGATTGGTGTATTTTAATTAAGATCAACCGGGTTTTCTACAACGGACATTAACAAATTCCCATCTGCCACATAACATGGGCACGGCTTTTGAAAGTTCAAACCCTGCAGGGTGTCCCAACAGCCCATGATAAGCTCTCGCGATCAGCGAAGGAATAGACCTTCTCCCGGGAAGCCCGATCAGTCTCGGAATCCGGCTACAAGACATTCACAGCAATAAAACAAGTCCAGCAAGACCTCCGGCGTGCCGACACCACGATAGTAGCGGCGTATCTCGTCTCGAGCCCACGACCGGATAAGCGAAGCGTCTGGGAACC